>CAWUFW010006807.1:0-600000 GCA_963921515.1 Calotriton arnoldi
ACACTTGCCTTTTGGTCACTGTGATGATGGGGGTTTAGACCCCATTGCCACAATGGTCAAAATGTGCTTCAGCTATGGACCCCACACTTGCCTTTTGGTCACTGTGATGATGGGGTTTAGACCCCATTGCCACAATGGTCAAAATGTGCTTCAACTATGGACCCCACACTTGCCTTTTGGTCACTGTGATGATGGGGTTTAGACCCCATTGCCACAATGGTCAAAATGTGCTTCAACTATGGACCCCACACTTGCCTTTTGGTCACTGTGATGATGGGGGTTTAGACCCCATTGCCACAATGGTCAAAATGTGCTTCAGCTATGGACCCCACACTTGCCTTTTGGTCACTGTGATGATGGGGTTTAGGCCCCATTGCCACAATGGTCATGGGCTGCTTGCATTGTGGGTGCCACACACATATATGTGTGGCACATGTGCTAGGGGTCACATTGTATGTTCAAAGTCATGTTCGGTGTTGTAGGCATTTGACACAGCCTGCACACGCTTGTCATGGTGGTGGGGGATGTCTTAATCTTGCATTCCCTAGGTTGTGGTGTGCTTGTTGTGTCATGCATTGTCCATCCTATGAGTGGGGGTGGTAGTAGTGGTGGGCATCCAGCCCCCTGGCTAAGGGTGGTAGTAGTGGTAGGCATCCTGCCCCCTGGCTAAGGGTGGTAGTAGTGGTGGGCATCCTGCCCCCTGGCTAAGGGTGGTAGTAGTGGTGAGGCATCCTGCCCCCTGGGTGAGGGTGGTAGTAGTGGTGGGCATCCTGCCCCCTGGGTGAGGGTGGTAGTAGTGGTGGGCATCCTGCCCCCTGGCTAAGGGTGGTAGTAGTGGTAGGCATCCTGCCCCCTGGGTGAGGGTGGTAGTAGTGGTGGGCATCCTGCCCCCTGGCTAAGGGTGGTAGTAGTGGTGGGCATCCTGCCCCCTGGCTAAGGGTGGTAGTAGTGGTAGGCATCCTGCCCCTGGCTGGGTGAGTGGTAGTGGCTGAGTGAGGTGGTAGTGGTGAGCATCCTGCCCCCTGGCTAAGGGGTGGTAGTAGTGGTGGGCATCCTGCCCCCTGGCTAAGGGTGAGTAGTAGTGGTGGGCATCCTGCCCCCTGGGTGAGGGTGGTAGTAGTGGTGGGCATCCTGCCCCCTGGCTAAGGGTGGTAGTAGTGGTGGGCATCCTGCCCCCTGGCTAAGGGTGGTAGTAGTGGTAGGCATCCTGCCCCCTGGCTAAGGGTGGTAGTAGTGGTGGGCATCCTGCCCCCTGGCTAAGGGTGGTAGTAGTGGTGGGCATCCTGCCCCCTGGCTAAGGGTGGTAGTAGTGGTAGGCATCCTGCCCCCTGGGTGAGAGTGGTAGTAGTGGTGGGCATCCTGCCCCCTGGCTAAGGGTGGTAGTAGTGGTAGCGTCTGCACATGCCCAAAGGTATGTCTTATTTGCACTGCACTGTTTGCCTCCCCCAATCTATGTTGCTATGGGACACAAGCACTACTTTGCCACTGATGTGTTTGTTGTTCTGTGACCAGGAATCATCCATGCAGTTTGGCAGTTGCAGCTTTTTCTTTGTCAACACTTACATTTTGGTCACTGTGATGATGGGGGTTTGGACCCCATTGCCACAATGTTCAAAATGTGCTTCAGCTATGGACCCCACACTTACATTTTGGTCACTGTGATGATGGGGTTTGGACCCCATTGCCACAATGTTCAAGATGTGCTTCAGCTATGGACCCCACACTTACATTTTGGTCACTGTGATGATGGGGTTTTGGACCCCATTGCCACAATGGTCATGGCCTGCTTGCATTGTGGGGGCCACACACATTTATGTGTGGCACATGTGATAGGGGGTCACATTGTATGTTCAAAGTCATGTTCAGTGTTGTAGACATTTGACACAGTCTACACACGCTTGTCATGGTGATGGGGGATGTCTTTATGTTGCATTCTTTATGTTGGTGTGTGCTTGTTGTGTCATGTATTAGCCATCCTGTGAGTGGGGGTGTTGTTGGTGGTAGGCATCCAGCCCCCCATGGGTAGGGGTGGTAGTAGTGGCAGGCATCTGGCACCCCCTGGGTAGGGGTGGTAGTTGTGGTAGGCATCTGGCACCCCCTGGGTAGTGGTGGTAGTAGTGGTAGGCATCTGGCACCCCTGGGTAGAGGTGGTAGTAGTGGTAGGCATCTGGCACCCCTGGGTAAGGGTGGTAGTAGTGGTAGGCATCTGGCACCCCTGGGTAGAGGTGGTAGTAGTGGTAGGCATCTGGCACCCCCTGGGTAGAGGTGGTAGTAGTGGTAGGCATCTGGCACCCCCTGGGTAAGGGTGGTAGTAGTGGTAGGCATCCAGCCCCCATGGGTAGAGGTGGTACTAGTGGTAGGCATCTGGCACCCCTGGGTAGAGGTGGTAGTAGTGACAGGCATCCAGCCCCCATGGGTAGAGGTGGTAGTAGTGGTAGGCATCTGGCACCCCTGGGTAGTGGTGGTAGTAGTGGTAGGCATCTGGCACCCCTGGGTAGAGGTGGTAGTAGTGACAGGCATCCAGCCCCCCATGGGTAAGGGTGGTAGTAGTGGTAGGCATCTGGCACCCCTGGGTAAGGGTGGTAGTAGTGACAGGCATCCAGCCCCCATGGGTAGAGGTGGTAGTAGTGGTAGGCATCTGGCACCCCCTGGGTAAGGGTGGTAGTAGTGGCAGGCATCCAGCCCCCATGGGTAGAGGTGGTAGTAGTGGTAGGCATCTGGCACCCCTGGGTAAGGGTGGTAGTAGTGGTAGGCATCCAGCCCCCATGGGTAGAGGTGGTAGTAGTGGTAGGCATCTGGCACCCCCTGGGTAGAGGTGGTAGTAGTGACAGGCATCCAGCCCCCCATGGGTAGAGGTGGTAGTAGTGGTAGGCATCTGGCACCCCTGGGTAGTGGTGGTAGTAGTGGTAGGCATCTGGCACCCCTGGGTAAGGGTGATAGTAGTGGTAGGCATCTGGCACCCCTGGGTAGAGGTGGTAGTAGTGGTAGGCATCTGGCACCCCTGGGTAGAGGTGGTAGTAGTGGTAGGCATCTGGCACCCCTGGGTAGTGGTGGTAGTAGTGGTAGGCATCTGGCACCCCTGGGTAAGGGTGGTAGTAGTGGTAGGCATCCAGCCCCCATGGGTAGAGGTGGTAGTAGTGGTAGGCATCTGGCACCCCTGGGTAGAGGTGGTAGTAGTGGTAGGCATCTGGCACCCCTGGGTAAGGGTGGTAGTAGTGGTATGCATCTGGCACCCCCTGGGTAAGGGTGGTAGTAGTGACAGGCATCCAGCCCCCATGGGTAGAGGTGGTAGTAGTGGTAGGCATCTGGCACCCCTGGGTAGTGGTGGTAGTAGTGGTAGGCATCTGGCTCCCCTGGGTAGAGGTGGTAGTAGTGGTAGGCATCTGGCACCCCTGGGTAAGGGTGGTAGTAGTGGTAGGCATCCAGCCCCCATGGGTAGAGGTGGTAGTAGTGGTAGGCATCTGGCACCCCTGGGTAGAGGTGGTAGTAGTGACAGGCATCCAGCCCCCATGGGTAGAGGTGGTAGTAGTGGTAGGCATCTGGCACCCCTGGGTAGTGGTGGTAGTAGTGGTAGGCATCTGGCACCCCTGGGTAAGGGTGATAGTAGTGGTAGGCATCTGGCACCCCCTGGGTAGAGGTGGTAGTAGTGGTAGGCATCTGGCACCCCCTGGGTAGTGGTGGTAGTAGTGGTAGGCATCTGGCACCCCTGGGTAAGGGTGGTAGTAGTGGTCGGCATCTGGCACCCCTGGGTAGAGGTGGTAGTAGTGGTAGGCATCTGGCACCCCTGGGTAAGGGTGGTAGTAGTGGTACGCATCTGGCACCCCTAGGTAATGGTGGTAGTAGTGACAGGCATCCAGCCCCCATGGGTAGAGGTGGTAGTAGTGGTAGGCATCTGGCACCCCTGGGTAGAGGTGGTAGTAGTTGTAGGCATCTGGCACCCCCTGGGTAGAGGTGGTAGTAGTGACAGGCATCCAGCCCCCCATGGGTAAGGGTGGTAGTAGTGGTAGGCATCTGGCACCCCTGGGTAAGGGTGGTAGTAGTGACAGGCATCCAGCCCCCATGGGTAGAGGTGGTAGTAGTGGTAGGCATCTGGCACCCCTGGGTAGAGGTGGTAGTAGTTGTAGGCATCTGGCACCCCTGGGTAGAGGTGGTAGTAGTGACAGGCATCCAGCCCCCCATGGGTAAGGGTGGTAGTAGTGGTAGGCATCTGGCACCCCTGGGTAGAGGTGGTAGTAGTGACAGGCATCCAGCCCCCATCGGTTGAGGTGGTAGTAGTGGTAGGCATCTGGCACCCCTGGGTAGTGGTAGTAGTAGTGGTAGGCATCTGGCACCCCTGGGTAAGGGTGGTAGTAGTGGTAGGCATCTGGCACCCCTAGGTAATGGTGGTAGTAGTGACAGGCATCCAGCCCCCATGGGTAGAGGTGGTAGTAGTGGTAGGCATCTGGCACCCCTGGGTAAGGGTGGTAGTGGTGGTAGGCATCCAGCCCCCCATGGGTAGAGGTGGTAGTAGTGGTAGGCATCTGGCACCCCTGGGTAGAGGTGGTAGTAGTGGTAGGCATCTGGCACCCCTGGGTAAGGGTGGTAGTAGTGGTAGGCATCCAGCCCCCATGGGTAGAGGTGGTAGTAGTGGTAGGCATCTGGCACCCCTGGGTAGAGGTGGTAGTAGTGGTAGGCATCTGGCACCCCTGGGTAGTGGTGGTAGTAGTGGTAGGCATCTGGCACCCCCTGGGTAAGGGTGGTAGTAGTGGTAGGCATCTGGCACCCCTGGGTAGAGGTGGTAGTAGTGGTAGGCATCTGGCACCCCCTGGGTAGGGGTGGTAGTGGTGGTGGGCATCCGGGCCCCTATGTGTATATGTGGCATTGGTGATGGCCATCCCGCCCCTATGGTGCTGCTGTTGCTGGTGTAAGTAATTTCTGCATCCCTCTGTGTGTGTGTGTGTGATATGTCGGGTACGTGTAGTTTGTTTTTGTGGTTGGTGTCTGACTTACCTTCTGCGCCGTACGCATCCGTGCCTGTTCCGGTAGTAGATGTAGAATATTGGTAGGATCGGCACGATGGGATTCATGGTTGGTTCGTCTCGTTCGTCTTTCTCGTTGCTTCGCCTCGTCCTCGTCGCTGGCGTGTTCGTCTCGTAGCCGTGGATCGTGTTGTGGCGCGAATCGGAGCTTATGTGCGCCTTCCCGGATGCTTTGACGTGCCGTGCGTAGCGACGGGTTCGGCGCGTACGGGAAGCGCATCGTACTTGTCCGGCCGGACGGAGCTGCATTTTGGCTTCCGTGCGACTCGATTCTGCGTTTACGGATCTGGCTCGGTCGGGGAACAGGACCTGGATTGGGTGAGTACGACTGGGTCGGAATCTATGCTGTTGTGCGCATCGTACTTGCTCGTTCGGAATAATGTGCGGATCGGTCGGGAAACAGGCATTCGCATGGTTTTTTTCCCGACCGAATGGTGTTAGGTGCGCCTCCGACCGAGATCGGAATCGGCCCCTATGTTGGGAAATTGCCCTCTCTGGAGGGTCATCCCAAACTTTTTGCTGTCCTCCTCCTCTTTTTGCTGCATTCTTTTTGTTGGCTTTAGGACTCTGAACACTTTACCACTGCTGACCAGTGCTAAAGTGCATGTGCTTTCTCCTCTAAACATGGTATCATTGTTTTACACCTGTTTGGCATATTTAATTTACTTGTAAGTCCCTTGTAAAGTGGTATACCATATACCCAGGGCCTGTACATCAAATGCTACCAGTGGGTCTGCAGCAATGACTGTGCTATCCACACAAGTAGCCCTGTAAATATGTCTCAGGACTGCCACTGCAGAGCTTGTGGGTGCAGTTTTACAGCCACTTTGACTTGGTATTTAAAACCCTTTGCCAGCTTGAAACTCCCCTTTTATTACACTTAAGTCACCCCTAAGGTAGGCCCTAGGTAGCCCGTAAGGCAGGGTGCTGCGTAAGTAAACGGTAGGACATGTACTTTTAAGTTTTCCATGTCCTGGTAGTGAAAAACACTAAATTCGTTTTTCACCACTGTGAGGCCTACACCTCTCATAGGTTAACATTGGGAAATCCTTAATACATGTTTAAGCTGTAAATCCTGATTAGAAAGGAGTAGCTGTGTCATGTATCATATATTTAGAATGGTAATGATAAATCCTATTTACTGGTAAAGTTGGATTTAGCATTACTATTTTAGTAATGCCACTTTTAGAAAGTGAAAGACACACAATTGATGGATGGAATGCAGAACAAATCTAAACATTCACCCCCAGTCAGGAGATCTGGGTTAAATCCATCATTCCTTTGCTCACCATGCCACCCCAGTTCAGGCCTGGCCATATGCAAATCCGTCTTGACCCTGTGCCTCATGGGAACAGTCCAGCCCGAACTGCCAAGCCAGGTCCTCCCTGGACCGGAAACAAGCATCCTAGGACCGGTTTCGGGGTTTCACCCCTCATCAGCCAGGATAGCTTGAATCCAGTGGCACAGTGAGCCCGGGACCCCGTCTGGGCATACCCAGCGCACTTAGGGCGAGAAAGCAAAAGACACACAATTGATGGACGGAATGCAGAGCAAATCTAAACATTCACCCCCAGGCAAGAGATCTAGGTTAAATCCATCATTCTTTTGCTCACCATGCCACCCCAGTTCAGATCTGGCCATCTGCAAATCAGTCTTGACCCTGTGCCTCATGGGAAGAGTCCAGCCCGAACTGCCAAGCCAGGTCCTCCCAGGACCGGAAACAAGCATCCTAGGACCGGTTTCGGGGTTTCACCCCTCATCAGCCAGGATAGCTTGAATCCAGCTAGCATGGACTGTCACTCTGCCGGACTGCTGCTCTGGAAGAACTGCTTTCCTGCTGTGCTGCCCTGCTGCCTGTTGCTCTCTAATTCTGCTGAGGGAGAACTGGCCTCTGCCTTGCAACTGAAGTGATATCCAAGGGCTTGTAGGCTTGACTCCTGTTGCTTGAGATTCAGGGCTATCGAAGTCTCTAACCCTCCTTCTGTGCCTGGTTCACTTTAAGTGGACCCAGATACTTGCACCAGAGAAATCAACAGATCTCCGGTCTGCGTGTAGCAGAACCGGCACATTGCCGCTGTTGCAGAAGTAGAATCGGCGCATCACGCTCAAAACTGCTGCATCGCGTCCAGAGCCACCGCTTCAAGACTGATGCATAGCGCCACTGCATGGAGAAGATTGAGGCATTGGCCCTCCAGCGTGAATTAACCCACTGAATTGTCTTCAGTACCGCCGCACTGTTGTATTCCGTTTTAGGGGTCCGTATATAGGTTTTCCTGAATCATGTCCTTAAATAGGCACAATTCACCTTGCCCTTATATAGGCATAGAATCCCTGTCCTTATTTAGGCATTAACCGTGCACTCCAAATACAGGCATGGTCACCGACATCCGTCCACCCTAACGTCACAACGAGTTCTTAGAAACCAGACCCTTAAGCTTCGGGATTTCCCTAGCACAGGACTATTGATTCCTCCAAGAACTCATCTATTATGTATGAACCGTTATACCTTAAGGGTTCATTCCTGACGTCTTCCTCTGTCCGACCTCACGTCAATGCTAACATTCCTCGACACCTACCAGGTATAAATATACCTTCCCTTGCCCAAGCAAGTCAGAGGAGACCTCGACTTCAGAGGAGCCCGTATCCCGGCCTGACCCACTGAGAAGACGCTGTCATTCCTGCACGCAGACGAATCCAGCTTCCAGTGTTCTGACTCCCTTCGCGGGGTGTTAGAGTTCCAAGATCCGGCAGGAGATTCCCACCTCTCTCATTCTCAAGGTATGGAGCTGACTAGAACCTAGAGGAACTCTTGGCATACTAGACTTAACATACTCTTAGTCTACCATACTAGAGAATACTCCACCTACTTCTACTCTTCCCTACACCTCGACTAGGTTAGGTACACTGGGGTAGAACTAGCTTAGAGACGCATCGTATGAGTACTCGCATTTTTAGTTCATGTTATTTATGTACGTGAATATATGCTAAAAGATAATGCTAGCGCAGTATTATTTATTTCTACTGCTTACGCTGTACATTATTTATCTTGCATACTGTCTTGTGATCATAACAGCACATATCTCTTACACAAGAAACAAGACTGTTCAATAAAACCCTTTTTATTGAAACGCCCGTCTTTCCTTTCTGTGTAACTCTGCAGAGACTAAGCATGCACGATTGAATGAGTGAAACTGTTATCTATTGTTTCCACGATTCTGAGACATGTTCCGCTTCTAAAGGGAAACAAAGTTGTCATGTTTTTCGGTTGCCAGAAACTACTCCCTTCTTGTTCTCAAGGAGTTTCTAGTGGTCTCTGAGCTAGCTGGCACAGGTAATTAAGTTTAATATAATCGATAGGGACATACCGACCTTAGTCCTATGTCAAACCTATAGGTTATACTATTCCAATGCGCAGAGCCTATTAGGGAAGTAGGAACTACACTACATGGCGCCCAACGTTTTGGTAAGGCAGTAATTTAACGCTAGATACTGAGTAACTCATTCGTGCTTTTCTCAGAGACCCCTACTCACATACTCCTTAAGACGTCCGGAGTGGGTAGGGTTAAATATCCGCCATAACTAAATAGGGAAGTACCCTATATATTAGTTGTTTTGTTTGTTCAACGTTGAAGGATACAGTGTTCCAAAATATTGTGCACCTTATCTTTTTGTTTCCCTGAAACTTGTTCTACATTTTTCAAAAAACAAAATGACCGAAACCGGTGGAGCTGCGGCTGACCCAGCCATGGCAGTTTTTAACTTTACAGGTTTAAATGAAACCGAGGAGGGTGTTATAGACATCGTTCCAAACTTAAGAAGAGCCATCACTCTAAAACTTATAAAACATGGCCTACCACCAAGAGGAGGTAGAGCAGTTTTCGTGATAGAGGCACACGAATCCTTTCAGACAGAGGTATTCTATTCATGGGTCATATTTCCTGAATCAAATTCAGTAACAAGAGTGTTTCACTACTACAAAGAAGATGAACCACCAGAGGAATATATTCCTTTCGAGGATATTGAAATTCCACTAACATACCAGGAGCATCAGCTCTGGTTTAAAGGCGCCCTAAAACATCACAGAAACATTACCAGGCTCGGTCCACTAGGTAGACCAGGAGCAACATGGCCGATTCTAGCCGGCTACACTCCTCATCCTGAACTCGATATAATGTCAGATGAGGAACTACTTACTCAATTACAAGAGTTAATAAAAATCTACAGACAACTAGTCCAATATGTCATGCGGACTTTCACAGTCCAACCACCATTGACACTTCCAAATCAAACTCCTCAACAGGGAATACACTAAAATTACACCACAGACTCTATGCGCAGTCATGGGTAAAATGCCCACAAAACGTGAGCAAATTCCATTTTGGATAGCTCAAAAATTACTCAAATCGAAGGAGTATTTCCAAATACTAGCCCGTATGAGAAACACAGAATCCTAACCATCTGTTTACCGATGGGGATCACACCACAACTGGAAGACTGTACCACTTGGGGCTCAGTCTTTGCTGCCATCTATACTAAAACACATGGTATTCCATCAATTGCAGTAATACCTGATGTCCTGAAACAAATTCAAAACGAATACGGGGCAGAGCCTGCTCTAAATTTAGGTATGAAATTACTGAAAAATTTCGACCAGGTCTCAACAATAATATTATCTAATATTAAAGGGGAGGCAGCATCAGTGGCGATCCGCCAACGATTAAGGGAATTCGATGTTACAGAACAGCAAACTGAGCTACCCAGAATAATAGAACAATCATATGCAGAATTAGGCAGAGATAGTTTGGGTGGAAGACCAGTGAAGCCAAAACTATCTGAAAGTCCTGAGAAGGACCCTATTAAACAAACTCCTACATCTTCTAAAAAGAAGTGGGAAACTAATAAACAAAATTCAAACGAGAAACGTTCTCAATCCCGAGGTAGGTCTCCTCAAAAGGAGCCCTCTGAAAGGAGGTATAACCTCAGGAATAGGGATAATTTGAAAAAGCCTGACAGGTATCAAGATACTGATACACGTTCCTCTCATACCTTTCAGATCTCGTCACAGACATCGGAAAGAAGAGGACGGACAGAACATAGAGAAGAACGCGTGAAATCGAAAGACGACAAACACGTTCTGAAAAACAAATCAAAACCACAATTCTCAAAGAAGAAAGTAGCAGGTCTGAAGGTCAGACATGCCGAGGATACTGAGAACACAACTCAAGAACGGAGAATGGGCTCAGACAATGCTGGACAGTGCAGCAGAAGTCACAATAGCTCGCCAGAACCTGAAGGAACTTCTGGAGATAGTGGACTTGAATGAGTACATTACAGTTGAGACTGTAGACACCAGGGTTAGTACTCCACAAAAGTTATATGAAATAACACTCCGGATGGAGGGAGACATACCTAGACAGGTGAAAGCACTCTTTTGGGAAAAACTTTCAAGGGGTTATGACATACTTCTAGCAGAAAAAGACTGGCCACCACAATTTGTCAGGGAGTGCCCACATGGCGAGGACATTATTATGCCTGCCTTCTCCAACCATATTCCAATTCACCTAAAATATACTTATGCCAGGAAATGGGCAGTTGCCCAGGCCCCAGCATTATACAAAAATCATGTAGGATGGGATGAGGATTCACCTCACCATAAAATACATCTGAAAAATGAACCTACTGCACAAAGGCAGTACCCAATAAAGTAAGAAGAACAGGGCAGGGAGATCTTAGATCAACTTGAATACCAGGGGGTGATTGAAACATGCACCTCTTCAATGAACAATCCTTTGTTTCCTGTCTCCAAACCAGACAATACATATCGTCTAGTTTTGGATTACAGACACTTAAACACTTGTTCAAAAACATTTGCAGTTCAAAATGCACATAGTACAGCATTAATGAATAACATTGTGCGTAAAAAATATAAAACCACATTGGATATCTCAAATGGTTTCTTTTGTCAAAACATAGCACCTGGAAGCAGGTACTTAACAGCTTTCTCAATAATGGGGACCCAGCGTCAATTTTGTCGACTCCCACAAGGGTTCAAGAACAGCCCGGGGTTATTCTCAGCGAGAGTAACGGAGTTACTAGAAATTTATGATAATGAGGCATTGTCATATGTCGATGATATCTATCTGACAGACGATGACCTGGACAAACACTTGAACAGGGTGAGCACCATTATACTGGGCTTCGCCTCTGAGGGCTACAAATTCAACTTCAAAAAGTCCAGAATTGCCCATCTCAATGTCCTGTTTCTAGGATATGAGCTTTCAAGTGAAGGCAAGAGCTTGGCAGCCAACTTTTTAGAAAGGTGAGCGCTGCTCCAACCTCCAAAGACGCTGAAAAATTTACAATCCATCCTGGGTTTCCTCAATTTTGGAAGAACTTACATTCTAAATTACGCAGAAAGGGTTAAACCTCTCTACGCATTAATCAAACCTGATTTTTCAATCAAAAACTGGACACAAGAACACACAGAAATCTTGCGTTCACTCCAGGCTAACATGTTAGCAACAAATCACTTACAAACACGCGTAAGTCAACGCAATTTAGTGATCCGAATAATTTCGGGTCAATGCGGATTCACCTACTTAACATTTAATGAGGGTGAAAAAGTACCAATTGCATACAAATCATACTTGTATACAGAAGCAGAAATGCGCTTCACTTCAACAGAAAAAATTCTGACAGCAGTTCAAACCGCTGTAGCAAAAGAAAGAGCTCTAGCCCAAGGGAAACGCATTATTGTCGTCACCCCAGTTCCGGCCTTAGAGGCGGTAACAAAAGCGAGCATTCCAAATGCTAAAGCTTTACATCCGAGATGGATACAATGGGTTAATTCTCTTGCTGCAACAGATGTTGAATATGTTTTTGATCCTGATTTAAAAACACAAGCATTCCTGCAATATGAACATGAATGTCCTCTGCCCACTGAGATTCTGCCTCTCGATCAGTACGAATTCATAATTTACACTGACGGATCCGCACAACCCGCAACAGGGAGTAAGCAAGCTTACAGTGCAGCGTGTGCAATCGTTAAAGGTCGCATGTGCGATGGCAAATTCAGACCTATGGTCACAAAAACCCAGTCTCTAGGAGATTGCACAGCTCAGCGAGCTGAACTACAAGCATTCAAACTGGCACTTGAAAGTACAGATCGAGAATTCCCCACACTCATAGTGTGCAATTCTTTCTACTGTGTGCAGTCGTATAATGAATATATACAAACTTGGCTTGAAAACGGGTTAAAAAATGCAAAAGGTGGCACAATAAAGCATAAAATGCTTTGGGAACAAGTAGTTCAGTTAAAAAGCGAACTACCAAAGGCTCACATGATCCATACACTGAGTCATCAACGTGATGGCGTTCACGTTGCAGGGAATTCATTGGCTGAGGAAGCCGCAAAGGGGGCTGTTCAGACGGCTTCCGTAGCTGCGATCACTCGTTCAAAAACGAAAATAGACAGTGAGATAATGTTGGCTGTCAATGCTACGAGCAAAGGCAGTGGTGCAGCGTTACCAAAAAGTTTCCACTCAAGTACTCATATGTAATTGATGCGAACAACGTTCCTTTTGCTCGAATCCCTGGAGTGGGGGATAGGGTAATTCCAAACAAGGAACGCAGATTAGGACTAATCCTAGCAGCACACGAAGGGATAGCCTCTGCCCATGCAGGCATTTCTGCAACAGTATCTTTACTAACACAAAGATATTGGTGGCCTGGCATTAGGAAGCAGACCAAGAACTATGTTCTGGAATGTGAAATTTGCCAACAGATGAAAGTCTCCACAGTGAAATGTCCTGCGCAGACACCCCTGTTAATTTCAGACAAACCATTAGCTTGTGTTTACCTGGACCACTGCGGTCCCTTGCAAAGGGACGGTAACTATAAATATATCATGGTCGCAGTGGATTCTTGCTCTAGGTTCCTATGGATATGGCCTCAGCGCTCGGCTGACGCTCGAACTGTTATAAAAGATTTGCGAGTCTTTATCGGCACATACGCAATAGGCACGCTATATTCTGACCAGGGCCCTGCGTTTAGCTCTCGGGCTTACAAAGACGCCATGGCCAGTCTGGGCGTTGCATTGTGGTTCTCCTCTCCGTTTCATCCTGAGGGAAATTCTGATGTGGAAAGGAAAAACCGGGACATAAAGCAGTCTATAACAGCTAGGGTATTAGGTTCGGGTGATGGGTGGGTCAAACATCTTTATGGGGTCCAACGCTCATTAAACAACTTGCCAAGAAGTTCTCTAGGGGGGGTCACTCCATATGAGGTCCTATTTGGGACAAGAATGTGGGTGCCTGATCTGGAATACAGTGGCACAGTGGTGGAAAATAAACCCTTTGATATCAAAGATCGTTTGGCTGTTTTACAGGACTTAAATGAAATAAGAACGAAACAAAGCAACGTATTCCTGCAGCCAACCACCACTGGGGAAAAACCGGCGGTCCCAGCAAGGCCTGTTTGGATTCCAAAAGTTGGGGATCTGGTCAGAGAAAAAATTGCGGACAAGAAGGAATTTGGACCTTCATACAGACAACCAGTACCTGTCCTGGCCATCCACGGAACAAGAACAGTACTTCTGCCGCCCCTTGCTGGAAGAAAGGAGAAAAGATTTGTGTCCATCGACCTCATCAAACCACAGTATTTGGCCAATACAAAATAGTAGGCCTCGTGGACTCCGACCTAGTAGCAGACACACTCCTCTCGCTACTATCCAAGAGGTTCAGACTGAAAGACTGATAACCATCGAGACTTCAGCAGTAACAGATGAAGGACTGAGCAACAATGCTATGGAACTCATCCCTCTTGAAACACAAGTAACAGTTCGTCCAAATACACCTGTCTACACCAATGTAACAAGTGATCAACTGGTCCCAGCGATTTCTACAAATCCTGATGCAATTCCAACAATTGACAGAACTGCTTCTGGCTACTTCATTAACTTTGATACGTTTTCTGAGGATCCGAGTGAGCCCGAGACGTCGCCAGCAACAAAAACCTTTAAACAGCAAGTACAAGACTTTTTGCATTTTTTGAAAAAGACTTATCTAGTTTCACCATGGATTGAACTTTGGGTTATTGCTGGAATATTTTTCTTCCTGCTTTGGCTAGCTTTGGTTATGACTATGAGCGTGCTTATAAATGGGAGATACATCCATTTGGACATTGAAAGAAAAGAAGTGAACTTACTTTTGACACCTCACAAATCATCCCATCGTGAAACAAGAGACTTGTCTGCAGTGAACATCACAGCCATTCCTATACAGGATGGTATAGTGTGGGACAAAACTGATTTTGATATTTTTGGCCCGACAGAACATTTGAACATTCCACATTTTTTTAAGATTTCACTAAGTGATTTTGTTTCATCCAGTATCTTTTCTGATGATTGGGACTTTGAAACTGTGAATAATATAATGTTTGACCTAGAAAAATCTGCTGCATTTTCTAATAATGAATATTTAGAGGGTTCATCAGACTATGAACAGCTGTATTGCTATAACCACTATGGTCATCATTTTTTGCATAAATCTGCAACACCTAGAAATGTGTTTATGTTTAACCAATGGGAGCATTGTCCTACACCACCAAAAGGTAGTTCAAAAACATTTGCTAAGAAGTTTCCATATTTTTCAGGATACAATACATCTGATCCAGAAACATTTTACTATAAAAATGTAAACAAAACAGGACTGAAAATTATGTTAACTAATACAAAACAGATTTACTCTGCAGCATTTATTGCCCAACTGTCTAGACAGGGTTTCGACTTATGGAAAGACACAATAGACACAAAATCTGTCTGCGGTACTAAAGATTGGCAAGTGCAGGGGGTAGAAGCTTTATTTAGAGCCTGTATCGTCCCTCAACAAATAATGTTTTTGAATGACACGGTCCAACAAACGTCTTGCCTTGGGTTAGCCAAGATCAAAGACATGAAAAATCCTTCTGTACCAACACCTGCAAGTGATAATAATACACAGGCAGCGGTTACAGTTGACACCAACTACAACTCAACAGAAGAAATCCTGATTGGAGAAAATGGTTGATCTGGCCCACAGACACAAACAACTGTCAAGAGAGATTCCTGAATAAAACACAGGGGTTTTCTATTCACTGGCCAGACCCACGATACGTCCAAAGACAGCATCCGGGGGTAGTAACAACATACAGTGTAGGAAAATTATGCCTCGATTGGCTGCAAAAATCTACATTTAAGGATGTGAAACAACACTTATCTTTACTTAAAGAAGACGCAGACCTTAGGGAATTCTTGCTTGGACCAAGAAAACCGCGTCAAAAACGTTTCATATATGCCGGCATTTATGCTGCTTATAATGAAGCATTGAAGGTGTCACAGATGGAGGCCGCAGAACGAATACGTGAACTTGATCGTATTAATTTAGAGAAAACTCTCTCTGTGGTCGACAATGGGTTAACAACTTTGTCCTCCAGAATTTATTCATTGGACAGTATTGTATCCTCTGCTATCGACATACTGGAACAAGATTTAGCCATGTTACAGCAAGGCCAGTCTCAGTTACGTTCTATTATGTTATTAAGCTGGACGCTGCAATCTTTGCGTGCGGGCTATGTGTCTTGGCGTTTTATCAACACGACGGCTCTGTTTGCTGAATACAATCTAACTGATAAACAGATCGAACTGGCACAAAGGGGAGCGAAGTATACAGTACTGAGCATTGAAAAACTTGAAAAATTACCATTCACAGTGGCAGAAAAACCAGCTAGGGAATGGCTTATTCATGGCAAAATTAGTCAACCTGTGACTACTTTCCAGTTTCAGTATTGCCTTAAACAAATGCAAGCAGGCAAATATGAAAGGTTGGGTAAAGAATACATTAAGACATCCTGGAATTTACCTTACACCTATAGATGTTGGAGTGGGGATCGTGAAGTGTTTCTAAGCGGTACACACTGTGAAAGTGCACTAAGCGGTTCACTGATTTGTCAGGACATTTCTTTACACGGGGCTTGCAATGGTTCTGTGGCAAACTTGTCCTGCCACCAGCAGGGTACACCAGCTGCTGTGATTAATCCAACGTTTGGACAACTTTCTGATGGGAGTTACCTCATGTTGAATGATCAGAGTTGCTGTGGCATGTTGCCAGGCATCCCATATCTAGTAACGGTCAACTCCAGGGTCACTTACTGTATGCAAGTATTGTTTGCCCCAATAGACACAGTCAGGGAGTCGCCTCTATGGCCTTCGTTGAATGTCTCTTTTATACGATTTGATACTTTAAGCAGAATGAAAGCCATGCTTATACAACAATCAGTGCCTTTGACCTCGGCCAAAGAAACCTAGGATCTACAAGTTGCAAGGACTTCGGCTGAGATACAAGCTTTAATTCGTACAAACTGCCCTATACATTTCGTAGAAATGATAGGACGTATCTTTAACATGTCAGATACAAGCGGAATTGTACATGTATTTAAGACCATCTGTTCCGGACTATTAGCACCTTTCCAGGCTGTCCTCGGAATCATCCCAAACTTCACACATTCGGTGTTTGGTGGTGTGCCATTAATTCTAGCACTTGTTGCAGGGATTCTGTTTCTATTCCTCCTACTACGCTATGGCAAGCCTCTTCGCCAACATCACTCCGAGCGATGTGGAGAGAGCCCTCCTTGAACGGAAATGCCGTACGCGAATAGTACAGCTTTTGGGCATTCCTCGTCTACGGGAACTTAATACAACGTGGTTCCTGTCCTTCAGACCAATCTGGCAAGATTGCATCTTACCTGTTCTACGCTGCCTGTTTTGCGGTGAAGAATGCGTCCAGTCACAACTATGTGCGCACATCGAAAATTTCCATCTCCTGGACCAACACCAATCTGGCTTTCGTAGTGGGCACAGCACTGAATCGGCTCTTACCCACGTGATGGATGACATCTTAATAATGCTCGATCGAAATGAATCCTGCCTCCTTATCCTACTAGACCTTTCCTCCGCATTTGACACTGTCAATCATGACAACCTCCTATTCATTCTGGAGCATAGGATGGGCCTTTCGGGTCAGGTGCTGCCATGGTTCTCGTCCTTCCTGCAGCACAGGACCCAAAGAGTGAAAGCGAACCACTCTCTCTCCCAGCCATCCCCAGTCAGCATTGGGGTTCCCCAAGGGTCCTCCTTATCTCCCATTCTCTTCAATTTGTTCCTGGAACCATTAGCTAATGTTCTAAAATCATTGGACATTCGCTTCCATATGTATGCAGACGACACCCAACTCTATCTGAAAATCTCCTCCCCGGATGATATCACCTCACTCAACTCCACCCTATTGACGACCCAAAACTGGTTAACTGAGAACCACCTACTGCTAAACACCGCCAAAACAGAATTCCTCCTCATCTCTCCCCCGAAACATACTCCTATAATCGACCTATGGATGAACCAACTCACCGCCTTCAACTGCTCCCCCGCACTATCGACTCAGCTAAATCTCTAGGAATTACCCTGGACAAGCATCTGAATATGAAGACTCACATTAGCAATGTGTGTAAGGGAGCTAACCACCTTCTGAGAACACTCAGGAATCTCAAACCTTTCCTACCTCAAGCAGATTTCAAGCAAGTGGTCCAAGCGCTTGTCTTGCCGAGACTTGACTATGGCAATGCTACGCTATGTGGCCTCCCCAAATACACTTTGGCCCCCCTAAAGGCGTCACTGAACGCGGCGGCCAGATTGATTACGGGCACTAAGCGAAAGACACATCTCCCCGGTTTTAAAATCTCTAAACTGGCTACCTTACGAAGCTAGAATCCAACTGAAGATTGCCTGCCTATCACACAAAGCCCTCCACTTCAAAACCCCCATCTACCTTGCACAAAAACTAGAACTATCCGGAGGGGGTAGACTGTCAAGGAGTGCAAATTCCCTCCTCTTAAAACCATAGATCTTCCGCAAAAAGAGAACATGTCAACGAGCCTTCTCTGGCTCTGCTCCAAAAATCTGGAACTCTCTTCCACCTGAAATTCGGAGGATCTCTTCAAAGGATGCTTTCAAACTGGAAGCAAAAGATTCCTCATGAACAAGTTCTTACCTTAACATGAGAGACATTTGTTAGCTCTAAGCACATCGGACATACCATAGCATTTGTTATTATCCCTGTATATGTTTATTATTTTGTTTTGGTTATGATTTCTGTACATGATTATTGTATTTACTCCCCTTAAGTCATTATGCCCCATCGCCTAGCCCACTCTTCGTTTACCTAGGTGTATAAATGATCTGGTAGAGGTTCACCATCTGATTCAATGCCATTAGACTCCCCATTTGACTCATGGTTTGTTTATTGTTTGGTATTGGTTCTATTCCTGTATATGATTATTGTACTTACTCCTCTTATGTCACTTTGCTCCATCGTATAGCCCATTCCCCGTTCACTCAGGTTTATAAAGGATCTGTTATGTGTGCACTATGTGATTCAATGCCTATTAGATTCACCATCTTAGCGCATCGGACATACCATAGCATTTATTATTATCCCTGTATATGTTTGTTATTTTGTTTCGGTTATTATTCCTGTACAGGATTAGTGTATTTACTCCCCTTAAGTCATTATGCCCCATCGCCTAGCTCACTCTTCGTTCACCCAGGTGTATAAATGATCTGGTAGGTGTTCACCATCTGATTCAATGCCATTAGACTCCCCATTTGACTCATGTTTTGTTTATTGTTTTGGTATTTGTTTTTATTCCTGTATATGATTATTGTACTTACTCCCCTTATGTCACTTTGCTCCATCGTATAGCCCATTCCCCGTTCACTCAGGTTTATAAAGGATCTGTTATGTGTGCACTATTTGATTCAATGCCTATTAGATTCACCATATTAGACTCATGTTTTGATTTGTTACCTTCCTTGCCTCAAATTGTAAAGCGCTCTGATATCCTTCGGGATCAAGTTCGCGCTATATAAATAAATAAATAAATAGACACCTTTCTAACATTCCCATCAGTCATGCCAACGGATATCTATACTCTGCTGGACCCGATAACGGCCCATGCTGTGTGTTGTCCCCAGCGGCTTCCAATCCTGATGGCTGCATTCATTGAGATCTCACAGACGCTTCCGGCTTCTGCTGAGGTACGAGATGGATCAACGGGCACACAGGTAACAACGGACGCGAACATTGCTACGGCATCCTCTGCTGACGGCGATGCTTCTCATCTCTGTGCAATTCACCTTCTGAACGAGTTGTTCCAAATGTCACCGACTACGGTGGATGATATTTTGGCTACGGACATAGATGATCTAATGTTTACGCCAGACCCATACACTGACTTTGATTCAGCTCACAGTGTACCAGGGCAACAATGAAATTTGGCCTTCATATTTTTCAAACTTGGAATTTTTCCCAGAATTGAACTTTTTCTTTTTAAATTTATGAAATGACATGGCAAATGAACAACCTGCTTACAGTAGAACTAGCCTTATAAAACAGACTTCTTTGAATACTTCCAGGGACACATTGTCACCTTACTTGTCTACAATTTCATTTACTTCCATGATATACAAATGGCTTTGATTGTAAAAACTTATCGACCATTTCATCATATGTATATATTACTGTTTCATTCACGTTGCATTCCACTTCCGTTATATGCTTAGAATGAAAACAATGCTTTAAATGTACAGTACCTATGGCATTTCAACAGTTTTAAGCTTCTTTTAAAATGCTTTTAGAAATGTTTTTAGCAATATGTGGTACTCAATTTTATGTTTAGCATTTAAAATGTTTAGCATTTAGTATCATCGTTCACTCGAAGATGGAGTGGGTGTTGTTTTCCGTTTTAGGGGTCCGTATATAGGTTTTCCTGAATCATGTCCTTATATAGGCACAATTCACCTTGCCCTTATATAGGCATAGAATCCCTGTCCTTATTTAGGCATTAACCGTGCACTCCAAATACAGGCATGGTCACCGACATCCGTCCACCCTAACGTCACAACGAGTTCTTAGAAACCAGACCCTTAAGCTTCGGGTTTTCCCCTAGCACAGGACTATTGATTTCTCCAAGAACTCATCTATTATGTATGAACCGTTATACCTTAAGGGTTCATTCTTGACGTCTTCCTCTGTCCGACCTCACGTCAATGCTAACATTCCTCGACACCTACCAGGTATAAATATACCTTCCCTTGCCCAAGCAAGTCAGAGGAGACCTCGACTTCAGAGGAGCCCGTATCCCGGCCTGACGCACTGAGAAGACGCTGTCATTCCTGCACGCAGACGAATCCAGCTTCCAGTGTTCTGACTCCCTTCGCGGGGTGTTAAAGTTCCAAGATCCGGCAGGAGATTCCCACCTCTCTCATTCTCAAGGTATGGAGCTGACTAGAACCTAGAGGGACTCTTGGCATACTAGACTTAACATACTCTTAGTCTACATACTAGAGAATACTCCACCTACTTCTACTCTTCCCTACACCTCGACTAGGTTAGGTACACTGGGGTAGAACTAGCTTAGAGACGCATCGTATAAGTACTCGCATTTTTAGCTCATGTTAATTATTATTATTTATTTTTTTGTCCTCATACGCCATTAGATGTATCCAGAGCCGATTTAATCTACTCTGCGGCCCTCCAGTTGATTGGCACCAGCAAGAGAACTCTGATCTAAATGGATGCACTTTACACAGAACCTCTCGTATTCGGTCTGTTCAACTCTCTATCTGATTGGCCCCCAGAACTGACCCGAGTGGTGAAGTATTTCTATGTAGAGGCATAATCATTGGACATATATGCCCTAGCTTTCATAAATTATCCAGCCAACCCTTACATGGCAACCAAAACTCTTTCTTTCTCTTGCTCTTCTTTTCCCATATAACTTTATCCAATTTCATTACATTGCTCATGTTATTTATGTACGCGAATATATGCTAAAAGATAATGCTAGCGCAGTATTATTTATTTCTACTGCTTACGCTGTACATTATTTATCTTGCATACTGTCTTGTGATCATAACAGCACATATCTCTTACTCGAGAAACAAGACTGTTCAATAAAACCCTTTTTATTAAACGCCCGAATGTCCTTTCTGTGTAACACTGCAGAGACTAAGCATGCACGATTGAATGAGTGAAACTGTTATCTATTGTTTCCACGATTCTGAGACATGTTCCGCTTCTAAAGGGAAACAAAGTTGTCATGTTTTTCGGTTGCCAGAAACTACTCCCTTCTTGTTCTCAAGGAGTTTCTAGTGGCCTCTGAGCTAGCTGGCACAGGTAATTAATTTTAATATAATCGATAGGGACATACCGACCTTAGTCCTATGTCAAACCTATAGGTTATATTATTCCAATGCATAGAGCCTATTAGGGAAATAGGAACTACACTACAGCACTCGGTACCGGCACTTCGCTCAACAGACCAGATGCACCGCCGACGCTGCATGAAGAAAATGAATGCATCAACTCGACTGCGAGCCCGACATTGACGCATCGCTCATCTGCACCCCACATCTCGCTGTTGCGACCAGGATCAAGGTACTCTGGTCACCAGGTCTGCGTGGCTCTTGTCCCCGGCCTGCACTTCATCCGGGTCGGCCTGAACTGTTGACTTTGCCCCGGTCCAGCGCGACCAGATAACCCCCATAGGCTCTTATTGCTTCTAAGCGCTAGAAACACTTTTTCTTTAAAAATTCATATCTCAACTTCTACATATTGGATTTTGTCGTTTTGCTCTTGATGTATTTATAAAATAATTGTCTATTATTATAAACCAGTATGGAGTTTTTTTGTGATGTTTTCATTGTGTTACTGTGTGTGTGTGTGTGTTGCACAAATACTTTACACATTGCCTCTTTAGATAAGTCTGACTGCTCTGTGTCAAGCTGCCACAGGTTATCTTCGAGTGTGTATTTAGCCCACCCTGACTAGAGTGGTAGTCCTTACTTGGACAGGGTGCATACCTCCGCTGACTAGAGACCCCATTTATAACACACTTCCTTATATTGTTTAGATTCTGCTCAGAGTTTTGTGAGTGAAAAGTTTTTGAAACATTAGCCATGCTTTTATAAAAATTAAAAACAATGAATTCAATGTACAGTGTTGAGATACCATAAGATATGTGTTTCCTTTTCTTCCATTTCTTTGAAATCTTTTTTCGTTTACTTTTTTTCAACAATGCTTTACAGACAAGCATCTTAGCAATTGCATTATGAAGGCGAGACGTATTGATTTTGCTACTGCTTGTTGACAGTTGAGCCAGTGGCAGCTGATGATCTTTGAAGGTGATAGCGTGTAGTAGTTATTCCCAAATTCCAGAGAGCAAGCTTAGCAAGCAAACCCAACTTGCTTGTAAAGGGTTCAGGGAGGTGCTTCCACTGAGACAATTTTGTACAAATAGTACATTTTTAAACCACAATTTTCAGAGGAATTTGTTAAAAAGTCATAGCTTCTGAAATGGCACAAATGAACTTTTCCAGTTCTTTTATGGCCAAAGATGTTATTTTCAGAACTTGCTATAATGATGATTTACCTTCAGTGTGCCATTACCACCTTTTTGTAATGTGTAACCTTTTTTTTCCAAGAATTAATCTGCAATATGGCAGTGCCAGAGTTTTGCTATTTATTTCTCCCATATATTATGGGTGTTCTTTTTGTCAAAAACTACTTTTAGTGTGTTGGGAGAATCATTTTCACATGGTTGCCTCCCTTCCTCTCCATATGCCCTGGTTGCCCTTCCTTAGGCCAAGAAGTACCTCAATTATGCCAGCACCAACATGTTACCAAGGGTGCTGTCTTATTCCAAGAATTACCTCTGGTATACCAGGGGGACATGTTGCCAAAGGTGCCCTCCCTAACAAAAACTATTATCAGTAGGTCAGTGCCAGTTTGGTGGTCATAGGTACCTCCGGCTGCAGACTCGCAAACATAACACAAACCTTTGCTAACTCATGCTCACTCCCCTTCATTTACTCAATGTATTCAGTCACATTGACACTTCCTCCATCTCTCATTCTACCTAGGGGTGGGCAGAACTCATACAGCTTCACTCCGCAGTATTCTCAGGAGTTACATAAAACTGCACAAGCTTCTGCGGAGTTCCACAAGCAGGCAGAAAATTTGGACGTTGAGCTGGCCGCGCTGCAATTTAGCGGCCGTAGCACGAGCAGCGCTGAAAAATCAGCGTGATTGGCACCATCTAGTGTGTAAGCATGCACCATCATTTGGGCTGATTTAGCTGCGACGCAAATAGAAAAATCCACTCAGTGGCAGCAAATCTACTTGAAAAGCAACCCTCAGTTGCCAAATTCCACCAATTCCAGGGGCAGAATAAAATATTGTGCCCACCCCTGATTCTAACTCATATTCACTCCCCCTCACTAATACAAATATACTGTCACACTCATACTCACACTCACTCTCACTAACTCTCTTGTTCTCATTTTCTCTCATTGATTCTCACACACGGTCACAAATACACTCACTCACTCACACTTCCTCTCACTCACTCCTTCTAACTCACAGATAGCCACTGACATTACCTCGCTCACTATCACATCCTCACTCCCTCTCTTTCTCATTTACTCAATCTCAATCATGCTCACTTACACTCTCTCTTGCACTCACACTCAGTTGCACACAATCACTCTCACTCATTCAACCTCTCTGATTCTCATTGACTCTCACTGATTCTCACTCACATTCATGCGCAATCACATTCACAGTCACACATGTTCACTTTCACACACTTACTCTCATTGACTCTGACTCGAACTCCCTCTCACTCACACACACAAACACTCAATAGTTTAAAGTCTCATTCTGTTACTCTCACTCACTCTCACAAAGACACTCAAGCACATACGTATGTTTCTCTTTCACACTTCCTCTCTCTCGTCCCCCTCACTCACTCATTCTGACTCACTCATACTCACTCACACTATTTTACTCACTTTCACTCCTACTCTACTCCCTTTTCTCTCACTCTCTCTCACTCGTTCTCTGTTACACTAACTGGGGACTATTCACAAAGGTAAACTTATAGATGAGTAAATCTAAACATGTAATTTTACTCTTACGCTTTGCAGTAAATTTACTATTTGAGCTATTCACCATTTCTAAGTGTAAATTTACTAGAAACTGTAGACTTACATGTCTCCGCCCCCTCAGTTTAAGGGAAAAGTCTGAATAAACATAATTTACAGTCATAAAGTTACTACTAGACCATATTTTATGTTATTGAAAGGAGTAGGAGAATTCTATACACCGGAAACCAATCCTACACTTCTGACACCCAGTCCCTTGCAACAAAGTAAATACTGCTCTCTCAATGTTTTTTTCTCTCTTTAGCTTTTAGATATTGCGGTCTCCATATTCTTTCTGCCCAAAGGATGCAGGGCCAGAGATACGACTGTTCCAATTTGCGACTCGCAAATTGCATCGTTTTGCGACTCGCAATTTGCGACTCACAAATTGGAATTTACAACAGTGTCTCAGACACTGTTTCCGATTCCTAATGGGGTCGCAAATTGCCTGCCTCATTAATATTCATAAGGCAGGTGCAATTTGTGACCCCATTGAGATTGGCTAGCACTCCCAGGGATGGTGGCCTGCTGGGGTCAGCAGACCACCATGTCTGTGACTGCTTTTTCAATAAAGCAGTTTTTAGAAAAAAATGCCGTCCGTTTTCCTTAAAGGAAAACAGGATGCATTTAAAAAAGAAAAATGAAATGTTACTGTTTCGTTTTTTGAGAGTAGGCAGTGGCCATGGGACCACTGCATGCTCTCCAAAAATATTTTCAATGCCAGTCACAAAGGGGCAGGGGTTCCCTAGGAACCCCTTTCAATTTGCAAGTGGCTCACCACCCATTTGAAATGGGTGGTTAACTGCAAGTGTTTTGCGGCCACAAAACAATCTTACATTGAAGTGCTAGTCGCTATTAGTAAGGGACGCCCTTGGCACGCCCCTTCCTAATAGCGAGTCGCAAACCCTATTTTGCGAGTCGGTAATAGGTTACCGACTCGCAAAAAAGGGTTTGTAAATAGGGCAGACCTATTTTGCGGTCGCAAACAGGCCACTTTCCCGTTTGTCGTACATCTGGCCCGCAGTCCACAATACTGAAGAGGAAGAGAAATTTCACTAAAGAAGATACAGCCTTCTTATTAGAATTTGGGGTAAATACTATAAACAACAACATGGGCTGCCTCCATTCACCCTCAGTGTAACCCAAAAGGCAGACTTATGGCAGAAGTGACTTGGAGAACCAACTGGATCCCGTCTCTGTTGTTATGTGCCGGAGTTAGGCCCATGTAACCACAATGCACATTTTCTTACGTTGCCCTCTTTCTGCATAATAACAATTTACACATACACACCTTTTGCACATATTCGCGTGCGTGACAATGTTGGATTAGTTTCTCTAAAACTGCTTTGCTTACACACTTCGCTTCACGCAACATTATCATGATGCCTCGAACACCGAGTACAAGGCCTTTTCACACGCTGTACAATGTCGTTCTACCTTCATCCACAGGGCGACAGGGCTGTCTGCAAACCCATTATAATACTAATCTGTATACACATCACAAGGATGCTTTTTATTATAAATAAATAAGCATTTCCTGGGGTCAGCCAGAGGAGATACTTTTGCTGTCATCGAGAGGTCCCTGAATGCTGATGCTCCTCCCAGCAAGCTGCCTAACATCTCTGTGAGGGGTGTCCAGTTCTTGACCAAGACGGGGTCCTACATTCTGTCCTGCTAGGTAATGGGGTTGGATCATCCTGTGGGGGGGATTCTTGGCTATGCACTCACATACACACTCTAGACACACATTGGGTAGGGATTGCATAGTAGGAGTACGCCTGATTACTACCTTGTTTTATATGCCAGTATATATACACTGTTTTAGCACCATGATGGAACTATACCTGCTATTTACTGTTTTGGTGCTTGTAAACACTTTCATATGCTTCTGTCTACTGATTATCGTAGCACATGTATTCTATACAAGAATAACGTTGGTTCAATAAATATATTGAAGAACGTCCCATTGTGCATTCTCTGTATATTTCTCTAAGAACTAGAGTGCACGAGTGACTGAGCGAAAGGGTTCTAGATATGTTACCACGATCCCTTAGGGGTCAGGGCTGTCATGTGTTAGTGATTGCCAGAAACCATTTGCTTCCTGTTTAGGTTAGGGGGGCTTATGGTGGCACTGTGAGCAACTGGTGTCTAGGCCAATACATAAAATGGGGGTGCATGGAATCAGTCTAGGCACCTCACCCAAAGTTTATGTTGTCCACAAACGTGCAGATCCTATGGATTAGTGGGAACTACACAACACTGTCTCACCCTTCTCGAGGAATCTACCCTCTCCACAATGCACCCTCACCTGCTATATGTGCTGCCTCTTTCCAACAACACTAATGCGGTGACAGGTAAGATTATAAACGCCCTCTCTCTCACTAAAAACAAACCCAATAACCCATATCTGTCCTTCACTTACACCTGCAATGTTAGACTCACAACCCATGTATACTCCTCAGAAACATTCCCTAACACTAGCCCTATACATTCCTACATGTTGCCTAATTATATTATTTATGCACTCATTTTATACAGCAACTCTTTTGACTACATTAGTAGCTTCTGCAGGGGTAGGAGTCATTGCAACTATGAAGGACAACACACTAAGTAATGTAACCCACCCTTATGGTAACCATCTGACTAACAGACTGTAGAGGATTTTGATCACTGGATTTGTTAAAACCTAAAACTATATTTGACAATGTGTTAAGGAATGGCTTTTAATTTTATTCAAATGCCAGCTTGTCATTTATACTGTTACACAATCATATATACACTTTTAGTTTAACCTTCATTATCCCATTCACCACCTGCCACGTCGACTTCCATGAGACAGCTGCCTCCCTTAAAAGGCTCTCTCAGATGATTAACAGACAGACCCATGCCTAGGATAGCATTGGAAACTGTTACCAAGACATGGTAAAGTTGCACCAAAAGTATATTCAAGTATTTAGGGACGAGAATGCAAGGCAACATGCCTTGGCCATAAAGATGATAAAGGCATTAGGAAAAAAACAACGTCAACCTTCATTGGCAACGTATACAGGAGATTCTATCAAAGCCCTTCATCATAGGAGGGACACATCTCACAGCACTACCTGCACCATATCAACCGCCAATACCACCATCTCAGCAACCCTCAACTGAACCACCCCGCAACACAAGTGTCAACCAATCTCACCACCAGCATTGCACAGTGGTAGAAATAGGAGAAACCCCCCCAAATCAAACTTTTCTCTGTGAAAAATAGTAACTCTGTTACTAGCACAGCCCTTTTAGCTATTTTTGATTCATAAAATTATGTACCATTTTTATAACAATCCTGTGTGTAACTTTCATCTGTGTTAAATATTGGATGCTGCATTTAGAACAGCTGTTCCTTGTTTACCTTCAAGTGCAATGCTTTTAAAAAAATAATTCTGATATAGAATGCATCTTCAAACAA
This sequence comes from Calotriton arnoldi, assembly GCA_963921515.1. NCBI lineage: Eukaryota > Metazoa > Chordata > Amphibia > Caudata > Salamandridae > Calotriton > Calotriton arnoldi. The sequence continues at coordinate 27,539 of CAWUFW010006807.1, forward strand.
CCTAAACATTTCATTTATTTGATCTACAATGCATCGTAGACAGATATTAATGTTTGAGATTTCATTTATTTATATGATCAAAAATACACTTTTAGCAAAACATTAACTCATTTGGGAGAAAATGAAAAACTGTCATTGGGAAGGACCAGAATGAAGTACAATTTAAAGCAGAGGGAAAATGCTAACTTGGAGGGGGTGGGGTAAATATTAAAAACACATCAGGAAATGTCGAGGGAAGCAGTCTATATACAAAGGGGAAAAACATCAGTCAATAGTCCATAAATAGTCCAAAATAAGAGTCCACTGTTGCAAATTATAATAAAGTAATTCCCTCCAAACCAGACGGCAGTTCGATTCTTGGCTTGGGGGCAAAAGTCCTTGCCATCTTCGCTCTCTGTCTTCACCACAACAATGTTGAAATCCTCCTCTGACCAGTGGCGGCTGGAAAGTGAGTATGGTATCTGGACCTCTCCAACTAAGTTCAGTATATACTGTGAAATTACTCCCTGAACCTCTCTGACTGGCCTCAGGGCCTCCTTGAGAGCAGCAAAGGACACATATTCTGAAGGAAGGGTGTGGGCTGCACAAAAGGACATTGGGGTGTCAGGAGATGAAATGACCCTTGACTGTTGGTTTTCTTCTGGCCAGGCACTAAGCAGAGGTGCCAATGCCTGTGATGATGCTGCCTGTGCAGACTGGCTTGCCTGTGGGGTGCCAATGCTGACCCTCTGAAACGATCCAGTGGCCATAAAATAAATTCGAAATAGGCAGGGAATGCCTGGCAGATGAACTGTACAAATATTTCAAAATATATCAGCAGTTATGGAAGTGCAATTGAGGACATTTTGATTTGTAATTCTGAAGTATGATGGAAACAAAGATTTTAAGAGGATCAAAACAAATCTTGGTGATGCACAAATGATAAATATTGTAGTGTATTGTACTGCAGCATTTGTATAGAGCTTACTACCCCTACATGGGGCACTGAAGTGCTTATCTATATAGGCAACAAGCTACGCCATTTAGGGTGTATGGTTGAAAGGGTGTTGTCTTTGTTTTGTGGTCCTATATGGAATGTGTTTCCATGTTGTGTGTGATGACAACTGTGGTTCGGTTATTGTGTTATGGGGCACAGCGCATAGCAGTGTTCTAGGATGATGAGGTGTGAGAGACACAGACGTGCAATATATGATTTTTCAGTGCGCTGTCAAGTTCCAACAGCTCTGCAGGCCCCTTTATGGTATTTCTTATGATTATAGTCTGCCCAGCTGGTAACTGCACTTGGTTGTCCAGTTGTGGGTCTGAGCTGGCAAGGATGGAGGGAGAGAGAAGGGGAGACATCCTCGGGAATGGGCATTGTTACTATCATCCCATATCTGAGTGTCATTGTGAGATGTAAAGAAGCAACCCCAAGGAATAGCTCTTTGGGAACTGCAGAAGTGGACTACATTAAAGGCCTCCGATTGACCAGCAGTGTGTGACAGAGCTCTTCAGTTATTCCATACCTGTTCATTTGGTGATGGCTGGTTTATTGGCTGCACAGTACTGGTGATGGACAACCCTTGTAGCTAATATGTCTCATGTGTATGCAAAAGGTGTAAGTTACAGTTGGCTGCCGACTGCTGAGTTTTTAATTCGGAACTATTTTTGGAGCTCACCGGTAACAGATGAGGTGCAAATGAGCTGTTGGCTTTGTGTGTGGGTACCGTGGCTATCTAGTCCCTGGCTTGGTGTGGCCAGTGCACGGCTCGTGGCCCGTCGGGGCAGTCACCACGGTAGACTGGCTGAGCTTTTGGTGGCTTGCTGCAGGGGGCGGCTGGAGTGCTCTGGTGCCCGTTTGGAGGTTTCCACCTCTGCCTCATTGCTGTGGGCTGTGTCAGCTGCTTTCTGCCGTAGAGGTTCACAGGAGAAGCAACTGGGCCAGAGCATAGATTGCTGATAGGACATGGCTGTTGCCAAGTGGAGCAGGCGGCCTACCTGGGGCTGCTGGGGGTGAATGGAAGGCTAGCGGAGTGCCTAGACTGGGTCAAGCCAAGGCCTGTGATCGTGTCGGGCAGATGTTTGGGCACTCTTGCATTTACGGAGGATGGTCTCTGCTTGGCTGGGCCCGTCAGTGGGGGCTGTGATTGTCATCATTGTGGCGATGTAGATGATGGCACCACTCGACTTGTGGCTTCCAGCTGTCCTTTTCCTTTGTGGGGCACTGATGAAGGCTTTGCAGTTTGTTCCCCCGACCAGCGTTTACCGCTACCACTCAGGTGTGGGATTCTCCTGCTGTGCCACAGGGGGTGCGTCATCAGGTTGAAAACGGGTTGGGCTCTCTGAGACATTATACTGGTGATTACGCCAACCTTCACTCCTGCTTTTCCCTACTAGGTTTAGGGCAGATGGTCTTTTATTTGCCTGCTAAAAGTGGTAGAGGGGAGGAAAACAATTCAAGATTATACTTTCAATTTAGTCATGCTGTAATGAACCACAGATTCCGAAGTTCAGTTTGGTGGATTTATTATAAGTCATATCTAATCAAGAGGAGGAAGAAGGAAGGAGCAGTGATCCATTCAGCTTCCTTTTTTACAATACACAATATCAAATAGGAATGGATCACTTGTCCTGAGTAACCAGGGTTAAGACGTGTTAGTCGTCTAATGATTTAAAAATAAAAAATAAAAACCCTCATTCACGTACTCAAGCCGTTAGGCAGTATATCTTGGTTCTCCGCCTTACTTTAAAAACGTGACAGCATCATCATTGGGTTTCTTTTTTTCTTATGCTTCCTCCACCAGGAGGAGAAACCACTGGTTATTTCAGTAGTGATAAGTGATAAGGAATTGTGAAAGTGCTCTAGTGAAGTGATATAAACATTAAAAAGAGAGATCCTCCTATTGCCTAAACTATATCTTTAATTAGTCTGGAATGGAGGTGAATAAAAACAGTGTTGTGCGTATTTAGACTGATTATTGGTCTAACGCACTAGTTTGTCAAAAAAGCGGTCAACATGTTTCAGCCCCTAGATTGTGCCCAACGGGTCAGGGGGCCTTCTTCAGGACCTAGAAAGGAGAGGTCGTGGATTCTTCACAGCCTTAATAAAATCCAATTTGGTTCACTTGATCAAATAAGGTTAATCAATACCTATAAGTGTAAAGGAGAAAAAAGTGTTATTTTGTTAAACTTTCCCAACAAATAATGCCATCTTGTTTATGATATAATTCGAAATTGTTCATTAATAACTACAAAGAAACATGAGTCATAAGCAACTGTGAAAATGGCAATTCTTTATACCCGTCTTAGTCCCAAGAACTCAGGGGTGCTGTTGGATATGCATCCCTGTTAGATGTAGATGGTATGAAAATTAGTAAACCTTAGCATATCGAATAAAAGTGGTCAAGCTTTTTTTAAAAGTGCTTAGTTTTGGTGTTGTGTCCCTGTGTGCCCAGTTTAGTAATATTATGCGTAGTGCACAGCATAGATTTATGAAAGCAAATGAGCGCGATGTTTATTTTCAGTGGCCGGTCTCTAAATCGATTAAATACCATACCGCGTGATGCGCAGCATAAAGGTAAAAAAGGCCATTGAGCGAAGTATTGAACTGGAGGGCCCTACCGTTCTCAGGCCATTAGGGATTATGAAAATGTGGAAGGAAGAGATATCCGGAAAAGCAGATATCTATTAACGCGCATAACAGGAATGACTAATTCCGCTGCACTGTATTTAAAAGAGGCTCGTTCCATACCTTAATGTCCTAAATTACAGACTTCCTCGGGGTGCCGGCGGGCGTATTGACCTGCTGAGAATACGTAAACATTAGAAACATTTTTGTTAATACGTTACGTGTCTGGCGAGTTGGTCGTGAAGGAGTCTCTGTTTTCTCGTGTTGTACCTCTATCGGAATAGCAGCGCGACTTGTGCTCGCTCTTCCTATGGTACCACGGTGATGCGGGGCCGTCAGGGGCAGGCATAATATCGTGGCATGAATGTAGCCATTGAAAAAAGACTATGTCGCCTCACAGTCAAAGCGATTGGTTGGTTTTTGCAAAAAAGAGGGGTTTAAGGATACAGTCATGTTTTTATAAGGATATCTTGTGATGGATCATAATGTTTATAAAATGATTCAGTGACAAAATGTTTATAAAATGATTCAGTGAATGTCTGATTATATAGGATAATTATCATATTGCAGAAATTGGCCATGAAGAAAGACTACGTCGTCACACAATTTGGAATTTGTTTGTGGAGGCAGGATGTTTGTTAAAAAATCAGATTTTTGTTCATTATTAGGATTTCATGTGATGAATCAGGATACTCATAGAATAATTCAAATTGATCTTGGTGTGTCCAGCTCAATCGAACATTCAGGGTAGGTAAATTAAAGGTGGTATTGAAAAGTTATCATTCCCTGTGGACCAAACTCAGCCAAGGAATATTATCATTCAGGCCTCTGATGTTCGTTTTCAATCGATGTACCCATCTTTGTTCTCTTTTCATAAAGTACACGTTCTGCGTTCTGATTTCTTTCCTCTAGTGTTTCCAGGACCACCCAGCTCAGATCATCTACAGTATGTTGGAATTCAATGTAATGGGTGCTCTTCTTCGTGGTACCTCTTTTACATTTCACGTTGCTTCGATGCTCGCAAATACGTTGTTTCACTTTGCAGCAAGTCATCCCTATATACCTTAGAGCACAAGGACACGTGATCATGTAGATCACGTGTGTAGAGTTGCAATTGGTATGTTGTCTGATTGTCCATTTCATTTCCGGTAGGAGTTGGATACTTTTAGTTGCCTATGTCAATTTGCACACAGAGCATGTACCGCATGGGTAATGCCCTACAACTGGTGGCATGTCCCACAATGTCGCTGTTAGTTCCTTTTTGGGTTGTTGTTGTGGTCTCGTATGCACGAGGATGTCCTTGAAGTTCTTAGTTCTTTTGTTTGCAAACCTGGGTTTAGGCACAGAAAAATCAATACAGAGCCGATTTTACGAATATAAGTCATTCGGCACAGAAGGCATAATATGATGAACTCCAAAATCAAAATACAGCAAAGAATAGAAGCGGAGTCCAATTCTCTTTTCATTTAAGGAGAAGCAATTCTTTCCCTACTCTGCTCTAAATGAGGATCCTACCTATCTCCCTTGTATCATATCCCAAAGGTGTCAGCACGTGTTGACTTCCTAAGAAGTACTCACGTCAAATGGGTCTGATAGCTTAAAGCTATGGAGCTCGCTCTAAGATGCTCCTTCTCCTCCGAAAATCAGCAGAAGTCTCTCGAATCTGTCCCTGCGCATCACACAAAAAGACAATGTTCAACCCACAATACGTCATTTACTAAACTTTTCCATTGAAACAATTTCAGTAAGTTTCCACAGAAGCTTTAATTAAGTCGACTCTTCTTCCAGTGGCCTTGGTTCCCAGATAGGCCAGGCACGAAAGGAGTCCTCCCTTCTCGCCTTGCAGTCTTCTTCAAAGACATTCCGGGTATCTCCTTAAATCTAAGAATAACAAGGTCGGATTCCTGCACCTGCAGTAGGATGAGAACACACTGTCTTCGAGCACAACAGAATTTATTTAATTAATTCTTGAGCAACCAAGGAGAAACGAAACTCAAAACAACCTACAATTTGGGCCTACAAATCGGGTAACTTAAACTAAACATGGTTACATTATATGAGTATAATGTCGTCCTGCACATTACACATACAGGAATTAAATTTTCTAATACACGCAAATCCTACTTAAACGTACTCACTTCATTTTAATACTAATATGACGTGAATAAATGCATCTTAATAATCATAAAACACTGCACACGACAAAAATACATATGAGTGCGTTTATATCGGGAGTATAGTGCACCCCTATAATTTAGAGTGCTGTAAGCGCTCTATCAGTTCCCCCCTCTTATGACTAGTGTCATAACACCAACCTTTTTACCCTCTCATAAGTTTCTCCTTATAGAAGAGACCGACCTAAACAGAGGTTGTAGCTTGCCGTCCCTGTCTAAATCTTTCCAACCCTTTAAGGTGCAGATAATGACTGTCCTGCAGTCGTTCTAATTGTTGCTCTCGCTTTCTCAAGGAGTTCTCATTATGTCGTGCCCTTTGCCATTTGTAAGCCTTGACGGCTCCCAATAATACAATTATACAAATGACAGCTATTATGATAGGTTTCAAGATGTATCCCATTATTCCTTGTCCGAAACTTCCAAACCAGCTTCCTATCTTGCCAAATCCCTTGCCAATTTGTTCCCAGAGTCCATCAGCAGCTAGATCACGTAAATCTTGATGTATCTCTGAAATATTGCTAATGTACTTCCTTATATCCCGACTGTTGTCAGGAATATAAGTACAGCACTGTTGAACTTTCAATAATTTACAGACTCCTCCGGCTTTTGCTAACAGCACATCTAAAGCAAGACGATTTTGAAGAACCATAGCCCTTATCGAAACCATCTCCCCATCAACAAGCAATAGGATTTGGGCCGTATTCACAGAGAGCTTATCTACCAGAGTTGCCAGCTTTCTAATCTTCACATCATTCAAAATCACACCCAAACTAGGTATCATAGCTCCAAATACATCCCCAATAATTTCTACCGCACTTACACCGCGTTTTCCTCTATGAGATCTCTTCCCTTCCAAAGGCCATGTCATGTGGTTTGTGGCCTCCTGGTCTGCCTTGTTACGTTGGCCTAGGCCTGGCTGCCATGATGCTTTTTTGCGCACGTTACTTTGTGCCTTTGTTTTTCCAGCTTCTGCTTCTGCCCGGCTATTTTAGAACTGTCTGCATTTCTGTCTTTCACCTTTTCTCCTGTTCCCTTTGGGTTACATCTGCACAACATGTACAAGGTCGAAAAACAACGTCCCTTGTTCTTGCTGATCTGGCCAGTCCCTCGCACTTAGACATAACACTAAGTACAGCTGCACTGGAGAAATTTGTGTGCTTTTAATATTGTGATTTCACGGTTAGAGGCACTTGGAGAAAAACCTTTCCAGAGAGAAGAGCTGTGCGTGTCTGATGATGTAAATCTGGCATCTAGATATTGAGGTATGGGGTTCGCCTGACAATGCCAAGAGGTCTTCTGTTTTTATAATAAACTAGCTACTAGCACGGGGAGGGTGGTATGGTCATTTAGCCCTATATCCACTGCTTTATGAAATGCTTTCCCCGTTTGTATTTTATGGAATTGTAACTATGCTGATGATATTATCCTTATGCATTATGCTGATAGTACTGGCACGTGTACTGTATCTTAGAGCACGGTTGTTGAAATAAATATTGTGAACTATACAGTGTCTCTTATTACGCACGTTGTGGACAGGTATGAGTGAGTTATGAAAGGGTGTTCTTGTTCCCGCGAGTCCTGAGAGAGAGAGATACCGTGTTCTGGGTTGTCTAATCATTTGTAGCATTGCTGCTCCTGAGACGCTACAGCTAGTCGGATTGGGATTGTGGGTACTAAGGTTTATGGTTGGCTCACCACTATATTCCGAGGTCCTATTATCCTGTGCATAGCTCTGTGTATGTGCAGAATCCCTACAAAATGGCGCAACCAACGAGTGGGCTGCTTATCTGCGAGACGCTTGAGTAGTACTTGTGCTTGTCCACAACCCCCTTCGCAGACGCTTCCGGAAGCGTGTGTGACGGTGATACCTCCTATATTGACGTTTTTATAGGTTCTTTCAAGCTTGAAGTTGTTAAAAGGTTTTTAAATAAAACCCTATATTGTGCTGCCTCATATTAGGTTGTTGAAACATTTTAGCCTTAAATGGCTGTCCAAATTGCGGCACATAGCCGCGCAGCGCTCCGGGCTCACTTAACAGTGTATGGAGTGCTTGACGCTGGTGTCGATCTGATCTTTGTGGTACAAGCGGATCCTGCTTACCACTTTGAGGTGTTTTACTCTTGGGTCACCTTTCCGGCGGTGGATGGGACTGATAATTTGTTCCATGAATATACACCCACCACTGTTCCTAATCTCTATAGACCGTATAGGAATCTTGAAGTACCGCTCACGGCATGGCAACACCGTGTTTGGTTTGATGGCGCCCTCCCCCAACCGGTTACCGCGGTTCGTTTAGGCCCCTTATCAATTGAAGGGGCCACTTGGCCTGTTTTGGCCGGGTATACCCCACATCCGCGTTATATGACGCTTGCAGTCGGTGAACTGCGTAATTTGCATTCGTCTTTGATACGGGTGCATAGAGCTTTAGTACAGTTTGTTACAGGCAACATCCAGGGAGCCCCACCTGGAGTTGCAGCCCATCCAGCTGGAGCAGGCGGTGTAACCATAAGTCCCGTCATGGTTAATTCGGTGATGGGCAAGCGCCCACAAAATAAGGATGATTTTCCTTATTGGCTTGCAGAAAAATTTGACCAGCTGGAGGCAGTTTTTCCAAATGCCTCTCCCGTGGAAAAACACAGGATTCTGACGATTAGTTTGCCAAAAGACTTGATCCCCGAATTGGCAGAATGCAACAACTGGGGTAAGGTATTCACAGCAGTATATGCGAAGTGTTTCGGCACTCCTTCCATGACGGTTCTCCCCTCTGTAATTAAACGAGTGCAGGATGAGCATGGCCCTGAAGCGGCTGTGGAATTAGGGATGAGACTGGTGGGAGTGTTCGACGTAGTAGCTGATTTGATCCTTGCAAAAGTCAAGGGCGATGCAGTTAACTTTCAAGTAGCTAATGCTTTGGCTTTGATCCCAGAACCGGACAAGCCGCGCGAATTACCAAAAATTATTGCACAGGCTTACAAAACAATTGGCCGCAATAGCCTGGGAGTCAAGCCTTTTGCTAAACCGCAAACACAATCGCAACAACAACCAAAAACTCAATCTGAGATGGATGAGAAACCGTTCTTTACTAAAAAGAGCTGGAGGTTGAAAAAACAGGGTAAGCAACAGAAGAAGCCGGGGTCGTGAGGCGCATCCCCAGTTTCCGTCTCTTCTGAACGCACTTATGATTTGCGCGATAGGACGAGAATTAAATCTCCAGAGAGATTTCAAGTCCCTGATTCGCGTTCTCCTCGTTCTTCACAGGCACCAACAACCTCCCAGGCTGGTGGAGGAGATCGCCAGGATAGAGGCAGGGGTCGAGAGGCTCCACAGGGACGAGACCAACCTCGACAACAAGTCCGAGGGAAATCAGAAGAATTTCAACGTTCTCGCCCACAGTTTCAGAAGAAGAAAGTTGCAGCTGTAACAGCGAGTTATGCCACAGACGGTGAGAACGAGACTCCTGAATTGGACGTGGGCAGTGACGCTCCTAGACAGCGCCGCGGAAGTTACCATAGTGCGGGAGGCGCTACGTCCTCATGTGGAGGCGACAGCAACTGAAACATTCATTACTGTCGAGACAGCAGACACCAGAGTGGCACCCCCTGACAGATTATATAATATTGTCATTCAAATTGAAGGTGACATACAGCGTGTTATTAAAGGGATTTTTTGGGAGAATCTGACCTCTTCGTACGACATTCTGTTGGAAGAGGCGGATTGGCCGCCCCCATTCGTACTTGCTGCGCGTAGAGGGGAGGAGGTAATCCTTCCGAGCTTTTCTCGTCATGTCCCCAAGGACAAAGCGTAGGCTCTCGCAGCTGAGTGGGCTGTGTCCCTGGCTCCAGCGTTATACCGCAACCACGTGGGATGGGATGAAGACTCTCCCCCCCATGATATTGCTTTGCGGTCGCAGCCACAACCCCAATATCCCATCAAACGGGAAGCTAAAGGTCCCATTTCCGAAATTCTGACACAGTTAGAATATCAAGGAGTGATTGAAACATGCGTGTCACCGATGAATAATCCCCTTTTCGCGGTTTCTAAACCCGATGGATCGTACCACTTAGTATTGGATTACCGACATTTGAACTCTCATTGTCGGACCTTTGCGGTGCAAAACACCCACAGCTCCGCGCTTCTAGACAGTCTTGTACGTAAAAAATATAAAACTACACTTGACCTATCCAATGGATTCTACACGCACAACTTAGCCCCGGAGAGTAGCCAATGGAGCGCTTTTACCTCCGGTGGTAAACAATTCAAATTCCCGTTTACCTATAGAACAGTCCAGGCGTATTAGCTGCCCGTGTTGTCTCTTTGTTAGACGGCATAGACCCAGATGCATGTTCGTACGTCGATGATATCTATCTGACAGACGACGAATTATACCCGCATCTTTCCCGAGTGGACTGCATTATTCTAGAATTTGCGGTGTTAGGTTACAAGTTTAACTTTGCCAAATCTCACATTGCTGAATTTACCGTTTTGTTTTTGGGCTGTGAGCTCAACAATGAAGGTAAGGGCTTAGCCCCCCATTTCCTGGAGAAATGTGCATATTTGTGCCCTCCAACCACTCTGAAGAAACTTCAGTCTTTACTGGGTTTTCTAAACTTCGGGAGTACTTACATTCCCGAATATGCCCAGCGTATCAAGCCACTGTATGCCTTGATACAACCTAACTTTTCGAAGTCATGCTGGCTTCCGGAGCATTCCTCCATTCTGCAGTCTTTGCAGACAGACCTACTTGAATCTAAATTCTTGTTGACGCGTGACAACCACACAAACCTGGTGATTAGAATCATTCCAGGGGCAGTGGGTTTCGCGTACTTAACCTTTAACGAAGGTGACACAGTACCGATCGCATACAAGTCACATCTTTACACTTCCGCAGAAATGCGCTTTTCATCTGTGGAGAAAGTTTTGACTGCAGTGCAAATGGCGATTCTAAAGGAACGCGCACTGGCACAGGGAAAACGCATTCTGGTGGTAACACCATATCCTGCCCTGGAGGCAGTGACGAAAGCAAGTGTTCCGAACTCTAAAGCTTTGCACCCCCGTTGGATACAATGGGCAACATCTTTGACGTCTCCGGATGTCACTTTTATCTTTGATTCTTCTCTTCAGACTCAGGAGTTTTTACAGTATGAATTTGTTCATCCTCCTCCTCTGTCCTTGCTACCGCTTGAGGAATACGAATGTATTATCTATACCGATGGTTCGGCACAACCGGCCACGGGTTCCAAGCATGCTTATTCAGCAGCATGTGCTATTGTTGCAGGTACCATGGTGAACGGTAAGTTCAAATCAACTGTAGTGCACACTCAGGCACTAGGAGACAGTACTGCATAATTGGCCGAGCTGCGCGCATTGGTGCTCGCACTTGAGTTCGCTAATCCGGATGTGACCACTCTAATTGTGTGCGATTCTTACTACTGTGTTCAGTCTTACAATGACAATCTGTTCTTTTGGTCGCAAAACGACTACAGAGATGCCAAAGGTAGCACAATTAAGCATAAAATGCTTTGGGTTCGAGTGGCAGATTTGAAACAACGTCTGCCACTCACACAGGTGATTCACACTCTTGGCCACCAGCGTGTGGGGGCACACGCTGTCGGTAACGGTTTGGCGGACGAAGCTGCCAAATCAGCAGTAGCCAAGTGCTCAGTCGCAGCAGTTACAAGATCCATGTCTAAAATAGATAATGATATTTTAGCAGCTATTGCTGCAACAAAGGAAGGTGCTAATTACCCTAGGGGTTTCCCTTCCAAACACTCTTATCAATTAGGTCCCGAACAGGCTCCTTACGTAAGAATTCCAGACGTTGGTGATCGGCTGATTCCCAACGCGGACCACAGACTTTCCTTGATAACAGCCGCACACGAAGGCATGGCTTCGGCTCATGCTGGCGTGTCTGCGACGGTTTCCATCTTGCAGCAGCGTTACTGGTGGCGTGGTTTATACAAACAAACCCGTACTTATGTGCTTTCCTGTGACGTTTGTCAGAAGATTAAGCCTTCCACGGTTACACGGCCACCACAGACCCCGCTCTGCATTTCCAACAGACCTTTTGGGTGTGTTTACCTGGATCACTGCGGTCCCTTTACTTCTGACACTGCATATAAATACATCTTAGTTGCAGTTGATTCGTGCACACGTTTCATCTGGGTTTGGCCACAACGGAGTGCTGATGCTCGAAATGTCATAAGGGATTTGCGTGTCTTTGTGGGAATTTTTGCCTGTGGCACTTTCCATTCTGACCAAGGTCCGGCGTTCGCCTCTAAGGCTTACAAGGACGCAATGGGTTCACTGGGGGTGCGGGTGAAATTTTCGTCTCCATATCGGCCTGAGGGCAATTCGATTGTTGAACGAATGAACCGTGACTTAAAGCAATCCTTGACAGCTAGAGTCTTAGGTACTGGCAGGAACTGGCTGGCCCACTTTTATACCGTACAACATGCACTTAATAATCTCCCTAGTAGACCTCTGGGTGGGCGTACCCCATACGAAATGCTCTTTGGCATACGAATGTTTGTGCCCGACCTTTATGGTCTAGACATGGCGGCGCAATCCGCCATCTTTGATGTAGATAACCATTCTACTGTGTTACAGGACTTACAAGAAGCCCGAGACAAACTTGCAATAGAACATTTACCTTTAGCCACAGATGCTGCGCTGCAGATTCCGGTTGCCGGCTCGCTTCCGAAGATTGGAGATCTGGTTCGAGAGAAGGTGGAGAACAAAAAAGAATTCGGCCCCTCTTATCGGGCACCAGTTCCAGTCCTTGGCTTGAAGGGAACTCGTACAGTCATCTTACCACCGCTTCCTGGTCGCAAAGAGAACAGGTACATCTCAGTGGAAAATGTCAAGCTACAACATCTGGCCAATCCTGAATAGTGTTACACCAGCGGTCTCTTGTCCTGTCATTTCCCGGACAAATGTTTGTGGCCCGAACGGTCACTGATGTTGCTATCGAGATGGTAGATTTGCCTGATTGCTTACTTGATGACCCGGACTCCCCCTGCAACGAGGAGACTGAGTATACCTACCCCGCCAACGAGTCGTTGGCTCACCTACCAACAATGCCACTGAGCCCAACACGTTATTCCTTTGACTCGGATTCCACCTCATCACTTGTCCCGTCCAAATTCAGTATTTTTGTATCCTGGCTCAGAGACAATTTTTTGATTCCCCCTTGGACATACATCTGGTTGGTACTATTCCTGATTTTTCTGTTCATGTCCATTGGCTTTGTCACAGTGTTTTTTCTACTCATCAATGGTCACTATTTACCAGAACGCTCTGCAGTGAACTGTGTCACTGGAACTTTGGCTCCACATTCTTCATCTCACATCATGAAGCGTGACCACACATTTGTGAACATTTCAGCTTTTCCAGTCGCTGATGGCATCGTATGGGATGCAGTAAATTTCCAAATTCATGGACCAACCGAGATTATTAATGTACCAAATGTCCTCCGTGTTTCAATGGGTGATGTCGTTAAAAGTAATATTCATTCTGACGATTGGGATGTGCATGCAGTTGAATCATTATTTACTGATTTTAAATATTATGCTGCTTTTAATGCTGAAGATTTGTACATGAATTCTGCAAGTTATGCCGATTTGTATTGTTACCAGCATTGGGGCAACCACTTTGTCCATAAACCAAGTGCACTGCGTGGTCCTTTTAATTACACCCAATGGGAGCATTGTCCAACCTCTTCGCCAGGTAGCTCCCAGACTCTTAGAAATAAGTTTACTTACTTTACAGACTTTGATAGATCGAACCCTGGGTCCTATTATTTTAAATTGAACACTTCATCCACGCAGAAAATCATGCTGACCCACACTAAATTGCTATATTCGGGTTCCTTTTTGAGCGCCTTAGCTGTGGGTGGTTATGAATACTGGAAGGACACCATTGACTTGAAATCAATTTGGGGCTCTAAACCATGGCAGGTGCAAGGCACAGAAGCCTTGCACCGTGCTTGCCTTATCCCGGCCCAAATTTTATTTTTAAATAATACCATATATCAAACTACGTGTTGGGGTTTAGCTACTTCCAAGCAATTGAATGCCCCTTCCATTCCTGTATTGTCATCCGCTCCCGACTCAAGCTTGCATTTCAATATATCCCTTACATCGGTGCAAGGTTTGTTTCAGAACAATTCGTTTAATGTCTCCACGTTTGTTCAGTCACCCTGGTTGCCTCGGCCGACGGCAGCAGACGCATGCCAGCTGCGTTTTCATGACTCAGTTCCTGGGTACAAACAGGATAGGCCAGACCCGAGGTTTTCTGACTCTCGTACTGTTACAACATATTCTGTTGGTAAATTATGTAAACAGTGGTTGCAGCACTCTTCTTTAGATTCTGTAAAACAGCATTTGTCCCTGCTGTCAGGCAACCTTGATCTGTCCGATTTTGTTCTGGGGCCTCGTGGCCCTCGACCTAAGAGATTCATTTATGAGACCTATAATGAACTCTGGAAGCTTTCACAAATTGAAGCTGCTTCCCGTCTAAGGGAAATAGATCAGGCGAATTTGGAAAAGGTGCTTGCTGTTGTTGACAATAGTATTAATACCCTGTCCTCCCGCATTTACACGTTGGAGAATATTGTGTCCTCTGTTGTTGATATTGTACAAGATTATGTTTCTGTGTTATATCATGGTCAGAATCAATTGCGTTCAGTTATGCAGTTTGCATGGATTTTGCAGACACTTAAGATGGGTAAAGTTCCTTGGCACTTTTTGAACACCTCTGCCTTATTCCTGCCTTTTAATTTAACTGACAAACAGCAGTTCATGTCCATGAAGGATGCAACATACACTCTGTTACATATCGAGAAAATAGAGCCTTTACCATTCTCTGTGGCGTAACTGGATTCTGCCGTGTGGCTAGTGCATGGGGTTATCGCCTTGCCTTTTTCTTTATTTGAATTTAGTTTGTGCATGAAACATTATCCTGTGGGCCGTTTCCAGCCCTTGGGCAGTGCCTTCCTGCATGAACTTTGGTCCCTGCCTTTCATGTATAAATGCCTGAGGGACGGGAAGGAGGTTTTTCTCACAGGGGAGTCATGCGATTCTACTGTGGGTCATTCCCTTATTTGCAAGAACATTAAATTGCACGGAGCTTGTAACGTTTCGGCTCCGAATCTTGCTTGTGTTTTAAAGGGCATTCCTGCTCTTGCTATTTCTCCTACTTTCACTGTGCTTGCAAATGGTAGCTATCTGCTGCTGAATAATCAAGACTGCTGTGGCATGCAGGCCGGCATACCCTATATTGTTACAGTTTCACACAGGGTTGTCTGCTGCAGAAATGTGCTTTTTCCTCCCCCGCACGACATCATAGATAGTTCCATTTGGCCTTCCATTCCTACTGTGAAGGCGGATTTCAATAAATTGAGCAGAATAAAGGCGCTATTATTGAACCAGGAGGTTATGCTCACATCCGCCAGGGAGACATTCATCCTCCAGGTGGCTAGTACCCACAGTGAAATACAGGCCCTTTTGAACACTAACCTCCCACAACATTTCGATGAACTGATTCACCGTGTTTTTAATGCATCACGCAACGAAGGTCTGGTGCACTTTTTTAAAGTTGTGGGCTCTGGCCTTGTAACCTCCTTTCAGACTATCTTTGGTGTAATTCCGGCTTTTATTCATTCCATTTTTTCCAGCGTCTTTGGCGGCTTTCCGTTGATCCTCGCCTTAGCGGCTGGTATACTGCTTTTGGTCTGTTTACTACGCAATGGCTGCACCTCCTTGGGCCCTTCTCGACCCAGGTCGACTCCAGATGCTCCGTGAGCGCATCCTCGCTGGCTTCGGCATCCTGCCATTGGCGACGCTCAGTGTGTCCTATAGACTTTCTTTTCGCTTTGCGTATTTCACTTGCGTGCAACCTGTGATGTCTTGCATCAGATGTCCTTTCTCGTGGTCCTTGGACTATTGCCTCTCCAATACGTCTCTGTGTCGACCGGATTTTGTCCTGCTGGTGGGTCCCTTAGAGGCCCATGAACGGGACTGTTCCGGTGCAGGCTACATGGCGCATGCGGCTGCACTGGGGATTTTGGCCCAATGGGATATCTGGGCGGCTGCTCAGAATCTCCTACTACAAAGTTATATTGAGTATCACGCAAGTTGTCCCGCAATGCTGTTCGCTGCTCCCTCTTGCGAGGAACATGACTGCAGTTTTGATTTATTGGACTGGATGGAGTCGCTTTTTTCCGATGAGTCCAACGATGTCCTCTTGGAAGGTGTGGCGTTTTTCTGCACTTACACTCTGTTGGATTAAGGGGGCTTCGCTTTCCGCGACCTGCCTCGCTGGATTTTTTTTTGTGTTCTACAATTTATTTTCTCTCCCATTCGTTGTCCTTCATGGGGACTATTCCAAAATGGACGTTTCTGTTCTGCTCCATCTATTTGAACTCTGACTTCGTCCTATGTCTTAGCCAATGGACTGCCCAGGGGAGGGTGTCATGTGGTTTGTGGCCTCCTGGTCTGCCTTGCTACGTTGGCCTAGGCCTGGCTGCCATGATGCTTTTTTGCGCACGTTACTTTGTGCCTTCATTTTTCCAGCTTCTGCTTCTGCCCGGCTATCTCTGAACTGTCTGCATTTCTGTCTTTCACCTTTTCTCCTGTTCCCTTTGGGTTACGTCTGCACAACATGTACAAGGTCGAAAACCAACGTCCCTTGTTCTTGCTGATCTGGCCAGTCCCTCGCACTTAGACATAACACTAAGTACAGCTGCACTGGAGAAATTCGTGTGCTTTTAATATTGTGATTTCACGGATAGAGGCACTTGGAGAAAAACCTTTCCAGAGAGAAGAGCTGTGCGTGTCTGATGATGTAAATCTGGCATCTAGATATTGAGGTATGGGGGTTCGCCTGACAATGCCCAGAGGTCTTCTGTTTTTATAATAAACTAGCTACTAGCACGGGGAGGGTGGTATGGTCATTTAGCCCTATATCCACTACTTTATGAAATGCTTTCCCCGTTTATATTTTATGGAATTGTAACTATGCTGATGATATTATCCTTATGCATTATGCTGATAGTACTGGCACGTGTACTGTATCTTAGAGCACGGTTGTTGAAATAAATATTGTGAACTATACAGTGTCTCTTATTACGCATGTTGTGGACAGGTATGAGTGAGTTATGAAAGGGTGTTCTTGTTCCCGCGAGTCCTGAGAGAGAGAGATACCGTGTTCTGGGTTGTCTAATCATTTGTAGCATTGCTGCTCATGAGACGCTACAGCTAGTCGGATTGGGATTGTGGGTACTAAGGTTTATGGTTGGCTCACCACTATATTCCGTGGTCCTATTATCCTGTGCATAGCTCTGTGTATGTGCAGAATCCCTACAACAGCCATAAATCATCCACATGGAAGATCTTGGGGAATACCACAGCCACATAACATGTACCATACCAATTTTTGGACAATTTCACATAAGCATTTTTACCACACACAAAGTACACGTTTGGCACTATGGTCAATTTGTCCAACAGCGCCTTTCTGATGGATTCCTCAATCAAGAAAATGTGTTCACAATCACTCTCACCCACAAATATTTTGTCATAATGTGCGGACGGGTGTCTAATGCACATTCTCCCTTTTTGCTGGAAGTCTAAAGCTATTGGAGCAGAACTCCCCTTTGCCTTATGATCTAATTCTTCCTGTGTCCATGGGATCACTTTGTGCTTCGGATCTGGTCTAAATAAAGTCTGCCTATGTCGATCCTCTATCTGGTCCACAAACTTCTTTTCAATGTCAGTTAACATGCAGGTCAAATTGTGTCTATGGGCATAAGATGTATCTAAGGTAATAGTAGGCACAAAATACGTAGACATCCTCTCTACTTGCTTATAGTAATCATATTTATTCATGTATTTAAGAACGGGGACTTCCGAGAGTACCACATCATAATTGGAGAAGTAGTACTCAAAATGTGCCTTGCTATAAAACATACTCAGTAGCACACTGCATGTAATGCCATAGGTCAAAGGTAAGTGATGGTATCGAATGCCTTCTTCTACGGATGCTGGCAGTTGCATACACACATAGCAATCTTTCGCTTCCATTGTATCAACATACTCATACAACAAACGAGCATATGCATTCAGCGTGAAATCACCTTTTGACAAATCTACATGTAACATTCGACTAGTTTCCCTAATCATCTCTCTATCTTTTGCGGATGCACCCTCTTCGTACTCTGAAGTAGGTGGGGTAGGTGTCGTCTGTTCCCCATTCCTTTCGGCATCATGTGACTCAACCAAAGATGTAACAATCACCACAGTTATGACAATAAGCACCACAACAATAAGGGTACCAATTATGCACTTCTGCTTGCGTCCTGGTTTCCAGATTCCATTTTGGACCACCTTTGGTTTCAAGGCGCAAACGAATCAAAGACTCTTTTCTTCTTTCTTTCCTTGCTTTATTTTGGTATTTACAATGTCTTTTTATTTTCCTTTTCTCATTCGATTATTTCAATATTCAGTCCAGTATCTATGGCCTATTGTAGAGGTGTAGTCAGCCCTAGCCCTCAATTCTTCTTCTATTGAAAGTCCCTAATTTAAATCTTCTTCCACTCGGACCTAGGTTATCTTCCGTATAAAGCCTAATGAGTTCTTCTTTCAAAGTTCAAGCTTCATCATTAATGATATTAGATCCAAGTATGGTAAGAACAAGCTGCAGAATTTCTGCACAAATCTCTCCCAGTTCCTGTGCAGTGGGCTGTCGACCAAATGTGGGGAAAGCGCAAACCACTTAGCCTTGGTGGATCGGGGACTGTCAAAGTTAGGATTCCAAAAGCTTCAACTCCAGGGACCAACAGCTGAATATCAATCGACAGGGTGTCCCCTCCGTGACTCACTGTACCAGTCCCCAACCTTCCGGAATTCTTCGGTCTCTGCATTTGCAGCCAGGTACGTCCACTCAGGAGAGGCGTACTTTTGAGACGGTACCCTCTCTCTTCTGGATCGTCTTAGACCATCCGGTCTCTCCTCAGTTTCACTTTGATCTGATTCAGACGTTTCAGGAATCGGAGCGAGATTTTTCTCAGATGCAAGCCTTATGTTTAGCCTTTCTTTTCTTGTTGGCCACTTTTCTGCTTCTGCACCTGGTCTCCTCTCTTCCTCTTGATCTGATCCTTCTGCACCAGGCCGTTCACTTTGATCTGGTTTAAAGTTCACTTCTGCAATCTCATCTATCTCATGATCTGAACTCAACTCTGGGCCAGCTTGATCTTCTTTTTCTTGCTCAGTTGATTGTTCAGCCCCTTCAGGAATTCTTACTACTTGACTTGTTCCTTCATTTTCTATGTCAGTTTCAGTTGTACTCCTCGGAACAAGAGGAATCGTTGCCTCCTCGGGTTCTGGAACGCGGCGAGTGTGTGAAGCATGGATCCAGTTTGGTAATCCTCCACACTTCACAGCTGTACTTGTAACCAAGATCACCTGGTATGGTCCTCGCCAGCGAGCATCAAGGCAGCTCTTCCTCACGTGCTTTCGAACAAGCACCCAGTCACCAGGATTAAGATCATGCAGCAGGTCTCTCGAGGTAGATGCAGTCGCAGCCTCGACCTGATGGGACACAGAATTAACCACGTCAGCCAGTCCCCTACAATAATCCAAAACCAAATCATCTGTGATGTTTATCAGTGCTGTAGCTGACACCATAGGCAATCGCATAGCTCGCCCCATCAATATCTCATGAGGAGAGAGTCCTGTCCTCCTATCAGGAGTACTACGCAGACTCATCAATACCAATGGTAGCGCATCTGGCCACTTCAATGAAGTTGACGAACAAACCTTTGACACCCTTATCTTGATTGTGCCATTTATCTGCTCCACAAGGCCAGATGCCTCAGGCCTGTAACTACAGTGCAATCTCTGATCAATGTTTAGAGCTGTACATAACAATTTCATGATTTCACTATGGAAGTGTGTTCCTCTATCTGTCTCCACTGAGGTCGGAAATCCAAACCGTGGTATCAGTTCCCTTAACAACAGTTTTGCCACTGTGAGACTGTCACATCGTCTAGTTGGATATGCTTCAAACCAACGTGAAAAGATACACACTACCACCAAAACATATCTCAGCCTATTGCACCTAGGCATCTCGATAAAGTCCAACTGTATCCTATTAAAAGGCCCTCCTGATCTTCCAATATGACTCATTGCAACCACAGTTCTCTTTCCAACATTCATTTGTTGACATGTAACACACCTGTGACACACAGCCTCAGCATACACACGAAATCGTGGGTTAAACCAAGTTTCCCTGAGCACTCGCACCATGGAGTCTCTCCCTAGATGAACTACTCTGTGAATCTGCCTTGCCATTGGGCCCAATAAACAGTTAGGTAATACTGTTCTCTCATCTGTCGACTCCCAAATGCCATCCTCTCTCTTTTCGCAGCCTGCTCTAACCCATGATTCAACTTCCTCTTCTGGGACTTCATCCTGCAGTCGCTTTACCTCATCCCAGGTATCGGCTATAGCTAACATCATGCTGAGCTCAGTCTCTTCTGTGCTCTCTCCTACATATGTTCCATTGAAAACACAAGCATGTATAGCACAAAAACGCGCTACTTCATCGGCATAGTTATTTGCTTTTGTAACAAAGTCCTCTCCCCTTCCATGAGCTGCACATTTTACTACAGCTATCTCTTTGGGTTTCTGCAAAGCTTCCAACAATTGGTGCACAAATTCTCCATTACGGATTGGGGATCCTGAGGACGCTAAAAATCCCCTCTGTGACCATAACTGGCCGAAGTCATGAACCACTCCAAACCCATATTGGCTGTCCGTATAGATAGTCGCTCGGACACCATTTGAAATGATACAGGCACGTGTCAAAGCAATAATTTCGGCTACCTGAGCAGAGTATACTCATTTCAGACAGGCAGCTTCCACCACCCCCAAGATGGTGCACACAGCAAACACTGCTCTTAAACATCCTTCATTGTCTCTTAAGCATGAACCATCAACAAAAAGAATCAAATCAGTTTCAAACAGAGGTTCATCAACAATGTCAGGTCTGGGTTTGGTAGATAGCTCAGTAACATCCAGGCAGTCATGCTCTTCATAATCCTCTTCCTCCTCTTGCGGAAGAGGTAACAATGTAGCAGGATTCAAGGTGGTACAACGTCTCAGAGTGACATTTTCAGAAGCCAATATAACCTGCTCATACTTTGTAAGTCTGTTATTTGTTAAATACTGTGTCTTAGTTCTTGTCATTAACAGCTCTACTGAATGAGGCACATAAACAATAAGCAGATGACCCATCACTATGCCTTCACATCTCTCAATGCTGACACCTGTTGCAGCAACGGATTTGAGACATACGGGCAACGCAGAAGCTACTGGATCTAATGTAGCTGAAAAGTAAGCCACTGGTCTACGAGCATCTCCATGTGTCTGTACAAGGACCGCTAACGCACATCCTTCCCTTTCACAGCAGAAGAGCGAAAACGCTTTGTTATAATCCGGCATTCCCAGAGCTGGAGCGCGACATAGGCTCTCTTTCAGCTCGAGGAAGGCTCTCAGGCAGTCGTCATCCCATGGTACCGGATCGCTAATGTCCTTTCGAGTCAATCTCAACAGTGGCTTTGCTTGCAAGGAAAAATTTGGGATCCACTGTCGACAATAGCTGACCATTCCCAAAAACATGCGGACTTCTTTTTGTGTTTTCGGAGTTCCCATTTGCAGAATCGTCTCTATGCGATCTGGTGACACCCTTCGTTTCCCCTTCTCAATCCGGTGACCTAGATACGGAACTTCATTCAGACAATACTGGAGTTTGTTCGGGGACACTTTGGAATTCACCTATTATGGGACTGCAGAAGCCTAGCGGCAAGTACAGAATAGTACAGGATTTGCGCAGAGTTAATGAAATCGTGATTCCATGTTGTCCTGTGGTACCAAATCCAGCTGTTATTCTGTTCCAAATACCATGTGAAGCAGAATGGTTTACAGTCATAGATTTATGTCAGGCCTTTTTCTCCATACCGTTGCATGAAGACAGTAAATTTTTATTTGCATTTAGGATCGTGTGTTAACGTGGTGTAGAATCCCTCAAGGGTATACAGAAAGCCCCTCTATTTTTAGTCAGAGTCTGAAGAAGAATCTTGAAGGGCTGATGATGTCTCAGAACTCAGTCCTAGTTCAGTATATTGATGACCTTTTGGTCGCTTCAGAGACTGAGGATGCTTGCAGAATTGATACTGTGGCTTTGCTGAATCATTTGGCAGAAAATGGACACATATCCTGCCCCATACATGGACCTAGGTCTAGTCACAGTATTCAAAGTCTCTGACATTTGTCCCTCTCCCTCATTCTGTAATTGATTTGCTGGATTCAATCGACACTCGCGCTTCCAATGCCCGATTTTGTGACAATAATGACAAGCAGTGACCTTCTTTTGGTTCGCCACCCAATCACCTCCTGTACCTGCATCCATTCCCCTGCCTCTTCCCTGTCCAGGTTGGGTTACCATCTGTTGACCCATTCCTCTACCTCGACCCATCGCTCCTCCAACCCCTTGCATCTGATCAGGCCTTTCGGCATTCCTCAACTGCACCAACATCAACTTGTCTTTCAATTTCTTTTGTGCCGATTCCACCTGATCACTACAGTATTTTGCATAACGCAGGATTTCGTCCACCGTCTTATATCTGCCGACATTTCAAATGTGTCTGTATCATCAAGCTAATATCAGATCTTAATCCTGCACAAACTTTGAGACAAACTGTCCCATATCTTTCTGCTCAATTGTATGCACTCCACTATGCTGTTTAAAAGCCACTAAAAGTCTCTCATAATAGTCATGTACCGACTCCTTAGAATCTTGAGTAGTACGATCGATTTTAAGCCAATCAACCGTTTGCAGAGCTACCTTGGATTGTAACCATGTAATCACTTGCTCATATTTCTTCATTACTTCGGGAGAAGGACCATGATTCACCGGATCTCTGGCTGGTTCTACAGCAGGCCAATCAATGGCAACTGTACATGCCGTCCATAAATCACCTGGGACCACTATATCAAACAAGGTATTCAAATAAATCCAAAGCACCTTCGAAATCTTAACAAACCGGACTATTTGCTTATACCAGTCAGCAGGTTTTTCCCTCAGCCAAGGAAAATCATTAGTGAATGCTGCCAAATCACCCCTGCTCCATGGCACATGTACGTACCCCCCATTTTGCACTTCTCTCAGAGGGTAATGTCCTGCTGATCCCGTCCCTCCACCCGGAGGCGGAGTGTCTCCTATCTCTTTCTTGGCACTTTTCTTTTTGGCCCACTTCTCTTCCCATCTGTCTAATGCTCTCCACGCTCGCATCCCTATCACCAATTCCCTAATTTGTGCCTTTAATCCTGTCATTCGCTTCTCTTCCAATTCCTTATCCGTATAATGCAATCTGCAAGTTCCCTGCATCATTTTAGTCTTTGTTAGATCTACCTCATACCTTCGTGCCAGCTGTGACAATGCATCATGAGCTCGCTTTGCCTTTCTGGTAACGTCTTTAGCTACAAATAGTAATTCGCTTGGATCATATGTGTCAATTCTTTCCCATGGCAGATTCCCTTCTATCACCTCATCTATTTCTGCTTTTAATCTTACAACATCTAACAATGGTGCCTTCATTGCAACCTGTAAAACCTTCTGACCTCCTCTTTCACTTCCCAATTCCTCCCTCTCACAACTTTGTGTTCTCCTTAGGTCCCCACTCTCCTCAATTCTCACCACTGGGCGACTTTCTCTTTCACAACTTCGACTTCTCCAATGGTTGCCCTCATATACATACTGTGGCCCTAACGGTACCCTAGGTGCTTCTTGTCTCAATCCCAATTCGTCCCTCAATATCTGTGACTCCCTCACCGGTGGAACCCACATTCTGATGACTGACCTAGAATTTGCCAAAGCTCCTGTTCGCCTTCGTTCTGACCCACTGTCCATTCTTGATGGATCAGCTGTAGCAGGCAGTGGAGTACTGGATTCCACTGGTACCTGAACCATACCTGTTCCACTCATTGTAAGACTCCCTCCAGAGATAGTCTCTTCACCTTGTTCTGTTTGTTGTTGACTTTCCCTTGTTCTCTCTCTAGGGTTATATATTGAAACCACCGGTCCAATAGTAACTGGTACCGAAAGAGCTTCTGGTAGCCGCATGTTACAGGCAGTCTCTCCTGACTCCGAAGTTGCGTACCCTATCCCTCCAGACCCTCCTGGAATTGTCGTTCCCACTGAAATCCTCCCTCTTACTCCTGTGGTCTGCTCCTCTGCACCCATTCGTCTCACTCTTAGAATGTCCTCAGGTTGCTGCGTCTGCTCCGGCTCTAGCCTAGAGTCGTAAGATGGAGGACGTTCTGCTAGCAATCTATCAAGAAAACTGTCATCTGTGTCACTGTCCTCTTCCGTCTTACTCTTTCCTTCAGACCCACCTTCTAGCAACCGAAAGGGATACAATCGTTCTCCCTCTATGGTGTCTACTCTCCATCTTTTCAGCTGTGCATCCCACCTGGCATCCTGATATGCCTTCATTGCTTTTTTCATTCTTCCCTGAGAAGCTTCCCTTCTCTTTGCCATTGCTGCTCTCATTCAAGCATCCAATGCCTCAAATTGTGTTGGTCTAGGCAGAGGTTTCAGAGCAGTCATCACTCCTCTCAGCTGATACAGCACCTCCATACGAAATGATCCATAATGAGGAAAAGTCAATTTTCCTTCTTTTTCTGTAATTTTATGCCAATTTTGAAGCCAGACTATAGTATGGAGTCCTACATGTGTTGCCATATAATGCGCCGGTGTATCCTCAGGCGGAGCTTCTTCTCCTTCCCGTGTCACTACTCCTGTATCGCCTCGACACAAATCCCGCAGCACCTTAAAGCATCTCATCATGAAAATCGCTTGTTTGCCCTCCAAATTCAATACTCAACGTCGAACGAACTTCCACCAATCCCAGCGCGGCGTTACACCAACCGACCAATCCCAGCACGACGCACCCTGACGTCACTACTCGCTCTTTGCAGCGGCTCACCCGCCTTTACAATTTCACTCGCTCACACATTCGTACCACAAGTAACTGTATATCCAAAGCTATTAAACCAAGTAACTGCTCCTAACACAATCACAATAACTTCCAGTTACATAAAACAAATAATTGTCTGTCCGCTAAAAGATCGATAGAACACGCTTACAAGAACATTCATCCACTGTGACCCCCTACCTGCGTTGGTCACTCAATCGCCATAGTCCACCCAACGGTACCTGAGGCTTTCTACCGCGATGTATCCCTCCATTCACACAAAGTTCCCTATCACAAGTGGATCGTCGATAGCGCTTCACGACACCCACAATTCTAATCAGACAATTATAAATACAAAACTATCCCGGGATCTTGGACTTCTCTTGAGTCCGCTAACCAAACTTCCTGACCCGCACGTGTCCGGATCAGTAAACCAATAAACCCACAATCACTCAACATGCATCCCAACTTCGCACGACATCATACAAATATTTCATCACCGCAATCTAACACACCACACAATTCCATACTCACGCCACCACTGTTTCCGCCGCACCGTCAACGTCCGCCGACCTCCATCAATGTCCGCCGTCACCTACTTCGTGTCCAGGGCCTTAATGTTCTTCCGACCCTACTCCTACTCTCTTTCTCCCCTCACTCTTAGAAGCACACCATCCTCTGCTACCATTTGATTACGCCAACCTTAACTCCTGCTTTTCCCTACTAGGTTTAGGGCAGATGGTCTTTTATTTGCCTGCTAAAAGTGGTAGAGGGGAGGAAAACAATTCAAGATTATACTTTCGATTTAGTCATGCTGTAATGAACTACAGATTCCGAAGTTCAGTTTGGTGGATTTATTATAAGGCCAAAAATAATTGAATATAAACACACCTCAATATCAGAGTATATAGGTACAGAAAAATCAATACAGAGCCGATTTTACGAATATAAGTCATTCGGCACAGAAGGCATAATATGATGAACTCCAAAATCAAAATACAGCAAAGAATAGAAGCGGAGTCTAATTCTCTTTTCATTTAAGGAGAAGCAATTCTTTCCCTACTCTGCTCTAAATGAGGAACCTACCTATCTCCCTTGTATCATATCCCAAAGGTGTCAGCACGTGTTGACTTCCTAAGAAGTACTCACGTCAAATGGGTCTGATAGCTTAAAGCTATGGAGCTCGCTCTAAGATGCTCCTTCTCCTCCGAAAATAAGCAGAAGTCTCTCGAATCTGTCCCTGCGCATCACACAAAAAGACAATGTTCAATCCACAATACGTCATTTACTAAACTTTTCCATTGAAACAATTTCAGTAAGTTTCCACAGAAGCTTTAATTAAGTCGACTCTTCTTCCAGTGGCCTTGGTTCCCAGATAGGCCAGGCACGAAAGGAGTCCTCCCTTCTCGCCTTGCAGTCTTCTTCAAAGACATTCCAGGTATCTCCTTAAATCTAAGAATAGCGAGGTCGGATTCCTGCACCTGCAGTAGGATGAGAACACACTGTCTTCGAGCACAACCGAATTTATTTAATTAATTCTTGAGCAACCAAGGAGAAACGAAACTCAAAACAACCTACAATTTGGGCCTACAAATCGGGTAACTTAAACTAAACATGGTTACATTATATGAGTATAATTTCGTCCTGCATATTACACATACAGGAATTACATTTTCTAATACACGCAAATCCTACTTAAACGTGCTCACTTCATTTTAATACTAATATGACGTGAATAAATGCATCTTAATAATCATAGAACACTGCACACGACAAAAATACATATGAGTGCGTTTATATCGGGAGTATAGTGCACCCCTACAATTTAGAGTACTGTAAGCGCTCTATCACTGGTAATATATACTGAAAAGGAGAACATCAATAAACCATACCTTCTATTTTAATGTGCACCTCCCTTTATCTGCTTGGCGGCCCTGTGTGTAAGGAGGCTGTATTACAGCACCCTCATCTGCCCCATGCTTTCATTTTTTCCTCAACTAATTATCCTATATTATCTGTATGTGTTGTGGCTTTAGTGGCTTTTGTTTAAAATTATTCCCTGAACCATTGTTTCTATAACATTGTTCATTGGCCCCAGGTTCTGGGGAGTAGGGCTTCCCCTGTTTTCTGTAATCTCTATGTATGTTGGGGCAAATCTTGCTTGTTAAAAGAATCATATTTCCTTGGTTTTTATATCTATTCTCTAAAATTCCTGGGAATTTTAGCATGTGCGACAGGCGCATCTTAGACTGATTTGAGGAGGTCAGCCCAGGCTGCGCTGGGAGGGGATTACACGACCAATGAAAGAGGGGGAGGTCTTGAGTGTCATAAACTTTCATTTATATTACCTAGTGGCTCTGGCGCACAACCTGAAACTGGAATACTCTTCCACAAATGGTCCTGCATGTTAGAGTTGAGCATGCAATACCTCGTTCCAAAGCACTCCTAAGTTGTCTCTGTGTGCAGCCACGAGTCTCCTCAGAGGCTTGGTGGGGACTGGCCCAATATTTAGGGTTTAAGATCCCATACTCCCTGCTTCTACTCATAGGCAATAATCCACTGTTGACTTCTACAAAGGAGAAGATCACTGTGAAAATGTTAGTTATATATAAGAGGGTTCTTTTTAAAATTTGCAAGATCAAAAGAGTAAACAGTAAACCGCAGCTTTAGCTATACCATAGGCTGGGATCAGCTGCTAAAGCAGCATTCAATGAGTTTCCCAATCCCCCTCCTGAGATGCCATTATTATCCATGTAAATGACATTAGTCCAAATAGATAAGTTGTATCTCTTTCTTGTATTCTGAGACAACAGCTTGTGCACCTGGCCGCCCATTGTAGGCCCGGTGGCGATGGAAGGAGGACCTGGGACAACAGAATTCTGATAAAAAATGGGCTAACTGTTGCACACAGGTGAAGGAGGCACCATTTTATTATAAACACAAGCTGATACATTTTAAATTCTTGTATAGATATTATATATACTCCCATACGAATGGCCAAATTCAGCTCAGGTAGCACTCCAGAGTGAAATAGATGTAGTTTTTCGAATGCTTCCTTCATACATATGGCATGTTCAAAAATGCCAAAATATTGGTCCAATTTGTTTGAATTACTGAGTGACATTCTGAAATTGCATATACCCCCTTCGCCGCTACTAGCAATGTTTGGGGGCATATTGGATCTTCCTAAGGTAACTTGTCACTTTGCATCTATGGTCTTTGTGCTTGATAAAAGATGGATGGAAGTAGTTTGAATGGAGGAAAAAGCACCCAGTCCTGCCCAATGACTTGAGGATATGAACGATCAGCCTGTAGTGATCTGGCTGAAATATATGCTGAAGATGAACAGCCTAAAGCCCGTCCCAGAAACCTACCTGGCGCACACATTGGACAGTACGTACTGATCATAAACTGCAAGATTGAAGTTACATTCTGACAATCTTCACACATATGCACTCGTCACTTCATGAAAGTTTCATGCTCATTATGTGCTTTCATATGTATGTTATGTTGTGCAGATTTGTAGAGCACACTATCACCCAAGAGAGCATCCTGGTGCTGATTATGTATAATCATCTGTATAATCATGTGTATAATCATCAGCTACCCTCTTCCATGGGCTATTGTGTACATTTGAGTGATGCCACCTGTGCATTGTATATTGCTGTGATTCTCAGTAATAAGTTTAAAATTAAAAAACAAATGGGTTTGAGGCATCTCCACAGGAGGTGATTGAATATGCCTGAGCCCCCACAGTTGAGCCAGCATCCCTCGGAGGGCTTCCATTTTGCCATCTGCAAGGGGGTATTAGACCAATAGCGGGTGATTTTTAATATTGCTTCCTTCACTGCTGCGCTGAAGGCTGAGGTGCGGCAGTGCTTAGTTTCAGTGGCAGTTAGCACCCTAAATATCGGGTGGGGCAACCACTGACCAGCAATGCCTGGTCAATGACATAGCTCTCAGTCATGGCTCGTTATAAACAGAGTTTATAACGAACCATGACTGAAAACTCTGGCGTTGAGGCTGTGCGAGTCTTGCAGGTCATCAGTGGGTTAAGAATAAAACAAGCATTGGCATAGCCAATAGGTCTCGCCTTTGAGACCTTATAAGTGTTTAGCCATGCAGCACATTATCACCCACCGGGCAGATTTCTGTAATGGAACTAGTACTTATGTAAAGTGCTTTGATACCTTCATTCGCGCTACATAATGCAAAAAATAAAAAGGAATGAAAGGAGAAGTGCTTGCAGATTTCTGAGGTGGGGGAGCGAAAAGATAAGTTAAGATTGCATTATATAATGCCAGTACCAAATCAGAAAGCGAGCACAGTAGAGAAAATCTGGAGCCGAATTGAAAGGAGGCGAAAGTGAGTTATCCCAGTGTGCAAGTGAAGGCGGGGCTGGAGTATGCTGCATCTTGGTGCCGAGTAACAGGTGTTTATTGCCAACCAAATGAATGTTAATTAGTTCGTCGGCCTCTAGTAGGATGAAAGGGTGAGCAGACGCGCTGGGGTTCGAACCTGCGGTTGTGAGATCAAACATAAGATTAATAGGGTGCTTGCCTTAAAGTTAAGATTGCATTATATAATGCCAGTACCAAATCAGAAAGCGAGCACAGTAGAGAAAATCAGGAGCCGAATTGAAAGGAGGCGAAAGTGAGTTATCCCAGTGTGCAAGTGAAGGCGGGGCTGGAGTATGCTGCATCTTGGTGCCGAGTAACAGATGTTTATTGCCAACCAAATGAATGTTAATTAGTTCGTCGGCCTCTAGTAGGATGAAAGGCTGAGCAGACGCGCTGGGGTTCGAACCTGCGGTTGTGAGGTCAAACATAAAGATTAATAGGGTGGAAGCGTCAGCCCACTGAGCCAACAGAATCGGCTTGGACCAGAGCGGACCGGGCAGGCTAACTGAGTCTGGCTTATTGTTGGTATTTTCGTGCTGCTGGTGTTTCTAGAGAAGCAGCGGCTGAAATGCAAGGTTTTCACGTTCAACCGGACACTGCAGTCTGGAGTCATTTGAAAGTAGTGTGGATGGACATAATAAGCTTATTTGTAATTTTCCGTGAGGCTCTGGCCAAGGCCCGCTCATTAGACGGTGCTGACGATTCCACTGAAAAGTAAGATGTCACCGTAATTTATTTCGTTTCTGTTCCTTTGTGTTTTAGAGAAAATGAAACTGCACTCTTGTGGAGGTGGGGTGGAGGGGACGCGCCTTCTAATGAAAGCGGCAAGGTCTGGAAATGAAACCTGACCCAAAACAGATGGCAGCCTGTGCGCCGCTGCTGCTGGCTCCCGAGAGCAAAACGCTCTGGGAGTAAACATTTCCCGAAAAGCAAAGAATGGCGCGAGAGAGAAGCGGGGGCGAGTGAGCACGGGAGCGCGGCGAACGCGAACGCGCTAATTAAAAACAGATGGTGACATGACCCCGAACAGATGGCGCCCCTGCTCGTAACCGCAAGCCATAGGCCGTGGGCGGATACATTCCCTGGGAAAGGTGGGACATGCACCCGCCTTTGCCCAATTGCGTGCTGTCTTTTTATAAAGACGCACGCAAAGCCCAATAGAAAAAATGCTAAAAAAAAAACCACATGCACGAGCGTGTGAAAAGTCCAGAGTGATTCCAAGAGGTCGTTTTCCTAGAGCAGCGCATGCGTGCTGCGCTAGGCTCGACCTAAAAATAAAAATTTACTCACCCACTGCAAGCACTGGCTCGCATCCGGTCCTCCTACTTCTGTCCCTTAGCACTGGTCTGATCTGCAGGCTGCAGCAGTTCTTCACACTAATCCAAATGCTGCTCTCATGTTGCTGATAATGTTAAAACAAAAACAACAATTGATGGACAGAATGCCTCCCTGGACTGGAAACAAACATCCTAGGACCGGTTTCGGGGTTTCACCCCTCATCAGCCAGGATAGCTTGACTCCAGTGGCATGGAGAGCACGGGACCCACGTCTGGGCATACCCTTCCCACTCGGGGTGACAAATGCAAAAACAACAATTGATGGACAGAATGCAGAACAATGTCATACATTCACCTAAATCCATAGTTTTTTTGCTCACCATGCCATTCCAGTTTGAACCCAGCCATATGCATGTTAGCAGCATGAGAGCAGCGCCAGTACTGGCTGGAGCGGGCTGCCTCGATGCTCCCATAGGCAATGGGGGCATGTGTCTGATCTCCACCCAGCTGTCTTAGACAGCTGGGTGGAGAGGTTTACACTGCGCATGTCAGGCTGGCTGTCGCAAGACAGCCGGCCAAAGTGACATGCGTAGTGTAAACTGGTAGAGAGAGTCCCACTCCCCTGCTGCCTGTCAGCAGCAGTGGCCCCGCCCCCAAACACGTCTCGGGCTGGGGAAAAGGAAAAATAAAATGGTAATAAATTCTTTTTATTACCATTTTATTTTTCACCTTCTGCGGTGCTGGCAGCAGGGGGGCGATGCTCCTCTGCCCTAACGGAGAGGCAGCCACTGTTAATTTGTGAAAGAAAGAGTGCCGGTGCCTGAAGCTCTGTTCAGAAGCTGGTGGCCGGTGCAATTTACACGTCAGCACTTTGAACACCAAGGCTGGTAGTTTTTAATTCACTACCAGACACTCTGCCCCTTTTTCTCACTCCTGCAGCTTCCTGCTTTCTCTCTTTGTGAGGGTTTTGCTGTCTTTCTCTTCCTTCATCTTTCAGACATGTGTGTTTCCCTCTCTTGCATTCTGTAAATAGCTGGTGCATGAATAAGTACAGGTGCCCCAAAATAAGTGGTGGTGTCCCCCACTGGCAACCACCAGATAAAATTAAGCACTGATGTGCAGGTTCTGTAGACGATAACTGACTATTCCTGATTGAGGAAGGTGCTCTCCAGCTCAGTTTCCAAACAGCTTTGAGCAGGTGATTTATTTACATGGGGAGCTTGGTTAAGGAAATTTTACAGCTCAGATATCATCTGTTTATCATCCTTCTTGGAAACCAGCCTTTTTTCAGAAGGGGCGAGGGGCCTGCTAGCTTGAGGACTGCTTGTGGTGTGTCTAATGAGAATTTATCTCCATCTCTCTTCCTCGGGACCCCATAGTTAATTTTAATTTAGCATAGCAGCCACATTTGGGGGAAGGCCTTCAGGGGGACTCTGTACCTGGGTTGCTGTGCACTTGGGGTGCACAGCAAAACAGATAGAGACATCTTCCCGTGATATTCTTTGTATCTTTTTGAGTTTTCCTACAAATATTAGAATTGCTTTGATCAATGTTTATTCTCGACATGTTGGCTATGGCCATGAGTCAAAAACCCTTGACCAATTGACAACTTTTCTGCCTACTATTCCTGATAATATTTTGGTAATCCTTGGTGGTGATTTTAATTGCCAGTATGAACCCCTGAATGGCCTGAATGTGGGTAACCCCAGCGATGGGGACCTGCACTGGGCCATTCCAAAGGCCAATATCCCGCCAACGCGGGCTTGGACCCCACTGGTACTCCAGATGAACACCCTCACACTGAACCATTCACTTAGGGCGTGCAATGGGTGTCCAAAATCAGATTCTCCGGGAAATTATACATATAATAGATTAGGATGGGCCTCCATTTTAGACTATATCTTGGTGGACACAAAATCCTGGCATAGAGTAATAGACTTTAAGATCGTGCCCGGTCACGATAGTGACCATAACGCCCTGATCCTAGAGACGGTTCCACCGTGTCCTAGGAGAGTATGTGAAGTCAAATCTTTAACCGCTTCTCGGTTAACCTTGACTAACTGTAGGAGGAGAGCCAGATGGGGGGAAATTTGTCAATCACAGGAAAAGCTATCTTCCCTCTATCAAACCGCCATTCCATTCCTTAGGGCCGTAAACCAACTTAGTGGAACTGACGACTTTTCTAGCATCCTCCCCGAAATTATTGATAACCATCAAGGTTTAATATCTGCCATGGCCAATATCTTTTTCCCTAGTAAAAGAAGAAGGGAAAATGGGCTCTCAGGGCATCCTTGGTATAGCGATGATTGCCGCAAGGCTAAGCAAACACTTATCTCTGCCACTAAATCTAATGATAGGTTACTAATAAAAGATAAAAGGGTAGCCTACAAAAGTATTATAAAATTGGCAAAAAGAAGTTGGGAATGTGATAAGTGGGATAGGCTGAGAAGCGCCCTAAGTACTCACGATATGAGGACCTTCTGGAATCTAGTAAATACAGGTTGTCCAGAGGGCAAATTGGCAATAGAACCCAACATAGGGGCAGAAGCATGGAAGGCTCATTTTGAGTCTTTATACGTAAGGGTAGAGGGTGACGTAGGGCAAGCCAGAAATGAGTGCCCCCCCTTCCAGTTAATTTGTTCTGATGTTCCCGCAATCTCTCTTAAAGAGATAACTGATGCTCTGAGCAGGGTAGCTCCATCAAAGGCTCCAGGGTTAGATAAGATCCCTGGTGACCTCTTTCGCAATGAACCTATTATATGGGCTCCTTATCTGTGGATCCTGTTCAATGCCATCCTGCAGGGAATGTCGATCCCTCCTACCTGGGTGGGGGCGGAAATCATACCGATCTATAAAAAAGGCTCACCACTCCTCCCTGCCAATTATCGTCCCATCAGCCTCATAGATGTCAGTCAAAAGATATATGCCCGAGTGCTGCTGGGGTGACTTCAGAGTTGGATGGAGGAGTACACTATTCTTAGTCCTTATCAAGCTGGGTTTAGAGCAAGGATGTCCACAATAGATCAAATTTTCAGGTTATAACTATTACATTGGAAGACAGTGTACCTAGAGGGTGGCAGCCTCTATTTATTCTTTGTGGACTTAAAATCAGCATTTGATTTGGTGCCCAGGGACAAATTGTAGGCTATTTTATTGAACTTGGGGGCCCCTCCGTATCTCTGTTACCAGCTGAAACGACTCCACGAATGTAATGTTGCCCAAATTAGGTATGGTAAAAATGGCGAGCTCACCAATCCCATACCTATAGATAGAGGTGTACGCCAAGGCTGTGTGTTGGCCCGACCCTTTTTTGCCTTTTTATTAATGGCCTAGTGGAGGCTTTGAATGCGGGGAGGGATATAGATGCCCCCAGGCTGGCGAATCGTAAGGTACCAGCCCTGATGTTCGCCGATGATACCCTCCTGCTGTCCAAGTCACGTATGGGAATTCAGAGGGCTCTAGATACTTTCCATCTTTTCTGTAAAAATAGGGGGTTAGAGATCAATTTGCAGAAAACCAAATATATGGTATTCAATGCAGGTAATAGCACTCGATCAAATCCCCGTCTAGATGGGAAACCACTAGAGTGACCGTTTTTGAATATCTGGGAATTACGCTGACTGAAAAAATGGACTTGGGTGTACAAATTAAGAAGGCAAGCTTAAAGTTGGCCCAGACAACGGGGGTGGGGGGGTTAGCAAAGGTACACAGGAATTGTATCCACAAAACTGTTGGACCGGTGGTAGAAATCTATAAAGCACAAGCCAGGGGCGCGGCCCTGTATGGGGCAGAAATCTGGGGCCACCGGCCACCTGACTCTCTATCTAAAATCGAGAACTCCTTTGCCAGGCAACTGTTGGGTCTCCCCATAAGCACACCACTTACACCGCTTCGTATGGACCTCAGGGTTAGACCAATTGCAGAGGATGTTGCTCTTAGACCCCTCCTATTCTGGCGACGCCTATGGAGCACCCCAGAACTGGCTGCGTATAGAGAAGAGCTGAACGAAGTGTTGAGCCTGCAGGGTGCGCGTAAAATCTCATGGCTGTCCTTTATTAAAAATACTTTGGCGGCCATAGAAAGGGATGATCTGTAGGTTAATGCTGAAGAAAATTGCTTGATAACATCCAGGAAGGCTTTGATAGAGAGTTACAGGGAGTACAAACTCACTCAAATGCAGGGGAGTTCTGCGACCGGCTCATTGACTGCAGTGTTTTTAGAGATAAAAAATCAATATAGACTAGAGCCTGCCCTTGACAATATCCAGCCAGCCCTTGCCAAAAAGCTTTATTTACAGTTCAGGCATGGGGTACTTCCATTACGTGCTTTTACAAACAATTGGGGGGGTACATCAACTTTGGGATGCCCGGCATGTAATAATGCAGCTGAGACAGATTATCATGTACTGTTCTTTTGTCAAGGGTATAAGAAAGCGAGACATCGATGGTTATTGCAGTTATGCAGAAACCTCGGAACCAAGCACTGCATACAGGCTTTTAGGATATTGAAATACGATACTAGCATGCCCATTGTGTACTCAGTTTCACGTTTTTTATTTTCCATATGGTGTGTACATCAAGCTATTTTAAAGTCGGGTCTCGCCTGATTAGGTCATCGTATTCTATTATTGAGCTTGGTGCTTTTTTAAGCTGATATTTTGTAATATATTCTAACTGTGTAGTTTGTATCTTGAATTTATTTATCTTTTTTGAATTTCTATTTTTAACAGAATTTAATGAAATAATACTGTAATGCACACGCACTTTTTCGAATTATTTGTAGCTCGAGCTATGAAAACTTTATTAGGAAAATTGAATGAACGAAATGTGCTGTATTTTTTATTTGTGCTTTTATGGTCTTAATGGCCGAAATAAAGATCTTTTGACTGACAATTGTTTTTAAATTTGCTCAAAGGTCATTACCCCATTGTGATCATAAAGATCACCTATTCTTTTGAAGTTAGCCTCTAGGCAGGCAAAATATTCATTCCAGTTGTTGTCAATGATGTGGGTGAGTGGCAAGGGGTGGGAAGTCAAGCCCCTGGGGATTAAGACTCTATCTTGGGCTTCTATGGTACCCCTGATGGCTGGAGAGGAGTAAACATGGCAGGGTATATGTTTTTTGGTAGTTATGGTATTTTCCATATGTGTACCCCTGCTATAGTTTGGTTGATAAGCCCCAATGTTTTTCATAGGAGGGCCTGTTCCATTCCAGCGGTATAGCAGTTGAGCGGCTAAATAATAATTAAAGAGGTTAGGAATGCCTAGGTCTCCCTCTGTCATTGGTAGATAAGCCCTTTTCTTTGCCAGGAGGGATTTCTTACCATCCCATATGAAGGCTTCGATCATTTCTTGTAGTTTAATTAGGAGGGCCCTTTTGTTCAGGCTCAACACTTTAATCATGGAGTGGAAATAGGTAGAGATATTTAGATAGACTATCTGTTAGGTAAGAGATATTTGCGTGCCCTTAACAAAACCAGCTTTTGCAGGGGGGCTATCAGTAGGCTTCATTAGTTGGGCAGTGGATATTGAACTGGGGATAAAACAACTAATTAATCTGCTCTCCCCATGGGAGCAAACAGCGTATACTGTAGGAGGCATATGGGGACAGTCATGCCAGTGGTGTGTGATCAGGCTAAGAAGTGACTACATGGGTGCGCAGCAGTTTCGGTAAGTGAGAAAGTGAGCAAAGTTTTAGTCCCAGCCTGATTACAAATAGTTTTTCTGGTTTGGTTAGTGTAGCCGTAAGTCGAGAGGGGTCTATGTAATCAAATCACCACCAATAGGGAAGCAATTGGTTCGTGTTGAGGCCATTTCACGGTTTGGGTTTGGGATCTTGGCTTGGAAGTTGATGGATCACAGATGATCTTTCATGTCGGCTCTCTTTGGTTGTGGTCTTGTGAGTGATTTTCTTGGTGGAGCACCTGGTTCATTGCCACATCTTTTGTTGGTAGTTTCTCTGTTTCCTTTGGTGGTTGACAGTTGGTTTCCCGATGCATCTTCTAGACCCAGTATGCTGCAAGCTTCGTCTAAGGTGCAGATTGAGTATTTTTCATTGTTACACGGAAGTGTGAGATGAAAAGTATGGCCCCATTTGTATTTTATCCCTTTGACTTGCAGAAATGTGATGGCTGACTTCAGCAAGCATCTTTTTTGAAGCATAGTCATGGGATATAAGTACTGATAAAGCTATATTTTCGCACCCTCAAAAATTATTGAGCTAGGGTCTTTCCCTGCGTCCATGATATCTTCCTTTTATCTGAAAGGGTGGACACATGTGAAGATTTCTTGTGTGTTGTTGGTGGGGCCACATGGTTGGTCCATCTGATGTATTCGATACAGATTGATTTCAGTTTCTGTCAGTTTTGGGAGTATTTGTCTTAAGAGTTGTGTCACATACCCTATGTCGTGTGGGGGCACCCATAATTCTGATGTTGGAGCAGCATGATCTGTTCTCTAGATATTCGATGTAGGTTTCTAAGCTCATCTTCTGCTCCTTCAGTTCTATAACTTTGGGACAAATGTTTTCTACTTCCTCCTCTCTGGCTTCCCTGGAGTCGTCCAATATCGAGATTCTTTATCCCAAGTCTGTTATGTCTTGCTTGAGTTCCTTGAGGCCTGTGGTAACGTCTTCTCTTAGGGCTGCTAAATCCTTAGAGAGTTTGCTGAAGAGGTCCTCCATAAAGGAATAGGTTATGGATACTTCAGTCAATCCCTTGTTGGGGGTCGTTATGCAGGAGTCATTCTTCTCAGTCTCAACAAATCTGTTTCTTTGAGAGGCTCTGTTTTTTTGAGGAAGCTTTGGAATGCATTTCTTTGAGGGTGCAGTCTTTCTTGATCTTGAGTGGTGCCATACTAGTTCTGTGGGTCTAGTTGATACACCCGGTGTATTTTGCTGGCTTGTGGCGCAGACACCATGCGAGAGGCCTGCTGCTCCACGAGTAATGCCTCCGCTGTTGCCAGGTCCGCACTGCTATTATGTAGCAGCAGTAACTAGCATTCACTTGGTTTGCTGCTTTGTGGGTCTGGTGTGATGCCCCAACCCTGCTGTGTCATTCTTGATGACTCAGTGGCAAGACTTGGAGTATGGGAGGGGAGCAAAGCAAGGACAAATCTCTGGTGCTCGTTTGTGAGCTATGACAGTTTGGGATGGGGCCAGTGTCCATTGTGGGTTCTCTGTGTAGAGGAAAGGACGTGAGCTCTTCTCCTGAGCAGATAAGAAACCACTTGTTGAAGGGATGTCCTCCTTGGTTCTCCAGCCTCTTAATCTGATCTCATGTATTACTGGGGGAGACGCTGCCGCCCGTGTCCTGGGTGTCACTTCAGAAATGCAGGGTGTTGCATTTTTACATCATGGGAGGGCTGCTTATGCTTATTCATATCAGGGGATGAGACCACTTCAACTTTAATAGTATTCGGTAGGGGATGATGATCAAGACTTTCTGCATGATACTTTTCAGCCCAAAGGCATTTTCCACATGCCACCGCATCAGTGATAGTGCTCCATCTCTCTGGGTCTCTTCTGGTGCTGTGCTCCGTTCTGTGTGAGTCTCAGCATCAGCACCAGAGTTCCAGGGGCCATCCCTGGCAACAGTTGTCTTTTGCCCTGCTCAACACCTGTGCGGGCCACTGGCTGCAGTTTATCCCTTGGGGTGGGAGTCCGGTCCTGTTCATAAGCCGCACTGCACCCCTCCACCAGTGGTCGCCTTTTTTGGATTCAGCAGGGCCCGGGTGATAGAGGAAGTGCCAAGGTGTCCTGCGATGTCAGGGGACACTCATCAGCTGACCAGGGCCCGATGGAGGCCAGCTGGTGGGCCAGGACAGCAAGCCAAAGCAGTAGGGTGGCAGAGCTGCCAGTAGAGCCTCCTACTCGGCTACCAACTTGGCCACACCCCTCAAAGGTGTAAATTACTTAAAGGTGTATAACCCCAAGGCCCTTCAATTTGAGGGAGACATGTGAATTACACTTTCAGAGTAAATTTACACTGAGTTTGTGAATAACCAAAAAGTAGTAAACTTACTCAAAAGTGTACATTTCTCAAAAGTGTACTTTACATTTGTTCCTCAATCTGACTCGCTCACCAATTCTCATTCTCCCACTCTCAGACAAGCATGTTCACTCACAGATTTGCTGTCACCCGCTCACAAATGTACAAAGCAACAACTTTGGAATTATGCTTTTTTATTTACCTTGCCTCTACTGATTACATCTCCATTAAAGTGGCAAGGCATAGGATGCAGCAAGTCATGGTACAAACAAGAAGCCAGACATGGCAGCAGAGGCACAAGGGAAACCTACTTCAAGTCCTGCCCCAGCTTCTCATAGTGCTGGAATACAAGCCCTATTAGAAGCTAGGACACAGCTTTGTATCCTGTCTCTGCTGTTCTGTGTGGATTTCTGTTTGAGACAGCGATGGAATGGGGTCAACTCTGGCAGCTCTATTTTAGCAGATCTACTGCGCTGCCTGAAGCATGCACAGCATGAATTGTATATACAATGGATTGTGAAGGTTTGAGGAGATCCGAGTTGGATTGCCCCCCTTGCACATGTGCAATACAGGCAGCCATATACGGAGTGTCCTGTTCTTAAACAGCTTTCTGTAGACTGATCATGGCTCAGGGCCATGAACCTCCCTCCTCCTGTCATCAGGA
Source organism: Calotriton arnoldi (assembly GCA_963921515.1). Lineage (NCBI taxonomy): Eukaryota > Metazoa > Chordata > Amphibia > Caudata > Salamandridae > Calotriton > Calotriton arnoldi. Next base: position 66,681 of record CAWUFW010006807.1, read on the forward strand.
GCCTGGAGAGGCAGAGAGGGATGACCTGCACACTGGCAGATCTTTTCAAGAACTCTGCTAAATTAAATAAAAAGCAGTCTTGGCAGAGGCAAGAGGCGGTATGAGGCAGCTCACTGGTGGCGGGCTGCCCCCTGGCAGCCATCCTGATGAGCTGCCACTGGGTTATGGGCTGCTACCTCTGTCTTCAGCTCACCACGTTTATGGTAGTGGGTACAGCATCCAAAAAGAGAAAGTGAGGGAGAAGGAGAGAGAAAGACATAGAGAATGATAGATTGGAAAGAAAGAGACAGAAAAGAGAGTCATGAAGGGGAGCAGGGCCTGGCTGGAATATTTAAGTAAATGCGAGTTTGAACATTTTTACCAGAGCTGCTTTGGGTTCCCAGGGCTGCCCTGTTTGTTACAGCATGCAACTGTTGGGAACAAACATACATTCTCTACTACTGCAAGCAGATAGATCAACAAGGTGGTAGGCCCAAAATCCCACCCAGTACATATTTATGCTTTGCCTAAACTTGTAGAAGCCATGCTTGAAAGCATCATATGACCCGAATTTTTTTCGTCAAGAGTCCATAATAAAAATATAAAAATGTTTCAGCAGTCTTCATGGCCTATCATGGAGGGCATTTTAACCTGCCCTCAGCACACCCTAAAAGGCCAGGTATCACCTCGGGGGGCTTGGTACTGTGGGTCCCTTGACCTTTGAGCATTAGAAAGATGTTCTAGTATGCTGGATCCGCTGAGGGTAGATGTGGCTTCACATGATATGCCCAGACTGTCAGCCTGATGCTATTCGCTGCCAATTCATCACTGAAGGGACTAATAAGGAGGACGATGTGGCCTTATGGCCAGAGCTGCTGGCTTTGAACAGGAACAACAGAGCGAGGTTCGCATCCCGGGGTCCGCTCGACAGCCTGTGATTCTGAGCAAATTACTAAAAAAAGAATAACATTTATCTGACCTTGTGTAATATAACTGGTGCTCATGTAAATGCACTTGGGCAAGTTCGCGCTGTATAAGTTCAGTTTCCATCTTCATTGACTGCCGTTACTTGCTGGGTACGAGGTGCCTAGATAGTTAGATTGATTGAGCATGACTGCGCTTTCTTTACCTGACATAAATGGAAAGCTAACCACCTTCCGTTCTCCCAACACCAATGCCTTTGTCTTTCAGACATCAATGTCAGCCTATCTATACACTATAATTCTCAAAGTCAGACCCAGTTTGGTTAGGATTATAATTGCTGTGCTGGGTCTTTAATTGCCTGTGATACCACCTGTGACCTTGCCTTCTCCTATTTAATACTCTCTTCAACCCCATCACAAGATGTACACCAACATCACAATCACCCCGCCATCTTTCATACCTACACGTCACCCTGCTCTCTGCTAGATCGCTTTGTCACAAAACCCTCGCTTCTCATGGTAATATGCTAATCAGGGCTTTAAGTGGAAAAAAAAACTGGGGGTGCTCTAAAAGGGGCGTGGCAAATTTCTTAAAGGGGTGTGGCCTATCCGAGTAGGGGCGTGGTCTAAATCAAGATAACTAGCATTGTGTGCTTAAGAAAATCATGAAGTCGCATCCAGCAAAGGATAATAAAATGGGCAAAAGGTATATTTATTAAGTATAAGCCATAAAATACCAAACACTTTAAAAAACATGTAAAAATTATTTACATTACTTAGAAATCTATTGCAGGATTTCCCAAAACCCTTGAAGATATTCACTGTGTCTATTTTGCTGGGGTTTCTCACAACAATTTTCTTCAGCAGACCTTCTACCTTTTGCCAGCCAACTCTTTACATACAGCTTTGTGTCAAATGTTTCAAATGGAGGACCATTGAGTTTTACCCATAAGCATGAAGAAATGGTCTCTACAAGAAGAGAGGCCCTTGTTGGACTAGCAATTAAGTTCATTGCGCTGAAACCTCTCTCGCAATCCGCATTACTTGCTGGCAGGGTTTCCATGCAAACTACTAACTTTTTTAATGCTTCAGGGGTTATCTTTCCACCAAAATCTTTGAAAAGTCTAAAAGCTTGGATAGTATCTCTTGCTGGCAGCTGAAACTCTGAACACGGTTTCTGGATATCTGTTTCACCATAAAGAATGCATTCATCAACAGAAGGCAAGTTGCCTCATCTAGCACACTGAAGCTGGCTATAAGTTCTTTCTCAGAATCCCCGGCACATCGTTTATTGATATTTACAGACAGACTTTGGTAAAACTGATTTTGATTAAGGGCACCAGAGTTACTTCTACCATGGAAAAGAGGAACATTCTTGAATTTGCCCTCGTCAACTGCTCTCTGAGCCGCAGAAGCAAACTCCCCTGGTGAGTCCTTCATTGCTCAAAATATACGTACTTGACTAACCAAAAGTCTGTGGGCATTAACAATTGTAATGTCCCTCCTCTGGAAGGAGAGTGATAAGTCTTTGAGCTCTTGAATTGCATCACACATTACCCCCAAATCTACCTTTGACCTTTGAGGCCCGAAAATAGAGCCCCCTAGAGACCCCTTTTGAGGCCCCCCAAAAAAAACTGGGGGTGCTCAGACCCCCACAGACCCCCCCCACTTAAAGCCCTGATGCTAATGTTATCTAACGAAGGAGCTGTGGTACAAACAACTTTGTCGATCGTAGCGCAATAAAGTGAAAAACAATCTCACACAGCGCTATAAAATTAATCGGCCATTCAACTTTTCTAGCCAAAACATGATTAGGCATATAACTGGATGGGGAGTTTGTCTCGCAGCACTGCACTGCACACCACTTCTCTTCATCACGTGCAATTGTCTGGTAAAGCTAAGGGTAGAAAAACACGCGACCCTGGTATCGGGAGCTCCTGCTATCTGGAGCTGTCAGTCAGAGTTATAAATGTGACCATTCCTCTAGAAGGCAGGCAGGAATGGCACTAAGGGCAGGTCAGGCGGTGACCTGTATTTCTAAGCCGGAAGCTATAAAACAATCACCTACATAATTCATGCGGGTCCGGATTTATTCTAGTTATTTATTTGACATTTCCATCTCTATGTATCCATATTTACTTTTCGCGCTTTATTGTTTTTTGTTATCCACATTTAATTGTGTTCTTTCCCTACATTTATTTTTATGAACAATGTACACCGACTCTTCAAAGCATCAAGGTTTTTTTGACCTACATGAAGTAACAATGCAGACTGTGAGGCTTAATGAACTTTTATAGCAATTAAAACCAAAGGTTGCCAAATACTGAAAATTCTTAGAGCTCTTGTGAAAGTTGTTTAGTTTAGAGCAATGGTAATTGAAGTCGTCCTCTGAAGTACAAACCTTCTACCACTGCTAGACGAACAACCCGGGGGAGTTGAGGTGAGAATGTAGATAAGTAAATCCTCCGAAAAAAGCTTTGACCTATCAGCAATCATGTTTTAATAAGAAGTCCAATGACCGAGGTGTAGATTATAAAAGATGGATTATTTATTTTAGTTGCGGGTAAGTAAATTAGAACTCAGGATGGCTTTTATGATAAGCTCTATTGTAACCCTGTGGTGACACTTTCTCCTGCCTTAGGTACGGGAGCACGCGGGTAGAATGTGCAGTAGAATGTGGAGGGCTGTATTACGTGGGAGGTGGAAACGGTTATGGGTGAAGCTGGTCGGAGGCACAAGCACCTGCTGCTCATACCGTGCCAGTGTAATACAATAAAGTACTTTGACTACGCCTCCTGTGTAGAGATCATCTTTACAGAAATGGCGACGAGCGGAACTACACTGGCACGGTGTACCCACGTGTAGGAAGAAGACGGTCACTGAAACGGAGTCAAGTGGACCTCTCGTGGTGCTTGTGGAAGTAAGACCAGCAATTATGCTACTGGAACAAGTCATCGTATCTGCAGAGGTAAATGTAAATTGGTTAAAATTTACCTCGTAATTGCTGTGGCGTTTGTCCAGTCTGCGCGTGGCAAGGAGTGCGCGAGGCAAAGGAGCGCTCGAGGCGAGGCAAGGAACGCTCGAGGCAAGACGCGAGCTGGAGGACGCTGCACAAAGGGCGCGTGTGGCTGGTGTCAGTTCCTGAGGCAAGCACGGAGACGATTGTTCATGTCATCGTGTTGACACACGCTGGGGCTACGCACAACGGCCATATTTTGGGAACTGATACGGTAAAGTCAGCGATGGCCACGCTTTAACGACGCCTGTCAGTTATTGTGTACACAGCGACAGGCCCGCTTTTGAATAGTAAAAGAGAGAATTTAAATCAAATTCTACGCCTTCTTTGGCATTAACAAGAGTTACCAGCGATAGGCACGCATCATTTATGCCTGTCAATGTTACGTTAAATACAGTGACAGGCACACTTTGAAGATGTGCCAGTAATTAAATTGAACTTTATTCACACCCTTGGTTTTCATATATTATATAAACATAAACAGGGACATATACTTTCAGCACATTGTTTGGCTCATATATATATTTAATTAACTTTCTAAACACTTCCTTATTTTATAGCATGGCTTCTGGCAATGTTTGGAACTTGTCTCCACCGCAAGCGTTCTTGGCTAGCAAAGGAGAGCCTATATTAAAATGGAATGAGTGGAAAGAACATTTTTCGAACTATATTTCCATCTTTTCTGATGAAGAGGAATTAACACCGTTTAAAAAGAAGAAACTTTTGCTACATTGCTTGGGGGCAGGTGGTTTGAAAATTTACAACCGCACACAAAAGAAAGTTAGACAAGAAGACCAAGGAAATGTGTATGAACATGCGCTGGAGGATCTAGACAGGTTCGGTCGATCGATACAATTTTTTTTGAAAGAAGCAAGAGAAGGACAAGTTGGTGGAGGATTATGTGGCTGCTTTAAAAAACATGGCCCTAACATGTAGATTCGACAATCTGCACAACGAGTTCATAAGGGACCAAATTGTCATGTGTTGCTCAAATTCCAACATTCAAGATAAACTTTGGACAATGGGAGTGGTAGCTAAAGTGCAGACAAAGGATTAATTCAAAAGAAGTGTGAAATTTGAGAAATTTGAGAAGAAAAAAAAGGTTTGAAAGAAGGAAAAACCTTTGAACAGTTTGATCATTTTACATTTAGTGGTAGGTGTTTTAGATGCGGCAACCAAGGGCATTTAGCTAACGATAAGAAGTGCCCGCGAGGTACCAAAAATGTTCAGGTTGTGGCCTGGTGGGTCATTTTCAAAAAGTGTGCAGACGAGAGAAAGGGAATGCAAAGGGAGTGAACCTTCTTACACAAAATTCCTCAACGGATTCTGATGAGTCTACTGATGATGATGTCAATTTGTGTATTATGAATATAGACGATGGAGTTTCCAATATGGGGGTACAATGTAGGAAAAAACCCAGGTGCGACATTGTCATGGGGGGGGTTCTGGTCACAGCTGATTCAGGTTTACCCTATACAATTGTTAATGAGAGGGTTTGGAAAGAGAAGTTTGTTCCTGTTTTAGGGAACGTGCTGGATTCCACAGAGGTTTGTCCCAAGACTTTCACTGGTTCAGACATTAAGATGTTGGGGGTGAACGTACTTAATTTTGCATTTGAAGACAGAGAGGCTTGGTGCAAACTTTTTGTAGCTGCAACAGGACCATCTGTTCTCGGTTGGGGAGATCAGGGATAGTTAGGGATTATTTTAGTCCAGAATAATCCAGAACCAGTAATGGTGGTTCAACAAAGTGAATTGGAACATGAAATTCTTATAATGTACCCTGAAGTGTTCATGGGAGCTATTGGCGAGTTGAAGGGCTTCCAACATAGAATTGTGCTCAAGAAAGATGTAGTACCACAGGTGCACAAAGTAAGGAATATTCCCTTAGCTTTGAGGGAGGAAGTCAAGAATGAGTTGGACACATTATGTATGGAGGTGTTATTGAGAAAGTAGAGGCAGCAGAGTGGGTTTATCCCTTAGTAATCACCAGGAAGGCAATGGGAAGCTCAGGTTATGTGTAGATTAGAGGGATCTAAACAGGAGTATCATTGTGGACCAGTTTCCATTACCAAAAATAAGGGAGATGCTTTCGGTTACAAAAAGGGTTTAGTAGTAAAATATAGCAATATTGGTGTTTGTAAGGGTTCCTAGAACTTTAGGCCCTGGTGTCACTGCACCTGCTGAACCATTGAAATCCTGACCCTAGTGCCTGCAAGGTAACTGCACTTATGACTATTTGGTGTTTAGAGGGGTTGTGAAAGCTTTTGGCCCCAGTGCCTCTGCACCTGCAGCACCATTCAATTCATGACTCGAGATCCTGCAAGGTAACTGCACTTGTGACTGCCTGTTTAGTAGTAAAATATAGCAATAGTAGGTGTTTAGTGGCATGCCTAGAGCTTTTGGTCCTGGTGTCACTGCACCTGCTGCACCATTGTAATCATGACCCTAGTGCCTACTAAATAACTGCACTTGTGACTGTCTGTTCAGTTCTTTCTAAAATATAGAAATAATAGGTGTTTAGTGGGGCGCCTCGAGCTTGGTGTCCTGGTGCCACAGCACCTGCTGCACCATTGAAATCCTGACACTAGTGCCTGCAAGACAATTGCACTTATGACTGCCTGTTTAGCAGTTCAATTTAGCAATAATCTGTGTTTAATGAGGTCCCTAGAGCTTTTGACCCCAGTGCCACTGCTGCTGCGGCACCATTCAAACCGTGCCCCTTTTAACGCCAAGGTAACTGCAATTGTGACTGCCTGTGTAGTAGTAAAATATAGCAATATTAGGTGTTTAGGGGAGTTCTGACAACTTTTGGGCCCGGTGCCATTGCACCTGCTGCACCATTCAAATCATGACCCTAGTGCCTGCAAGACAACTGCATATTTGACTGCCTGTTTAGTACTAAAATATAGCAATATTTGGTGTTTAGAGGAATTATGCCACTGCACCTGCTGCACCATTCAAATCATGACCCTAGTGCCTACAAGATAACTGCATTTGTGACTGCCTGTTTAGTAGTGAAATATAGCAATATGTGGTTTTTGCCAACTTTTGGCCCCGTTGCCACTGCACCTGCCTCACCTGTTCAATCATGACCCTATTGCCTGCAAGACAACTGCATATTTGACTGCCTGTTTAGTACTAAAATATAGCAATATTTGGTGTTTAGAGGAATTATGCCACTGCACCTGCTGCACCATTCAAATCATGACCCTAGTGCCTACAAGATAACTGCATTTGTGACTGCCTGTTTAGTAGTGAAATATAGCAATATGTGGTTTTTGCCAACTTTTGGCCCCGTTGCCACTGCACCTGCCTCACCAGTTCAATCATGACCCTATTGCCTGCAAGTCAACTGCACTTGTGACTGCCTGTTTAATAGTAATATATAGAAAGATTAGGTGTTTAGTAGTGTGCCTAGAACTTTTGATTCGGGTGTCATTGCACCTGCTGCACCATTGTAATCCTTACCCTAGTGTCTGCTTGATAACTTCAATTGTGACTGTCTGTTTAGTAGTAAAATTTAGCAATAATCTCTATTTAGTGGAGTCCCTAGAGATTTTGGCCTTGGTGCCACTGCACCTGCTGCACAATTTAAATCAAGCCCCTTTTATCTGCACGGTAACTGCAATTGTGACTGTCTGTTTAGTAGTAAAATGTAGCAATACTAGGTGTTTAGAGGGAAAGATAACAAAATAGTAAATGGTATGAGCGTTCACCAAAAAAAAAAAAGTTTGAACCACCAACGCAGATGGAAATGAGTAGTTAGGCTACCCGAAACTAATAAGAGAGACACAGAAGGGAGAACAAGCTACAACCAATAGAAACGGATTAAAGTAAACTGGCAAGCATACAGACCAATAAAAACTGAAGGCAGGATGTAAGTCCCTTTTAAGATAAATTAAAAACAATAGATTTCACAAGCACAGCGCAAGCACTGTGCAGGCGAAACCTAACAACCAGTAGATGAAACCTGCTGACCAAGAGCCCTTCTATGTATATATATCATAAATGAATTAATTGGAAAAGCAATAGACTGGCGAAGCAGTTAAAGTGGCCCGAAAGGCTAAACATATAAATGTTTTCTTGCCCTGCCTGTCCACTTCCTTCTTGTCCACTCATACACTTTCAAAACGAAAGCACTTCTGCCACATTTGCAGTTATTCCACTTGCTCCAAACACCTGCTTCCACATATGCAAAAACTGTATCTCCAGCCTCCTTTCCCACAAAAAAATTCATCTTTTGAGACACATCTACACACTCCTGTGGCTTTCTTTTTACATACACTGATGCCTTTGGCACACCTTTGGTGCAGAGAAGTGTGGAGAATCAGCTGCAAGTCGGTTCTTGTCTCTGCTCAGTCAGACACTGGTTAGGACAAAGTACCTCTGGCACCCACAGTTCTGTAACAACCAAAATAAGGTAACCTCATCTGCAAGATTTTGCCCTGTTCTGAATCAGTAGATTGCAGCTGTAAGGGGTAGTTATCAGGTGGAATTTGTCTTTGCCCAATACGTTATGCTGTACATATCATTTTCTATCCCTTATTACTGATTCAATTCTTTTTTCCGCGATTGAGCTAAGAAGAAAAATGTTTTTCAAGAATCTAGGTGTTGCCTTCCATTACTAAGACTCACCTCTTCCCCTTCACTTAATTCATCATTCATTCACATATTCTCCTGCTGTCTGTTCAATGTGTCTGTTCTCTATGCCTCTCGTGCCCGTCTCTTTCTTCTTCCCATCTCCTCTCATTCCTCTCAAATACTTCTCCCTGATTCATCATCATCATTCTTTATTTGTTTAAAAACAAGTCAACCATAAAATATACACTCAATAGCAAACGCGTCATAATTAAACATCATAAAATCAGTCCATTAGCTATATTATCCATATCCCCTCCCCAATAATCTCTGTAAACCCCTCCTGTACGCCCAAAACAGACCAAAAAAGTCATGAATACATTGACACTAAAAACGTCGCCTAAGGTCAGCCCTCCATTGCCCCCTAAAAGGTAATGAGAAGCATGCAACTGAAAGACATATATCATTGTTCCTCAACAGCTGCAAAAAAATCAGAGCTGGATGAACTTGATAAACCTTGCGACCCTTTAAAATAGGAATAATAACATTTCTCCTTGGTTTCTTACAATACCTGCAAAACTTCACAAAGTGCATAGTGTCTTCTGAAGACACAAGGTCGCAGCCACAGGGTCCTAGGTTTTTGACCTCATCCTGGGGCTTTGGGATGGCTAACAATAGGTGTAATAGGTTCATCCTAAACCTTGTAAGCAGAAAGAGATGGTTGTTATTTGTTACAACAGTAAGGTAAGGCTCCATATGAGGAACTCTTTTCAAAAGCACATGCCAAATCACCCTTTACCAGAGACCCCGGATTATCAAACAGTTCACACCACCGCGTTGAAGAGAAACAATTCTCAACATAACTTAACCAAGGAATACATGTAACATTATCGAGGGAAAGACAGCAAGGATGTCCCTGTTCAGCATTGTTTCAACCCTGGTCCAAACTGTAACCCATCGGAGGAGAGTATGAAGTGCCAAGATATCAGATAGATGGTTGGTGCCTAATTCCTCATGCACTATGTAGGACAGCACCCCTTGCGATACATTCAACAGACATCTGAAAAATCTATTTTCAGAGACCTAGAGTGCAGTAAGATCAGAGTACCCCCAGATGTCCCTGCCATAGACCACCTTCGGAAAACATTCTGCTTGGTACACCATCAATATAGCTTTCAGTAGTTTCCTACCCAGCCTGGATGCAAAACAAGTAACTGAGGAAATAAGGGGCTTCCAGCTAAGTTGAAAGTCAAACAGAATACCCAGGTAAGAAAAAATGGGAACCTTCTGTGCTGTATGACCATGCACTCGAAGATTCGTGGTTTGGTAGTTCTTGGACCAGCAATCATAACAAAAGACTTGGCGGCTAATTACGAGTCTGGCGATCCATGGACCAACAGGCATGCAGGGTGCGGCGGCAGCAATCTTCCGACTGCCCTATTACAACTAGACCGGTCTGACTGTCCTGGGACTGCCAATCAGAGATCCCTGGCGGTGGCGAGGCGGTCTTGAGGCCGCAATATGTTTGGGTGGACCACCGCTGTCCCGCCAAGAATATAACGATATTCCTCTCCGCCGCGGTTTTCATGGTGGTTCCCCCTCCATGAAAACCGTGGCAGAGAAGAAAAAAAGGGGGCCCTACAGAGCCCCCTGTTGCCTCTGGGCCTGGAGATGCATGCAGTGCTCCCACTCTGTGCATGCACCCCAGTACCTGCACGGCATGGACTGCGCCAGTCTATGCCATGCAGGTACTGATTTTGACGTTCCCATTGCGGTGCCTATTTCATATGCACTGCCGTGGGAACGCCATAGAACTGCCCACAAGACCAGGAGAAAACTCCTAATCTGGCGGGCGGTTCAACCACGGGTTTGGCCATGCAGGATTGGGGCGTTCTCGCTCCTGCACTGTCAAAATCATAATCAGGCCCTTATTGAAATTGGCAGACAGGTTCAGCCCTTCCATGAAGGAAGCAAACAAATCAAGGAGAGTGTGCAAGCCCTTTGCATTTCTAGCTAAGATAGCAGCATCATCAGCGTAAATTAAAGCTGGTATGGGTGCTTTCCATACAAGAGGACAGTCTTCTCCTGATGCTAGTAAAGTGCTCTCTAAGGTGTAAGGTGTGTGTATATATATATATATATATATATATATATATATATATATATATATACATCGCCTTCCTATTATCTGGCACCCTCAAGACAAAGGCACCGCAACCAGTGATTCCCAAACGCTGGATCAGAGACACCAGGAACCTAGACCACAGGGAACTGGAGGCTCGTTGCAAATCTGACCTCCCCCCCCCCTCGCATACCACTACGGTCAGTGACCTCAATGATCACTATTCTACAACTATATCGAACATTTTGGATGACCTAGCCCCACTAAAACTAAAAAGAACCCAAATTAAAGACAGAAACCCCTGGTTCACTGGATCCCTCAACAATGAAAGGAGATCCCTCCGGCAAGCCGAAAGAATCTGGAGACAACACCCCTCTGCCTCTCATCTAAAACTACTCTGCCAGGCCAGAAATGCCTATAACAAGAACATCCTCAACTCAAAAAAAGAATTCTTCAGATCCGAACTGGGGAATGCCATGAACAGGCCCCACAAGCTCTTCGAACTGGTCAAACACCAATCCAATAAACTGGCCAAAACATCGAAAGAAACCCCCAAGTCTCTAATCTCATCCGAGGAATTCTCCTCTTTCTTCGCTGACAAAATCACAGCCTTAGGAAAAGAACTCAGTTCGGCCACATACTCCCAACCCCTTCCTGACCTACCTCCTCCTTCCACGCCTCCCCCTCTGGCTTCGCCTAAAAATCAAGCACACTGGACTGACTTCAACTTCTATGAAGAAGATTCCGTCTCAAAAATCCTATCCACCTTAAACCCTAATAACCATTTTAATGACCCGCTCCCCTCCAACTGCCTAGCTGCCGTCGTCCAATCAATTATTCCTAGCTGGACTGCAATAATTAACGCCTCTCTCCGGCAGGGATCGATTCCCGATTCTTTGAAAGCCGGCCAAGTCCTCCCCATTTTGAAAAAACCTTCGCTGGATCCAGCCTCCCCCGACAACTTCAGACCTATCTCTAACATCCCTCTCTTAGCCAAAGTGTTGGAGAAGTGTGTGCAACAACAGCTAAGTCAACACATCAACAACTTCCACCTACTAGATGACTTCCAATCCGGGTTCAGACCTGGGCACAGCACTGAAACCACCATGCTCCACATCGTTGATGATGCCCTCCAAGCCCTGGACCAAGGCAAAACCTGTCTCCTAATCCTCCTAGATCTATCCTCAGCCTTCGACATGGTCAACCATGAAAAACTACTTGAACGCCTCAAACTCAGGATGGGATTGGATGGCACTGTTCTAGAATGGTTTAGATCCTTCCTACAAAACCGATCACAGAGATTCCTAATTAACGTTAACCTGTCTGCTCCCTCTCCGGTCACGGTCGGAGTTCCTCAAGGATCAACCCTGTCCCCCACCCTCTTCAACCTTTACCTAGAACCGCTTACCGATGTTCTACGCACCGCGAACATCTCCTACAATATGTATGCTGACAATACCCAGATCTACATCAAAGCCTCTTCTCTCGAGGAGATTCTCTCCCTGAATGAGGCCCTGAAACTGACTGTCCAATGGCTTGCCTCCAATCAATTTAAACTCAACGCAAAGAAAACAGAATTTCTCCTAATTTTCCCTACAAAAACCAACCCTGAGCTTCAGTTATGGATAAAGTCTATCACAGCCTTAAACTGCCCACCGACCATCGTGGAATCAGCCAAATCTCTGGGAGTAACCCTGGACTGCAATCTAAACATGCAAGGTCACATCAACTCGATGGCCAAATCAGCCAGGTTCCACCGGAGCTACCTAAGGAAACTGAAACCCTTCCTCGACGCTCCCGACCTAAAAATGGCAGTCCAAGCACTTGTCATCTCTAGACTGGAATACGGCTGTTCCACCCTCTCTGGGTTACCCATGACCTCCCTGGCCCCTTTGAAAGCCTGCCTCAACGCGGCCGCCAGACTACTTACTGGCACAAGGAAGTTCGACCACATTTCTCCACACCTGAAAGCTCTGAACTGGCTACCTCTCGAAGCCAGAATACAGCTGAAACTGGCATGCATCACGCACAAGGCTCTATACGCAAACTCCCCTGCATATATTGCACAGAAACTTGTGATATCTGGAGGAAGCAGAATCTCCCGGTCCGCTAGAGACCTCCTGCTCCAACCTGCACGTTTTCGGGAAAAAAAACTTACAATCGAGCCTTCTCCGGGGCCGCACCAAGAATATGGAACTCTCTCCCACCCGCCATTAGAAGAATCCCTTCTCTGGCACGCTTCAAGAAGGAAGCCAAAACCTTCCTTATGGGTAAATTCCTTGTTTAACTTCTGCCATCAACCACCACTGAGACCCTGTTTAACTTCCGGCTTTGGCCTCCCCCCTGACTACCTAGTCTCCCCCCCCAAGATACCTGGGGCCCTGTCTTGTGTAATTGTAAATATAAGCTGTACATACGTGTCCTTCTATCTATCATATTTCCAGCACTGTATGTATACTATGTGATGCTAAGCCTTTTGTATAACTCTTTGACTCCTGTAAAGCGCTCTGATACCCTAACGGGTCAAGTTCGCGCTCTATAAAACACTATATAATAATAATAATATATATATACACTTATATACACACACACATATATATATATATACATATATATATATTCCTCCACAACCTGTTCCACAGTAAAAAACAGGACCGACACAGCTCAGAAATCCCATTGCGCGTCTTTATTTAAATGCAGGTTGCCATAATGAATGCGTTTCGGCCTCAAAACCGGCCATTTTCAACATGATGGACGCCATATCCAATGCACTATTTATACCACATTGCTCCCACATGATTAATGAACATAGAAGATTACGTCAAATGTTTCTGCCCTTTGCCCTCCATGCAATATAACAGGGGGCTCCACTGCTAAATTTAAATAGCATAACATTTAGCATATGCATTAAATTCAGTACTAAGCCCGATGGCGATACTATAGATCGGGGACCTCCAGTAAAATACTTTAGACATGTGTCGGATTCCCTCATTAGACCACAAAGGTGCAAAATAACAGAACAATATATATAGTCACTGAAAAAAACAAAGTTTATAAGGACGCCATAGTTAGAAAATGGAATAAAAAAATCTTAAAACTTCACTGAAAAAAACGAAGGTTACAGGTATGTTATAGTTATGGTCAGATTTCACTCGTACAAAACCAGTGAAATTCAGCAGTTATAGTCAGATGAGCTAACTATAACTCGCGCCCCTCAATGTACTGCTTATGACCTCACATATTAAAACACTCATTACATGGTCAGTGACATCACTTATGACATCACTGATGACATCATCCAGTGACTGTGACAAAAGTTTATGATTGTTAAATATAAATACCAAGGTGTATTGGTGAGTCAGTGGGTGTATGAGTGCCTGTATAAGTGTATACTGGCTGACTGTATAAGTGAGTGATTAGGTGTCTCAGTGAATGTATGGGTGAGTGACTGGTTGTGTGAATGTTTGTATCAGTCTGTAAGGTGGTGTCTAAGTGGCAGTATGGGTGTGTGAGTGGCTACGTGAGTCACTGTATGGGTAATTGATTGGTTATCTGAGTACCTGTATGGGTGTCTGTGTGGGCGGTGAGGGTGTGTGTGACTGCCTGTATGGATGAGTGAGTGGGTGAGTCAGTGGCTGTATGGGTTAGTGAATGTGTGTGTGAGGGGCTGCATGGGTGAGTGAGTGTGTGTATGGCTGTGTGGGTGAGTGGATGTGTCAGTGGTGTATGGGTGAGTAACTGGGTATGTGAAAGGCAGTATAGGTGAGTGATGGAGTATATGAGTGACTGTATGGGTGAGTGAGTGAATGTGAGAGTGGCTGAATGGGTGAGTGTAGGCTGGTGTCAGTGACTGTATAGGTGAGTGAATACGTGTTAGTATCTGTATGAGTAAGTAAGTGGGAGTGTGTGTAGCTGTATGGGTGAATAAGTGGCTGTGTGTTTGATTGTATGGGTGAGTGAGTAGGTGTGTGAGTAATCTATGGATGACTGACAGTGTGTGAGTGGCTGTATGGGTGTGTGAGTGGATATGTCAGTGGCTGTATTAGTATGTGAGTGGGTGTATGAGTGGCTGTATGGGTGAGTGAGTGGATGTGTGTAGATCTATGAATCAGTTAATGGGTGTGTAAGTACTGATATGGGTCTGTGAATGGTTGTGTGGGAGTGGGTGTATGAAAGGTTCTATTGGGGTGTGAGTGGGTGCATTAGTGATTTTGTGGATGATGTCATAGGTGATGGCATCAGTGATGTCATCAGTTATGTCATTTGAGATGTCATCAGTGATGTCATCAGTAATGTCACTGACCATGTCATGAGTGATGTAATATGTGAGATCATAAGCAGTGCATTGCGGGGGTGCGAGTTATAGTTAGCTCAGGTAACTATAACTGCTGAATTTCACTGGCTTTGTATGAGTGAAACCTGACCCTAACTATAACATTCCTGTAACTTAGTTTTCTTCAGTGAATTTCAAAGGTTTTTTAAATTCCATTTCCTAATTATAATGTCCCTGTAACCTTTGTTTTTTTCAGGGAATTTCTATGTTTTTTTAGTAGTAATGGAGTTTGCAGAGTTGCGGAGAAAGGGGTGGGGCTTCTGACCAACTCTCAGGAATCCCGCTGTGTAGGACTTACAGAAAGTATCAGGCGGGCTTGTTCACCCCCAAGGACCCCCAGCAGTCAAGGGGACTTCATCCCCCAAATAGTAGTGCACCTGGATGCATGTTTGCAGAGTGGTAGAGAAAGGGGGTGGGGCCACGAAGACCTCTTAGCAATCCAGCAGTGTGGGACCTACTGAAGGTAACGGGAGGGGTAGTTGGCCCACAAGGACGTCCTTGAGGGTCAACAACTCCTCCTGTTACCTCCAGTAAGTCCCACACATGCAATTGCTTAGAGGTCTTCGGAGGTCACATCCCCTTTCTCCACCACTCTGCAAACAAACCTCCTGGCACACTGATGGTTGGGGGATGAAGTCCTCTTGGCTCCAGAGGGTCCTTGGGGACCAACAAGTTCACCTGTTACTGCCAATAGGTTAAAAAAAAAATATATATATATATATATATATATCAACTTTCGAACTCCCAAGTGCAATCACGCACTCCCAGGATCACGGACTCAGGATATATCTGGTGCCAAACATATGTTTTTATTCACAAACGGTGCTGCCTCTGACGCGTTTCGGACACAGGCTGTGTCCTTGATCATATATATATCTAAACATAAATATATTTTTGTTTTCACTGACAAAAAACAATGGTTTCAGGGACGTTATATTTAGTCTCAGATTTCACTCGTACAAAACCAGTGAAATTCAGCAGTTATAGTTACCTGAGCTACATCACTGATGACATCGCAAATGACATCACTGATGACATCATTCACAGACCCACTCATGCTCCCACTCACACCCCATACAACCTCTTGTACACTCACTCACACATCTACACAACCACTCGCACTCCCATTCAAGACCTAGGTAAGCAAAGGGGCCCATATCTCAGGATCCTTGATATATAACTCCGGCTGAATCCCTTCCAGCCCAGTGTCTTGCTCCTGGAAAGTCCCAAGAGCCCCTTCTTGTCTTTATAAGGAGTAAAAACTAAGTTAAATACCCCATCACCAAACAGCCCCCTATCAGAGAGGAGGTCTGTAGCCTGGTCTACAAAATGGGACACCCACCTCTCTGGGATAATGTGAAGACAAAACAAAACATTATCGTTAGGAGCAAAAATAGGCAATTAACAATCTCCCAGAATGCAGAACTATTCTTCACATACGTTTGGAGTAAGCGCCTCCAAGCCTCATCCTTTAACACCTTCGCCGCGATCGGAATTCCGCCCAGGTGCTGGACATTCCGATCGCGGGCGTGGTCGTGACGAGCTCAGCTCGTCATGCGCACACGCCCACCGCGCAGCATGACGAGCTGAGCTCGTCATGAGCATCGAAGGGGTTAAGGAATTTTTCCTTCTTTTAACCGCTGCCTTATAACTGGTACCGCAAGCTGTTATCAATTCTTTATCTCTTGCTTTAAATCTCAGAGCATATTTGAGGTTCCAATGCGCCCTAGAACATTCTCTATCAAACCCCCGGTGGGGTTGACTAGATCCCTGTTGAGATGGTATAGACTAGAGGGAAGGTCACTGGCTTTTCAACCAATACTGTTAAAAGCACTGCCTATTTCGCTATTACGATAAGTCTTCATTTAAACAAATTGCAAAGTCTGGAGCACTACCAGAAAGTAACTTCCTGTAGAAATCATCAGGTTCTATTTGTGACCACCTTAGTCTTCAGTCGGGGACATGTTTTTATACAGAGCCACGATCTTTTTCACATAGGTCTCATACAATCCCATGTAAAAACATTTAGGATTATTGCCACTAAAAATACTCAAGGGGATCGTAATATTCTTCAAAAGAATATGAAGTGGAGCCGATACAAAGACAAAATTAATTACCCAGCATCCCCCTTGACCAGAAAAGGTAAAAGGAATGGAAGAAAGAGAATTAAAACAGACAAGTTTATCAAGAGAAAAAACAAGGTTACACTCACTTAGAAAGATGTTTAAAACCCGATGTCCTCATGCATAAGGAAGCACACAAATGAATATTAAAATCTCTCATTAATAAAACGCCCATAGGAGAGGAAATGTTCACCCAATCCCTTCTAGATAAGATCTTAGGAAGTGTAAGTTTACCATATTGAGGCATGGATTGGCATTATAAAAATTCAACAGTAGTACTTTGGGCGCTTTAGGAAGGATAATCATTAAAGATTGAAGATTAGGGGAACCAGTGATCAGCTCCTTGAACTTGCATTTCAACAATAAGGAGGATAATATCACTAGGCCACCTTTAGCACAGCCAGAGTTGGAAGCAGTAGCAGGAACAAAGAAGGACTTGCAGCCATCTAATAAAAAACAGTTTGAAGTGTCCCAAGTTTCTTGCAGACAGTTCAGGTTAAAACGTTCTACAAAGCTAGCCCATATCTCAACATTGGCTTTGCTGGATAGCCCCACAACATTCCGGCCTATAACTCGAATGCCCATGGCAGCTCTCGAAGCAGAACATACTACAACACTTCCTTGATCGTGAGCTATTGATCCACTTTTGTGGTTCACGTCGAGTCAGTCATGTTCTACACAGAATTCAGAAACTCAAACCTATTAAAGATATTTAGCAAACTTATAGGGAGCTGCCTCTACTGCATATTCAAAATTGGAGTATGTCTGGGAGTGTTAGACCAAACAACTTGTGGTCTGTAATAAAAACCTAAAAGTGCCTACCTTCTAGAGCTTTCCACCCCCTCTTGAAATCCCCTGCACAAGCGAGAGACTTTTGAGAACAGTCTGGACTTCAGAAAGCAACACAACAAGAATGCCCAGCTGGAAGAGAGAAGATTGCTGATCCTTGCTGCAAGGATGGACTCAAGGACTTCTAATTTCAGTTAGCACAGAGGGACAAGGATTTGTTTCAGCAGGGTTTGTGCTACTGGCCCCCATTCAACGTCTGCAGGACAGTAAAGGGGTGGACCTCTTGGAGAGGGAGGCTGGGGGGCTCCCATGCATCTTCTGTAGACTGGCCCTGCAGGAGTATGACCTCCAGAAGGAGGTGGGCCCTGACTTCTGCTGCCCTAGGTACTCTGCAAGTAGCCACTAGGTGGTTGTGGGAACTGGAAGGTGCAGGCAAAGAGGGCACTCTGCCTTGGGGCCTTTGGGGGGTACTGCTGAGGAAGACTTTGGGTCCAGGAGGGGTGTCAGATTCCCAGCAGGCAAATGTAGTGAAAACCAAGCTCCTACAGCAATATGACATTTTAGAGGCCAGGTGGGCAAATCCTAACAGCCCTGGTGGCTACAGCTGGTCCCTGGGGGCCCCCAGTTCCCAGAGACCAAAGAAGAGACCGTGCCAGGCGCTCCTCTTGCCCTCAGTGCCTGGGGGGTGGAGTGCACTGGGTCATAGCTTTACGCCTGCATGCACTGTTGGTCAGAGAATAAGGATGCCTGCTCCACCATCGGCACAGAACAGAGTCGGGTGGGAGCCCCATGGGTGTGGGCTTCCAATTTGGCCCCATTAACTGCAAAAACCGGGTGCCCCATAGGAGGTGCAGTGCTACCAGGGATTTTTTTTAAAAAGGATCAGAGCGATGCAAAGCCACTCATTAAATATTAAGGTCTTAGTGCAAAGGAGTGCCCCATTAACCCCTGAAGTGGGTAAAGATTTGCATATTTTGCTTCTGTGGTGCCCGAGAAAGGACAGGAGCACCACAAATGAATACAAGACCTGTGTGCGGCTGACAAGGATGCAGCAGCTCCCACAAACACTTCTGGAGATAGTGCTTTAGCACAAAGGTGTTGGAGTGTGGAGACCCCTGTTGGTGGGTTTTAAGACTACACTTGCCTTGCAACATGTTAAAGATAGAAAAAAAACTCGTACACACTATGTAGTGAAATGTCTGTGCTTTATTGGCAAATACAAAGCTAATATTGAATCATATGTTTTAATGAAGGTATTGAAATGTTTTACAATGCTTTATTGACAACCACAAAGTTAAAAGTGATGTATTACTTGTCCGAATGAATGTCATTATAAGATGGTACCATATTCAGTGAGTTTAGTGGTGGTGCTTTGGTTTATTGTGACATATTTCTGCTTTTATCAATGTGGTAATACCCTGCCTGACAAACCAGTGGGCCTTCCTTTTGGTACTGCATCCCATTGTACATCTAGTGTGTATTGTGTTTATAGGGTCCCGGTCTCACTAAACCAGGAGTTAAATGTTGGAACATTATCTGAATATATTGATTTTTGCTAAACTAAGAGCAGTAGAAAGCCATTTAAAAGTATATGTAGAAATGGACGTCAGCCTTGTAGTATCATGAAGTAATGAACCTCACTGTTAAGCACAGGCTAGGTTTTTAAATGCAAATGGGAAACATTTTCTTCAGTCTTGTAGCCCTCAATCTAACTCTGTTAGCTGTGCAAATCGTTTGGGCACAATTACATTTTACTTATTTAAGGATCAACTGTGGCAATTTTATTATTACAAAAACGATTTTTGTCTTTGAACAGATGTCAGGAAGCTGGAGTCTGATAAGTAGACCACAGGAAGAGGTCAAATCCCAGATGTCCTAAGCAAAGTAAAATAAACAATTAGGGCGAACAGGGCAAAAAGATGGAGGTCCTCACAACTCCTCTCACAAATAGGGCTGTGTGATGCTGGGTAAAAAAAGAGAAACTTAAGCGTTCCTTCATAGAAGTAGGAAACCATTTACCCTGGCACATTTGCTGTCCCCATCCGAGCTCCCAGTGTGTCCTCTTGAATCTGAACTTCACCCCAGTCCCTCCTGTTTCATAAACGTATCCTGTCCCACCTAAAGTGTGTTCCCCGTGTCCATATTCTGTATAATTCCTATTTTCCTGACATACCTTGGTTGCCCATTTCCACTCATTTGATGTCTAACCCTTCATGGATGGGACATCCTAAGGCTGATAATCAACTCAGTGCGTGGGTTGCTTCTGGGTAAACTACACCTCAGTGAAGTCAAGAAACATCAACAACCATTACTGAGGTGAAGTTTCTGGACTTCGCCAGACTTGTAATCTGATAGCGAAACGCTTGCATGGTTCTACCTTTCACTCACCTTCTCCTACAGGAGTTTCCCTACACCCATCCTGATACCAGGCCAAGGCCATATTTCAAGACACAGTCTTTTGTCTGCTGACTGTGTATGCTGGCAGTGGGGAAAGGAAAGGTCCCTTACATCATGAGGTTCTTTACCATTGTCCTAGAATGGCAAGTGATATATTCTAAAGCAGTATTTCCCAAACTGTGGGTTGCAACCCACTGGTGGCTCGCAAGTCAATTTGTGATGTGTTGCAAAAAGTCCAAGCAATAAATAAAGATGTTTTTAAATTATGTATTTATTTTGTCACAATTCCTGTGCTTCAAAACCGAGGTCAAATGTCAGGTTATGGAGTATGAGAAATTGCTGCTTTTTTAACATGTGGATTGGTGTTTACATAACTATCTCACTTTGCAGTCAGAGAAAGAAAAGTTAAGTGAATTGAGTGACAATCTTGCAGGGGTACAGGTTTGTGAAAGGAAAGGCTGTAGGATGTCATGTTTTTTGTGACACACAACAAATTGTAAATAGCTGAAAATGAACTGTACACATTCAGCAATTAAAAAAGCAAAAATGGAACACATATTTTTGCAATTCTGAAATGTGATGGGAAAAGATTTGAATAAGATCAAAACAAATCAAGACACTTTGCTAGGTGGTTTCCAAATGATAAATATTTACTGAAACCCTATTTCCACACATTATCATTTAAATTCAATATAGTTTTATCAGTAAAACTGTATGTCTGTGCAAATTTAGTGGCCATTTCAATGGAAAATGTTATGTTTGTAAATGACAGTACGCTACCACACAATGCTTTAGTTAAATTTCAGAATCGCCCGCCTCATGTACATTAAAGCTAGGTGGGTCGCAAACATTTTTCATTCTAAAAATTGGGTCGTTGATATAAAACATTTGGGAACCATTGATCTAAAAATTGTATTAAAATCTTTATTTACCATAGTTAATATCAGAGGAAGTGCTCTGCCACTTGTACTCCTGTGCGCCCTTCTTTAATAAATGGGCACAGCGTTCTAGTACTGAAAAATGTTTTTCCAGGGATTGTAGAAATATATCATGTGAATTAGAGGTGCATAACCCCTTCCCAAGAGAGGACTGAAATAGGCCCTTTTAAGATGACAGGAAGAGACTAATGAGATGGATTTTGTAAGTCAGTTCTAGAGGCAGGCATAGCACATAGGAACCGCAAACTGTTTAGTAGACCAGCAGCTGCAAACAAAAGGGGAGACCCCATGGACAGTTGTTGTTGAGTGGGAACAACTGGAGGCATATTTGCCGGCAGCAATTTAGTGAAGAGCACAGTGATCAGAGTGGTGAGGTTCTTTCACATCTCCGATGGTTCTTTTTTAGGTCTGGCCTTCACAAAGACCTTTAAATTTTACTACATTTATATATGCGTACTTAATAATACGGGCTTTAAGCCCATACTCATTATCATTGGTCTGTTATTGTGTCATTCACATTTTACTTCCACCCACTAGAGCATACAGCATGAGACAATGGCTCAGCCCACTTTGGTCATTGGCTAATTGCACAGTGAGTCACAGTATTCTGCTCTTTCACAAGAAGCACATATGACCACAAACTATTTCCCTTATGTGCCAGGTACTGCTATGGCTGTATGTGCTTTTTGGAGACCAAAAAACATTTTTGCTTTTAGCCAAGATGTGTTTTTTTATTGGAGAGTGTCTGGCAGCTCACTAAACAAAAATGTTTTACAAAAACAATAAAAAAACAAAGCAAGCATTGACATAACCAGAGACTGGCAGCCAACACCAGATTTACTGGGCTTGCAAATGCTTCCTTTTTATTTTACTAAAATTATATATACAATATATTTACTAACAGAGGCTTTCAGTGTCCCTCTTCATTCATTGGTCTGCTTTTGTGCCATTCACATTTTTCTTCTAACCACTATATCAAACAGCATGGGTAGATGGGACAGCCCACTTCAACAACTGGCTAACCTCATTGTCAGTGTCTGCATTCTGCTCTTTCACTAGGAGCATGCCCATAGACAAAGTGGTTCCCTTGAGTATCAGGTACTAATATGGCAATGTGTGCTTTATTGCAGCTCACACACCAATAAATATGCACTGAAACCATGACAAAACAAAATAAGTATTGACACAGCTAAGTGCCAGGCAGTCAATTCCTGAACTATTGGATTTGCCAAAGCTTGTTAGAATATTCATGGGCTTTCCCAAGTACATAATAGGGGCTGTGTTGGGCCAACATTCCCCATAACCCCTCTTCCTGGTACAGGAATTAAAGGACATTTCTTTTCAAGTAAGTTTATTTTCAAAGACAATTGTAGAAAGCACAATCTTTTCTGATACACCCTCAGATATGTTCGTTTTATTTGCTCCTTTAATCTGACCTAATCTGATGTGTTGGACCTGAGGGTTTACACCAAGACTTCTGTGTTTGTGCAATACAGACGTCCATAGTTCAAGATCAAAGGAATTTATTTATATGCAAAATTAGTTAAAACCATTGCACCAATCTGTGGAATGTGAACAACAATTAAAATAATAAAGAATAATAAAACTTGTGGCGATAGCAATTGCTATGGGTTGTAAATTACAGCAATACAAATGTTACAGTCACTAAAAAAAAAAAATGGGAGTGCTGTCCGTATTCTCAGGACCAGCAGAGGTCAAACTGATATTGTAACCAATAGAAATTCAGTTCAGGGATCGCTGAGGCGTCGGGAATTGAAACTCTTCGAGGCAGGTTCCCCAGGGTTCCCGTTATAAGTAAGTCTGGGCGGTGGACTCCGCTCCACTCGCGGAGATTGCGGAGTTTTCCACACTCCGCATTACGTGGCGCTCGCGGAGTTCAGAAAAACTCTGCTCCTCGTACCTGAGCAGAGTTTTTTCCTTCGATCACGTTTGTCAATGTCAAGTTGGCGAGCGCGGAAAATCCACCTCCTGGCAAGATTTTTCCTTGTTCACGATCGTCAACATCAAGTTGGTGAGCGAGAGCTTGGAAAATCAACCTCCCTTCAAGATTTCTCAACAGGGCGGTCAGATTTCTCATTGCTATTGGTCGGGTATGCTCGCGACCGCTCGCGTTGAGAAACCGTCCGTTCGCGTTGAGAAAGCTGCCGCTAGAGTAAAAATCTACTCAAGTGGCAGAAAGGAAGCAGCGCCTGCTTGCGCTGTGCATGGTGCCGTTCATGATAATTGCACAGTGCGGACAAGCACCTGGCACTGAAAATCACCGCAAACTGCATTTATCTAAAGCACTCCGCCACTTGCAGAGCTCCGTGTGGCGCAGCAGAGTTTTTTTTGCACTTCGCGGAGTTCTGCATTACAGAACTCTGCCCAGGCTTAGTTATAAGATGTCTGTTTTGTTTAAGGTGCGTAAAGTAGCCGTGCTCACTGTGCAAAAAGGTACAGTAAAGTGGCAGTGCTTGCTGACCTTATGTGTAAAGATATCAGGATTCCGGGCACGGTCTGGGTCTATGATTGTTATCAGCTGCCTGAGTTCTAAGTTTCTGCTAAACTCTTGCCAGATATTTCACCAGTCTGCAATTTAGCTGTGTCTCTGAAGGACAAAAACAAGCTATAACCGCTTGTCTAAAGTAGGGTAGCCCCCTCATGTTGAACGGTGGATTTAGTATAGCTTTTCGATCCTCCAGTTTAGATTTGTGTTAGACCTGGCATCCTTAGCGTGGTGTCCGCTGTCTTTTTGCCTCTAACTCCTGGATTTTTAGGTTTCACCTGCACAGCGCTTGCTATTGTTTTAATATAAACTTCAATAGGACTTACATCCCGCCTCCTCTCTTTCCTGGCTTCCCATTGGTTCCTGTGCGTGCCACTTACCTTTGCTCCGTTTCTAATGTCTGTAGCATATTTTCCTGCATTTACCAATGCTTGTAAAATCATCTGCTTCTCTTATCAGTTTCCCACAGCCGAAATACTGTTACCATCCACTTTAGTGGAACAATATTTTCATTAAGTTTTGCCTTTTACTATTGCAGCATATTTATATAACAATGTATCACCAGGAGCGATTAAGTCATTTGCATAAAATCACAGGATGTTGCACGGCGCTGCCGAGACTTAAACCGGGATCCCGAGCTCTCGAGTCAGCAGCTCTGGCCGCTGCGCCACATCCTCTCCATTCCCGTGCTATCTGTCAGCGAGCTCTTTCCTTCACCCGGACGATGATTGATGAAAACAGCTCTTTATTCAGTACATAGGCAAAACCAATGCATTACCAATGCTTGTTGATGGTGTGCTTGACTTCGTTTTTGATGGTTTAGGTACCCTGGGCACTTTACCACTGCTGATTAGTGCTAAAGTGCAAGTGTTCTCTGTGTAAATTGTGATTCTGATTGGTTATCATGATTGGTTGATTTGATTTACTGGTAAGTACCTAGTAAAGTGCACTATGTGTGCCCTGGGTCTGTAAATCAAATGCTACTAGTGGCCTACAACACTGGTTGTGCCATCCACATGAGTAGCCCTGTAAACTAGTCTCAGGCCTGCCATTGCAGTGTCTGTGATTGCAGTTTTAAACTGCCATGTCGACTTGGCAAGTGCACCCACTTGCCAGGCCATAACCTTCTCTCTTTCTACATGTAAGGCACCCCTAAGGTAGGCCCAAGGTACCCCCATGGGGAGGGTGCAGTGTATGTGAGAGAGAGGTAGGACATGTACTAGTGTGTTATACATGTCCTAATAGTGAAGTACAGACAATTTTGTTTTTCACTATTGCAAGGACTAGCTCTCCCACAGGCTATCATTGGAGCTGCCTTGTAACATTTTCAATTGTAAGTTTCAATTGGGAAAAACTAGAGATTTGGAGTTTGGGCTCTCTGAGCTCATAATTAAAACACACATATTTAAGGAAAGGTGGTTTTTAAATTTTGGGTTGGAAAATGCCACTTTTAGAAAGTATAGGGCTGTGCCTGGCCTCTCACAATGCTGTCTCTACCCCCCCCCCCCCCGGAGTGTGTCTGGATCCAAGAGAGGACAAGGCAAGAACTTGTGCACTAAAAAAGATTATCCTTTGAAGAATGCCTACTTCAAAGGCAAAAAGGGGTATAAGTATTGGGCCTAAAACCCCAGACTTTTAAAACACTTCTCGACTGATACCCAATAGGTACTCGCAAATTGCGCATGCAATTTCAAGGGTGCAAGGATGCCAAATGGACACCCTGTTGAACCCCTGAAATATGCATGTGTGCACATGTGGCGCACATACATGCCCTAAGTAGCATTTGATGCCCTAAGGGCATGTATGTACGCCACATGGCACCTAGAAAAATGCAAAAAAGTGAATTTTTATCGGAATTCACAAATTACCACCAACTAGAAGTTGGTGGCAATTTGCGATTCCTTACAGCCAGGTCGCGATTTCTTTTTGCTTCCTGCATTGCATTTAAGGAATCGCAAATTGCGATTCCTTAAATGCATTCGCAAAATAGGTAATCTCAAAAATTGCGATTCTCTATTTTGCGATTGCCTTTTGGGATGATACATCCCAAAAGGCTTTTTTCCCGTTCGCAAACAGGCCGATTCTGCGAATCGGCCCGTTTGCGAATGGGAAATTGATTGATACATCTGCCCCTTAGTCTTTTGAGTGGAATGCCTTCTATTCTACAAGGAGAATAGACATTTGTCACATAATACCAATATCTGAAATATTTTCTTGCAGAGTAATAGTTCAAAATATGTCACTTGAACTCAATGAATAAAACATCCCAGTCTGCATAGGTGGGTAATTAATTTTCTACGGAGGTGAGAATTATGTTGTCTTTAACTAGCAAGTAAATAAACTAAACCCCTACATAGCTCTCAAAGGTCTCACAAGAAGTGAGCAAGGAAGGCCTGTTGGAAAGAGTGAGGCACTGTTTGGGAATTCATATTTTTCACCACTTGGTCATAGATGTATATGGTCTATTTTTGGCAAGTGGAATCATTTTCGTGTCTTGCCCCATAACCCCATATACTAGCAAACATATTTGCCAGGGTCTGTGCAAGGTAAAAGAAGATTGCCAATCCAGAATATTCTCAAAGCAGCTAAACTAAAAACATTTAATGTAGAAGCAATTTTGTTGCACTCCTGGATCCAGTTTTGTCCTCCCTTTCTGTCAAGGGCCAGCAGCATCTGCCCAAGAGAATAGGACAGCTTCATCAGCCTCTGTCATAAATGGTGATTAGAAGATCATGTTGCTCCCTAAAGTTCTTGGGCCAGCAGTTTGTGGTGATAGGCAAAAAGGTGAGAGAGACACTCTCTTGTACCCACCTTGGTCTGCAGAGAACTCTGGTTTTGGAGTTCATTGGTTTCAGCTGTTAGAGGCCCAACAGCCTGGTGGGCACTTATCCAAAGCACCAGAAATGTGACCCTAGGAGTGGACAGACATGACTTTGTGCCAGTGGCATAGATAGGCGTTTGGGCAGAAGATTTCAATAAAACTACTAAGTGCGGACTGTTCCACTATAAAAAGTGCACTGTCAGAGGAAATTCTGACAAACTGTAGTGCATTATTAAAACTTGAAAAAAGGTTGTATGACAGAAGCATACATGGCTGAACCACTCGTGCCTCTACAACGTGGTCCCAAAAACTAATGATTCTTAACCACACATTCCTTTACCACGCATCCTTTACCACATATGCATTTACAACAAATTTGTTGTAAAGGCATGTTTGCTAAAGGGATATGCGTGGTAAATTACCACTGCCCCAACCCCCCTCGATGCCTAAGCCCTAAAATCCTATCCCTCTATATCACCCCCTGCTCTAAGCTCAAAAACAGACCCGCCCTGCCCTTAAAACTACCCCTTCCCCTCCCCCACCCTGAGGCCTAAAACCCTGCCCCCTACCAAAAAGTACCCTGTCCCCAGCCCCCCGTCCTGAGCCCTAAAACTTACCCCGCGCTGCCCTTAAAACTAT
Organism: Calotriton arnoldi; assembly: GCA_963921515.1. NCBI lineage: Eukaryota > Metazoa > Chordata > Amphibia > Caudata > Salamandridae > Calotriton > Calotriton arnoldi. The sequence continues at coordinate 93,847 of CAWUFW010006807.1, forward strand.
TCATACCCCTTCCCCCGCCCTGAGGCCTAAAACCCTTCCCCCCTTAAAATAACTACCCAACCCTCCCCCTTCCCCCGGCCTAAGGCCTAAAACCGACCTCCACCCCTAAAACCTCTGCCCCAAACCTAGCCCCGGGCCTTAAAACTACCTCGATCCCCATCCCCCGCCCTGAGCCCTAAAATCCTGCCCCCTTCCAAAAACTACCCCCACCCCCCACCCCTGTCCTGGGCCTAAAACCGACCCCCACCCCTAAAAACTATCCCTCCCCCAAACCAGGACCCGGTCCCAGTCCCACTTACCTGTCTGCATCCAGAGCTTCCTGTTCCAAAGCTTCCTCGTCCTCTCCCCGCCCATCAGAACACTAGACCGCTATCTGCCTTACCCACACATATGCGTGGTTAAGGCAGATGCATGGTTCTGGCAAGCGTTGTTATGCTTGCGGGGAAATGGCATGTGTGGCTCAGGCCGCGTTGTAAAGGCGGTTTCCCTTGAAAAAACGTTATTACCAAACCAGCACTTCAGAGCAATAAAGGTCCATTACTGAGTTGTTTTGGACACCCTTATTATGTAGCTCTGCTTGAAATAACTTTTCTCATAATTAAAAATAAGCCCTAAGGTAATTTTCCCTGTAGGCTGAACTTCTGTCACCACTTTTTAAGTGTCCGCCACTATTTTGCTAATTCTCAGAACATTTATCTGCTAAAGGTTTTCATTGTGATTTTGCCATTCTTCGGGAATTTGTTTCTAGTGCCATAGATTTTAATGGCCCCATAGATCTATGTATTATTTTTTTACAATTTCCATAGTGTCACCTATCCCCAAGGTAGCAAGGACTCCACAGACATTGGGTAAATAAACAATAAGAAAAAGAGCCAAAAGTTAAATTAATTTAAAAAATTCAGTGAGAACCAGAGTGATGTAGGATTGCAGAACTATGAAACAGAAAAAATACAAATAATTAACAAAATACAGTTCTATGTGGAAATAGTCTAGACAGATGTGCGATATCAGCATAGGTTAGAATATGTCTGGTTAAAGAGAAAGGCTCTCGGAGCTTTGTGGAACAGTTGATTTGATGTACCTACTTCCATTATTGTTAATGGATCCACAGAATAAACTTACATTTTTAGACTGAAATTCTAATGCCCTATTGGTCAGTTGTCACACTGGAGAATTGATGCTCCATTTTCCATGAATGTCTAGCTTTGAAAGCTTGTTTTGATTTTACCATCATCTACTGATTGGTTTATGTCTTGGACTTTTGGCAAGCTTCATATGGTGAACATGGCGTACCTTAAGTACAAAGTAATTCATCTCTGCAATACATTGCTGACTACTGGCAATGTAGGAGTACCATAGTTCACTTAGCATTTACTGTTACTCCAACTTCTACCATGCCAGTGACCTTTCATATGATTATTTTAATATTTTTGTTTGCTGATCCTTCTTCTGTATCTCCACCTCTGAAAGGATTTCAATTCTACAAACTGGTGCTATCCTTCTAAATGCTATTTGGTATTAAAAAAATCTAATTGTAGTTTCACTAAAATATCTTATGTTCACTTCTATGTAACACTGATTCACCAGCAAACTGCTTTAATCATTCATGTATTTCAAGGGACTAGCCTGAGACTTTAAAGTTTAGTGAAGCTGGAGTCCCCCCACGCATCAGCAAGGTTCCCACCAAACCCTTGGTTCCTCCTCTTCATTTAGAGATAGGGGAGCTTGCTAAGTTTCCGAGAGCAGAGTCTCAGCTGGCTCTGCATTTGTAAATGTGTGACCCAGCAGCCAACCTGCACAAGGCCATCAGGTCAACGCATCAGAAGGCCCACCAATAGGTATGACCTTCAGGCACATATTGTTTCTGCCATGGAACTACAATGAGAGGCATGGCAGTCCAGGCAAGACAAAAATGTCATCCACATACAGGAAGTAAAATCCCTGTACATCAGGGCAACTAATATGCTGTTTATCATGAATAAACCCATTTTGTATCTTTGCTCCTGTAAAACATAAGAAATACCCACCTTCCACCATAACATGGCTGTCGGCTGGAATTACTGATTTGTCATACTGGCAGCAGCACATTTGCCAAAGTGATTCCAGCTGGCATGGCGATGTTCTTTAAATATAGAAGGTAGTTTTGCACTGAGTGGGCAGAGGTGAGGGTCTCCACCTCACCCCACACTCACTCAGCTTGCGTGCTGTATTTAGTTACCTGATAAAATGCAGATCAGGAGTCACCCTACCCAGTAATAGTGTGTCAAGTGTATATACAATATTATGCATTATGCAATATTATGCATTATGTGACCTATGCAGTATAACCTATTAACTATAGTATTGCAAATATATAACAATTGTGTTTTTCATTTTATAATAGTATGTCTTTGTGAGTTAACAGAAACTAACTCAGGCTTTCTAACTATTATTTGTGTTTATTTGTTTTCAGTGTTTAAATTCTTCTCATAACTGGCCATAAAGAAAAAGAAAACAAAATGCCCAGCTAGGATTTCTTCTTGATGATGCTCTCGGTTTCCCCGTGTTTCTCTTTCTTCTCTTCTTCTGATTTGGCCTCCCCTTAGCTGTGTTTTGGCTGAGTTTGATATTTTCCCCAGGCATCAGGAGGTTGCCCCTTGGGGAAGCACACATATAAAATAAAATGAATTAACTGGTTGTAGTGAATAGGGACTTTGGACTTGATTTAGAATTTTGTGGTGTCACAAATGTGATGGAGTAACCTGTCCATCAAAATCTTGGTCTGCCATCTCAATTTAGAGCCAGGCAGACCGTCAGCTTTCCGTCGACAGTGCCCTCATTGGCCTCGTCAATGTAAAGCTTAGGATGGATAGCCTGGCAAGGAAGGACTGGAACCAGGAGGGCAGGAAAAGGCAATGAGCGAGTACAGGCTGGAGATGGAGGCTGATGGGCAAGACTAGGAGTGTGGACAGAGCAGCAAGGAAAGATTAGAGCAAGGAGGTCGACAAGGGACAACAAGAAGCATGGACAGAGAGGCAAGTGGGAGGGAGATACCAATGGCAGAAACATGAGCGAGAAGCAGAAACATTGCAATGGCTCAGAAAGAGTAAGAGATGTGCTTGCATCCAGTGCTAAAAGTGAAATGGTAATGAAACAGGCAAATGAAAAAACAGCTCCATAACTTCATGGGCGGAAGATCACAACTGTGCCAGTGAAAGTGAGGCAAAAGAAGAAATGCTGCAGGGTGGAACTGCATCCTGGGCAATTTTAGCCGCAATGTAGCAGGAACAAGTTGCCTCCCTGCACCTTTGTTTTGTTTCTCCTGCCTTTCCTTTGTGTTTCCTTCCTATTACCTGCATTACTTACGAAGAAGGCTTTTCTGTCAGTCATGGGCCTTCTACACCTGAACTTAATGGGACGTTGCTTACATCAACAGCGTCTCCTGGTGTGCCTGAGCTTTGGGTAGGTTTAATAATAACTCATGAAAGAAGACACTCCAGGTCAGAACTTGAGCAACATAATTTTAATGCTCCTTAATATTACTAACCATATGTTGTTAGGGATATATTCACTTGTGTGTTGCTTTGTGGCAACATATACTTTTATTAAGAAACTACATTCATAAATTCCCAAGTTTAATTCATAGTGCATAGGATATTTGTATTAATCAAATATAGTGGAACAATGGGCCTTACTGGGAGTAGGCCTTAAGTTGACCGACCAAAGTTGTTTTCACCAGTATTTTTCCAAATTTTGAATGCGATGCTCTTTTAAAAAACTGTTCTCACGTTTTGCTTTCTTTTGCAGATGTTTTATCTTCTTCGTTAGTTAGAGTAGCCCTTTTATTTAGGTTGAGAAACTATCAGATTAGGGAGCATTAATTGGAGCCATGCCATGAGATCCTCCTGTACCAGGTGGAACTGACTACAGATACTTTCCAAGGTCGTGCAGATGTATTCTTCTTTGTTGGGTGATGGGAATTTATGAAGTCTACCTGCTCTCAGAAGACGGTGTGTCCTGACTGGCCCATCCAAAGGGAGTTTACGGGACGAAGCTTTGAGATACTTCTCTTTGTTTTTAATTGTGCATCTCTTAGAATAGCTTAGCGGGCCCTATCATGCCTTCTCAGATGGAAGACCTTTCCTTAACTCTGCTCATTTTCTGACCCTTAGCTCTCGGCTTCTCTCTTGAACATCTGTGACTATTTCTCCTGAAAATTAATTTGTTTCAACTGATTCTGACACCTTCCGCTTAGGATTTCCCCTGACCACTCTTGATTTCTTATTTAGCCTAGGGAAGTTCCTGTATGGAACCAATGTACTTTCTCTTTTGTATTCTGCATTTAATTATATTTTGCATCTTCTTTTATATAATGTACAAATTCAGATTGCATAACCGAACTGAGATATATACTTATTTGATAAACTGATTTACTGATGTGAATAACTTGTAACTTTGACTAATTTGTCAATAAACTTTCATGGTTTGGATACCATCCTCTCTGCAGTTCTTGTACCGCCAAATTGGTTTCACTATAATTGAGATTTGGTGCTGATGCTAGCTCTTTTCACACATTATCAGTCAATAATCAAAGGCCCATATGACCAGTGGTGCAACCTGTGCGATGATTACACCAGAACTTATAGACATTAGAAAGTATGCTGAAGTAACTGGTAGCAGTGGATGGTTAGTCACTGAAGTATAGGGAGATAGAAATACCCCAGAAAAGATCTAAAACTTGTCCAAATCCAGCTTATGTCCCTGAATTCCATTGCACAGTTTGGAGTATTGGCTGTCTTCCAACGGTTCTAAAAGCAGTCACAGTGTCTGAAGAGTGAGTATAAGCAGGGTTCTAAGTCACAAATTGTGTGCATCAAGCTTGCAATTTTTGTGCTGACATTGTGTGCCTTGCATGCCTACTTTAAGTCTGAGAAGGTTATGAAGCTGGACGGAAGCTCTAATGTGCCTTTTATGTACAATGCTGTTCATGTAAATATATAAGCGCTTGTTGCTGAAACGTTTACGTTGTTACCGGACTCGTCGCAGTCCAAGATCCTGGGATAGATAATAAGTATATTGTAGTTTAACTTGTCTATTAAGGTTTGTTGTGTCGGTCCGTAAGGTACCATTGGCCACACAATTGACATAACGAACTGTAACGTACTTTTGTGAGAGTGTACTAATAGAGATTGGTGTTGGAAAATCCTTTTGCGCAGAGGGAGAACTGCAGAGGGTGATTTCCAGCTGGTTGAGGTTTCACTTGTGTGTTTGATAACATCTGAAAGCATTATTCGCCAGTTAGCCCCTTGAGTGAGTGACCACTTTGAATTTCTTTGGTGGAACAGACAAGAGTTATTCGCAATTTGTGTTTGGCTTAGGCGTTTTGCAAAGTATTGCTTACATGAAGAAAATGTAAAGGAGGATGACCCACTGGAAGGTGCTGAAACTACATCATCAAGTGCAGCGCTGGTATTTGTTTGTTGGTGTCCATGCCGCGCTGGTATTGGTCATCGCATCAGGTGCTGCGCTGTGAAAGGTTCACAGAGAGAGTGCCGAGTTGAGATTGAAAACTGCTACAGTCACTAATTATATTGTAATTTGCTGAAAACTGCTGGTTATTTGAAATTGAGATTGTTTATTCCCATTTGTCGAGAAACACAGTAAAAATGAAATGTTTCAGGGTATTGAGAGATTTTGTGAGAGGCGATGTGACAGTCCCTGTCCGTGAAGATGAGGAAGATCCTCTGGAGGGTATGACAGATAATTACATGGCATTCAATATCTAGCACCACACATTTAGTTGGCTTAACCAATGGAACAAGATCACTGAGAAGGAAGGGACACTGCAATTTTCCCAATATGTTTCCTTTATTCTAAATATAATAGAGAATTTGAAGTGAGTATTATATGACATGAAACCTCTATCTAGACCAGCTCAATATGAGGCTTTGAATGCATGGGAGCATGCTGCACATGCCAAGGATAATGAGAAATATAAGAATCGAGGGACAAAGGACAGGTTGTAGTTTGAGTGATAAATTGGATGTGGAACAGCAAGTGTGGAGCAGGGATATGGTCGAGGGAGTTAGAATGTACCCCGTATTGACGAATGACAAAACGAGGAAGAAGAAACCACAAGGAGAGAAGGATACAGGTGCCCTGTCTGAAACTAGTCCTGATAAGAACTCTAGTGATGACTTTCTAGAAGATCTGTTGTCATCCCGGCTACCTCCATATAATATAGTTCAACCTCCTTTTGGAGGTCTCCCAGATAATGTCAATAATGAGATAGCACCCGTTAGTTCCGCTCAACCCCAAGTACCAAGATCGACTCCGACAGCCACATTTGTGACAGTTATGACTCAGACAGCCCCAGCCATGACAATTCTGATAGTAACTACCCCTAATGTAACATGCCAGACTGTGACGATTCCCATTTTGACTGCCCTGACTACAACTGCCCCGATTCCTGTAATTTCAGGTGTAACAGCCGGAGTTCCTGTTGCCACTACATTTCCCAAGACCCAAAACTCACAAATAGTTGTATTGACCCCAAACACGCTAGAAGGTGCTATTGCCCCAAACCTTCTTTAGTGTTTGCGACACTGATTGCCCAGAGAGCTGCTAGGATTTTGGATCTTTGAGCACGGCCCCGAATGGAAGGAACCTACAGGAGAGTGGGGGAAAATGAGGCGGTGGAAGACAGTCCCATAACTCAAATAGTTTTAAGGCCCTTACATGTTGTTAAGCTAAATATGGAACTGGATGACCTTATTAAGGCAAAGCTGGATATGAGATGGATACCATGAAGACGAACTTTAGTTTCTAAGTAAAGAAATTACTTGATGTGCTATAAAGACACACAAAAGACTGACAGAACTAGTTTGCTAATACAATATATAGTTAACTAAGATTCACATCTTGCAGAAAAACTTTAGTCGTATGTAAACAAGGAGATACTAGTATGGGGAGTCCTGCGTTGAAGGTACCTATAAGGGAACTGGTGATCAGTATACAAAAATGGAGAATTTGGGATTAAATAAGAGACAGGTAGACTAAGAAGGAGCATAAGAGGAAGTTGAAGGAGAATTCTAAGGGACAAGGAAAACAACCTCCCGGGATGATACTGATGCCAGTGCTTTTCCTTTGAGGGAGGTGCATTGGGGAGGATATGTGCATGTACCCTTGAGTCAGGAAGATCTTACTACCTTTACCACTCAGTTCCCAAAATTGAGAGAAAATCCCAACTTATGGTACACCCAAGTTGAATGGTTCGTGAAGATTTTGAAGGTCTTGTGGGAAGATTTGAATACTTTTTTGACATTGTGGTTCCTAGCGACTTATGGGCTGAATTTAAAGCTTTGGTGCAGTGGCCTAATGCAGAACCACAGCGGTTATTTCGGACAAATGTGCTATCTCCTTTGGTCATGCAACCACACAAGAAGCTAAGGAGTCAGTGCATGCTTATATGAGCATCTCATGCCTATATTCAGGTAGCATAGGGGTGTCAAAAAACTCTTGGGGCAATGTGAGCAATTATATGTCACAGTTTCTTCTTGGATTGCATCCAGAGATTAGTTCACACAACCAGAAGAATGTGATTTGTTGGTAGGGTAAACCTTTGAATGAAATACTTCAGTCTGGAAAGTATTGTAGTGATAATTTGGAGATGAAACAGAAAAAGCTCAAAGAGAAATGTATGTTGGCCCAGACAAAACTTGTGCAGAAGGATTTTACAATGGCCTGTATATGTGAAATGGTGTTGGTGGTGGAATGCAGGGAGTTGAATTTAAAAGTGGAAGACAAATGGTGCATAATGGGAAGAGTGTCCCACAAGGTAGACATCATGGTGTACCCATCGACTAAAGTACTGTAATAGATGTAGCGAAGTTGAAGCGGTCTAATTCGTGTCATTATTGAAAAATGTTGGGCCAGTGGAAATGGGAGTGTAGGCTGAACCCTAACAGAATGCCTAGTGATGGTCAAATGTGAAATATTAATCCAATGCAGATGCAAAACATACAGATGCAGAGACCAGAGAACCCCAACATGTCTCATGCGCCAATGATGCAGTTGTCCCAAGCTCTGATGGCAGGGCAGAATATGGGAAACCTGAGGTTCAATGTGTACCAAATCTCAAAGGCAAACCCGAACCCCTTTGAGAATCATGTAAGTTTCCAACATTTCCTGATCTTCGATGTGTGTGAAGACTATGGATCTGATGCATTAAAATGACCTGAGAGGGAAGAAAGATTGCGTACTTGGCGCAGTCTTGGAGGTAGAGCAAAGTGCATTCGTGGAAGGTGAGGTGAATGGCCACCAAGGGGTCGATTCCGATTCGGGCCGGAAAAAGCACCGACCGACTCGGATCCGGAAAAAATACCGACCGACACGTACCAGTGGCGCCCGACACGCCAAGTACGATGCAAGCCGCGATAAATCCGACCGACACGTCAGGAAACCAAGCCGACCGACCGAGCCGCTCGGAAAATAGCAATCCGGCCGGAAAAACACGCGAATCCAACCGACCGACACGCACCCGGAACAAATCCGACCGAATCGTACCCGCCAACTCCAACCTGCAAAGTACGATGCAAGGCGCGAAAACACGACCGAGTCGGACGGAGGACAAGCCGTACGACCGACACGCATACAAAACCGAGCCGAAGCAACACAATACACCGCGACCGACGCGTACGCAGCATACAAAACTGCACAAACACAGCGTGAACGAAACGGAAAACACCGTACGAGACCAATGCAGGGTCCGACTCGGTCACAAGAACGTTTCCAACATACACAAACAGCACAAAGGAAAAATCAACCAAAAAAGGCCAAACAAGCAATTACCAAGCCAATAAATACTGGGGGGGTGGGGACAGAGAACAAAGACACACCAACAACTCCACCTATATAAAGGACACAAATCACTACCATGAGCCTTTGCAAATGCCATTCCACTGCCAGCACCCAAGAGAAAGCAACCACACACCCACAGCTCATCCCTCACACAAGCCACACACCAGCAGCACACCAACAAATACCTACCTCACATACACCCAGCACAACACACACCCACACACCCTCACCTGCACACCAACACACACATCACCCACTATCACCACCCATCACCATGCCCCCCAAGAAGAATCCCAAGTTCCTAGATAGTGAATTGGAAGTCATGGTAGACGAGATCCTCAGGGTGGAGCCACAGCTGTTTGGCACTCTGGTCCAACAGACCCCCATGTCGCAGAAAACCAAGATGTGGGAGAGGATCATCAACAGGGTGAACGCCCAATCACCATGTCGGCGCACAAAGACCGACATCCAGAACAGGTGGTATGACGTGCGCAGGAGGGTCCGGGAGCTGCTCAAGAAAGACTACCACCTGAGCCAATACACCGGCAGTGGCCCTCCTGCCAAGCCAGTATACCTCAGGCCCTGGGAGGAGAAGGTGCGGGCCATCCTTCCGCCAGTGAGCGTATATGGACTAGAGGACATCCCAGAGCCTGGTGAGTACACAACAAATGTACACAATAAACTGCCACAAAACACACACATCACTGTCAAGGGGAGAGTCAAACCATGCACTCATAGCAATTACACAGCAACTAGAACAGAATCATCCCAAAATGTGTATGTCAGTCAGATAAACACAACACATGCCATCAAAAAAGTCACATCCAACTGTGCCAACACATGTACAAACACAACCACAACTACAGCTAGGCAGTGGCACAAATAGAACTAACACACACATCCACACATGTAGCCACCACAACAACACCAACACACAGTGAAGACCACTCAAAGGAAGGAATTCTGTGTATGCTGGCCAAGTCAGTGTAGCCAATAGCATCATGGGAGTCGCAGTCACACATATTGCCCCCCACAACTGTCCCATCAACACCACCCTGAACCATGCTCACATCACAGGGAGTGGAGAAGGACTCACAAGATGGCTGACACTGGCTACTGCTGTGGGGAGCACAAGGCCCTGCTGCCAACTGTGCACCAACAAACAGCAGGACACCACTGACTGACATCCTGAGAGACAACTTACACTCCCTGCAATGCAAGCACGTTCCATGGTGGGATATCTGGCTGGCTGGCTGGGTGGGAAGGGGGACTTGCAGCACTGACCATAGTCACCAGCACCTCCCCTCACACCCCCCCAACACAAACTCCACAGTACCCACCTGGTAGAATGCAATGCCCTCCATCCTAACACAAGATCCCACAAAGCACCACCACCCTGGGTTATGTTGTGTGAAGCACAGGGACACTCTTGGGACTCTTAGCCAAACAACTGCCAGGACAACACTCCCAGCCATCCTGTCAGCACAGCCAGCCCACCCCACAGGGAAGCAGAGTCAAAAGGAAGGAAGCATGGGCATGCTGGGAAGGGGGTGGAGGCAATAGCATGATGGGAGTCGTAGTCACAGACATTGCTCAGCCTCACAACTGGCCCATCAACACCACCCTGAACCATGCTCACATCACAGGGAGTGGAGAAGGACTCACAAGATGGCTGACACTGGCTACTGCTGTGGGGAGCACAAGGCCCTGCTGCCAACTGTGCACCAACAAACAGCAGGACACCACTGACTGACATCCTGAGAGACAACTTACACTCCCTGCAATGCAAGCACGTTCCATGGTGGGATATCCGGCTGGCTGGGTGGGAAGGGGGACTTGCAGCACTGACCATAGTCACCAGCACCTCCCCTCACACCCCCCCAACACAAACTCCACAGTACCCACCTGGTAGAATGCAATGCCCTCCATCCTAACACAAGATCCCACAAAGCACCACCACCCTGGGTTATGTTGTGTGAAGCACAGGGACACTCTTGGGACTCTTAGCCAAACAACTGCCAGGACAACACTCCCAGCCATCCTGTCAGCACAGCCAGCCCACCCCACAGGGAAGCAGAGTCAAAAGGAAGGAAGCATGGGCATGCTGGGAAGGGGGTGGAGGCAATAGCATGATGGGAGTGGTAGTCACAGACATTGCTCAGCCTCACAACTGGCCCATCAACACCACCCTGAACCATGCTCACATCACAGGGAGTGGAGAAGGACTCACAAGATGGCTGACACTGGCTACTGCTGCGGGGAGCACAAGGCCCTGCTGGGAACTGTGCACCAACAAACAGCAGGACACCACTGACTGACATCCTGAGAGACAACTTACACTCCCTGCAATGCAAGCACGTTCCATGGTGGGATATCCGGCTGGCTGGGTGGGAAGGGGGACTTGCAGCACTGACCATAGTCACCAGCACCTCCCCTCACACCCCCCCAACACAAACTCCACAGTACCCACCTGGTAGAATGCAATGCCCTCCATCCTAACACAAGATCCCACAAAGCACCACCACCCTGGGTTATGTTGTGTGAAGCACAGGGACACTCTTGGGACTCTTAGCCAAACAACTGCCAGGACAACACTCCCAGCCATCCTGTCAGCACAGCCAGCCCACCCCACAGGGAAGCAGAGTCAAAAGGAAGGAAGCATGGGCATGCTGGGAAGGGGGTGGAGGCAATAGCATGATGGGAGTGGTAGTCACAGACATTGCTCAGCCTCACAACTGTCCCATCAACACCACCCTGAACCATGCTCACATCACAGGGAGTGGAGAAGGACTCACAAGATGGCTGACACTGGCTACTGCTGTGGGGAGCACAAGGCCCTGCTGCCAACTGTGCACCAACAAACAGCAGGACACCTCTGACTGACATCCTGAGAGACAACTTACACTCCCTGCAATGCAAGCACGTTCCATGGTGGGATAACTGACTGGGTGGGTGGGTGGGTGGGAAGGAGGTCTGGCTGTCAACCAAACACAATCAATGCAGACCATGTTCACACCCCAGAGAATACATAGAAATGCCCAAATAATGCAGGACAATGTGCCACACCAATATCAACCCCTGACTGTGACGACTTAGGACAATACAATGTACAGGCCCGCACCCCGAGGCACAGTCACAACTGTCAGGTGTGTCAACCACTGATGCCTGCAGAAACATGACATACATTGTTTGTGTCTCCCAAAAACAGGTGATGATAGGGACACAGCAGCAGACGCTGAGGAGTCCCAGTCCCAGGCTCAAGAGGATGCCGAGCTCACTGGCGTCGTACAGCCTCTGTCCTCCTCGGACGATGAAGAACAACCTGGCACATCCGGTGCAAGTCAACATGCTGCACCAGCAGGACCACCAGCTGCAGCACCAGCAGGTCCACCAGCTGCACCCCCTGCACCCACCCCTCCAACGACTGTCACCACGAATACCATCCCTGCCGACATGGACAGAATAAGGAACAACACCAGCGCAGTGACCCTGGACCAACCTGGGGCCATGGACACCACCACCACCACCAACCCCAAGGTGGACCAGGGTTATCTGTGCGTGCAACTGCACACACTGCACATGTCAGCAGGGGTGGTGGGAGGGGTGGGAGACAGAGGTCGCTGCTTGCAGACGTTGCTGGTGTGCATGAAGACCCACAACTGGTACGCATAGCTGATGCGTACCAGTCCAGCACCGGAGAGCTCAGCCAGGTAGTGGGGCTCCTCAGAGACATCAAACAGCAGCAGGCTGCCCATCATGCCCGCTTGGACTCCCACATGTCCCATGTGGAGTCACACATGTCACGTGTGGACTCCCACATGTCACGTGTGGACTCCCACATGACCCGCGTGGAGTCCAAGTGGGATGTACTACATGAGATGACGGCGGTGCACAGGGACATTTTACAATGCCTCCGCCAGATGAACAGCAACCAGTCCACACCTCCCTGTGTGCCAACAACATCTGGTACCGAACAAACTGCAACTGCCACAGGGAGGGAGGAGGACTCTGGCGGAGAGTCCCCTGCACCGCAGCAGCCTGCACTTGAGGGCCCCCCCAAGAAGAGGGGTCGTCCGAGGAGGGGAAAGTGAGAGGCTGATGGCCAAGCGCAACTCCCAGGAAGCCTGAACCTGTTCTGGATTTTCGCCTTTGTGCACAGACTGTTCACCCTGTTGATGGCAACACTACTCCCACACATTGCATGGGGAGTACAAGTTGGAACAATGTGTCAGACAACTGTGGCCCCGATACTGGGGATCCTGTCTACCTGGACTTTCTATTCATCTAGGAACTTGGGATTGCAAGATTCATGTACAGCACAATCCATCCTATGCACTATTATCACAGATGTATCACAATAAACACAATAATACACCATACTTGCCTCTGTCGTGATTCCAACGTGGGTGCTGTTATGGGGATGATGAACAACAAAATTACACTGTGTATGCGAACTGCAACAGCAAGGACAACACAGGCATGTGAGTACAGGCAACGTGACACATATGAGGGAGACACACCACCAGGGCTACACAACACATACACACCTAGGCCATCTGACTCATTGCCTACACTGATGTTGCCAGGGAAGACGGTGCAATGCACAGACACCACACCCATTCCCAGTTGTAGTCAAGTAGCCCACAGGTGCAGTAAGCAAATGGCAGTCAAATGTGTGACCACAGACAACGCACATCACTAAGTGAAGCACAGGTTTATTACACAGTAGCAACATGCCGTAACCACTACAGATGCAAGGTAACCCCACCTGGTAGCGGGCACACAGTCAACAACTGTAGACAGAAGGAAGTCCATGGGTGTGGCGCACATCACCTGTAGGGACACAACAGCTACCAGCCTGGATGTGCAATCACGTTGTCGGTGGACACAGTTGACCAAACGAATCTGAAAGTACCCTGTGAAGGACAGAAATGACACACAGTCAAAAGCAATGGAGTACAGGACAGAACAGCAAAACTCATGCACAATACATGTTACAAGATACCCACCCAGAACCAAGTTAGCATGTGAACACTGTTGGGGAGTACAGCCCACCTGTAAGCACACATCGCAACACACATCCAGTCAAGTAGCCCATGGACACACTCCAACAGCACCAGAGCACCACCCACACATCATGCCAACTCACATCATTGACATGACACCTCAGGATACTCACATTCAGCTAAAGAAGTTGGTGATGAGCTGTGTGCGGACATCACCATCACCATCATCATCATCATCGTCACTGGCATCGTGTTCCAGGCCAGGATCCTCCACAGGTGGCGGATGTTGGTCATCGTCATCCTGGATGAGAGGCAACTCCTTCCGCACTGCCAGGTTGTGGAGCATGCAGCAGACGATGATAATCTTGCACACTTTCGCAGGGGCATATGGGAGGGACCCTCCGGTCTTGTCCAGGCAGCGGAAGCGGCTCTTCAGGAGACCAAAGGTCCGCTCAATCACTCTCCTGGTCCGACCATGTGCCTCATTGTAGCGCATCTGGGCAGGTGTCACAGGGTTCCTGAGGGGTGTCAGCAACCACGGCATGTTGGGGTATCCCGAGTCACCTACGGACAGACAAGTGCACATCAGCTGACTTGGAAAAGTGGGCGGAATACTACAGATCAGATCACACACAATGGCACAAAGTCAGTACACACCGACAAGCCAGGCACGCTGGTTCTGCATCTGTGCCATCAACCTGGGGATGCGACTACTCCTCATCACAAAGGCATCGTGTGCTGAACCAGGGAAACGGGCACACACGTGTGTGATGGTCATGTCTGCAAGACACACCACCAGTGCATTGACCGAGTGGTAGTGCTTGCGGTTCCTGTAGGCCTGCTCCTGGGCCTGTGGTGGTACCAAAGCCACATGTGTCCCATCAATGGAGCCAATGACATGCGGCATCCTCCCCAGGGCATAAAAGTCACTCTTCACGTCAGTGAGTCGTCGCAGTCTAGGGAAATAGATGTACCGGTTCAGGAAGAGCAACATTGCCGCCAAGAAATCGCGGAGCACACGGCTGAACATGGTCTGTGACATCCCACCAGCAGACGCCACAGTATGTTGGAAGGTACCGGTGGCAAAGAAGTGTAGGGCTGCCATCACCTTCACCTTGGGGGTCAGCGCTGTAGGATACGGCCGGCCAGGCTGCAAATGTGGGGACAACTGCACTGCCAAATCCTCAATCAGCTGCCTGGTGAAGCGGTACCGTCGGATGCTGTCCCGTTCCACCATCGTTGCCAGGTCTGGGAATGGCCGATGGACAGCAGGAGCCCTGCAGTGCAGAGGAGAAGTAAGCAAGATCGTCAGTCACCCCACATATGCGGCATTGAACACACTCAAGATCCCAACATACATCATCATGAGGCACAACTACATGAAGTGTGCAGTACCGGAACGACATGTATGGTACATACATGGCCAACATCTGTCAACACGGTCCTACAGGTGGCATCAATTTGTCCCAGGTTGGCCCATTGGATATCATGATGCTGTGTCACAGTCACCCCCCAGTGACATGTGAGGACAGATGTGCCCCAGGCACCACAGCTCAACGACAGGCACATTCCCAGGGACCCTGTAATGCCACATGGACACTGGCATCACCTGGAGTATCATGTGTACACCACAACAAAACAAACATGACCCCCACAGGTAGTGGCCACACTTGCCATGGCAGGAGAGCCATGGACGTCTGTGACACACACGCACAACATCAGAGTCCATGCACACACAACGTGGATGTGGAGACTGTCTCCCATTGTGCACATGAAATCAGAGACATTGTAAACACTACATGCACAAAGACTGTGGAGGGCCATCACTATTGTGCCACTGGGACACCCTGGCTCAAACATACCGTCCCACATGGGACTCACGGGGTATGTGACATGACATACACAAACACCACTGTGAAATGTGACCATGGCACATGCACAGATATGAACAGTTGCACATCACAGTGGTCACGTACACGTAACACCCAGGATCCTGTCCCCATTAACACGTGCACAGCCTGGGGGTGGCTGCCCACAGGTGACACCCACAGGACAAAATGTACACCAACATACACACAATAGGAAATGCAGCCTTACATGCCTTATGATAAGGTTTGGACAGGCTGTCGTGATGTAGGTGTGCCCCTCACTCCCTGGGAGCTATCTGTGGCTGGCATATGTCCATCTGAGACAGGCATGCTGACATATGCCAGTCACATGTACAGTGATGCGTTGAACAGCAATGGACCGATCGGTGCCTCCGGCCGGCCCATTGCTTTCAATGTGTGCGGGTACGCGTTGTACCCCTGTGCGCGTTGTACTGCAATGGACCGATCGGTGCCTCCGGCCGGCCCATTGCATTCAATGTGTGCGGGTACGCGTTGTACCCCTGTGCGCGTTGTACTGCAATGGACCGATCGGTGCCTCCGGCCGGCCCATTGCATTCAATGTGTGCGGGTACGCGTTGTACCCCTGTGCGCGTTGAACAGCAATGGACCGATCGGTGCCTCCGGCCGGCCCATTGCATTCAATGTGTGCGGGTACGCGTTGTACCCCTGTGCGCGTTGAACAGCAATGGACCGATCGGTGCCTCCGGCCGGCCCATTGCATTCAATGTGTGCGGGTACGCGTTGTACCCCTGTGCGCGTTGTACTGCAATGGACCGATCGGTGCCTCCGGCCGGCCCATTGCATTCAATGTGTGCGGGTACGCGTTGTACCCCTGTGCGCGTTGTACTGCAATGGACCGATCGGTGCCTCCGGCCGGCCCATTGCATTCAATGTGTGCGGGTACGCGTTGTACCCCTGTGCGCGTTGTACTGCAATGGACCGATCGGTGCCTCCGGCCGGCCCATTGCTTTCAATGTGTGCGGAGTGCGCGTTGTACCCCTGTGCGCGTTGTACTGCAATGGACCGATCGGTGCCTCCGGCCGGCCCATTGCTTTCAATGTGTGCGGGTACGCGTTGTACCCCTGTGCGCGTTGTACCTCAATGGACCGATCGGTGCGCACCCATTGACAATGGGCTTGCCTGGCAACGGACGCGTTTTCGAATATTCGAACGAGTCGGTTGCTGGAAAATCAGTTGGTCACCCACAACAATGTTGCAAAATCATGTATGTCATGAAGTTGAAATTTTGAAGGATGCTGTGGGCGTGTTTTGGTGCTGCTATTCCATGGATTGGCCAGATTCAGAAGATGCAAACGACTTGGACCTATCACTTTGGACACAAGGGACAGTATCTGCCTCTCCAGCACATATATATTGCTGCATGTTCCCCTGAGAGCCCACTTGCCTGCACTACATGCTCCAGGACGACATCTGCCACTGCACTGCTGCTGTCTCTGCCCCTCTGGACCCTGCAATGGCACGTACTGTGGAGAGAGCCCCAGCCTTCAGCCTTGAAGAGAACCAGGCCCTGCTGGACAGCCTACTTCCACAGTACAGCAAGCTGTATGGGACACCAGGGGAGCAGGTGAGTGTTCTGTGCACTGCCTTTCTGAATGTGCATTTTGTCTGACTAGCAAGGCTGAGAGTCAGCACACCACTGGCTAGCAGGCTCACTGAGTAGTTGTCACCCCCCATAGTGTGTAGTGACTTGCACTGGACAGGTATGGTGCAGTGACAGTGCTTCTGAACAGGGTTTTACTCCCCATGCTATGATACCATGTAGTGACTTCTGGAAAACTGTCCATGGGCAGCCGTGCACTGCCTGGGTACACCATGTGCCCCTGTGATTGCGACATGTATATGCAACTGTGTCATGCACGGATATGTTGCATGTGTAGTAATGGCCTTATCACTTTGTCATCCTGACAGGCTTCTGCCCATCGGAAGCATGAGATCTGGAAGGACATCGTCCGGGCTGTCCGGTCCGTGGGGGTCTACAAGCGCCGGATCCGCAACTGCCAAAGAGGTGGCAGGACCTTCGGGGCTGGACCCGGAGGATTGCACGGGTCCAGCTGAAGCTGTCGCCTCCTCGCAGGAGGGGCGGAACACGGACCCTGACCCCCCACATGCTCAGGATCCTGGCGGTGGTCTTTCCAGACCTGGATGGGCAGCTGAAGGCCAGAGAGCAGCAAGGAGGGGGTGAGTCAAAGACTGCACTGTGTACTCTGTCTAACATGTTATGTGCCCTCCTCGGGCCAGGTTGAACTGCCACAGTACAGCAGTCATGTTGTCCAGGAGCCATGTCCCTCTATTGTGCACTGCCCACTCCTCATCTGATACCCAGGTGTGGCCCTTACATGCAGGGAATTCTGTCACTTAGGACTGTGTCCTTGCAGTTTGCTTGACTCAAGGTGGGAGACAGCATCTGTTTCCCTGACTCTGTGGTGGGCATCATGGGTGGGTCCATTGCTTACACAATGCCTGTATTCTGACATGTATTCAGCGTGTTACTTTGATCTGTGGTCCAATTGCTGAGCTGATCCACCACATGTGGCTGGGGTACCTGGCACACACCCATGCTGCGGGTGGGAACAATGTTTGGGCCCCAGGAGTATGTATATGACGTGTGTCACACATACTTAGCCAGCTGCCTACAGTCCAGGGCTCATCCCTCATTCATGTGGGGCTGGACAGTCATGCCTACTCCAGGCCATACAATACACTCTGTACTCCCACTCCCGTGTATCAGAGGACACATTGTGCACAGTGATTTGACCCCTCAGGTGTCTGCCTCTGTGTCAGTGTGCTGTGGATTAGTCGCCAGGACTGCTGTGGAGTTTCTTGGTAGGGGCTCAGCATGCCACTGGAGATGTGACCATAGGAGACGATACTTGTGTGACACATAGGT
Organism: Calotriton arnoldi; assembly: GCA_963921515.1. NCBI lineage: Eukaryota > Metazoa > Chordata > Amphibia > Caudata > Salamandridae > Calotriton > Calotriton arnoldi. The sequence continues at coordinate 112,488 of CAWUFW010006807.1, forward strand.
GTCTGATCAGCTGCCCATGCAGACTGGGGCATGTAAATGTGAAGTTCAGGCAGCTGTTCCCCATGCACAGCAGAGTGTGAGGGGCTCAGGTTCAGAGGGTAGTGTCACAGGTCTCCCATATGTCCAATAGGTATGACCTGGACAGATGAGGGTTAAGAGGATGTGTTGTGGGGGGGATGTACATGTGCACTTGTGCAGCTCCAGGACTTGCATTCCCCATGACCTACTATTGTGACACAGTGCAGAGTGTTGTTGTCTGGCTGCAAAGTCATACATCACTGAGACAGTGATGTATGACTTTGCAGTCATGCCTCCGCCATGGCATGTGTCTACTGATTGGTGATCCTGCAGGGGAGTGACATGTGCTACATGCACACCATAGTGGCGCTGGCTATCAGGACATGGGTGCATCATGGTGTCTGTCGCTGGTATGCATCACATGCATTTCCTATTTGACTCTGGGCATCCCTTACATCCGTAAACCTGTACTGACTCAGTGGCAAGAGCTGTGATGTGTCCACACCGTGTCCTCTGCACTGTCCAACTACTGTGTACTTGGTGCATGTGTCAACACTGGGGTGTTGCAATCCAACAGACACCAGACAGATGGGTGCAAGGCCATGTGGGATGTGAGTGCCATGCTTGGCATCAGACTGACAATTGACTTCTCCTGTTCAATTAGGGCACTTTTAGCAATGTACAACTAATGATGCCAGGGCTTGCTCTGTAATGTGCTGTGCTCACAGTGGTGTGTGCGTTTGGTGCAGGTGACTGATGTCTGTCTGTTTCCCCATTGTTTGCAGATACATCCACGGCCACGGAAGGGGACAGCTCCACGGACCAGGAGGAGCCGGAGAGCCAGACTGGGTCAGCAGCCGAGGAGTGGTCGGAGGGACCCAGTGGCACGGAGGGCGAGGGGAGCCACACCGAGGAGTCCTCAGCAGCATCCACCTCAGCTGAGGACCAGAGCAACTCGGAGGATGACTCCCTTGTGGAGGCGGGTGTCAGCAGCCACCACACCCCAGCTAGTGTTGCTGTCCCCGCCACCACCAGCACCACCACCGCCCTCCCATCGGCTCCCATTCCCCAGGTCCGTGGAGGCTCCCATGTCCGGGAGCGTGTCTCCTTTGGGCCAGGCACCGCACCCCCTGCCCCTGTGTCCCCTGCTGCCCTGAGTGAGGAGTCTGTGTACCTCCTTCGCCAGCTCCATGTAGGGCAGACAGCCATGCTGAGTGTCCTCCATGCGCACACCGCGCTGTTGACTCAGCTGGTGTCGTTCATGGAGGGCATCTCATCGGGCATGTCTGACCTACAGAGGGGCAATAGGTCCATGGACTCCTCCCTGACGGCAGCAGTGTCCCTCCTCAAACGGTCCCTCACCCCTCCTGCCTCTGCTCCATCCACACTCCCCAGCACCTTACCCATCCCAGGCACACACACACTGGCACAGGCACACACCAGCACACACACATCCAGCACACTGACACACACGCCAATGACAAAACGCACACGCACGCACATTCAGGGGACTGAAGCCAGACTCACAGGGGATGGGGCCCTGGAACACACACACGCATCCACATGCACTGCGCAGTCCTCAGTTCCCTCTCCCTCCAAAGCACCCTCCCTTGCCTCACCTGCAACCCCAAAGTCACAGCAGCTCTTCCTCTGTGACCTCGGCCTCTTCCCCACCGATGAAGCTGCTCCAGCATCCCGGGGGAAGAGGAAGCCCACCCACACGGAGCAGAGTGCCCCTCGCCCCCGGACACCCTCCCCCAGGCGCAGACGGACTGAGGCCCCCACCCGCAAGTCCCCCGGAGTGCTAAGAGCAAGACCCCGCCACCACCCTGCAGCTCAGGCACAAGGTCTCCGTCCTCCATCCCTCAGGCCCCCACTGCACAGGTGCCCCCACCACACCCTGCCCCAGGTTCCCCCACCCACAGATATACCATCCCCAAGATGCTCCGGCCTTCTCCCCCTGCCACTTGCTCTCCCAGCACCACACCCCCCGCTGCGCTTGTCTGTGCCACTGATGTGGTGAGGGTGTCCCCCCTCTGTCCAACCCACCTTGCCTGTTCCCCATTCTCCTCCCCTGGAGGTAGGCACTGCAGTGGAGTCCACTACCGCCCTGTCTGACTTGGGCACTGCAGTGGCGGACCTGTCCACCCCATCTGCAGGGTCCACTGCAGTTGTGCCGGCACCCACGACATCTGTGTCATGCCCCCCAGTTGTGCCGGCACACACCATGTCAGACACCTCCACTGCAGTTGTCAGTGGCTCTCCTGCACCCACCACCCCTTCCCTGACTCCCCCTGGTGAGCCCTGATCCTGTCCCTGCGGTGCCTGGCCTGCCCCCCGGTTGCCCCTCCTAGTGGATTGTCCCTGGTATTGTGCAGGCATGCGTAGGGTGACATCTGCCAGTGTCACCCTGTTTGAACTTTGACAATGGACTGGCCATTGGCCTTTGCTCTTTTTCAGGACTTCGTTTGGCCTCAACACATATGCTGAATAAAGCAACTTTCTTTTCTCTAGTGCTCATGCTTCAGATGTACATGTTGTTGGTGCAGCTAACCATGCCCTTGCTGCAGTGATGGTGATATCTGGTCTCATGATTATGAAGTGTTACTGTGCAGGAACCCATGTGGTCCAGGGGGAATGTGTCCTATCATGTGGTGTATCCATGTCATCAATAGCAGCATCTGAGGGTGTCATGTGTTCAGTATTTGGCAATGGGTTTCCTACTTACATTGGCAATTTCATATCTGTGGCTTCCACCCCTGCACATCTGTTGTGCCTGCCATCGTTGCATTTGTCTACTTCCCTGACCGTGTTGCCATCTCCAGTGGACATGCAGGTTTGGGCATCAATGGGGAGGGACTCATCCGTGTAGTCAGTGCAACATTGCTATACAAGTGTGTTGGATCTGTGCTGATGATTCCGTTGGCACATCCATGACCAGGCTGATGTGATGGGAGCCCTCATTTGGTGCTAATTGTTGATTGTGTGACCAAGTGCTCAGCTGACATGATGGGGCCCTACTGAGGCAACATATGGCACAGCTTTCCTCACACAGGAGTGGAGTCCCCTCATGGCAGTGTGTACACGTGTGACATTGCCTGCGCCCAAGGTGTGTGTTGTATGTGCATGTCTGTGTGTTCACTTCCATTCATCTGCGCATGCTGTGATCCCTAGTGTTGTACCTGTTTGTGATGCTTGCTGACTTGAGCTATGTTCCCCCAAAGTCTTCTCCCTGTGTTCTCTGTGATGTGGGTGCATGGCACATTACTGGTCATCAGGGTGTCACCCATAGGTGTGTTTGCTGTCAGGGCAGAGTTTGTGTGCTGACGCAGATGGGTCACAGTCAGGTTTCCCTTTGGCACTTGTTGTTTGCCCCTGTCATGTGATTTCCAGTTTGTGTTATCTTTCAGTGATTGTGACACGTTGTGTGTGTGACTGCTGGCACTCCTTAGGGTCCGGGCTGCAATGTTGGTTGTTGTCTATGTGTGTTCTTTGTGGGTGACCTTGGCTTCTTCATTGGTGTGTGACTGTGGCTGGGATCCCATTGGTCGGTGTGGTATTGCCGTCATGTCCATGTACAGAGTAGTGTGCAGTGTGTCAGACATTCAGGAGTCTTGTTGAGTGTCCATGTGTGATGTGTTTCTACACCTTGGTTCCCACCCACCACCCTGGAATAGTCATGGGTGCATGTGCAATGTCACCAGTGCATGTGTACTTCACTGCTGCACATTGTTGGAGGTCGAGGGGTGTGGTGTTGAGTGTGTGCAGATGAGAGTTGTTGCCCGGCTAGTCCCCTGCCTCCATGTTGGCCTTGGCTTACTGGCCATGCTGATTGATTTGTGCTTGTGTAGGTGTGATGGTAGTTAGTTGCTCAGGACACCTGACTGTGGTTCACAGTGTGAACGACATTTAGCTTTGTCATCACAGTGGTATTTTTCTTCAGCCCAGGGTCACCACATTGTGGGGGCCCTGGGGGTGGTGCTGTGGTGTGTCTGTGACTTGCTGTGTCAGTTGTTGTTCCTACGTGCCTGTGTGACATGTGTGTTTTGTGCTCCCTCTCACCTGTCAATGCCTGCTTGCCCACATAGGGGATTTGGATCCATGAGTTAGCTTAGTGTGGCAGTGTATGCACATCTGTATGATTGGTATTCAGCTCTCCTCATGTGTTGTGTTGTTGCCTGGGGACACTGGCACCCCCACCCCTCACCTGCTGTGTATGATGACAGTGTTGGTCTGCCTGTTTGTGTTTGTGCATCTGCACCACTGCATTGGCATATCTTGGGTGTGCCATTGGCTGTATGTTGTTTGGTGTGTTTCCCCTGCTGTCCCTGGGACTCCTAGGTCATCGGTCAGCACAGTGATCATGGTTTGTGTGTCCCATTGCTGCCATGGTATGGTATCTGTTCACCTCACATCTGCTGTCTCCACAGGGTATCTGCATTTGTGTGCCCATTGGTGCAAATATGTGGTTCTGCATTCTGATGGTCACTTCTGTCATTGTGTCATTGATGACTGTTGACGGTCTCAGCCCCCATGGGTGTTGTTTGTCTGCACATGGCCAAAGGAATGTTTCATTTGCACTGCAGTATTTGGCTCCCCCAATTTATGTTGCAATGGGACACATACACTACTTTGCCACAGATGAGTTTTTGGTTCTGTGACCAGGAATGATCCATGCAGTTTGGCAGTTGCAGCTCTTTCTTTGTTAACAATTACCTTTTGGTCACTGTGATGATGAGGGTGTAGACCCCATTGCCACAATGGTCAAAATGTGCTTCAGCTATGGACCCCACACTTACCTTTTGGTCACTGTGATGATGGGGGTTTAGACCCCATTGCCACAATGGTCAAAATGTGCTTCAGCTATGGACCCCACACTTACCTTTTGGTCACTGTGATGATGGGGGTTTAGACCCCATTGCCACAATGGTCAAAATGTGCTTCAGCTATGGACCCCACACTTGCCTTTTGGTCACTGTGATGATGGGGGTTTAGACCCCATTGCCACAATGGTCAAAATGTGCTTCAGCTATGGACCCCACACTTGCCTTTTGGTCACTGTGATGATGGGGGTTTAGGCCCCATTGCCACAATGGTCATGGGCTGCTTGCATTGTGGGTGCCACACACATATATGTGTGGCACATGTGCTAGGGGGTCACATTGTATGTTCAATGTCATGTTCGGTGTTGTAGGCATTTGACACAGCCTGCTCACACGCTTGTCATGGTGGTGGGGGGATGTCTTAATCTTGCATTCCCTAGGTTGTGGTGTGCTTGTTGTGTCATGCATTGTCCATCCTATGAGTGGGGGTGGTAGTAGTGGTAGGCATCCTGCCCCCTGGCTAAGGGTGGTAGTAGTGGTAGGCATCCAGCCCCCTGGCTAAGGGTGGTAGTAGTGGTAGGCTTCCTGCCCCCCTGGCTAAGGGTGGTAGTAGTGGTGGGCATCCTGCCCCCCTGGGTGAGGGTGGTAGTAGTGGTAGGCATCCTGCCCCCCTGGCTAAGGGTGGTAGTAGTGGTAGGCATCCAGCCCCCTGGCTAAGGGTGGTAGTAGTGGTAGGCATCCAGCCCCCTGGCTAAGGGTGGTAGTAGTGGTAGGCATCCAGCCCCCTGGCTAAGGGTGGTAGTAGTGGTAGGCATCCTGCCCCCTGGCTAAGGGTGGTAGTAGTGGTAGGCATCCAGCCCCCTGGCTAAGGGTGGTAGTAGTGGTGGGCATCCTGCCCCCTGGCTAAGGGTGGTAGTAGTGGTGGGCATCCTGCCCCCCTGGGTGAGGGTGGTAGTAGTGGTGGGCATCCTGCCCCCTGGCTAAGGGTGGTAGTAGTGGTAGGCATCCAGCCCCCTGGCTAAGGGTGGTAGTAGTGGTGGGCATCCTGCCCCCCTGGGTGAGGGTGGTAGTAGTGGTGGGCATCCTGCCCCCCTGGCTAAGGGTGGTAGTAGTGGTGGGCATCCTGCCCCCCTGGGTGAGGGTGGTAGTAGTGGTGGGCATCCTGCCCCCCTGGGTGAGGGTGGTAGTAGTGGTGGGCATCCTGCCCCCTGGCTAAGGGTGGTAGTAGTGGTGGGCATCCTGCCCCCCTGGGTGAGGGTGGTAGTAGTGGTGGGCATCCTGCCCCCCTGGCTGAGGGTGGTAGTAGTGGTGGGCATCCTGCCCCCCTGGGTGAGGGTGGTAGTAGTGGTGGGCATCCTGCCCCCTGGCTAAGGGTGGTAGTAGTGGTGGGCATCCTGCCCCCCTGGGTGAGGGTGGTAGTAGTGGTGGGCATCCTGCCCCCCTGGGTGAGGGTGGTAGTAGTGGTGGGCATCCTGCCCCCTGGCTAAGGGTGGTAGTAGTGGTGGGCATCCTGCCCCCCTGGGTGAGGGTGGTAGTAGTGGTGGGCATCCTGCCCCCCTGGGTGAGGGTGGTAGTAGTGGTGGGCATCCTGCCCCCTGGCTAAGGGTGGTAGTAGTGGTAGGCATCCTGCCCCCTGGCTAAGGGTGGTAGTAGTGGTGGGCATCCTGCCCCCCTGGGTGAGGGTGGTAGTAGTGGTGGGCATCCTGCCCCCTGGCTAAGGGTGGTAGTAGTGGTGGGCATCCTGCCCCCCTGGGTGAGGGTGGTAGTAGTGGTGGGCATCCTGCCCCCCTGGGTGAGGGTGGTAGTAGTGGTGGGCATCCTGCCCCCCTGGCTAAGGGTGGTAGTAGTGGTAGGCATCCTGCCCCCTGGCTAAGGGTGGTAGTAGTGGTGGGCATCCTGCCCCCCTGGGTGAGGGTGGTAGTAGTGGTGGGCATCCTGCCCCCCTGGCTAAGGGTGGTAGTAGTGGTGGGCATCCTGCCCCCCTGGGTGAGGGTGGTAGTAGTGGTGGGCATCCTGCCCCCCTGGGTGAGGGTGGTAGTAGTGGTAGGCATCCTGCCCCCCTGGCTAAGGGTGGTAGTAGTGGTAGGCATCCAGCCCCCTGGCTAAGGGTGGTAGTAGTGGTGGGCATCCTGCCCCCCTGGGTGAGGGTGGTAGTAGTGGTGGGCATCCTGCCCCCTGGCTAAGGGTGGTAGTGGTGGTGGGCATTTGGCACCCCCTGGCTAAGGGTGGTTGTGGTGGTTGGCATCCAGCCCCCCTGGGTTGGGGTGGTGGCGCGCATTCAGGCCCCTGTGTGCATATGTGGCATTGGTGATGGGCATCCCGCCCCTATGGTGCTGCTGTTGCAAGTATATTCAGATTCCCCGTGTATGTGTGTGATGTGTCGTGTACGTGTTGTATGTGTTTTGTGGTTGGTGTCTGACTTACCTTCTGCGCCGTACGCGTCCGTGCCTGTTCCGGTAGTAGATGTAGAATATTGGTATGATCGGGACGAAGGGATTCATGGTTGGTTCGTGTCGTTCGTCCTTCTCGTTGCTTCGCGTCGTCCTCGTCGCTTGGCTTCGTCCTCGTCGCTTCGCTTCGTCCTCGTCGCTTCGCGTCGTCCTCGTCTGTGCTGTGTTCGTCTCGTAGCCGTGGATCGTGTTGTGGCGCGATTCGGAGCTTATGTGCGCCTCTCCCGGATGCTTTGACGTGCCGTGCGTAGCGACGGGTTCGGCGCGTACGGAAAGCGCATCGTACTTGTCCGGCCGGACGGGGCTGCATTTTCCCTTCCGTGCGACTCGATTCGGCGTTTCCGGATTCGCCTCGGTCGGAGAACAGGACCTGGTTTGGGTGAGTACGGCTCGGCCGGAATTTTTGCTGTTGTGCGCATCGTACTTGCTCGTTCGGTGTGCTGTACGGATCGGTCGGGAAACTGGCTTTCGCATGGCTTTTTTCCCGACCGAATAGTATTGGGTGCGCCTCCGACCGAGATCGGAATCGGCCCCATAGTCACTAACAGTAATGAAGATACTTTCATAGTCAGTCAGGGAGTAGTCAGGTACTCATGCAATCAGCAAAAATGTAGTGAGGCAGACATCAAATCAGTTATTCACTATCCATGGAGTTATTCAATTACCTAGATACTACACATGTACTCTTGCAATCAGGCAGGCAGAAATTATGTAGTCATTCAACTATGGAGGCACTACGTATAAATTTATCTAATCACCCAGACAGTAACCATTTACTTACCCACTTAACAAGGCTGTAACTATGCAGTCATTGTAACACTTGCGCAAAAGCTATGCAGTCATCTAAGCATACACTTACAACCCATGCAGTCATTGAAATACTGAGGCACACGCATGAACTTTTGCAAACACTCAAGCACTACTCATGCACTCATCTAATTAAGTAGAGCTTACTATTGTAGTAAACTTGTTATTCATCCAGTAGCTATGAACTCATTTAATTACTGAGGGAATACTCTTGCACTAATACAATCACCCCAGCAGTATACTTACTTTCATCCAATCTCTCAATAGCAATGGAGTCATGCAATCACTCAGACACTAGTCATGCATCCATGTAATCAGCCAGACATTACTGATGTACTCGTTGAAATATCCAGGCACTACCCATGTAGTTAGCTAAATACCCAGGCACTATCTGTTTACTGTACCAAAACCACATGGGCAGCAGGCAAGTAGTCATGCAATCACTGAAACACTACCCATGCACGCATCCTATCTGCTAGGAGCTATGCATGTACTTAAACAAGCATGCATGCACTATCCATGCACTCTATAAATCATGTATATACTATCTATGCACTCCTGCAATCATCCAGATACTTAAGTTGCATTCATTTAATCATCCAACCAGTATCTATGCATTATTGAGCCATTAGTTATGCACTTATCTAATCATTCACACACTACACATGCACTCATCCAAACACCCAGATAGTAGTGACATACTAATATAAACATGCAGGGAGTAACTATGCAGATATGGAACGACCCATGGAGTTCTGATATACTCAGGAAATCGTCTAGGCAGTACCTGTATTCTCAAAGAATCACCTAGGTGCTATGTCCGCACCAATTCAATCACCCAGGGAGTATTCATGTATTCAACCACAAATAAATATTTTTACAAGTTTTACTGAAGAATATGTAGAACCATCTGGTGAATTGTTTATGCAAGCTGTGACATACTCTTTGGATGTAGTTGGAAGAATTAGTGAGGTATATGCTTTGATAGACATTAACGAGCAGATTGTTATATGCACCGTTTCCCAAAATTTAAATCTGATACATTCGAGTAGAACAGTACTGAGATAGTAAATAGACCACTAACACAGTGGTAGAGAGGCATCCACTTGCTCTTATGTTGTGTTTTTATATTTATAGTGTTGAGACACTGTATGTACCTCTACACTTGGGGCTAAATTTAAAAGAGTGTAATGCAGTGCGGAGCTGCAATCCATTTGGCTGCGCCATGCTGCATTACTTTCAAAGCACAGGGATGCATCATATTTACAACAATATGATGGATCTCTATGCTCTCCCCTTTGTTGGTGCAGAACTGGCTGCCATGCACCAAAGGAGGCACCTGCCTGTGTAGTGGGGATAATTGTTGTTGTGGAGGAAGAGACACCTTCCTATATAAAAACAATCAGGAGAGGTATTTTCCTCTTTGTATGAGTGCTGTAGAATGCAGAACACATACCAATAGGAAAAAATGAGAAGAAAGAAAAGTTTTTCTCCTCGTTGCATCTTCCTATACTTCCCATGAGGAGGTGTAGGATTCTGTTGCATTGCCAGGTTTACAAATTGCTGTACATTTGGGTATGTGGCAGAAACCATGCGTGTTGCAAGGAACACCCACAGCAGCACTCATGGCATGCTTCTTCCATGCAATGTGCTGCCTAAAAAGCGCCTGTATTTATAAGGCCATATAAAGCTACGCAGAGTGGCTTTACGTGTCTTTGCAAATATGGAGCACCTCATTATGGCGCCGGTGTGTCAAAAAAGAAGCTCTGGAAAGTGCATGGGGCTTGTAAATATGCCTCCTTGCCTTGATGTTCATTTTAAAATTTAGTACAGAAGGGATAAACTGTTCTTTCACCATGTATAAGTGAGAAATGAGATATGCTGTAGCTGTGTTGTATAAGAGGGTGCTAAAATGTTAACAGGTAACTAATAAATAAAGTTTTGTGTTTTGCTTTGGGTTTGTTATATTGAAGTAAATGCATGTAGTAATATTTCTAGGTTCATCTGTAGATTTAAAACTGCGACATAACATGAAAACTGTTTTGTATTATGTGTAACTCACAAGTAAAAAAGTTGGTAGATTAGCTACGGTAAAAATTTAAATATACTTGTTTTTTTTTACAGAACAATATCTACATAACTACTCACAGTTACAATGCCTACTAAATCTCGGACGAAAAAGCAAAAGAAGCAACTACAGTATGTTTGCAAAAATGAGTTACAAAAGGGGCAACATGCAGAAAAAGTGGTGAAAGAAAAAAGACCTACTGGTAAGAGGACAAAGACATTTCTTAAAAGTATATGCACACATTTGCAAAGATTACAAAATAAAGAACATGATTTTATGCCTATGAGAAACAATAAGAGTGGAGAAACTGTACTTTGCAAGAACAGAAAAGATTGTAAAAGACATGGACGCACGTTGAGCAGGAGTCAGCAGCAGTTTAAGGAAATCAGAGCCAGAATGTTTCGTAGTAGAGTGGTTATAAATCTACATAGAACTATGAAGAAGTATAGAACGAGAGAGGCACTGAAGCAGAAAGAAAGAGTTGAGAGAGTAGTTGATACAGCCTTTACTTTGAAGAGGAAGCTTTTCATTTTGATTCTAAATAGAATGAAGACTCTTGACAAAATAGTATTGTGCATGAAGAGACAAAACCAGAAGAAAAGATTAGTGAATACAAGCAACTTTTGTACAGTTTTTAGTGGAGAATGGATGCATACTTCTAGTACAGAGCCTTTCTTTAATGAAGGAACCTATCTCCAGGATAACAGATTAGTTCATGCTATTGATGAAAGCGGACAATGTTATTAAATAAAGAATGGCAGTCCTATAGAAAAAGAGGTGATGATACCTAGAAATGTCGAAGAAGTTATTGCAGAAGAGGTACAAGGTAGACGTAGTCAGGCCCCTGTATACAAATGGAATTGTTGTAGTGTTTGTAGTATTAGACATCAATCCATTGATGTATTAAGGACATTGCTATATTTCCAAGGTAAAGTTCAAAACACAAAATAAGTACTTTACAAGGTTTGGATCCTTGCAAGCTGAGAAAGCACTCACTACAAGATTCAAACACGGTCTGTTGACTTATATTTAAAAAGTGAAATAGAGATTAATGATAACTCGCAAACGTTTGCACTGTATTTATTTGTAGAAGAAATATTTTACTTGTCCACATGACAAGTTATATGTAAGTACTGCTACAATAAATTAGAGGATAATAAAATGCCTGCTAGAGCTGTGCATAACAAGTTAGAACTGGTTCCCATTCCAACAGCACTTCAAGGTTTAAATATTTATGAATACATTCTTATCCAAACTATACATCCATTTCAGGTTATAGTATGTATGGAGCCAAAGACAGGCAAGTTTCCCCCAACAGAGCTGCAAAAAGGTCTAAAAGGTAGAGTAGTGTATTCGCCATTAGATGTCAAGAAAACATTGAAATGATAGGGGTAGATAGAGATTTAGAGGAAGGACTAGTAATTCTTGTAAATTGTGTGCCTACCAAGTACAAGAAGATGTGGCAGGAGCTAGTAGATGTTACCAAAGTTTAAAGAGCATCTTTGTATCTGGTACAAAACAATGTTTACTATAGAAATGTGGAAACCCTGCAAGATATAACACATATGGAGTGTCAGATATTTCCACCAACAGGTCAGATTGAGAAGGTGGATCAGTCCAGGACAGAAGAAATTTATGAACATTATAGCATCCACCCTTTCCATTCTAAAGAGGTTATTGGTGATGCCATTGAGCTGTTTCAAATGAAGGAAGCAAAAGAAGCTCCATTAAGGATATGACGGGCGCAGGACCCATAATTATGAAGCAATTTTGCTGGCGCTACTAGCAAGGCACTTCAAGATGTTTCCTCATAAGTTTATTAAAGCTGACGCGTTTCGACCACCTAGGTCTTTGTCAAAGACAAAAACTCAGTGTTGAAAAGTGCCCTATTTACCATAGAAAACTAAACATAGCAATCTATAAACATGGTGGAAAGACTTTAAAATACATTTCATCCATATATTTTACTTTAGAAGACAGACTTATTTTTAAATGTTGAAACATTCTCAGAAAAATTATAATAATAATCGAAAATGACACAGAACAAACAGCATTGTTCCACAATATTTCCTAATACTGCAATGCACTGTTTTTTTGTTATTTTATCAACATAACCAATACCAGTGTGTGTATTCTCTCCTAAGTTCAGTACTGTTCATATACCAAATCCGGAACATACCCTCAATATGAGCCATTATTTCAGGCAGGTGCCTGTTATACCCCATATTTTACGATTATGGTCCAGTGACCCAAAATATCCCTAGACTCTATCAGTACCTCATTTGTAATCTCACATACTGTCTTCCAAAGTTCAAAATTTTAAATAAAACACATGATGTGACAAGGTATATACCCATACCTCCTAAGAACAAATCCTACCCCAAAAATAATAAAAGTAAAGGAATTAACACTACACACTGTACAGTGTCTTTCAAAGGAAAACTCGCTCGTATGATACAAAAAGCGGAATAAAATAACTTTAAAAAATGGAACATTTTAAACTAAACAAAACACTGAAATTCACCAGTTACAGTTTACTGAGCTAACCAGATCTTGTGCACCCACCATGATCTGCTTATGACCTCACGGATTCCATCACTCATGACATGATCAATGACACCCATACCTCCTAAGAACAAAATAATAAACATAAAGTAATTAACACTATACACTGTACAGTGTCTTTCAAAGGAAAACTTGCTCAGTACGATACAAAAAGTTCTATTAATGTGGTAAATCCCCATCCGGAGGACCAAAAATGTTAATTCCGCTAAACACATTAACAGTCTCTAAAAATCACATGACAGACAGAAGAATATAAGAGTATGAAATCTCAGCCCAAATAAACATGGAGCTCCTCTTCCTGATTGTGGCCCCCCGGGTATTTACTGTTGAGATGGATAATGTATTCAGATTCTAATCTTCTCAATGTCCGTTCTCTGTCTTCCCCACTTTGTTCATGCTGGAACCCTGTCAATACCAAGGAATGAGATCTTGAAACTTCCAGTAGTGCTCAAACTATGAATCACATTACAGTGTCTAGTTGTTGGGTAGGTGACAGCATTGTTCTTAATTGCCCTAAGATTTTCCAGTATTCTTTTATTAACTGGAAAAATAGTGCTACCTACATATTGTAGGCCACAAAAGCAAATCAAAACATACACCAAAATGTCACTATTGCAATTTATAAATTGTCTTATCTTATGTTTTTTGCCCGTAGGCAGTGTGACCACTTTCATGTTGGTAATGTAAGTTCATGCTTTGCATCTCCCACATTTGTAAAAACCTGGGAGTTCCCTCAACCATGAGCCCATAGTTGTATGTCCTGTCTCTTGATAGGTGTGTACCAGCATGTGTGTGAATGAGCTACATCTGCGATATGTTATGTGGGGACTGGGGCTGACCAACTTCCCAATCGTGGAATCAGATCTCAGTAGGTGCCAATGTAGTTTCACAATTTTCTGTACTTACTGAGGATTCTGAATTGAAAGTGGTAATCAACTTTACCTCTTGTTTCTTTTTTCCCTTTGGTTTGGGCTTTAGGAGATTACTCCTCTCCACTTCTCTCACTTTAAATTTGGCTGTTTTAATTACCTTGGCTGCATACCCTCGGATCACTGATGAAATATCCACTACAAAAACATCGACCTACGAAAATATTGCGGTAAAAATATCGTACACACAAATATCGACACCCTCTACTTAAACAAGAATTTACACAAATATCGATAAAAAAATATCGCCTAATAAAATATCGAGTACAAAAATATCGACAGCAAAAATACAGATAACAAAAATATAGATACCATTAAATTATAATGAAACACAACAAAAATATTGAGAATACCAATAACGACTGCACAAATATCGCTAAAATACATATAAATAATATTGAAAATAAAATTTAACGTTGAATAAAGACTATTTACAATTATTTAATTATTTAACATATCCCAAATAATTATAATAAATTATGACAAGATATATAATTTTTTTAAATGATTAGAAAAATATAATATAATTATACTAACCCAAATAAATTAATACATTCACAATATAACATTAAATTACTTTCCAACGATGCGAAAATTACATATATATATAATATATACAGCTATAAATATTATAAATTACATTTATTTACAAATGTATTTAAATAACAAAAATATAAACATTAAATAAACATTACATATGTTTAGCTAATTAAAAGGTAACTGCTAAAAAATTCAAATAACGTATCTCAACCAATGATTTTAAACTAAAAACACACAAACCAATAGAAAATGCTAACTAATTAACTAAACACTATAAAAACAAAGAATTAATTGACACAAATTTACCGTTTATCGGCCAAACAACCCGGCGGGAGAGCGTTACTTTGAGAGAGAGAGACCAGAGAAGAAAGAAAATCTACACAAACTACTAAATTAGATTATTCTACAACACAGGTAAGAACAAAACCTATTTACAAAATATAAATACCTCGACCTTCTTAACTTAATTAACTAAAATAATGAAATATTTCCTTTTTAAATCAAAACTAAAGTGCAATACAACAACACCGAGAAAATACAACACAAATATGTTATTAAGTCCATTATTTAACTCTACATAATGAAAAATATAAATAATTAAATATACAACTTAACCTATAAAGAAAGTAAATAACTCAGATTTTTAAACGTATTAAAAGTACAAAACATAACTAACAACTACTTTTCTCTTTACAGCTGCTACAAAATTCTACTAAACATTAATATCAACATAACCCACTTCATCAAACACAAATAGTAAGTAAATATTTTATATTCAATAAATGTTTTTAGCTAAATATTATTGAGCACAAATATCAAGATTATTACAAGTCGCAAACAAACAGATTTTAAGTATAACCTCATTTAAGACCGATAAAAGTACTTTTAAAATAAATGAATTCAAAACGCAATTGCAAGATAGATACTGACAAACTGCAAATTGTTTCAAGTTCTTTCCTATAGTCCTCTACAGCATTAGCAATAATTAATAAAATATTGTACTCCTTACTAAATAATGTGTATAACTATCAATTTATTTAACTATTCCTAAATGCATTTCAAATTACGACTCTTAAACAGCAATTCCTTAAAAATAGCTATTTAAGATTCGCAATTCTTTAACTCAAGTCAATACATGTGTTCGTAAATTATAAAAAAAAATATAATAAACTAAAAAAATAATGTTTTCTCTTTAATTTCACAGCTTAAACTTCTCTTCCATTGCACCGAAAAAGGTGACAACAAACAACTTGGAAGAAAACTACAAAATCTACATTAAAGAAAAACATCAAACTAAGGGGCTCATTACGATGGCGGTCATAGGCACATCCGCGGTGCTGGCGGTGGCAGAAAACGTCCTTTTCCGCACTCCAGCGGCGGTCCTCGCGTCCGCCATATTACCATGGGCAAAGATAGCCCATTTCCCGTCCGCTGCGGAGTTTCGGGATATGCCAGGAATTTCCTTCCGCAACAGTGGCAGAGGGAGCCAATAGAGAAAGACCGCCGTGCGGAATGACGTCCCGACCGCCGGACAAATCACAATGCCTCAAACAGCCCATCACAATGCAGCGGAGAAACCAGCCACCCGTAGACGGCAGAAGCACTACTGCGGAGATCGAAACTTGAATCCCGGTCACCTCCATGCGTTCCTGACCGCTATGGATCCAGCTCTTCAAGCCCTTCCACTGCTGTACCTCATCAACTACCAGCAAATAGGACGTCACCACGGTCAACACAGCAGGTACGTAAAAACACATCTCCGCACACAACCACAACACACAACTCCTGTGCTGAAATACGGTTCCTGTCCACATCAGATACTCTGGTGGAGACAGGAACATATCCCCCAGTGCACTCAGACATGTCCTGCCTGCTCGAAATCCACACCTCCGCATCCGGGTCACCCACCAACCGCGAAATCACTGCAATGTCCCGGGCAAGTCACCGCAGCGGTGAAGACGCGGGAAAACCTGCGCACAATGTAGTAGGCAGGGCCGGCGCCAGGCAAGGGCATTCTGGGCAGCTTCCCAGGGCTCCACCTTCACCCTACCCACATGGTGGGCAGCATCAGTTGGCCATAGCCCACATCACGCTTCCCACACCCATTTCTGCACATGCTGTGTGCCCCTCCTGTCCCCCCATGCACAATTCATCAGCCAGGTGTGGCTCAACCTTGCACCTCACACATCAAAGGGCAAGGTAGATTGACTGGGAAGGTGGGGGTGAAGATGAATACCCTGCACAGAAGGTAAGGGCTGGACAACCCTCCTCCTCACACCTGCCTTCCACTCATGTGAATCAAACTGAGTATAATTAGGAAATGAAGACACACTGCATATGAACAACCACTGAACTGTTCACACTGCATGTCAAGTCCCTCAGAAAGATTCCACACTGACACCCTGCCACATACACATACCATAGGTCAGCAGCAATGTAGGACAATAAATGGGCTAGGCTACAGTGGAGTGCACAGTGCTGGAAAACCATGGAGCAAACCACATAGCATTTGGACATCACATGCAAGAGGAGGAACATATCACACTACCCTTAGGCCCTCAAATCAGACATGGGTGGCACAGTGATAGCAATGAAACCAAAGTGACAACTGTGCAATATCTCTGGGATACAGCAATGCAAGCTATGCATAGGCACAGGAATGATAGGAAGTGTCAGAAGCCATACAGTGACCAGCCACACATCTGTGTCAACTTACTTGACATGTGTATGCCACCAGCACAACACACATGGCTCATTGTCACACTCCCTGACTGTCAAACCCAAGTAGGATCTTCACACATACCCCTCATCTACCCATCTCACACCTGCAACACCCAACACCTGTGGGAAACACACATAACAGTGCAAATAATGTCCTGTGAGTTTCCAGACAACCAATCACACACCCTGGTGTGCATCAACAAATGTCAGCCTCACACTCAGGGATGCCTGAACCAATGCTGACCCAAAACCAATAGCCAAACACAAATCTCACAAACAACATCCACAGAAGTCCAACAAGCCCAGCCATGTGCAGGCAAACAGTGGATAGGCAATGTGACCCTAGACAGAACAGGAATACACAACATTGTCACTCTGGACAAATGCACAGACACCATACCCCAACACAAACAAGAATTGCATCTTCAAATGCCAATCATAAATACTAATTGGGATCAATGGAACAAATCAGCTAACACAGACATAGACACCACACCAGTCATCAAGTGAGCATGCTGTCACAGTGTACCACAAGCATGCACATGCACAATCCTGACAAGTGACAGGTCAAATATAGGAGGACGTACCACTATTGTGCACTCAAAACAAGCTCATGAACAATAATCCACATTGCTGCATGTGACATACACTCAAGAAATGCACACTGCAGATGCAACACACATCTGAATGTATCACAATGCACAAACTACTCACACACAATGTCATGCAAATAGAACATCACACACACATTGCACCTGTCAGCAGAAAGAGCCAACACAGGCCAAACACTGCATCCATCTACAACAAAAACACAGCAGATGCACATACCAATCCATCACATGGCAATCTCAGCTGGACATCAGGGGGATGCACACCAGGCAAGTACAAGGCAACATACACTGACAGCACTGCATGCACATTAAGCAGTGTGTGCACACCAACCAAACCAGTAGCACACATATCTGAGTGCCCCACCATGAACTCCCACAACACAAATCATCACAGCACACAGATAACATCACACTCAGGAAGGGTAGCAGTACCTCAGCAAACAGACATACAGCTTAGCCATCACCCACAGATGCACAACTCAGGGAACCCCAGATGCTATCAACATGACTAGAGGACTGTGCTGCTCAAACATATGCACTGCACATGAGCAACCATGACTGCAAACAAGTAGAAGAAAATAACACATAACTAACTGTGAAACTGTCCTGAGTGGCACATTGGTCCTGTACACAGATCATCCTCACACAGTATAGTGTCACACTATGAAGTTGTGGGGAGGGTCACACACTGGCAAGGCATGGGGTGGAAGACATGAGATTGAAGTGGTGTGTACATCAGTATTGGACAGGTGAGGAGTGTACAGTCCACAAACACATAGAGGAGTAAATCCCAATGTGTAGGCATCGGAAGCACCTATAGGAGATGGTATGACTCCTCATACCACATACTATACTCGACCCACAAATGTGTCAAGTGACAGCAATGCATGAGAAAACTGACAAATAATGTCAGTGTGGCTGAGCAGGTCAGCACAGTGAGCACAAACTTAAACAAGACCCATGGCTGATCAGCAAAACACGACGCAGACTTGGCAGTGACGCACTCTGCATACTCACAACTGACAGCGACAAGTAGGTGTCCCCCAGGAGTGCAAGCACACACCGAAACATTGCACAGTGCTCAACCTACAACTCCTACATGTGCCCACAATCTGAAGCACATGTCTGACAATGTAATCTAACAGGCACACATTACATGGGTCATACATGTGTGTAGTTGGCATGTGCAGGGGCACATACAAATCAACACTACTGACAATGACAGGCCAATCACACTGTATGACTACTCAAGTGCACACATTCAAATATAGCCATGTGACTATGAAGACAGGCCCACACAAGATGACTAGACATCAACACTGCTGTGCACACATCAAGAAAGAGCCCACAGATATTACGGACCCTGGCCACCCCGCAAGTAAACCTTGGATAGCATTCACCTCTGTTCTGGTATTGCATCCTAACATGACATGTGTACAATTTAGCAAACCTGTTCGCAGAATGATTAGGAGAAGAGTAGATCATCACCGACAACCATTATTGCACCCTCAAGCCTCAGACTGAAGAAGAACAAAAGTGCCTGTTACCTCTGGAAACCTCTAGAAAAGTAAAACAAGTAATTGCCAATGTGAAAGTGGCATACTGAGCATGTGTCACATGAACCGATACCCATACATCAAACCTTTTATTTAGCAAGGGCATTGACAAAGCAGATAACAGGAGTAACAGTCTTTATTACATAATACCCATATAGGCATCAAAAGTACAAAACAGCAAGGCCATTGACCAGTACAAATTAAAAGTATGCACATGTGTGCATGAGAAACTGCACAGGGAATGGGCATCAAAAGTAACAAACAGCAAGGCCATTGGCCAGTCCATAGTTCCGGTCTGCACATGTGTGCATGAGAAACTGCACAGGGAATGGGCATCAAAAGTAACAAACAGCAAGGCCATTGGCCAGTCCATAGTTTCGGTCCGCACATGTGTGCATGAGAAACTGCACAGGGAATGGGTGACACCATCCACTGCCATGGGAATCACCACAGCTCAGGGGCTACAAATGGGCAGTCCAGGCACCGCTGTGTGATAAATGGTGTGGGGAGGGGCACTTGGCTTCAACTTTGGCTTGAAGTTGAACTGGGAGGTGGCTGATTGTCGGGGCCAGTTGGAGGACTGGACTGGGAGAGAGAGAGAGTGTCATGGTCTAAATATTAATTGCTGTCTGAACCACACAGGAGCAGAATGACGCTAGGTCCCAATACCCTTCTCAGAACCAACCCTGCTAGGTCTTTTAGTATTCCATTGCAGGTAAGTTCTAAGGGGGGAAAAGGGGTTGGGGACAGAGAAGAGACTGCTCCAATATTCTGCCTGTTCAGCTGTAACATTAACATGTAAAAACCTTTATTTACTGTGCCTTTTAACTTACTGTTTTTCTATGGTGTATAAATAACTTATCTTACCAGAATGTTTACTGAAGCTTACTTCTCTTCTACTTCTCATGTATTGTTTGCTAGGTTGTATGAGAAGTCTTCACTCAGATCTCTTTCCTTTTCATTCTCAGGTACAATCTGCACTTGATCCTGCTATTCCTTAATGTAAGAAAGATAAGGTAAGTATTTATTTCTGTATTCCTAATTTACGTATTATTTGGATCTCTCTTTCTATTAATTCACTGTTAAGAGACTGGATTGGGCCTTGAACTGGGGTTTCTGGAGTAGGATGACTGGTTTTCTGTCTTTAATTAGTTTTTAAACAATGCTTCAGAACTTAGGTTAAATGTTAAAAGGAAGCGTTTGTTTTATTCAGGCCTTTGGTTTTATGTTTGCTGGAAGCACAATTTATTCTGCCATACGTAGGAGAACATTACTGGAGTTCTTTAACTAGCCTTCACATTATTTATCTTCAAACCTAACACATGGCATGAGAAAGAAATATGCCGGGCTTTTGACCCTTACTTCACCTTTTAATTAATTCTCAGAAGAGTGAACAAGTTTCAGTCTAAGAAGACACTGTGTGTTGAAAGGTCACGCCTGCGTCTGACAGATTCTGGAACAGCTGAAAAAGACAGCTGATTCAAAAAGCTTTTTATTTAATCTTCTCAGCTAAGGAAAGCAATTACTGAAAAGTATTTCCAGTTTTCAAACAAAGGAAAATATATTCTGACTTCTAACCTTTTCTCACAGAATGTTTTATATTAGCTACATAGTTTAACACTAACCTGATTAGTGAGGGAATGTAGTTCCGACCAAGCTAACCCCGATTTTATCGCAACTACCCTAACTGACTTCCACAACGCTGGGAAAACAGGTGCTCTTCAAATTATTTCTTCCGTGAAGTGCACAGTGGAATGTTGAGATGTCATGAAACCTAAAAGACTAGATTGCTAACAGTGGTGTGCTGTCGCAGTATGTGCATGTTGGCAGCCATCTTGGAGTTCCATCGGTGCCAACAAGCACTCCAGCTTGAGGGATTATCTGACTTTTGGTAAGTTTGTAGGGGGAAAATGGTAGCCAGTATAGAGTTAGAAGGAGGAAACCTCCCGTGAGTCCTGACAGAGAGAGAACCGGCTAAGGTAGAGGCATCAGTGGCTGTGGGAGCCTGAGGGCTGCTTGGACCGGGTGGAGTGGTTGCACGGGGAGGTGGAGACATGTTTCCAGGAGACACAGTGTGTGAGGGTGAATGTTGAGGGCTGGGTCTCAACTTCTTGGGGATTCGATAGTCCACAAGTGTCTTGGCCAGAGTGGGAAGTGGGGTGGACACAACAGCCTCACTCTCCACCAAAGGTGTATCAGGTGCAGGTGGCTCTCCCTGTGGGGATTTGCTGGATATGGTTGTATGCTTGGGGTGGCCTTGCCTCTTCCCCTGCATCCCCTGTTGTCCAGGTGAACCCCCCACTTTGTTCTCCTGTCCCAGCTTCACAGGGGTGTGGGTGGGAGTTGATGTTGTGGGTGAATCTGCCTTAGAAATGTGTTTGTGCTTAGTCGTTGCAGGCACCAGGTTCACAGCAGACAGGGCAAGTGTTTGTTTGTCCTTGGGAGCAGGTGTGGGAATGGGAGTGCCCTTGGATGGGGGGATTTTGATGAATGTGATGTTGATGCCTGCTTCTTGGCCTGATGCCCTTGAGTGTCACGAGATGGGCTTTTTGTTTTACGCTCCTGTTTGCCTGTTTTGTGTGTTGGGGATGGTGTCTGTGGTCTGGTCCGCTTGGAGTGCTGCTGTTGTGTGCTGTGTGTGGAGGACTTGGTGCCTGAGGGCTCTGGCGTGTGGGCACTCTCGTCAGGTGGTGCCACTGGCAGGGTGGTTGCTGAAGGGACAGGAGCCGGACTTGGAGCCTGTGACTGCTGAATGGCTGCCGTCACTGTGGAGGACAAAGACTGGACAGTTCGGTGTAGCCCACCCACATCAGAATGAATTCCCTCCATGAAGGCAACTACCTGTGCCAACTTCTGGTCATGATCCTGGAAGGCATTCAGAAGACCAGTCTGACCCACACACAGCTGGTGCAAAAGGTCCACCGCCTCCACACTGAGGGCAGCAGGGGACACAGGGGCAGAGGCAGCAGTGCCTGGGGTGAAGGAGACTCTACCCTTCCTAGGGCTGGGGGCACGGACAGCACTTGTGGGAGCAACCAGGAGGGTGGGCACTGGATGATGTGTGGTGGAAGAAGAGGCATATTTGGAACTTCCTGTACCCACCAACATCGAGGAGTCACCGCTGGAGTCTGAAGATGTGGAGGTTGGTGTTTCCGGGTGGGAATCATCCAGGGCACTCCTGTCCCCCTCCGAGGCACTGGTCACATCAGTGTCAGTGAGCTCATGTGTAGCAGTCGTGTCAGAAGCTTCCCCACTGGTGTTAGTCCCCCGTCCTTCCGTGCCCTGGGTAGATGCTGCAAGAGACATAGGTTCAGTATAGTGCCATACTTACAAACATCATATGCTAGCGAAGCACAAAACTTGAAAATGATACTCCCATGTTGGCCTCCTCCATGTACAGTCAGTATGTGCAACATTTATGCAATCATCAGAAGATGCATGGAAACATGCATAGTTGATAGCAATGCCCCATGTGGCATTGACACAGCCAAATAGCTGGCCCGTGCCTCCTTGTACCCTAACATACTATTCTCTGTAAGCATACCTACCTGCCTGTAGGTGAGATAGGTATACATCTAAACATGTTGTCTCTGTCACATATGGAGTCACTTTAAGGGAACACCACAGATACAAACTCCCAAATGTCCTTTTGCAATGGCCACAAGCTCCTGATATCCACCATGTTGTGCTTTGAAGCACAACTACAGTTGCACATTGGTGTCAGCTGTGTAGTTGTCACAAATCATATGTTGTGCACAGCACACATCTATAAATGCACACTAACATGATGCTCACTGCTGTTCACTGCCAGGTGATGTCTATGACACTCATACTGCAGCATATATCACAAGGCCACATCTCATCTGTCAATGACAAGGGTCATGGTTTTAAACACATGAGAAACCACATGTCGTACAAATGCATAACAGCTGCACTCAACACAGAGGCCACTTAGAAGCCATTGCATCACACTAGAGACATCACAGAGCTTCCCACTGGCTCATGTTTGTGATTCATGCAGTCACTCACACCCAAAGTCACACTTAGCTGAATACTCACCCCCAACTTGCTACTGATGGGCCCTCCAGCGTTCTTCCAGCTCTGGCTGTGTCACTGCCAAGATGCGGGCCATTAGTGGTGTCATGCTCCTGCGCGCCAACCTGCCACTCCGAGGGAGCACCCCTAGCATCATATCTGCCACGTTTTTGCTCAGCCGGCAGATGTCATCCCACCTCTTGTGACAGTGTGTGTGCCGTCGGTTGGAGACACCCAGAGCCCGCACCTTGCATGCAATGGCCCTCCATATCGCCTTACGCTGGTGGACCTTAAGCTGCAGGCATGGGAGACAAGAAGAGGAAGTTTCAGGGACACTGTTGTATGTACCACTTTGTGTCAGTACAGGAGCATGAAAATACATAGCACACTAATATATAAATGTTGAGCAGAGGCCATACAGCATGACACGTAGTACACTTGCATCGGATAATCCCATAGAAATGTATACATGTATGATGATGGACATAGTACATGGCCATCTCATACACATGCAGAGTTCAAGCACAGCAACCAATGTGAAAATGACCCTCATCTGTGATGCAGTATGTGAGTGAGCATGACATACAATACATTGGGAATGATGTGTCGGGGCTGACTCACTGTGTCATAACACCACACACCCCTCAATGTCCTTGACCAGTGAATGGCTACATGTGTCATGGTGGTCACATTTAGGGCCATGATTTGACATTCTCACACTCTTCTCACAAGGTGGAGGCCTGTCTTGTGCAATCCTCAGGCATAAGATAGCTCATTGAGAAATAGGGTGGTGGATAACACATATGTTTCACTCATTCCATTTAGTGATGGGTCCTTGTAACATTGGGCAGTTTCTGTGCAGGCCAGAGGGACTCACACTGAGGTTAAATATGGGCCATCAGAGAAATCACATGCATGTACAATATGAGAGGGGAAACAGTGCCTACACATGCGAGACTGAACACATAATGTAATCAATAGAAGGATGTTGTCTCCAAATTACATTTATCTGATGTGTCACAGGTGAACTACCACCACACAGGCATTGTACTCTTGTGCATAATGCACAGATCACCATAGTGGCAATTTGAGAACTGCACACACATCATTCAGTACTGTCTGGACAAAATACATTTGTAATGTCACAAATGAGCATGTGAAGCCTTAATGGACTATGACATCACATAGCACAGGCATCGTTTGTTCAGACTTCGACTGACTCAAACCAGCAGTGTAACTGTATGGCTGCAAAATACACTGCATGTCACTCCCATCCTTCAATGCAGTCTTGGATCTGTGGAAATAAGGCTACACACCCCGTTGACATGAAGTCAGCATGCTAGGCAGTGTATCACACATTTACATTAACCAGTCTCAGACCAACGTTTGTTGTTTTTTGCAGAAGAAGGGCTGTAGAAGTGTCCATGTTGCCATCCTCCCCACATACTCAAATGCAATTCTTAATAGGCCATGTATGGAGCAGGCTATAGGAAAAATATGTATGCATGCACATTGACTTGCACTCACAGGCACATACTACTACAGAGCAACATCATGTGAGCATTCTGAGTACTCTCAAACATTTATTCAGTAACACTTACCAGTACATCTGGCGCACCATACAGCCTCCCATACTGTGCAAGGACCTCGTCCACCAGGACCTCCAGCTCCTCTGTGGTGAAGGGACGGGCCCTGATATTCTCAGTTCTCGCCATCACTGGGTCCAGAATACAGGAACAGCAGCAGTTGGTGGTGAAGAATGGCAGGCAGCAGTGTCTGAATGCAAGTGAAATGTGTGGCTCTCTCACAGAGATTTATAGGCCCCTGGGGTTGTTTCAGTGATACTCAGCTGCTGCAATTGGTCTGCCTGGTTAGCATTTTTCAATTGTATCCAATAACCGGGACCGCGGAAGCGTAGCACGCCTACAGCGAGTTTCAAAATTGTATTTCACTAACGCGATCGCGGTTCCCATTGGCTGCATTGTCATTGGCATAGGCGGTGTCACACTGCGGGGGCCAGGCGGTCGCTACCGCAATCCTGCATCTTTCAATTGCAACCAATGCCCGGGCCCGTGGTAGCGGAGCATGCCTACCGCAGGTTTCAAATATGTATTGCAGTACCGCAATCGCGGTTCCCATTGGATGCAATGCCATTGGCATTGGCGGTGTCACACCGCGGGGTCCAGGCCGTCGCTACCGCAATCCTGCATCTTTCAATTGCGGCCAATGCCCGGGCCCGCGGTAGCGGAGCACACCTACCACGAGTTTCAAAATTGTATTTCACTACCCCGATCGCGGTTCCCATTGTCTGCATTGGCATTGGCGGTGTCACACCGCAGGGGCCAGGCGGTCGCTACCGCAATCCTGCATCTTTCATTTGCGGCCAATGCCCGGGCCTGCGGTAGCAGAGCACGCCTACCGGGAGTTTCAAAATTGTATTTCACTACCGCGATTGCGGTTCCCATTGGCTGCATTGGCATTGGCGGTGTCACACCGCGGGGCCAGGCGGTCACTACCCCAATCCTGCATCTTTCAATTGCGGCCAATGCCCGGGCCCGCGGTAGCGGATCACGCCTATCGCGGGTTTCAAATATGTATTACAGTACCGTGATCGCGGTTCCCATTGGCTGCAATGCCATTGGCATTGGCGGTGTCACACCGCGGGGTCTAGGCGGTCGCTACCGCAATCCTGCATCTTTCAATTGCGGCCAATGCCCAGGCCCGCGGTGGTGGAGCACGCCTAGCGCGAGTTTCAAAATTGTATGTCACTACCGCGATCGCGGTTCCCATTGGCTGCATTGCCATTGGTGCTGTCACACCGCGGGGGCCAGGCGGTCGCTACCGCAATCCTGCATCTTTCAATTGCGGCCAATGACCGTGATCGCGGTGACGGAGCACGCATACCACACCTATGGCCACACTATGCTCTAGCAATGGCAATAGCCAATTTTAATCATTGAAAACTATACATTCACAATGTATTACAGCACCTGTTTGCAAAATGTAATGCTAGTGTGACATTCAACTCACTGATGCCTACACATGCCATGTCAGTGCACATGATTACATGCATTGGCATGTACTTCCTCACATGTCACCTATGATATTTGTGTGCCAGTACACAGATTTGGTGTGTAATGGAGTCTCATTTGTGAACATCTCAATGTGTGAGATGGCTAATCAACCCACAGTAATGATGGACTGGCCACATGATGTGCCTATTTCACTGTGCACATTGCTGTATTGATTTTGGTAGTTGATCAGCTTACACACACTGTGCTCATTGTGTAGAAAAGTTGTGCTCTGTGCAACTTAAGCAAGAAGGTGTGGCAGGTACAGCAGCTACATAGAAGTCAGCAGTGTTGCTGTTTCCAACTTGTGCTGTGTCACCTACACCCAGGGCTGGTGACACAAGATGTAGGAGTGTACCATTTACCATTCACATAGTCAGAATCTGTTTTGGAGGTAGTCAGTATGTACATACTGACCACATGTACGACTACATGAGATCAAGGTGTCTCTGCATGTGACTTGTGCATTAAGCTGTTGTTACAATCCAGTCATTGTTGGTGCTGCATCAGTCAAGATGTAAGATGTTTGACACATCTCATAGGGGAATTAAATTGACATGTGTCCCCTTTCATTGTATGTAGGAGACGACCAAATGTGCATCGTCCGTTCCCAGTGCTGGTGAGCATGGAGGATGAGGACATCATAAGCCAATTCTGTCTGGATCGCCTTACCCTACAAGACCTATGTGGTCAGTTGGAGCCCCATCTGAGGCCTCGCAGAACCTATCCAACTGCTTTGACACCAACAGTTAAGGTGATGGCGGCCTTGCATTTCTTTGCAACTGGTTCGTTCCAGTACACGGTGGCCCTTGCCGGTGGGATGTCTCAAGCGATGTTCAGCATGGTGCTACGTGATGTCCCATCAGCAATGATGACATACAAGAACCGCTACATCCATTTTCCAAAGAGAAATGAATTGGCAGCTGTGAAGGGTGATTTTTATGTCCTTGGCCACATACCTAATGTTGTTGGCACCATTGACTGCTCACATGTTGGCCTGGTTCCACCACAGGCATGTGAGCACATATACAGGAACAGGAAGCATTTCCATTCCATTAATGTGCAAGTGGTATGCCAAGCGGATATGATTATCTCCCATGTCTGTGCCAGATTTCCCGGATCAGCCCATGACTCCTACATACTGCGTAACAGCATTATCCCACAACTGATGGCAAATCTGCATCCGGAGCGTGCGTGGCTTGTTGGTGAGTACGCCGAGTCAAGTAGTGTGCTGTATGTGTGACATGCTGTTCTCAGCTACTGTTTATATCAGTAAATTGCTCTCTGTATGTCACACCTAGGTGACTCTGTGTATCCCAACCAGCCTTGGTTGCTGAGCCCACTGAGGAATCCAAGGACCCCGGGTGAAGGCCACTACAATAATGCACATGGGAGGACACGTCGTGTGGTGGAGCGTACTTTTGGGCTTCTGAAGTCTAGATTCCGGTGTCTGGACAAGAGCGGAGGTGCACTAATCTACTCTCCCCAAAAGGTGTGTCAGATCATAGTTGCATGCCGCATGCTCCACAACATGGCCTTGCGCAAGGAGATCCCCCTGCTCCTGGATGATGATGAGCAGCAGATGCCCCCCCCCTGCAAACCCACACATGCCCAGTGACAACGATAGTGGAGAAGAGGAAGGTGTTGACCTGCGTCAACAGCTCATCGACAACTACTTCCCTTGAGTGTAAGTGACATTGTACAACAGTGACATTGTCTGTTGGCTTTGATGGTAGTGGCAAGTCATAGATGACCTTTTTGACTGCTGGCTGTTGTTGGCTCTGGGCTAATGGCTGATGTGTGTGGCACAGGGTATTTTTATCCAGGTACCTCATGTCTATGTTGATGTTGTTGCTCATTGTTATGTGTGCTGGTTTTTGTACGTTGATGACTAGTGGTGTGTTTTAGCTGTAATGGCATCACCTGACAAGTAAATGTCATTCTCTTGTGTCTTTCTAGGTCCGTTCACCCTCTCAATGCCTCGTCACAATCAGAGCTTGTGGTACATTGGACTCTGAGTTGACATTGTACATACTGTGATAAACATGGAGCTGACACAAAGACAGGTGTGTAAAGAGTGTTTATTTACAATAAGTATTTGTGACAGAGAAGTGATTATTTACAAAATTGGGCCAAGTGAATTTATGAGTTGTCAGTGATGGTAAATGAGACAAATAGAGTAGTCACCACATTGATGTAGTCACACAGTCCAACAGACTCCTGCCATCAACATGGCAATGTGGGTAAGGATAGTTAACAGAGTCAAACTCAAGGGGAATACAGGTGCCATCATGGTTGGCTCAGCGAATTGCGTTTGGATGGTGCATGGCCACGTGATCCTCCCCTGCTGTTTCTCGGACGGCCCCTCGTGCGTTTGACAGGGGGGCCCTCTGCTGCAGGCTCAGCGGTGTCTGAGGAGTCATTTTGTTGCAGCTCACCCCTCTCTGTGTCCGCAGCTGAGGTGGTGGGAATATCAGCATGCGGGCGACTGGAGGGGGGTTGAGGTGTCATTCGGGCCGCATGTCTGTCCCTCAGAATACCCACAAGCTGGCCCATGAGGTCCACAAGTTGGCCCATACGTGTGTCCATGGACCTCAGCAGCAGGCGGAGCTCACGCACTTCTTCCACAACCTGGCCCATCTGTCCCTGGTTCTGTTCATATGCCCCAAGGACTCTTGCGACGGTGGCCAGGGCTTCAGTCTCAGTGTCCTCCTGGATTTGTCCCCCAGTTGCCCTCCCACCTGCCCTGCTGACACGGACCTGTGGCGTTGGCACTGGACACACCTGCACACTCCCCATGGCATCCTCTGATTGTGTTGTGGTGTTGGTATCCACTGAGGCAGGGAGAGTGTTGCAGGCAGCAGTGGTGATGGTGGTAGTGGAGGCCGCACAGGTTGTTGTAGCAGGGGTCAGCGCTGATGTTGTTGCTGTGGTGGTGGTGGTGGAGACAATGAGGGCCTGAGACGTGGTACGCCCTGGCAGTCCGGAGGGGCCAGGTTGTTGCTCCTCATCCGAGAAACGTAGGTAGTCCGCATCCGAGAGTTCATGTTCCGGGGGGGAGACAGGCTCTGCAGGTTTGTGGGATTTTCTGCTGCAGTTGCTTGTGGATCTCCTGTTGAACAGAGGTTACATTTTCATTGAAGTGCACTCCACAAGCTTGGTGTTAGACTTTTGGATGTTACATTTGATACACCAAACACTTTACATTGCAATCACTTGGTTTGGCAGCAAGATACTGAGCATCATGACGTGATGTTGAGGTACATACATTACTTGTCCATGGTGTGACATGTAAATTGAAACCATGTGCCACGTACAGATTGTGTGACTACAAGGACATGTCATCATCTAACAACTTGCGGCACATCAACTTTATGTAATGCGTCTTTTTTGTTTGCTCTTCATGGAATCAATTTCAGCTAAGCAAGAACTAGCCATTGGAATGTTATACATACCTTTTTCATATAATGTACTTTACTTTGTTTGTCAGATTGACCATGCATGTTGTGTATTCATATGGGCCTTCATGCTCTGACACCAAGGCACTTACACATTGCATTCTGTGCTGTGCATGATTGTGCCATGAATTACTTTCACATGTGACTTGGTGAGTCAAAGTTTATTTCTGTGACAGTTACGTGCACTTAGCTGTCTGCACACTGGATGTGGCTTTTGGATCTATGCCAAGTTGGCTGACATGTGAGTGCTGGTGTGGTCATCTGGCTCCATGTTTTTTGAGAAGGATGGCAGGGTGCATGCACTGACTACCTACCTGTTCGGTGACACAGTGAAGGGAAATGGCTGCCACATGTTTCTGGGTGGGGTGAGTCCTGCTTAGCTGTGGGACGAGGGGGCCTGGTGGGAGTTGTAGTGCAGGCTTCCCACCCACAAACACCCCTCCCTGTTCAGAAGGCTACCTACATGTTATGTGAAGGTGAGCAATGCAATGGCTGCTACATGGTTCTGGGTGGGGGGAGTGTTCCATCCTGCTCAGGGGTGAGACAAGAGAGCATGAGAAGGCTGACTACCTGTAAGTTTGAGGAGAGCAATGAGATGGCTGCCACATGGTTCTGGGTGTGGGGGGTGTACCATCCTGCTCAGCTGCGGGACAAGGGGGCCTGGTGGGAGTTGTAGTGCTGGCTTCCCAACCACAAACACCCCTCCCTGTTAAGATGGCTACCTACCTGTTAGGTGAAGGTGAGCAATGCAATGGCTGCCACATGGTTATGAGTGGGAGGAGTGTACCATCCTGCTCAGCTGTGGGACAAGGGGGCCTGTGGTGAGTTGTAATGCTGGCTTCCCACCCACAAACACCCCTCCCTGTTAAGATGGCTACCTACCTGTGAGTTTGATGAGTGCAATGAAATGGCTGCCACATGGTTGGGGGGGGGAGTGCTCCATCCAGCTCAGCTGTGGGATAAGGGGGCCTGGTGGGAGTTGTAGTGCAGGATTCCCACCCACAAACAGCCCTCCCTGTTCAGAAGCCTACCTACATGTTATGTGAAGGTAAGCAATGCAATGGCTGTCACATGGTTCTGGGTGGGGGGAGTGTTCCATCCTGCTCAGGGGTGAGACAAGAGAGCATGATCAGGCTGACTACCTGTAAGTTTGAGGAGAGCAATGAGATGGCTGCCACATGGTTCTGGGTGCAGGGAGTGTACCATCCTGCTCAGCTGTGGGACGAGGGGGCCTGGTGGGAGTTGTAGTGCTGGCTTCCCACCCACAAACACCCCTCCCTGTTAAGATGGCTACCTACCTGTTAGGTGAAGGTGAGCAATGCAATGGCTGCCACATGGATCTGGGTGTGGGGAGTGTACCATCCTGCTCAGCTGTGGGACAAGGGGGCCTGGTGTGAGTTGTAGTGCTGGCTTCCCACCCACAAACACCCCTCCCTGTTAAGATGGCTACCTACCTGTTAGGTGAAGGTGAGCAATGCAATGGCTGCCACATGGTTCTGGGTGTGGGGAGTGTACCATCCTGCTCAGCTATTGGACAAGGGGGCCTGGTGGGAGTTGTAGTGCTGGCTGCCTGTACACATGCCCCCATGGAAATATTGCTAGCTACCTTTGGGGTGATTCAGAGGAAGGAAATGTTAGATGTCTGAGACATGTGTTGGGAAGAGTGTGTTGTACGTAAGTGCATTTGTGTTTAGGAAGTGTAGCTTTCTAGTTGTGCAAGACATGACATAGCAGTGTAATGGGAGACATATGTTGGTACTTACCAGCCTACACTCCCCCGGGTATTCCTGTGAGACTCTCTGGATGCAGTATGGCAAGCACATGCTCCTCCCATTTCGTTGAATGTTAGTGGTGGAATGGGAGGGAAACCGCCAGTCCTCTAAGCCAGCTCATGGTTCTTGTTGGCACACTCTTTCACCCTGGTCTTGAGGTCATGCCACCTCCTCCTGATGTCCTCCAGGGTGCGCGGGGTGGTCCCCACTGCATTGACTTTGTTGACTATCCTTGCCCACATTTGATTTTTTCTAGCTACTGGTGTCTGTTGGACCATGCTTCCAAACAAATGTGGTTCTACTCTGATTATCTCATCTACCATGACTGACAACTCATTGTCAGTTAATTTTGGAATTTTTTTCTGTGCCATGGGGTGTGATGTGCAAATGGGTGAAAAGTGCAGGTGGGAAGGTGGTGGTGGAGATGTATGTGGTGTGTGTGGTTGTGAAGGTGTGATGTGTGCTGATTTGCCTCTCCCTTGTGCTGTGGGGTTGGGCCCTTCAGTGCTGGAGTTGTGCAAAGGATTCTGGGCAGGGAAGGGGCTGGTTTTATACTCAGCTATGTGGGTGGGTCAAAATGGAGTATTCATGTCAGGTGTGTTGTCTGGGTTGACCTGGGATCTGTATTATTTACTTCCCATGGGGATGTGTCATTGGGGTGTGTTAGGTGTTTTTTAAGGCTGAGCCAGATATACAGCCACAATTGGTAGCCTTGTTGTGTGGTTGCTTTCGACCGCCATTACTCTTCCTGCTCGACCGCGGCGGTCGGAATGCAACAGCCCTTCCGCCAGCTTTCCCATTCAGCATTAGTTGCGATCGCGGCGGTCGGAAACAACTGATCGTTCCGCTGACACCGCCATCGTATCGTAATTTCACTTGCGGTCATTCCGCCGGTCGATCGGCGATTTTGGGTCTTGCCGCAGCAAATCCGAATGCCGCGGACGGATTTTCAGCTGTTCCGGACGTTCCAGGCGGAGTTTTGTGGAATCCGTCTGCGGCGGTCGGATTTCTCTGGCGGTGCATCCTAATCTGACCGCCGGTTTTGCCGTGGTACATGCGGACGGTTATTTTCTGCTACCACAGTGGTCAGAATGCTTTTCCGACTGCCATCGTAATCGACCCTTTAGCAAGTATATAAGGGAACTAATAGATAAGGTACAATAAGAAACAACAAATTAAATAAATAAACATTTGTAACTAATAAATACTTTTTTCTTTACAGTTTTTACAAACTCCACCTACAAAGAACATCCACGAAATTAAATTCATCAACTATAATTAGTAAGTATTATTTGTTTCACTACTAAATAAAAAAAGATACAAATAAATTAAAAACATATGTCACATTTAAATAACATAAACATTTTACTTTCGTACCAACAGAAAATAGAACAGTGAAAAAACGAACATCAAATAATCCAATCAACAAAAGTGAAACAACACTAATGTAAGTATTTTTTGTATATTATTAATAATACTAGCATATTTATTATTCACAATAGCATATTTACTAAACACATATGTATATATCTTCACAGATATACCCCAAAAATGGTAGAAGGAGCAAAGTTTATTACATCTCAAAAGAGGAAACTAATGCTTTGCTACATGGGTTACACTTACACTCAAGAAAAAGTAATAGAAAATAAAACTCATTGGAAATGTAGCAAATATTATTCCAATGCCTGTTATGGGAGAGCTACTACAATAGATTTGAATGTTGTGAATGTTAGAGAACACAACCATCCCCTAATGTGACTGAAGTGGAAGTAGGAGATGCCCTAGAGACAATAAGGGAAGCAAGCACAAGTTCCAACCAGACAAGTACTCAAATACTGAAAAATGTTTTAACAAGAGTACCAGAACATGTCACAGGACAACTACCTTACATCCCCAATTTAAAAAGATTAATAGCAAAAAATAAGAGAGCTTCGGATCAAACTCCACCTGTCCCTCAAACTTTTGCAGAAATTCAAATACTCCCAGAATACACAATCACCCACGAAGAAGAAAAATTCTT
Organism: Calotriton arnoldi; assembly: GCA_963921515.1. Taxonomy (NCBI): domain Eukaryota; kingdom Metazoa; phylum Chordata; class Amphibia; order Caudata; family Salamandridae; genus Calotriton; species Calotriton arnoldi. The sequence goes on from CAWUFW010006807.1 coordinate 145,932, forward strand.
GCTTTATGACAACAAAAGTCATGACAAAAGAATTATGTTTACAACTAATACTAATTTGCAAAAACTTAAAAACTGAGAAACGTGGATGATGAATGGGACCTTTAAAGTCTGTCCCATTTTATCAGCTTTATACAATTCATGGAGAATTTGAAGAGACAAATGTCCCATTCATGTATGCATTGCTGCCTAATAAACATAACACCACCTATATTGAAGTACTAACTATAATAAAACAATTCACACAAAATTACTATCCCCAAAGAATAATAATAGATTTTGAACAGGCAATGATTCAAGCAATACTCAAACTATACCCACACACTGCAATACAAGGTTGCTACTATCATTTTAATCAAACCATATGGAGGCACCTACAAAAATCTACTTTAAGCATAGAATATTCAACTAACTGCAACTTTGCCTACCAAATTAAAAAATTAATAGCCCTGGCCTATGTACAAACTACTGAAGTAGCCAATCACTACAACTTACTAATAGAAAGTCCTTTCTATCAGTCCGATGAAACAAATTTAAATCCCTTCTTCGACTACTTTGAAGACACCTGGGTGGGAAGGTCAGGGCAGGGCATCGTAGACAACCTAAATTTCAAATCCCCTGGTGGAATGTGTACGCCAGTACTGTGGCTCAAAAAGCCAAGACAAAAAACGCAGTGGAAGGATGGCATAATGCCTTCCAAGCCACAATAGGAAGAGGACAAGCAACATTACACAAACTTATTGAAGCTATTAAAAAGAACAAAGCTACCAAGAGCTCAGACTAGAGCAATTTCTAAGCAAAATAGGACCTAAACTAAGCAAAGAAACGAAAACTATGTACAAATACCTCCAACATAAAACTAGGATGTATCCAAATACCCAAGGTCTAGAATATCTAGACATAATTGCAAAATCAATTCTTTAAAGGAAACCAAATAGCAAACATTTTAAAAATAGAAAACATAAAAACAAAGGGGCCGATTCCGATCTCGGCCGGTAGGGCTCCGAATCGGATTCGGCTTAACCGGATCCGATTCGGAGCCCTATTTCCCGACCGATTCGTACGCGCGTCCGGCCGAGCGAGTACGATGCGAAATCACCGACCGACTCGTTCGGGCGTCCCGACCGCTCCGACCGACTCGTTCCCGTGTCTAACCGCACCGACCGACTCGCTCGGACACGACTCGCACCGCACAATGGAGACGTTCCCCGGCCGGGTAAGTACGATGCGTGCCGCGAGCAGTCCGACCGAGCCGCGCACTCCGGCTCCAAAGAGCAGTCAGAGCCGTACTTCGGGGGTCCGTGTCGGACCCCCTGTATGCGTAGCCGCGCGAGTCGCACACAGGGGGGACCCATGGGTCCCCCCTACCTGTGCATGTACGGCACGAGTCGCTTCGCCGCGTACCCGCTGTAGGGGGCGCCCCTGTTCGCCTCGCACCCATTGAGGCAATGGGAGCCCGCGTACGCGTTGTACGACCGGCTCCCATTGACTTCAATGGGAGTCCGACCGACTCGAGTACGATAGCATACGGACGCATCGTACTCGTTCGGTCGGGCTGCACGGGTCCGATTCGGTCGGAAATCTCTCCGGGTCCGGCTCGGTCGGAGAGATTTCCGGCCCGAATCGGAATCGGCCCCAAAGTATTTCTCTTTTTTTAATTAATAAATATAATTAGGTCATAAAATTTAAAATATAACACAAAATTATATGACATAAAATAAATATAAAACAAAAAAGAGAATGAAAAAATAAACATTTCCCACCCATAGTAATAAAAAATAATTACTTACAATTATGTAGCTGTAGAATATCCTCAAACGATAAAATCCACAGCAAACCAAGCACAAATTAATCCATTGACTAAAGAAACCCCCCAAAAATGCAAAAATGCAACTGTGGAGAAAAGAATTCAATGCTGCAATTCTCTCAATAACGAAAGCCTCAAAAACCCAAAAATAGTTTATAAAAAACACTCCAACAACCCGGGAAAAAAAGGAAATGTATAGTAACTTGTTATCAAACAAAAAACAACGTTGTCCTTTAAAAAAAAAAAAACGCGTGAGGAACTCCATCCGTTCACCAGAGCCAGTACCTGTAAATAAAAAATAAACAACACCCACCCACAACAGAAATACAAACCCACGAGAACTGATATCAACATCAAATATACAAAAACACATGTAGTGAGCACATAAGTAAAACTATATAGCATTGCAATTATATCCGACACTAAGTCAAACACATAAAACACTAAACTACCAAAACAACACCTAACTACACTGAAATCGATCAAATAACCCCTAACAAATATATTTACACTACTACTATCTTACCCCTACCTTAAAACTAACTTAAAAGTGTATAAAAATAAACTTACCCGGACGGACGAAAAGCAGCTCCCAACTGCGAGGTTCCGTCTTCCAAAATGACCTAAAAATGAAAGCGATAGATAGAAAAGTGAAAAAAAAGGAAATAAAATGGCCGCATAATTAAAATGAAGATATATGACTAACTCCCCATAGACAACAATAGAAAATATTTAGAAAAATGTTTAAAATTATATTTATAACTTTATGCATTGCAATGTATTTTCCCAATGTTTAAAAAAGCTATAATATAATATTTAATGTATATTAAAATATATTGTTTATTTCATACACTGTTAATGTACAAAAATTATACAAATGTGATAAAAAATATATATGCATTACACAAAATATTTCTGTAAAAATATTGTAAATTATTTAACATATTACGTATTATTTTATTAAAAATAATATTCAATATACTAAATAATAAAATATAATCTTGTAAAATACAAAATATATATGTTTTCAAACTAATTAAAATGAAATAAAACATATTTTAAAAATGTAAACAAAAATGCATACAAATGTTTTACTTTTGTACAAGCAACAAATGAAGAATACAAATGAAACTGTTTTTTAATAAAATCATTGAAATGTTTTACTTTACCATTACATGACTATGCTACCAAAAAATGTACAATTGTTGAACACTGTACCAACATTTTTTATATGTAACAATATATGATTTGTTTCACATTTATGAATAATAAATAAATGTTACAAATATGTTATACTCTTTAATAAAATGTGAATAACATCAAAATGTTTGGTTTATTTTTGTAAATATTATAATAAATTTTGTAACCAAAGAAAATATTAAAAACGTAATTGTGAATAAAAATATAAATGTCTTTTTTATCAAAAAAATATTGAAAATGAAAACTAACATACATCTATTGACTTATACCAATTTACAAATAAACTTAAAAAAATGCTGAATACAATAATAATTTACAACTCCAACCCCAAATCCATGTAAACTCAGAGAAAGTGCTGGATAGTAAACCATAATAATTACTATTCTAACTGCAAATCCAACTAAACTCAGGAAAAGTGCTGGATAGTAAACCATAGTAATTTACTATTCTAACTCCAAATCCCTTAAACTCAGGGAAGGTTATGGGTAGTAAACCATAATAATTTACTATTCTAACTCCAAATTCAACTAAACTCAGGGAAGGTGCGGGGTAGTAAACCATAATAATTTACTATTCTAACTCCAATTCCAACTAAACTCAGGGAAAGTGCTGGATAGTAAACCATAATAATTTACTATTCTAACTCCAAATCCAACTAAACTCAGGGAAAGTGCTGGATAGTAAACCATAATAATTTACTATTCTAACTCCAAATCCAACTAAACTCAGGGAAAGTGCTGGTTAGTAAACCATAATAATTTACGATTCTGACTCCAAATCCAATTAAACTCAGGGAAAATGCTGGATAGTAAACCATAATAATTACTTTTCTAACTCAAAATACAACTAAACTCAGGGAAAGTGCTGAATAGTAAACCATAATAATTTCTATTCTAACTCCAAATCCAAATAAACTCATGGAAAGTGCTGGATAGTAAACCATAATAATTTACTATTCTAACTCCAAATCCCTTAAACTCAGGGAAAGTTATGGATAGTAAACCATAATAATTTACTATTCTAACTCCAAATCCAACTAAACTCAGGGAAAGTGCTGGATAGTAAACCATAATAATTTACTATTCTAACTCCAAATCCAACTAAACTCAGAAAAGTGCTGGATAGTAAACCATAATAATTTACTATTTTAACTCCAAATCCAATTAAACTTAGGGGAAGTGCTGGATAGTAAACCATATTAATTTACTATTCTAACTCCAAATCCAACTAAACTCAGGGAAAGTGCTGGATAGTAAACCATAATAATTTACTATTCTAACTCCAAATCCAATTTAACTCAGGAAAACTGCTGGATAGTCAACCATAATAATTACTATTCATACTCCAAATACCACTAAACTCAGGGAAAGGGCTGGATATTAAACCATAAAAATGTACTGTTCTAACTCCAAATCCAACTAAACCCAGAAAAGTGCTGGATAGTAAACCATAATAATTTACTATTCTAACTCCAAATCCAACTAAACTCAGGGAAAGTGCTGGATAGTAAACCATAATAATGTACTATTTTAACTCCAAATCAATTAAACTCAGGGAAAGTGCTGGATAGTAAACCATAATAATTACTATTCTAACTCCAAATACAACTAAACTCAGGGAAAGTGCTGGATAGTAAACCATAATAATGTACTATTCTAACTCCTACTATAAGTAAACCCAGGGCAAATGCTGGATAGAAAATCATAATTATTTACTATTTCAACTTCAAATAAAAATAAACTAAAAACAAAAATTGATTAATACCCCCATTTTGATCTTTACAATTAATACATAAATATCCTTAAATAAAAACTTCATTATTAAATTTAATTTATCTTTCAAAAATTAAAATAACATTTTTAATTTGATAAAAAATATTATTTTTTCTAATTAACACAATTTAAAAAAATGTATTAATATATTTATATACAATTCAATAATTTAAACAATTTTTAAAACATTTTTTTCCAAAGATTATGATTATTTGTAAAAATTTGTGAAATGTATGAAATTATTAATAATACATTTTATTTAACTAAATTGACAGTAATAATTTCGCCACAAATTTAATTTTGAAATTGTAAATTTTTTTGATTTTTAAAAAAAACTATTTAAATATTTGTAATTTAGGGGCTCATTACGATGGCGGGCGGACCTGAGTCCTCCCACCATTGTGGTGGGAATCGGGACCGCCCACCATGCATGCGGCAGTCCCGCACACTGTAGCACCCGCCGCAATGTTAAAAATGCATGTTGTGCATTTCACTGCACTATGTGGCAGGCACCACACTGTGCCTGCCACTTGGTGCAGTGAAATGTAGGGGGGAACCATGGGTACCCCCCCAGTGCACAAACACCACCCCCAAACACAAGGGGGGCCCGCAACGAGCCCCCAAAATCAATCCCCGCCAGCCTTTTAATGGCGGATTACCCGCCACAGAAAGGTTGGCTGAAGCCAGCATCCTAATTTGGTGGACGGTGCCTGCTAGGCACCACCACCATTTTGTGGATGCAGACCGCTCCGCCAGGCAATCGGAACGATTGCCTGTGGCGGTTCTGTGGTGGACGGTCTTTGCGTCCGCCACGGTTGCAGTCTAGATCCCCCCGCCATCGTAATGTGGCGGGGGGAAAATTGCGGTCCGATGGCGGAAGGCCCACCACTGCACGGCTGGCGGTGGCGGGCCTTCCGCCATCATAATGACCCCCTTAATTATGAACATTTATTTACCCAAACATTCTTCAATAACTCAAAACCTATATCCCATAAAAACTCTATATACCACAGCAAAAATGTATTAATTATTAATAAATATATTTCAAACCCACAATATTTTTAATTTACTACCCACCCTTATCCCCTATAAACCCAACATCCCGCTCCTATTAATAAATTAAAATTAAATAAGGTATATTACCTCACCAAAATATTTTTAAATTACTCCCCACCCTTATCCCCTATAAACCCAACATCCCACTCCTAAAATTAATCTGAAAACAAATAAAAATGAGCTATTTAAACAAAATATTTTTAATTAAACATTATAACTTAACAAAAACTAACATAAAAACAAAAATTGGAACATAAAAAAAGTCAAAAACATAAAATCGATATTACTTACATCAATATTTTTTACATCTATATTGTAAAATTCGATATTACTAGATAACAAGAAAATCAATATTTTTACATCGATATTACTTACCTCGATATTTAAAACCAACAATATTCTTACCTCGATTATCATGCGTGTCGATATTTTTGCGCCGATATTCTGTCTCTGCACCATACCCTCTCATCTTAAATCTTTCTATCATCCTTGCCTCCTCTGCCTGATATGCTTCTGGTGTACTACAGTTTCTTTTTGCTCTTAGGAGCTTCTCATAGGGAACGCTCCATTTGAGTTTCAGGGGATGATGGCTGTGAGCATGCAGTATGCTATTCCCTGTCGTGGCTTTCCTGTATAGTTTTGTAATTATAGTCTCACCCTGGATCTCCACCATAACATCCAAAAAGTCTATCCTGTTTTTATGTGTTCTGCTGGTAAATTTCAAATTAAGATCGTTGTCAGCCATCCTACCAAGAAATGTATCTAACGATCTCTGTGGGCCATTCCAAATCAGAAAAATATCATCTATGAAGCGTGTCCACAAGATTAGATGTTATGTATGTTCTTTGTATTCTTCCGACCAGATGTACTCAGATTCCCACCAACCCATGAACATGCAGGGGTCCCAAAATGCGTTCTCCACATGTTAAGTTTATAGGGATTTTTCATTTTTTGAACACAACTACATCCCGAACTGCTGAACAGAATTACACCAAATTTGGCAGGAAGCTAGATGTTGGTCCAGAAAGCATGCTTTTTGTGATTTGGTGTAAATATGTTCAGTAGTTTCAGAGATATTCAAGTTAAAAATATATATAAATATATACATCTCTGATAGCCCTAAATACCTACTGAAATGCTACAGAAATTTGATTGGCTGCCAACACGTCAACCAGGAAGTTTTGGCAGGCATCCTAGGACCAATGTACATGATAGCACTCCATTGAAATGCACTGTAGTGAATTGCAGGTTTTGAGGGTCACAAAAAGGAGAAAGTATAAACAGTGATACCAGATTATAGTTACAAAAGATATCATTTGTTGATGGTACCAAACTAATTTTAAGAACAGTGGTGTGTTCTAACATGATTTTATATTTTTTAAAAGCCTTCTTCTGGGATTTCATGAATCATGTTTAAGAGAAAACTGTTTTCTCATGATTTTCCCATAGAGGTTATGGAAAGTGCTCCAGAAGCTACAATGCAGAGCATATTTTCTGTAAATTCACACTATCTTTCTCAGCCATATGAAAATGAAGTCTGACATTCTCAGTAAATCATGGTCTTCCAACAGGAGCAGCCTGTCAGTTGATTCCCTTGTGTTCTACTGTAGCCTCCCAGAGTGTTCTAAAGAACAACCAGAGTGATAACCGTGGTACTTATGACAAAACTATGGCACACTTGAAGTCCTGTTGATTGTATCAAACTGGTAGAACTTAGTACATTTATTTTAGTAAGGAACAAAACAAGGGGGTTCAGCTTGTCATAGAAATTATGATTAGTGCTGTAGAAAGAAAAATTAGGACACATTTTAAATGAGTTCTCAAATATCTTCCTCGTCTATTTCAATTAAAAATTCAGACATGCAGACTAAAACATGCACTTTCAACACCAGAAGCAGATTGGTGATCATCAGCTTTACTATAGTGTTCTAATGAGCAACTAGAGTGCTAACATTCTAAATTTATGCCAAAAGTGTGGCACATCTGAACGCCATCTTGATAGAATGGAAGTAGAAAACTGAAAGCATTTTCTGCTGAGGATGCTGCAGTAAATGAGGAAATTCGGGAGGTACATAACAGATACGTCTCCCAAGATGGCCACTATAGAAAAAAGATCCCAAATAAAGCACAAATACCACTCAAATATAGCCCACATATAGCACAATGTCAGAAGTGTGCAAAACACTTATTTTTGTTTTTCTGCAGTATTACATAGCCCAGACTTGACCCGGAGTGCATTACATGAGCATCATTACTCTAGGGCACATTAATTTTGTTTTTAGGCATGGGGAGATTGAGTGATTTGTCCAGAATCACAGGATTCTGAGCTGACGCCAAAACTCGAACATGGTTCCCCAGTTGCAAAGTTTGCATCTTTGACCATAACGCCATATACTCTACCTTAAGTGTAGCCACTAATAAAGTGATTAACTATATAAAAAAACATAAAGATAGCAAATTGTTTAAAAGTGCTTTTTTGCTATTTTGAGAACTAAGAAAATATGTCCATATTTTAGTTGTTTAGAACACTAACTATAATTTCTCTGGGAATAAGACCCTCTCATGGAGGAGGGTGCAGAGGCAATAGGTTGTTTACGCTGGGCAGGTGGGAGGGGCAGTGGCAGCACAATGGACCATAGAGGGCAGAGGAAAGGGGAGCAAGGGTAGCAAAAAAACCATGCAGTATAGGCAAAAGAGGCTGTGGCAACATGAAAGACCATTGAGGGCAGAAGGAAGAGTCAGTGGCAGTACAACCATACATGCCAACAGACACGATTCAGGCACGAAACTCCCAATATTTTTACGTCCAAAAGGGCTTTATTTTATCTGTCTCCTGCCTAAAAGCTTTCTTTTTCAATGTGAGTCAATGGAAAAAAATCAATTCGCCAGGTTTTCTGTTATATCCTGCTTATTTAAATATATGTATCCCAGTTTACCTATCTCCCTGCTGCTCAGTTTCTTTGTATGCCACATATCCTACATGAGTACCCTTACATGAGGAAGGCCCTAATCTCTTAGCAGGTGGTGGACACCCATTTCTTGGTTTGTCCTTACACTCTCTTACATGAGGGATGGGTATGGAGTTTAGTTCCATTTTTATACTTCACATTCCCTTACATGAGGGACGGGTATGGGTACTAGTCCCACTAGTCCCATTTCTACATTCTACATTTTACATTAAGTGACCTCTACGTGGGGGTAGGCTATATGGGTGTGGTTCCCATTTACACGTGTTTACGATGTTAACCCTTACACAGGGTAGGTCTTCATGGGTTATGTTCCATTTACATTTGTTTTCACCCTTACGACGGGGGTGGGTTATGGGTGATAGTCCCATTTACACGCTATACATTAAAAATCCCTACACAAGGTGTGTTTTTATGGGTGTCAGTTCCATATACATGGTTTAAGTCAAAAACCCTTACTGGAGGGATGACTTTTTGGGTTACAGTCCCAAGTGTTTTACCCTTTACATGAGGGTGTCACAATGGGTTTCTTAGTCCCATTTTCAGAGTGTACATCATGTTCCTTACATTAGGGATCCTGTTTACACTTTTGGTTCCCTTGTTGTTGGGATCGTAGTCTCTGGGTGAGGTCCACCCTTTGCTACATGTTAATTTTATTCTAAATTGTTTTATTGGGGAGGATGGGTTATATTGCTTGTCAATTTATTTTATATTGCTTGTCAATTTATTTATCCTTCCTTTCAGATTACTTAAGTGTTCAGACTCTCTCGTGATGTATTTCAATTTGCATCCCTGAGTCTTGAACTATTTTCTGCTTTTGTACTTTCTTGTGTATAGTTCCTCCCATGTTGTATTGTTCTTTTAATTTTTCATTTAAAAGGAAGGGGATATGTTATATCCTGCTTATTTAAGTATATGTATCCCAGTTTACCTATCTCCTTCTGCTGCTCAGCCAGTGTGAGTGTTGAGAGTGGAATGTTGGTGTGACTGTGATGCTTGGAATGCTTGGGTGCCTGTGTGGATGAGGTGTGACAGTTGGAAGAAGGGCTGAGCAGCAGAAAAGCTGCTCCTGGTGGGGCTGAAGGGCAGATGTACATGGAAACCAACTTATTGTACTGGAATGCCATTCTGCAACCTGATCTTAATAAAGGAACTTATAAAATACAACTCGGCTACGCCTGGTAAGATACAACATTTTCTTTCACAAAATCTCTCTCTTACCAAGTTCAAAATGTTGGCAAATAAGGTACATTGGATCACGGAGGACAGGAGGAATGGGGTAGGGGCTTGGATCCGATAAGAGAAGACAAGAGGAAGATGGGCAGGGGCACCAAACTGACCTTACAGAGCAGGCATCAGGGGTTGTAGCAGAACAATATCCCACACCGGGCAGGAGGGATGGAAATGCAGCACAGCAGTCAATGGAAAGCAATAGGGAGGGTACAGGGCTATGCACATTGATAACAGAGGGTAAAGAGGCATGGGCAGCAAGCTGACCACACCATCAGATGGGTGGGACAGTTGCAGCATAACGGACCATGAAGGGCAGGAGGGAGGGTGTAGGGGCACGACAAAGGACCAGACAAGGCAGGAGGGAGGGGATAGTAGGCTGTACATGGAAAACAGAGGCCGGACGCAAGGGGGCAGAGCAGGAGCAGCAAGCTGGTGATTGGAGGGCAGGAGGGATGGGCACTGGAAGCCCAACACACCATGGAGGGCAACAGTGAGACTATAATGGCATACACACAGACATTGGAGGAAAGGTGGGGGGGTCAGGGGCAGCAAACTGACTACACGGGGCAGGTGAGAGGGGATATGGCAGCACAGAAGACCATGCATGGCAAGCAGAAGAGTTAGTGGAAGCATAACGGTCATGGTGGGCAAGAGGGAGGGGAAAGGGGCATGCACAAAGGACCCTGTGGGACAGAAGGGAGGGGTAGGGGCTGGACATACACAAAAGAGGGAAGGGGCTTCACAACAGACCACACAAGGCAGGCAGGATGAGCAGTTGCAGCAAAACAGAGCATGGAGGGCAGAAGGGAGTGGCAGCAAAATGGACCATGCAGGACAGGAGAGAGGGATTCGGACATGGAACTTGGACTGGCAGGGTGGTGGTGGCAGGGACAGGCGGCAGCCATCTGACCATGCTAAGCAGGTGGAAGGGGCAGTGGCAGCTCAACAGAACACTCAGAGTAGATGTGAGTGTGGCAGGTCCATGGAATATGGTGGGCAAAAAGGAGAGAGTAGGGGTGTGCTCACAGACATCAGAGGGCAAATGGAAGGAGAGTAGGGGCTGCACACTAAGCACTGAGGCTAAGCAGGAGGGCAATGATGAGGCATATAATTGGGAAATGTAGGGCTGGAGGAGCGGGCACAGACAGCAAGCTTAATGGAGGGCAGTGGCAGCACATGAGACCATGCAGGGCAGGAGGGAGGGGACTTGTACATGGACTCAGACAACAGAGGATTGGTAGGAGGTGGATGGGGAAGCAAGCTAACTATTTAGGGCAGGCAGGAAGGGCAGTGGCAGAACAATAGCCACAAATGGCTGTATTGAGGGAGCAGGTCATGGACTTAGGCAATGGATGGCAAGAAGGAGGGGGGACAGGAGCAGCAAGCTTGGGTGAGGGCAGCACAATGCCATGCCAGGCCCTGTGTTTAACCCCCCAATCTGCATTGCGATGGGCATCTTACTTAACATTAAAAAACCTTAGAAATTCACTGAAAAAAACAAAGGTTACAGGGTCGTTATACTTAGGAAATAGAATTTAAAAAACCTTAGCAATTCACTGAAAACAGGAACATGATAGTTTAGCTCAGACTTCACTCGTACAAAACCAGTGAAATTCAGCAGTCATAGTTACCCGAGCTAACTATAATTTATGCCCCACAATCCACTGCTTATGGACTCACACATTAGATCACTCGTGACAGGGTCAGTGACAATAGTCATGAAATCACTGATGACATCATCAAGTGATTGTTTGTGTTTTCTAAAAGTTTATGAATTTTAAACCTATTTACTAAGGTACTACAAAAGTGCCACATACGCCCAGATATACAAATGTGGTTATATATAATATCTTGAAAACTACTGAACATATTTACACCAAATAAGAAGAAGAATGATCTCCGGGACAGAATCTACCTTTCTCCCAAATGTTGTGTAATTCCGTCCAGCGGTTCGGGCTTCTAGGTAATTAACTTAGGAAACACACTTTTTTTTGACTTACGCCTTTTTTATGCCCCCAAAACTTTCCATGCACAGCTAAAATCACCAGCAAAAATCTGTGAAGATTCATCAACCGGTGCAAAAGATATAGTCAAGTCATTTCCCTTGCCAATCAAAAACCCATACCCACATAAAACCCTAAAAATTCTTTTGCCACTCTTACCCCATACAAATCCCTAACCACCCAAAAACCTATACCCACTATAACCTTAAAAAAATCCCTTGCCACCCAAAAACCCATGCCCACCCTAAACCCATAAAAATTCACTTGCCACCCAAAAACCCATACCCATCTTAAACCCTAAAAAATAGATCACCTAAAAATCCATAACCACCAAAAAACCCCAAAATTCCCTTGCCACCCAAAAACCCATACCCAACCTAAACCTGAAAAAATACTTTACCTCCCAAAAACACACACACCCTAAACCATAAAAACACCCTTATCACCCAAAAACACATACCGTCCCGAAACCAAAATATTTCCCTTGCCCCAAAAATTCAAACACACGCCAAATCTTACAAATTCCATTGCCACCCAAAAACCCATACCCACCCTAAACCCTAAAAAAACCCTTGCCACCGTAAAACCCATACCTACCCTAAACCATAAATATTCCCTTGCCACCCAAAAACCCATACCCACCCTAAACCCTAAGAAATCAATTGACACCCAAAAACCTATACCCACCCTAAACCCTAAAAAATCCCTTGCCACCCACAAATCCATACAAGCGCTAAACCCTAAAAAATTCATTACCGCCCAAAACCCATACCCACCTTAAACTTTAAAAAAATCTCTTACCACCCAAAAATCCATACCATCCTAAACCCCAAAAACTCCCTTGCCATTGAAAAACCCATACCCACCTTAAACCCTAAAAAATCCTTTACCACCCAAAAACCCATAAAAACGCTAAACCCTAAAGGTTCCCTTGCCACCCAAAACCATACCCACCCTAAAACCTAAAAAATCCCTTGCCACCCAAAAACCCATACAAACGCTAAACCCTAAAAATTCCCTTGCTGCCCAAAAAACCCATACCCTCCCTAAACCCTAAAAAATACCTTACCACACAAAACCCCATATAAACGCTAAACCCTAAAGGTTCCCTTTCCACCCAAAACCATACCCACCCTAAAACCTAAAAAATCCCTTACCACCCAAAAACCCATACCCACCCTAAAAATATCCCTTGCCACCCAAAAACCCAAACAAACGCTAAACCCTAAAGGTTCACTTGCCACCCAAAACTCATAACCACCCTAAAACCGAAAAAATCCCTTAACACCTAAAATCCCATACCCACCCTAAACCCTAAAAAATCCCTTCCTGCCAAAAAGCTCATACCCACCATAAATCCTAAAAATTCCTTTGCCAACCAAAAACCCATACCCACCCTAAACCCTAATAAAGCCCTTATCACGCAAAAAATCATACCCATCCTAAACCTTAAAAAATGCCTTACCACACAAAAACCCATACCCACCCTAAACCCTAAAAAATCCCTTGCCACCCAAATACTCATACCCACCCTAAACCCTAAGAAATACCTTACCACCCAAAACCCATAACCATCCAAAACCCTAAAATTCCCTTGCCACCCAAAAACCCATACACACCCTAAACCCTAAAAATAACTTACCAGACAAAAACACACACCCACCCTAAATCCCAAAAATCCTTACCACCTAAAAACCCATACCCTACCTAAAACAACATTTCCCTTGCTCTCCAAAACCCACACCCACCCTATACCTTAAAAATTCCTTTGACACCAAAAAACCCATACCCACCATAAACCCTACAAAATCCCTTGCCACCGAAAATTCCACACCCAGCCTAAACGCTAAAAATGCCCTTGCCACCCATTAAACCTGTACACAACCTAAACCCCAACAAATCCCTTACTACTCATAAACCTACACCCACACTAAACCCTAAAAATTCGCTTGCCACCCAAAAACTCATACTCACCCTAAAACCTAAAAAAAATCCCTTAACACCCAAAAACCCATACCCAACTTAAACCCTAAAAAATCCATTACCACCCAAAAACCCGTACCCACCCTAAACCCAAAAAATTCCCTTTCCACCGAAAAACCCATACCCACCCTAAACCCTAAAAATTCCCTTACCACCCGATGTCATGAGTGATGTCATCAGTGATGTCATTGACCATGTCATGAGTGATGTAATATGTGAGGTCATAAGCAGTGCATTGCGGGGGCGCGAGTTATACTTACCTCAGCTAACTATAACTGCTGAATTTCTCTGGCTTTGTACAAGTGAAATGACAGCCTAACTATCACGTCCCTATAACCTTTGGTTTTTTCAGGTAATATCTAAGGGGCCCATTACGATACCCGGCGTAAAAAAATCCGCCAGGCATGGAAGCGGCAAAAATCCGCCCGCACACACCGCCTGAACACCGACCACGCCATTATGAGTACACAAACCGAAAACCGCCATCGGCGGAAAAATCACACAAAATACCGCCCGCCATCGTCCGAGTCGGAGTCAAACCGCCCGCCACGGACGGAAACACGCACGACAACACAAAACCGCCCGCCCACACGGCCGACACACCGCACGTGAAATTACGATCGCACCGCCATGAGCGCGGAAAAACAACAAATATACCGCCCGCCAGCGCAAACAACGCCGATGAGAATCGACACGGCAGAAGCCATGGCGCCCACGTACCTGCACAGAAACCATCCGCACACAAAACCAATAGCACACAACATGGCCAACAAGTCCACACAGCAAGGCACACACAAATACACAAGCACAGTACACATCCCGAAAACACCCCCGGACAAACAAAAAATACAAAGGCCAGAACCCCAGACACAACACACCTGAAAACAACAGACCATGAGGACACACCCACATAGGTGAGTACAAAAGCAGCACTCCCACAGACCACAACCCCTTGCTACATTGCAAACCAGAGAGGAGAGGAGAGGACACAGTGACACAGCAAGGACAGCAGCACACCACAGAAACGCACACATCACAACCACCACCACCACCACCACCACCACCAAACACCTGCACCACAAACCCCCTGCACATTACACAACACACACCGCACCAGCACCACAAACACCATGGCACCACAAAGAATGCCCAAGTTCACGCCCATGGAGCTGACGGTCATGGTCGACGAGATCATCAAGGTGCACCCACAAATCTATGGGAACATGGTCCAGCACACACCACTAGCCACCAGAAACAGAATGTGGAACCGGATCGTAGACCAGGTCAATGCAGTCGGGACCCTGCCCAGGAACAGAGTCGAGATAAACAAACGTTGGAATGACGTAAAGAGCCTGGTCAAGAAGAAGGAGGGCAAAAACAGAGAGCTGGCTGCCGTCACTGGCGGAGGGAATCCCGCGCTCTTTAAGACCTTCAAAGCGTGGGAGGAGAAGGTGCGAGTCGTAATCCATCCGGAGATCCTCGCCGGATTAGCAGGGGAGTGGAGGCTGGTAAGTACAAACTAATGTATACTAGCACACCGCTATGTACTCACATGCGCAACCACCATGCCACAGCTCCCAGGGACAAACACCCCCATGTCCAGCACACAATACACAACACATCACACGCACATGCAACAGACACTACCACACACAGCCCAAACCGAACAACTGTAAGATGCGTGGGGACATGTGTACACTGTGCCAGCCACGTAACCACCAACAGGTCCCCAAATATGCCAGAAGCGCCACAACGAGCACCCACCACACCCATGTGTCCGCCACAGCTGCACTAACCGACAAGTAACAGGTAAGTGGCAGGAACACAAAGTGCAGTGGGTGGGACGGTGGACAGCCCAAGTACAACACACACCAGGCCCCAGTCCCACAGCACAGCAAGGAGGAGCATCCCCCACACCCCACAGCCACGTGTCAGCCACCGCAGTGCACAACGACAGCCGAAAGGCAGACATCACGGTCCACAGCAATCGGTGTCAGTGGGTGTACAGCCACCCCCACGACCCACTACACCCCCCACCCCCACAGACCTGCAACATGGAGCACCCCCGCTTAGAGCCATGTGGCATCCAGTACAGTGCACGCACGAACAACTTGCAGGTGGGAAACTGGACAGGGCTGGATTACTGGAGGCATGAGGACCATAACACCACCAACACATGGGACATGTCACGTAGCACACGAACACGCAGCACCGCCCACCGTCACGAACAAGTGAACAATGTGCACACGGACATGAACAACAGACTCACACCCCACATGACCCATCACAGACATAGCAACACCCAAGGAGCCACGTCTGCATGCACAAGCCACACTGAATATAGTCCCACACGGCAGCCACTGTGCAACTCATCACACACAACCGAAACACCATTGAAGTCCTGTCCATGTAGCCCCCACTGCCTGTCAACCCCACACCCCACAACTACGCCTATGTAAGACAAACAACACTAGACGCAACAGAGCGGAACAACAGAAATGCACACGAACACCACTGAACCCATCAAACTCACAGACACACCATGCACATACAACATACCATCCATCCCATCCGTCAGCCCCAGTCACATGAAAGGCATGTCATCCGCACAGCTGCCACACATACAGCAGTCACGCTAAGACACATGCCCATGACCAACCATGTGCCAGAAGTCAATTAAGCGCACGACACACTGTGAGCAACAACACACAACATGGGCCACACCCCCCGAGCACTGCAGTGATGCACATGGCACAGGGCAGCACGCACACCAAGGAGATGGGACAACTGCAATACGTTGGCTGGCACACAACTATCACTCACTCATAACGATGCGTCCAATGCCATGTCCAGTAACCACAACAGACAGCAAATATGCAGGGCATGTCAGGCATGCACACACCTCAGACCATGCACTGTCATGCTGCCACAACACATGTCACGTTCGGCACCCATGGCTCACAGCATGTACCCCAAAAGCATATCCCCTCCCAAATGCGAATCTGGGGCATGGCCCCCATGTTGCCATATGCATTCCTAAGCGTTCCATTTGAACCCCAAAAGCATATCCCTCCCAAATGCGAATCTGGGGCATGGCCCCCATGTTGCCATATGCGTTCCTAAGCGTTCCATATGAACTCCAAAAGCAAAGTACAAACCAGACCCAGGATGGGCCAGGAGCCCGCATACACCAGAGTCACAATGAGTAGGGGCACAGCAACACACCCATCGGCATGGCCAATCCGTCCCATGCCACATGTGCACAGCACACAGTCCCATTGCCTAGCACACACAACTACAGATGCCACAGCCACACACTCGCCTCCGGGAAACCCATGTACGAGATTGCACGAACTGCCAATGTCAGACGACTAATACATACTTCGCCAGGTGCAACACAATAACAAATCTCATTCTCTCCACAGGTGACGAACTGCTGGACGCTGGGGATGGAGACAGCAGCCAGCACAGCCAGCCTACAAGCCCCCAACGAGGACACACGGATCTGGAGGATCTGTCCACCTCTTCGGACACGGACCACCAAGCTGGCCCATCTGGCGTGGCAGGGCCCAGCCGCTCCCCAGGACCCCTCCTACCCACCAACCCATCATCCAGGGATGCTGAACAGTCCCAGTCCCCTGCTGCCACTGTCGTTGCGGCCACACCCACGGTCATTGCGGCCACTACCACTGCCGCAACCGCCACCATCGCCGCACCGACCACCACCGCCTCCACCACCACCACGTCTTCGCTGGCACCAGCCCCAGCGCAGGTGGTGGCCCGGCCGACTGGATCCACCCTGGGAGCCACAGCGAGGACCGTGGTGTGCAATGTGGCTAGTGGGCAGGCCGGTGGCAGCAGGACTGGTAGGAGGAGCAGGGTCAGGAAACGCCAGCCTCCCTGGGAGCCATGCCCTGCCTCAAATGGCCAGAGTCCTTGGGGCCTATGAAGAGGCCCAAGGACAATGGGCCAGGTCTGCTACTGACACGCGGGAGGTGCTGGGGGTGCTGAGGTCCATGGACGCCCATATGGGCCAATTCGTGTCCCGTATGGACCAACTCGTGGACCTCATGGGCCAGCTGGTGGTGGCGGTGGGGTCACAGGCAAGGCCAGCAACACCACCTCCGCCACCACCTGCTAGGGCGCAGGGTCGGCCAGCAGTGTCCACTTCCCCTGCGTCCACAGCCAGTGAGCACACCTCACCCACCACCAGCAGGTCGCCACCACACACCCCCTCCCAAACGTGGAAGGGGCCGTCCGAAGAGGAAACAGATCTCCCGGGAGGACTTCGCACGCTCCAGTCGCAAGTGAGGCAGCCAGCCAGCCTTCCGCCAGCCTTCCTTGACCAGCCACTGCATTGACTTGCTCTACGATCCCACTCCACACAGCCAGCTGGATGGCATGTGTGTGTTGGACTATGGACATAGAACCAGTGGGTACACCCTGATCATCACGCAGCCATGACCGACAGCTCATTGTCACTGCACGCACCACTTTTGTCATCACCTTACACACAATCACATGTCACAGTTTGTAATAAATGCACCTTTTTCACTAACTGCTGTTTGTGCCCTGTGTTTTATTTGTACGGAATACAACGGCCACCTTGGGCGGAAGGGCACCTGATGCGTGGCATGGCAATGGAATCCGGAGGGCCTGTAGGGACCTAGGGGTGGGAGACAGAACAGGAGCACATTCAATGAGTGTGTCACACACCCATCACACAGTACATGTCAACAACTACAAGCAATGTACACACATCGCACGGAGCAATAAGGCACAATGCCACAGTCACCAACAGTGGCATACTACACTGGCCATGGAGCGTTGACACACTGCACGCAGTGAACATACGGCCACCCTGACACAGCACACACACACCTGCACAGATACAGACACATCATCCGTCGTACATGGACACTCACCGTCAAGTGAAGTAGCGGGCGATGAGCTGCTGGCGCACATTCCCAGCTTCCTCCTCTCCGCTGTCCACCTCACTCGAGCTGTCCTGGTCTGCGGGCTGGGGCCCTGGTTGATCTCCGTCATCCACAATGAGGGGGATCTGCTTCCGAATGGCCAGATTGTGCAGCATGCAGCACGCCACCACTATCTGGCACACCTTCTGTGGGGAGTACGCCAGTGCACCCCGGTGCGGTCCAGGCACCTGAACCTGGACTTGAGGAGGCCAAAGGTACGCTCGACCACACGTCTGGTCCTCCCATGTGCCTCATTGTATCGATCGTCTGCTGGGGTGCGAGGATTCCTCAATGGACTGAGCAGCCATGCCCCATTCGGATACGCAGAGTCACCTGGGTGTGAGGGACACAGAGAACCGTTGCAATTCCAACTGGACAGGGGACAGCATCGCACAACCAGCACGCTACACCACTCCACATACTCACCGACAATACAGGCACGATCCTGTTGCAGATTGGCCATCAGTCGTGGCAAGATGCTGTTCCGCATTATGTGTGCGTCATGGGCCGAGCCTGGAAACTTGGCACACACGTGGGTGATCACCATGTCCGCAAGGCACACCACTTGCACATTCAGGGAGTGCGTGTGCTTCCTGTTGCGGTACAGGTGCTCAGTGGCCTGTGGTGGAACAAGGCCAACATGAGTGCAGTCAATGGCTCCCACGACGTGTGGGATTCTGCCAAGGGCATAGAATGCACCCTTCACTGCCGCCAATTCACGAGCCCTGGGGAATCTGATGTACCTGTTCCGGTACAGCATCATGGCTGCCAGTACATCCCTCAGCACCTTGCTGAACATGGGCTGGGACATCCCTCCTCCACTGCCCACTGTGTGCTGGAATGACCCAGTGGCGAAGAAATGCATGGCGGCCATCACCTTAGCCGTGGGGGTGACAGCAGTCGGATACACCCTGCGGGGACGGAGATGGGGCTCTAACATGGCACACAGTCGATGCAGAGTTGGCCTGTCCAGCCGAAACTTCCTGATTACCTCTGTATCGTCCATGTCCGCCAGCAATTGGTATGGGCGGTCAATGTTCGGTCTCCGCCTGGGTTAAATGGCAGAGGACACATGTCAAAGCAACACGGCACATAGCAATTTCGCATACACATCACTGACATGACTGAGCAAGCACATGAGCCACAGCCCAGCTGTCAAGCTGGGACGGCACGGCCACAATACACTTACACAGGTCTCCCAACAATGGCAATGGCAAGTGAGACATACCACTGCCATGTGCATGCACATGGGGATCTAGGCCCCAATGACTTGCGGGGCGTGCTGATGGGGACTGACTGCATATTCGTCAAGCGGCAACGCCACGGCAACATGAGTGTCTGCTGAGCATGGAACTGCTTCCGAGGCTGGATGAGTATGGCACACGACGACGACGATGTGGGCACGGGCTGAGCGGCCAATACAAGTGGGACCTGTGGCACGAGGGGATATGAGACAGTAGTAGGTGTCAGCACTGCACCCTATGTACAGCACTGTACGGATCACAGCTCCCGAAACATTGACTGGTGTCCACATTGACAGCCCCATGCCAAGACGGCTGTGTGCTTGCAGTCACACGTCACAGGTGAGAGGTTACATTGCACGTGCCAGGTGGCAGACGTACATAGTGGGAGCTGGCATGTGTGTGCATGTGTCTCCTGTTCAGGATCCACCAGATGGGCGCTGACTCTGTACTGACCATTGGACACAGCATGTTCCGTGGAAGGCTTGTGTGTGTGGGATGGTGGCACTGGATGTGCCTCCGTTGGGTGGGGGCCATGCACAGGGCGGGTACGTCGATGATTGCGCATTGTTGGTCACGGTGGGTGCACCAACTAAGATGTGTTGCCCTGTGTTCAATTCCTATGTCCGCATGATGATGGACTGTGGATGTGAGCAGACTACACATTGGTCGATGTGCTGTCTATATGCATGTGCCTTCACACCAGGCACAGCTGCCCCTGCACATGTGACCCCTGCTGGACTCGCTGCTGGGTCTGTGGAGCTGATGCACCTTCTGCGCGTGGGGCGGACAGCTCTCCTCACTTCCCTCATTGCGCATGTCATGTCTTTGCCGCAGGTGACATGGATCATGGAGGCCCCACATGTACACGTGGGTAGGCTACACATGATTGTTCACTGGTCGCCACCCCCAGTCAGTGTTTCGAATGGGAAGGTTGTCGTGCTGGTGGTATGTTCGATGTGGCGGATGGGCGGGCCTAGGTGCGGGCTTACATTCCGGACATGGGGGTAGTTGGATTGGCGACTAGTTGCAGTACACACGGGACACGTCTCTTCCTTTCCACATCTGGGTCATCCCTTGTACTAACTGACAGTGATACAGTCATCTTTGCCCCAGCCCTCATGTCCTCCCCTCGCCCCCAATATGCATGCTCACCTGCGAGGCTAGCGCTTGCACAGGCAGCCCCAAGCTCGCACCAGAGAGGGCAAGGAGTGTATGTGTGGGTCCAGTTGCACGAGTGGGCTGTCTCAGGGTATGATGTGTGGTGGGACGCCGTCCACCTGCGTGGTGCCCCAAATGGAGACCCGGCCTGCATGGACTATGCATCACAGTCTTCGCCTTCCGGATCCGCCACCTGCGACACCCAGTGGCTGTGGCTGCCCTTGTGGCCAGGCCGCGTCCGTCTGTGGCTGTTGGCCCACACATTCACTCTTTGGCCTCTCTGGGGAGGGCTCGGGGGTGGTGGCGCACGCGCTTGCACTTAGTCGCAATGGCATGTGTCGTGGTTGGTATGATGGGCAATGGATGGGATGGTGCGAGCCACCTCCCGTGACGTCAGTGCTGCTCGTGCTGTGGTGCGTCCCCCTACACTTCCATGTGACTTGTGCCATGCTAGACGTTGAGGTACTATTGCCTGCGTGATATGACCAGGAGGAGCGCGAGGAGACCTCTCACACACCATGCTCCACTGCCATCCCGTGCCCTGTATCGCCTGTGCGGATTGACTATGTTGGGGTTACACCTGGTCGACTGGGGCTGTGTGTGCCTTGTCAAGGGGCATGGCGGGCGCACAACAGGATCCAGCTTGTCCACAGAGGGTGGGCTGAGGTGCGCCTGGTACCGCCTTGTACGTGTGCCCGGCTGCTGTGCACACACGTGTTCACTCCCCCCGACAGGTGTCCTCTCACAATGCCCAGGGAAGCGGTGGTGTACTGTTCATGACCCCTCCCAACACGGCGTGCTCCAACTTGGCATGTGCGCATCTACCCGTTGCACCCACCCACCTGAGCACTGCGTCCATACGACTTCACACAACACATGTGTGTCTTCCACAGTAGTGCTACTCATTTGCGTTGACATCCAATACCAGTGGACTACATGGTCATGTCACGACTGCCGTGTACTTCACATACTCTCATCCTCTCTCATTCGTACTTGTGAAATGAGTCAGCGGAGACAGTTTTGGTTTCAAACATTATATTGAGTCTTCTGTCCTCTGTGATGCAGTATAGTGGACACTACTGGCAGCGGAATACATGTTGAGGATATACTGAGCATGATAACAAATGGGATAGGGTGTGGGGTTACATCTGCTTGGCCAAGGCTGTGCTAATGTACATTTACGTATAGCTGCGGAGCTGCGGACTTTGACACAGACGGTATACATGTAGCCTACCAGACCGCTCGGCATCATGGGCACAGTCCATCTCAGTTCCATGTGACAGGTTTGCTGCGGTTGTTCCTCATGCACGCGTGCATGTGAGATGACATCAGGGCATGTGCTTGCGTGCATGCAGCGGCGTGCCACTTGTTGTTGCACTGTGGTGGTTACTGGACAAGTCACAGTCACTGGGGTCGTGTTGTTGTTGTATGCACTTGTCGTCCATGCAAAGGTCCTGGTATGGGATTCCCGGGCGGGGGTGGGAGGAGTGCAGCACCCACAGACTCCAGGCGACCTATTCATGTCCACTGAGCGGTGTGTGTGTCCATGTGCGCTGGATCCATGTCGTGTCCTGGTTGTTCGTGCAGTTCCGTCCATGTGGGTGCGATGCACAGAGCCCATGCCACTGCCTCCCACGATGCATGCGGTGTTCCTGGATGTGATGGGGAACAGTGTGCATGTCCCGGTCATATCCGATGTCATGGCGATGTCGTTGATGGTGTGGTTACAGTTGCCGGTCGTTTGGTATGGCTGTTGTGGTGGTGACTGGCCAGTCCGTGCGGAAGCTGAGCATGGGTGCGGGGTTGGACTTCATAGGTCACTCGGGGAACCTGCGTTGTGGTCCGACGTATTTACAGGTTGTCAGGTATGCGATGCCGTCCAGCAGGGCTTCCATGTCATTGGTGGTGTACATGTTTGCCAGCCAATGAAGCGGATGGTGGCTGTCAAGGTGTTGTTCGTAGGTTGTCCCTTGGAGGACCATGATGGGGCATGCTGGGTGACATTCGATGTAGCTGTTCTCGATGATCCGTCGTGTGGAGGCACAGTGGTTCCATTTCAGTGCGCGTGCGATGTTGGCCACATACGCCATGCCCCCATAGGCAGAGCAGGCCCTGTCGTGTGCGTCCAGAGGGAGGAGTAGTGGTAGCAGGTCCGCCTTCAGACATGCCGGGTTGGAGAGGCATATCTCAACGGGATGCTGGTAGGGACACCTCCGACAGTAGAAGACGGGCATGACGCAGCTGAACAATGTGATGCGGTAAGTCAGTCGGTAACTTACGTTCAGCAGGGACAGGAGATCGCATCCCAATGTATGTATCGTGTTGGTTTGGTACAGCTTGAGCTGTTCGGCGTAGTTGGGTAGGTGTGTTGCGGTTGCCATTTCGCAGCGGTTCGTAGAGGTGGCGTGCTCCGGCTGTGTGTGCAGTCTGCAATGTGCACGCTCCGGGGTTGCTGTGAGCTCTGTGTAGTCGTGGGGAGACAGGACTTGTGTTCTGTTGGCTTGTTTGGAGGACACGGGCCCTCTTCCCACAAGCTTCTCAGACAGTTCAAGGTCGGTGCTGTGTGACTCCTTCCAATTAACTTGCATGTGGCCGACATGGGGGAGTGTTTTCTTCTTTCTTCCCCGTCC
The DNA here is from genome assembly GCA_963921515.1 of Calotriton arnoldi. NCBI lineage: Eukaryota > Metazoa > Chordata > Amphibia > Caudata > Salamandridae > Calotriton > Calotriton arnoldi. Next base: position 169,957 of record CAWUFW010006807.1, read on the forward strand.
GTTGTGTGCTTCTGTGATATGCGCTATCTGCCCTGTGGTCGGTCTCCTCGGCATGCCTGTGTTGGTCTATTCTTGGACAATGGCTGTATTCACCGGCTTCTGTCGTAGGGCTGTGGTTTCGGTGTTGGAATGGAAGGTCATTCAGTGCTGTCTGCTCTCCCTTGTGTGGGCGGCAGGCTGCCTTTCCGCTCTGCGTTGGGCCTTGTGTGTGGATGTAATTCTTGGGCCACCTGTTGTCGGTCCCCGGGCTCTTTGGTGTTCCGTTTCATGTGTCTTGTTCATATGTGCAGGGTGGTATGGGTTTTTCAGTGTGGTACTGGCGTTCCTCTTCCCGAAGGGGCCCTGCTTCTCCTAGTTGGTGTTGCCGCCGCTGTGTGCTACGCCATGTTTGTTACACTGGGGTGTGTCCTGCAGTTGCGTGTCTTCACTGACATGTGTGCGTCGTTTGTGTGGCGTTGGGTGTTGTCCGTGAATTGGGCGTTGGGGACATGTCTGTGGCCGGCCTGTCACGTGTCATGTGCGTTCGGGGTGGGGCTGATGTGTGTGCTGCTTGGTTGTGTCCCTGTGTCTGTGTGCGACGCATGCATGGCGCTGCGGTTGGCCTCTGCGTTGTGCGCATGTGTGGCGGCGTCATCAGCGCTTTGGGGCCGTGACGGGGTGGTTGGTTCCTAGTCCCAGGTGGTGTGTACACATGTGTTCTGCGATGTTAGGATTTGGCCTGTGTGTCATATGTGGATGCGATGGTGGATGTGTAGTGTGCACGCGCTGGTGGGGGTGGTCCGCTTTTTCCGCCCTTGCACTGTGTGCGCTGTTTGCGTGCACTTGTTGTGTGTGTGCCTACCTGCGTCTCCGCGGTACGTTGCGTCCTTGGTGGTGCATCAGCAGAAGCATGGGAAGGGCCTGCAGTGCTGGATTCATGCCCGGGTGCCGCTTCTTCGTTGTCCGTGCTCTGCGTCCGTGTTTCCGCCTCTCTTTCACGTGCGGTGTCTCTTTGCCGTGGGAGCCGTTTGTTTGCGGCATCGTAATTTATGCGCCGGGCGGGACGTGTTTCGTCGGACGGTGTGTGTCAGTTGTGCTGCGCCGCTACGTGTGCGGGCGCACTTTGATGGCGGACGGTGTTGCTGGCTTGCCGGCGGTGTTTGGCCTGCTTTTCGCATCATTATTGGGCGGGCGTGTGGTCTGCTGCGTGCCGGCGGTAACTGGTGGTTTTTGCATCCGCCAGCACGGCGGTTGTGCTTCCGCCCGCCATCGTAATGGGCCCCTAAGGTTTTTTAATTCTATTCCCTAGCTATAACGCCCCTGTAACCTTTGGATTTTTCAGTGAATTTGTAAGGTTTTTTAGATGCTAATTCCTAAATATAACGTCCCTGTAACCTTCGGTTTTTTCAGTGAATTTCAAAGGTTTTTTTATTTCTATTTCTTAATTGTAGTGTCCATTTTTTTGAGTGAGCCTCTAAAATTTTCGTATTTTCTTTCTATAATGGGATATTGCAGATTATATTTGTAATATATAACACTCATTTTTTGATTTGTTATGTGTTAGAAATGGGGGTCTCTAGTTGGCAGAGGTAGGTACCTTTGTCCAAATAGGGACCAATGCTACTAGTCAGGGTAAGGGGGATACACATTTCAGATAACCCCTGCTCACCCCCTTGGTAGCTTGGCACAAGCAGACAGGCTTATCCCAAAGGCAATGTGTAAAGTATTTGTACCAACACTCACATTAACATAGTGAAAACACCACAATTTGACACCACACCAGTTTAGAAAATATAATATCTTTATCTAAACTGAACAAGACCAAAATGACAAAAATCCAACATACACAGTTAAAAATATGACTTTCAAAAGGTTTCAAGAACTTGTACTATAGAAAACTATGGATGCGTGACTTTTACTGTTACACAAAGTACCTGTAGCTGCATCAAAATTCACAAGGCCAAACAGCCGCAGAGTGAACAAGCGTTGAAAACAAAGAGATGCGTCAGTTCCTGAGACCTTTGGGAGGCGATGAGACAGTTCTGCTGCACGCAGAAGTGATGCGTCAAATCTGGTCTGTAGGGGGAAGTGATGTGTCGATTCTTTGTGATTGTTCCACAGGTGATGCGTCGGGAAAACTTGTCGCACAGGTGCGATGCCTGGAAATCCGGGATGCATTGGTAATCGATGCGGCGGCGGCGAGCGGCGCTGCGTCGGTTTTCTTCAGCCACGACCCCTCGATGCGTCGATTCTTGCAGCAGCGACAGGCGCTGTGTTGGTTTTCGTAGCAGCACGGCGATGCGTGGAAATTCTTCTCGCGCCGTGGAGATGGGTCAAAAAAACAGCCGCAAGAAGAGCGATGCGTCGTTTTTGTAGTTCTTCAAGTTCCTTCTCTCTTCCAGCTCCCAAACAGCAGCAACAACCTCCAGAGGTCCAATACTGGCACAGGCACCTCCTGGCAGGCCAGAACTCACAGCAGCAGAGTTCAGGGGAGCTGGGGGTGAAGTCTTTGTGTCCCAGAGACTTCAGAACAGGAGGCCAGCACACACAGGCCCTTGGAGATCTCCTTCAAGCAGGGGACACAGCACACAGCAAAGTCCTTCTCCTTTCCTTGGCAGAAACAGCAACTGCAGGCCAACCCCACACAGCACATAGCAAAGGGGCAGTACTTCTTCTCAGTCTCTCCAGCTCTTCTCCTTGGCAAAGGGTCCTCTTGAATTCCAGGGATGATCTTAAGTTCTGGGGTCCGTGCCCCAATATTTAGGCAGCAAAATCATTTGTTCTCTGGTGGCAGAGAAGCCCTGTGCTCAGTCAAAACCAGTGTTGTCCTCTCTGGTGCAGCTTCCTGTCAGGAGGTGGAGACAGCATTGTGGAAGGCAGACCAGGCCCATTCAGGTGAGAGGAAATCTCCCCATACTCTAAATGCAGCCCAGGTCTATTCGGCCCAGCCCTGACTCATCCAGTCTCTCTGGAGCCACTGCACATCCCCAGCCCCTGTCACTCCAAAGCCAGACAGTCAATACCCATCCTAGCAGAGGCACACTGGATGGCTAAGCAAAACAATACCTACTTTCTAAAAGTGGTGTTTTCAAACACAGATTGTAAAAATCACCCTCATTAAAAGATCCATTTTAGCATTCTGAGTTCAGGCATACTTTATTTTCCCACCTTGTTCCCAGGGGTAGTTATGTTTCTAAGATGTTATAAGCAAACTCCCCATTCTATCCTATGGGAACAGGTAGCCTTGCAATAGTGAAAAAAGAAATTGGCAGTATTTCACTATCAGAACATGCCACACTCACCAGGGCATGTCCTACCTTTCACATACACTACACCCTGCCCACAGGGGTACCTTGGGCCTACCTTAGGGGTGACTAACATGTAAAAAAGGGAAGGTTAGGGCCTGACAAGTGGGTGCACTTGCCAAGTCGACATGGCAGTACCAGACTGCCCACAGGCTCTGCAATGGCAGACCTGAGTTACCTTTTCAGAGCTACGCATGTGGGTGGCACAATCAGTGCTGCAGGCACACTAGTAGCATTTGATTTACAGGCCCTGGCACACTCAGTATACTTTACTAGGGGCTTACCAGTAAATCAAATATGCCAATCATGGATAACCAATCATGTTCACAACTTACACAGAGAGCATATGCACTTTAGCACTGATTAGCAGTGGTAAAGTGCCCAGAGTCAGGAAGAAATAGGAGGAAGAAGCAAAAAGTTTGGGGATAACCCTGCAAAAAAGGCCAAGTTCAACATTATGTATTTATCAGAAAGTAAATGAACCCTTTCGCTGCTAGGCATTTCCCCCCCCCCGTGCTAAGCCTTTTTTGTCTATTTGGGGTAGTTCGCGCTTAGGCCCCTGTAACTTTTTGACAACATAAGGTATGCACGCCAAATGTGTGTCCTTTAATTCCAACATCATGGGAATTTTAAAGGTACCCAGGTTTTGTGGATTCCCCTGGAGAGGACCCAGAAATTGGCCAAAATACAGCTGAATTTGTTTTTTGTTTTTTTAAATGGGGAAAAAGTGCTGCAGAAGAAAGCGTCTGGTTTTATCCCTGCAAATGGTATCTACAAGAGGTTTCTTGTACTTAAGTCACCATCTTCCCAGCTTTCACGGACAGGCAGACTTTTGTCAGAAAACCAACATTTTTTACACAGTTTTGGCATCTTACTGGGACATAGCTTATTTTTGCTACTTTTTGTGCTTTCAACCTCCTTCCAATTAGTGGTAGAAATGGGTGTGAAACCAATAATGGATCCCGGAAAGCTATAAATTTCTGAGAAGTAGACAAAATTCTCAATTCAGCAAGAGGTCATTTGTGTAGATCCTTCAAGGTTTTTTTATAGAAACTAACAGTTGAAAATAAGAAATATTGAAAATTAGTTTTCAGAGATGTCTGTGTTTGGTAGGTTTCCCTAGATGCAATAAACAACATGGACATACCCACAAAGGGATATGGTCACTTCGAGTGACACATACAAATTAAACAGGAGCACAGACATCCAGTGGATGTTTAAGAAGACCCCTCACCCACCTACCTAGTCGGTGGCATGCTTCATCATTGGGGTCCCAGCTGGGTTGCCGAATGCAACCCAGCTGTGCTTCAACGCCTGATTACAGCGGAGCTGGTATTTGTGAAATGCGGTGAAGTGCTATGTGAACTGTGATTAAATGTTAAAAATGTCTCTAAGAAATGCCCTTGTAAAAAGTTTAATAGAAGGGTCTTAGGACATAGTTAAAAACATGAGCCGGATATGGTAGAGGTTGAAAAATTGTACCTCAATATCCCTTGAATTGTAGGTCGACTAGTTTCAGCCTTCTACGATATTCGTCAGGCTTTCTTCAGGACCAATGTGAAGTGGCTAAAAAGTGGAGTAGCCACTAAAGTGAAAGTTTCAGCACACGTCCTAAAGTGTGCTGTGAGTGTGGTGGGCTCGTTTTACTAACGAACACGTCAAGGTGATTATCTGTAAAACAAAAAGGCATACAACTTCAAAGACATTTATACATGGGAAATTTTGTTTTTCTTTACTTGCATGCCTGGAAATAAATGCTGTGCTCCATAGGTCTCCTCGATGCACTGTAGTACATTGAACTGTGAACTAGACTAATCATGCATGTGGGCAGGTGCTGGCATGCATGATAGTTATCTAATCAGGAACCATGTGTGGCCCCAATGTGCCAAGTAATCACATGGTGAAATCAATATGACAAACCATGTGTGGTCACAATGATGCTTGATAATCAGCCTGGGTGCGGAGATTCGTTGGCTGTGATCTAGAGCAGGTGACGCATTCTACTTAGTGCGCACCCTGCTGTGCTTGTATCCATATGTTGTTCTACACAATGGGGCAAATGTGGCAATGCAATTAGTGCGTTTGATGCCGTGCCCGCAGTGGTTGCAACTATATATAAAAATGAAGCAGTAAAATGGCACATGTGCGCATAGTGTGAAAAAGAAACAATAAAATGGCGGAAAACAGACAAAACATAAGAATAGCGAAAAACAGACAAAACATAAGAAAGCAGCCTTACTTTAACTTAATGTTAAGCGGACATACTGATCCTGCCAAGTGGGAAGCTTCCTATAGTCACACACTGGAGAACGGGGGGGAAAATATTTTAAGAGGAGAAGTAAGTATCCATGAAAGCCTCTAGAAGGTCAGGGGGGCTGTATTAAGGCGCTTGTGACGCTATGTCAAATGCACTTACTTCGTCAAGGATAGATTCCCTCTTTTCAAACCTGCATTGTTCGGTCAGGATCTCGCCGGTGCAAGTGCTCGGCAAGTATGGAGTATGTAGCTTCCTGGAATGGGCGTGGTAGCATCAATCGACGTACGCCAAGTGATTCCAGTAGCTAGTGTGCTAACCTCCGTAGACGTGGCTGCATCGGAGGGACGGTAGCACGGACTTTTGTGAACTACTTCCGTTTGGAAGTAGTGGATTTGGGCAAAAGAACAAAAACAAAAGTAGGGGGGCCTTAATACAGCCCCCCTGACCTTCTAGAGGCTTTCATGGATACTTACTTCTCCTCTTAGAATATTTTTCCCCCCCGTTCTCCAGTGTGTGACTATAGGAAGCTTCCCACTTGGCAGGATCAGTATGTCCGCTTAACATTAAGTTAAAGTAAGGCTGCTTTCTTATGTTTTGTCTGTTTTCCGCTATTCTTATGTTTTGTCTGTTTTCCACCATTTTATTGTTTCTTTTTCACGCTATGCGCACACTTGCCATTTTACTGCTGCATTTTTAATTATAGTTGCAACCGCTGCGGGCACGGCATCAAACACGCTAATTGCATCACCACATTTGCCCCATTGTATTGAATAACATATGGATACAAGCACAGCAAGGTGCGCACTAAGTAGAATGCGTCACCTGCTCTAGATCACAGCCAATGAATCTCCGCACCCAGGCTGATTATCAAGCATCATTGTGACCACGCATGGTTTGTCATATTGATTTCACCACGTGATTACTTGGCACATTGGGGCCACGCATGGTTCCTGATGGGGAATGCTGGGTGGGTGGAAGTTTGTGGATGCACCCAGATTCCAGAACGTTCCATCACAGAAATGTGATTTTTTTTCAGCTAAATTTGAGGTTTGCAGGGGATTTTGGGTACAAAAACATTGGGGGATCCATGCAAGCCATACCTCACTGGACTCCCCCGGGTGTCTAGTTTTCAGAAATGTCTGGGCTTTGTTTGAGGAAAATGTGTTTTGTTTTACAAGGTTTGAGGTTTGAAAGGGTTTCTGGGTAACAGAACCTGGTGAGAGCTGCACAAGTCACTGCATCCTGGATTCCCCTGGGTGTCTAGTTTTAAAAAATGTATAGGTTTGCTAGCTAGATTTCCCCAGGTGCCGGCTGAGCTATGGTCCAAAGACCCAGGTGAGCCCCCTTGCAAAACCAGGTTGTTTTGTGATAGGTAATTTTAATGTCTCCACAGTACGTTTTGGGGTGTTTCCTGTCACGGGCACTAGGCCTACCCACATGAGTGAGGTACCATTTGTATCAGGAGGACTGGGGGAACCCTAGGTGGTAGGAAATTTGTGGCAGTCCAGTGATCCTACACCCTTCCCACACAGAAAAATGAGGAAAACTTGATTTTTTTTAGCTAAATTTGAGGTTTGCAGGCAATCCTGGATAGGAAAATGCAGGGAGATCTATGCAAGCTGCACCTCCCTGGACTCCCCTCGGTGTCTAGTTTTCAGAAATGTTTGGGTTTGGTAGGTTTCCCTAGAAAGCCGCTGAGCCCGGGACCAAAAACGCAGGTGACACCCTTGAAAAACAAGGTCCTTTTATGATCGAGATATGGACACCTGTGTTTTTGGTCGCGGGCATGCAGACATCTAGGGGAACCTAGAACACCCAAACATTTCTGAAAACTAACCACCCCTGGGATTCCAGGGAGGTGTGGCTTGAGTTGATCCATCAAAATTTTCCTTCCCAGAATCCACTGCAAACCTCAAATTTAGCTAAAAAGTCACATTTTCCTCTAATATCTGCCTGGGAAAGTTATGGGATCATTGCACGGCACGAATTTCCTACCACTCAGCGCTCCCCTCTGTCTCCCGATAAAAATGATACCTTACTTGTGTGGATGAGCCAAGTGCCTATGACATGGAAGGGCCAAAAACGTGTAGAGATTGAGAGGGGCCCAAGGCGGATTCAAAAGGGCAGTTTGTTTATATGTTTTTAGGCTGACGCTACTTTGGGCACCCACACAAGTGAGGTATAATTTTTCTCTGCAGACTAAGGAGAACACTGGATGGTAGGAAATTAGTACCTGCGTGGTGATCCTACAACTTACCCACAAAGAAATCTTAGGAAAATGTGACTTTGTAAGTAAATTGGAGATTTGCGGGGGATTCTGGGTAAGAAAACGCCAGGGGATCCATGCAAGCCACACCGCCAGCCAAGAGTCAGTACACACACACCACCATCCACACACACCACCAGCCAAACGCCATCCACATACACCGCAAGCCAAGCACCATCAACACACAACACCAGCCAAGTGCCATCCATGCACTTCACCAGCCAAGTGCTATCCCTGCACTCTGCCAGCCAAGCACCATCCCCACACACTGCCAGCCAAGCACCATCCATGCACACCGTCAGCCAAGCACCAGTCCACGTACACTGCCAGCCAAGTGCCACTGCACACACACCACCAGGCAAGTGCCAATTTACACACACCATTGTCAAGCGCGAGTCCACACCCACCATTAGCCAAGTTCAAGCCCACACACATTTCCAGAAAAATGCCAGCCAAAGGTCAGTACACGCAGACCGTCAGCCAAACTCCCATTTACACACACACACAAACTCTCCCTGGTTTCTAGTGGTTTTCAGGCCCCTGCTTGGTGGTAGATGAGACTAAAAATATCACTGAAACAGCCAAAATGTGTGCCTAAAAAAAAGGGGAGTTACCTGTGCCTATGGGGCTTCTCCCTGACATGCCCATAAACATATCCCTGCTTTCTGCCTCACCAGAGGGGCAGAAAAGGGGCTATTGCCCCAATCTGCCTTCCAAGGAGGCAGAACGTCTTTTTTTGGGTGAGGGGCATTAGCATGCCCATTCTGGGCATCCCCCACCCCTACGTATAAAAAAACCAACCTAATCCCTGGTGGGCTTTCTGCCCCAGATCAGGGACCATTGCCCCCATCTGCCTCCCAGGGGAGGCAGAATAACTGTGGCAATTTTTTGGGGGCTGGGGGCAATGGCATGCCCATTTTGGACAGCCCCATCCCCTATATTTACAAAAATAAATCCCTGGTGACTAGTGGGCATACGGTCCCCCGGGGGGCAGATCAGGAGCTATTGCCCCCATCTGCCTCCTAGGGGGGCAGAAATACAGTGGAATTTTATTTGGGGGGTGAGTTCATTGGCATTCCTATTTTGAGCAGCCCCAACCCCTATATACTTTATAAAAAAATTCCATAGTGCCTAGTGTGCTTTCTGCCCCCGGGGGGCAGATCGGGGGCTTTTGCCCCCATCTGCCTCCCAGGGAGGGCGGAAAGACTGGAATTTTTTTTGGGGGGTGGGAGCATTGCCATGCCTAATTTGGGCAGGCCCCATCCCTATATACATAAAAACAAAACTTTCTGGTGCCTAGTGTGCTTTCTGCCTCTGGGGGAACAAATCAGGGGCTATTGCCCCATCTGCCTCCCAGGCGGGGCAGAAAGACTGTGGAATTTGGGGGGGTGGGGGCATTGGCATGCCCATTTTGGGTGGCCCCCACCCCTACAGGCATTAAAAACTAAAATCCCTGGTGCCTAGTGTGCTTTCTGCCACCCCAGGTCTGCCTCCCGGGGGCTATTGCCCCCATCTGCCTCCCGGGGCAGAAAGACTTTTTGTGCCCAAAATAATGGGGGGAGCAAAAGCCCCTGCCGAAGGGGCCGCTACCCCTCCCTTGTGCCTAGTGGGTGGATCCCTGCTTGGGGATCACTCTCCTGACGTGATCCCCAAGCAGGGATCCACTAGGGAGGGGTACCATTAGAAAGGGGAGATTCTCCCCTTTTCTATGATACCTCCTCCATCTGCCTCGGTGCACAGAGGGCTGAGATAGCCCCCTGAGCACCGAGGCAGTGAAACTGAGTTTCGGTTTCTCCGCAATGACGTCAGCGCGGCGTGCTCTTCCTCAGCTCCCGAGGGTGTTTTGACAAAAAGGAAATCCCTCTGGTGCCCGCTCCAGAGGGATTTCCTGAGCCATGTGGGCGGACGGCCGTGAGCCATCCGACGCACATGAGCACTGGTGCATCGGGCGGCTCCCGCCATCTGAAGCACCACAGGGGTTAATAACTGGTTTTATTTTTAACAATTTTTTGAGTTGGTAAATGTATTTCACATGTGATCAATTTAGGAGAAAACCACCTTTACAAAAAAATGTATGTTTGCCACTACCGACGTTTTCGCGGTGACTTCGCTAGTCGCGAACAGTGCGTGGTTTCTACAAAGTGTAAAACATATTTATAGACACATTCTACAGTATATTTAACAGTAGAGCTTTATTAGTGTACTTTTCAAACTCATATTTTCATAGTGAGTTTCCAGCAAATTTGTCTACAAAGACTTTTTTCTGTTTTTGCGGTGACGCCGGGCATTGCAATGACGTCGGTAGTCGCGGACATCGCGTATTTTTCAGAAACTCTAAAACACATATATACAGATATTTTAATTGATGTTTGACACTACTTGTTTACTGGTCTCCTGTTTTAACCCTTTTGGTGCTTGCGTCGGCCAATGGCCGACGCAAGCACTACCTCCCTGGTGCTGGGCACGTCCATTGGACATCACCAGGGAGGGCAATAATAAATCGTCCGGTGCATCGCACCGGATTTATTTATTTTTTTAATTTTTACTGGGGGAGACGCGGAAGGCTTTCCGCGTCTTCACCCGCCCCCCCCCTCCCGCCCATCTGTGACGTCAGCGCGCCGCGAGGCGCTCTGACGTCACTGATTTCCCACCGGAGCCGAGGACAGCAGCAGGTAAGGCCGCGCTCGACTCCGATGGGGAAATCTGGCTGGAAACGGCCTCCCAGCTTTCAGGGAGGCCTCGTTTGAAAGGAGAGTCTCCCTTTCAAACGAGGCCTTCCTGAAAGGAGTTCCTGGCCGTGGATCGCAGCGCTGCTGCGATCCACGGCCAGAAACCCCACTAGACACCAGGTATGTCTTTGGGGGTCGGCCCTCGTGGTGATGGGTCGCCCCCCGGGGCACATTTTAAAATTAATTTACCTGGTTTTCCTGGGCGCGATCGCCCCTAAAAATAAAAAAAAGCCTTTTTTTTTTTTTAAATGGCGGCGATATTGGCAGGGGGTCGGTCCTTCTGCTCAGTGGCCGACCTCCTGTGGGCATAAATGCCAACATTTTAGAAGAGCAAAGTGGGAGATTAAAGAAAAAAATAGGGAGAATGGGGCCTTGAATCGGGTTACTGTCATGTATGGGCTTAGCAAGTGTGCTGCTGCAGGATCGGACATTTGAAACTCAAATACACGTTTTGCAGTATTATACCTCTATTTGTATCTCATGTATCATGCACACCTGTCACTTTTTCCTCTTGGAACGTATGCCTCTTTGTATCTGGTTTGTTTTTGTTAGTTGCACAATTGTCACCTTTCCTCATGTAATGTAACGCTTGCTTTTGTATTATGCTCACGTGTAACCGACTCCTCATGTAATGTTACTGTTCCTATTGTGAAGCGCTCTGACACCTTCGGGTAAAGTCCGCGCTATATAAAAACGCATAAATAAATGAATAAATGGAGTGCAATGGCAGGCAGAAAGAGGGTGATGCAAGTGTTGTGCACTGGCCTGCAGGAGCAGGTTGCTGGCAGTGCATACACCACGTTACACAATACCAAGCCCTGTCAGCTGAAACCCCGAGTAATCGGGTTTTTGCTTGAAGGAATCGGGAGGCGGGAGACTAGCCTTGAAATCGGAAGTCTCCCGCCTGAATCGGGAGTGTTGGCATGTCTGCCTGTGGGGGCAATTATGTACATAATTATGGGGGCCACAATCTGCTCCCAGGGGAGCCATAGGCATGCACGTAACAAAGTGCATATAATGTAACGAGGTTAGTGGGTTACTGCTTCTGTGCCAGCTTTATGTTTTTTGCCCAGTCTTTCATCATCTAATCTTGTGAAAAGGGTTCATTTGGGTAGAAAATAATTCTTATTATGAAAGAGAACCCCCAACGATGGTACGTTTTAAATTCTGGATTTGTGCTTTCCCAGAATAAGGGCTCAAACTATATTGCCTGCCAGTATAGATGGCATGTTACTGCTACACTACACCTTGTCCTGTCTGATGTAGCATATCCTATGTACTGTTGTCTCTGTGCAATGTGTGTGTGTGTGGTGTAAAGTGCTCTGACACCGTACACTGGTGTGAGTGTTGCTATAAAACTAAATGAATCTGAGAGACAGTGGTTTTTGAGACTTGAGGGGCACTGTTAAATGGTGCTAGTGAGGGAATCCATGGCAGAGGTGGTCATTGGTGGGGCACCAGCAGACATTGTCGCACAGGGCGCCACCAGCGCTAATGCCGGCCCTGGAGTGAATGATATATATGTATCTATATGATACATGTACTCTTTGACTGCTGTTACCTCCTTTCTCGACTGGAGGGCTTCCTTTGTGCTATAATACGGCATGATTTTCATTTGGAATAGTAAAGCGGCAATGTCGCTACTGAAGCCCTGGCCCACCTGGAAGGGCGCCTTTTCTCGTCATGATTCATATGGATATATATATATATATATATATATATATATATATATATATATATATATATATATATATATATATATTCAGAAACACAAAGGATGCCGCACTCCAGAGATTGGTTTCAGAGTTGCTTTATTTTCACCACGACTGGTGGTAGTGGTGGTGAAAATAAAGCAACTCTGAAACCTGTCTCTGGAGTGCGGCATCCTTTGCGTTTCTGAATTTAAATATCGTGTAAGGATTCTACCCGTTGCTGCCTGCACCAGGTATTGAGCGCGCTGACATTGGGAATTAATTGTTATATATATATATATAAATATTTATTTACAGAGATATTTCTCAGTGCTGAAATTATGAGACTGTGAAAGAACTATAATGAGTCTCTTTGAAGTTACCTGAAAGGCAGTAAAGCGTGGTACTGCTGCAGAGTACAACATTTCTGCTAGATAGAGATATCTGACTTTTGTGTAGTGGCAGGTTTGACGCCATAAAGGGTATGCTGAAACGAACAGATCGGTATTATGTAGACAGCTAAGTGGATTAGTAAAGCCACGCAGTAGAAACACTTTGTAACAGACAAAATGTATGTGAGAGAGGGGCTATGGAGAGATGAGGGGCACGTTTGCAAGGATGGTAGTGGGCGCATCAAAGGAGGTCATAGTGTGCAATTGTAATGCACACGTTCACCCGTAGGCATCTTGGCGCTAAAATGATGGTGGCACTGGCTCCCACCAGCGCTAAAAGGCTGCGATTATGGGTATGTGGCAAGGTAAAGTAATACTGTCTTTTTTCTCTCTTTCTTAGTCTTTTTGGAGAGCGTATGGATTTCGCAAAGGTAAGGTGACTTCGTCATTATTGACTTAAACACTTCACTTACGCACACACCCACCTACACTTTAAAACCAACAACCTATCTGCCTTCTACGTAGGATAGTGTTTTAAAAGGATAGTTTAGGCACTAGCAGAGATGGCATATCGTTGGATGAATGCTGCCCAGGCCCTAAATCTGGTTCTGGAGTCCAGCTCTGAGGCAGGATCAGAGACTGAGACAGCAGATACTGAGACAGCAGATACTGAGACAGCATCTGAGGGAGAGGACAATGGAGCCGAATCTGGGAGTGACTTTTCAGTCGGTGCAGTTCCATCCGATGACTCATCGTCCAGCGATTCTGAAGGAGACGATGTCAGTCGTGCTGTCCCTTTGCCAGCACAGTCTGTGCAGCAGGACACCCGTAACAGGTTAGAGCAACCCAGAGTGCAGGCACGTGCGGCCGCAAGCACAGACGGAGTGCTGTCTTGGCAGCCTCCCAATTTAGTTCAGCCCCAAATTCCGCCTTTCACTGGTGACGCTGGATGTAAAGTAGATACGGCAAATTTTTTGCCAATTGACTACTTCCATCTCTTTTTTGGTGTTGACTTCCTAGACGAAATTGTGCAGCAAACAAATTTGCGTGCCGAACAATTTTTGAGGGATCAAGGAGGCACTCTTGGGCCTCATTCTAGGGCGCGCAAGTGGACTCCCACTTCACTAGGGGAGTTGAAGATATTTTTGGGCCTCACACTTAAAATGGGGGTAGTGCATAAACCAACCTTGCTATCCTACTGGTCTACTCGCACGGTTTGGTTAACCCCCATCTTTGCACCATACATGAGCAGAGATCGTTTTTTGCTATTGCAGCGCATGCTGCATTTCAATGACAATGGCCGAAGTCCACAAGCCCACCTGTATACTTGATTACAACAAGTACATGGGCGGAGTGGACAAGAACGACCAGGTTCTTCAGCCATACAATGCGAGTCGTAAAACTCGCACTTGGTATAAGAAACTGTTTACGCACCTGATCCAGATGGCAACATACAATGCGTATGTTGTTTATCGTGGAGACCACCACAGGAAGACTCATGTCTTTCCTTGACTTTCAGTTGTCTGTGATTGAAAGTCTTACTGCTACAGAAGCAGAAGCCTCCACTTCATGTGTTCTGGAGGACGTGGCAAGGCTGCAGGAGCGACACTTTCCAGATAAAATTCCTGCAACACCCAAAAGGAGCGACCATGTCGTCGTTGTAAAGTGTGCTCGATGCAGGGAAAGAGGCAGGAGACTCGTGTTTACTGTCCCCAGTGCCCAAGTAAGCCTGCCTTCTGTTTTCCTACTTGCTTTATGTTGTATCACACTAAAGCAAAATACTGGGAAATTGACTGAGGTGGAGCTGCCAATAGGATAACCTTTCAATTGGTGTGAATGGATACCTACTGTCTGTGGGCCACTCCTTCACTACGCAAGCAGCTGCAGGATATTTCTTCCTCTACTTCATGAAATCATGGACTTCTCAACACCTTTATCTGCTTTCAGAACGTGGTAGTTGTTCTGTTCGCCAATTGACAAGTGCATTATAGTCCCCACGCTGCACATACTGGTGGACAGAACATATGCCACGTTGTCATGGAGTACCCGAGTTTCACATTCAACCGTTCTTCGTAGTTTATGATGTTCTCTTTAGGAAGTTTTTGAAAATTTCCAGCATGTTTGCCTTAGTTTCAAAGGTAGATATGCTTGCTCAGCTCGAGAAATGTTTTTGCGGCATACTCGGGCACCCTCAACTTGCATCCACAAACTGGAAGGAGTTGGATAGAGCATTGTGAGAGCATTGATAGCTCGTGACAGAAATGTTCACTCAAGCTTCAAGTAGCTAGAGATGAAAGGCATTAGTATAGGGTCTCTTAACAATTGGACAGGGTTAGTCAGGACTCTGAGGACAGACACACGAACGGATTAGAACAGCTTACGGTAGGTACGCTTTCCGAGGAATATTGCAAAGGTAGAAGGCAGATAGTAAAGGTAGTATAGATACACGTCCTGACTTCTTCTTCACCCATGGATTCAAATCCGTTTTTGGCCCTTGCCTGTCGCGGGTACTTGGGCCTCCCACATGAGTGAGGCACCATTTTTATCGGGAGACCTTGGGGAACACTGGGTGGTAGGAAATGCGTGTCTGCCCGGCGATGCCACAACTTTCCCACACAAAAATGTGTGGAAAAAGTGATTTTTTCACCTAAATTCGAGGTTTGCAGGGGATTCTGGGTAAGAAAACGTTGAGGGATCCACGCAAGCCATACCTCCCTGGAACCACCCGGGTGTCTAGTTTTCAGAAATGTGTGGGTTTGATAGGTTTCCCTAGCTGGCCGCCGAGCACAGGGCCAAAAACCGGAGGTGACCCCTTTGCAAAACCAGGTTGTTTTGTGATAGGCAATTTTAATGTCAGCTCAATACGTTTTGGGCCCTAGCCTGTCGCGGGTACTTGGGCCTCCCACACGAGTGAGGCACCATTTTTATCGGAGACCTTGGGAACACTGGGTGGTAGGAAATGCGTGTCTGCCCGGCGATGCCACAACTTTCCCACACAAAAATGTGTGGAAAAAGTGATTTTTTCAGCTAAATTTGAGGTTTGCAGGGGATTCTGGTAAGAAAACGTTGGGGGATCCACGCAAGCCATACCTCCCTGGAACCACCCGGGTGTCTAGTTTTCAGAAATGTGTGGGTTTGATAGGTTTCCCTAGCTGGCCGCCGAGCACGGGCCAAAACCGGAGGTGACCCCCTTGCAAAACTAGGTTGTTTTGTGATAGGCAATTTTAATGTCACCTCAATACGTTTTGGGCCCTAGCCTGTCGCGGGTACTTGGGCCTCCCACACGAGTGAGGCACCATTATTATCGGGAGACCTTGGGGAACACTGGGTGGTATGAAATGCGTGTCTGCCCGGCGATGCCACAACTTTCCCACACAAAAATGTGTGGAAAAAGTGATTTTTTCAGCTAAATTTGAGGTTTGCAGGGGATTCTGGGTAAGAAAACGTTGGGGGATCCACGCAAGCCATACCTCCCTGGAACCACCCGGGTGTCTAGTTTTCAGAAATGTGTGGGTTTGATAGGTTTCCCTAGCTGGCCGCCGAGCACGGGGCCAAAAACCGAGGTGACCCCCCTTGCAAAACCAGGTTGTTTTGTGATAGGCAATTTTAATGTCACCTCAATACGTTTTGGGCCCTAGCCTGTCGCGGGTACTTGGGCCTTCCACACGAGTGAGGCACCATTTTTATCGGGAGACCTTGGGGAACACTGGGTGGTAGGAAATGCGTGTCTGCCCGGCGATGCCACAACTTTCCCACACAAAAATGTGTGGAAAAAGTGATTTTTTCAGCTAAATTTGAGGTTTGCAGGGGATTCTGGGTAAGAAAACGTTGGGGGATCCACGCAAGCCATACCTCCCTGGAACCACCCGGGTGTCTAGTTTTCAGAAATGTGTGGGTTTGATAGGTTTCCCTAGCTGGCAGCCGAGCACGGGGCCAAAACCGGAGGTGACCCCCTTGCAAAACCAGGTTGTTTTGTGAAGGCAATTTTAATGTCACCTCAATACGTTTTGGGCCCTAGCCTGTCGCTGGTACTTGGGCCTCCCACACGAGTGAGGCACCATTTTTATCGGGAGACCTTGGGGAACACTGGGTGGTAGGAAATGCGTGTCTGCCCGGCGATGCCACAACTTTCCCACACAGAAATGTGTGGAAAAAGTGATTTTTTCAGCTAAATTTGAGGTTTGCAGGGGATTCTGGGTAAGAAAACGTTGGGGGATCCACGCAAGCCATACCTCCTGGTACCACCCGGGTGTCTAGTTTTCAGAAATGTGTGGGTTTGATAGGTTTCCAAGCTGGCCGCCAAGCACGGGGCCAAAAACCGAGGTGACCCCCTTGCAAAACCAGGTTGTTTTGTGATAGGCAATTTTAATGTCACCTCAATATGTTTTGGGCCCGAGCCTGTCGCGGGTACTTAGGCCTCCCACACCAGTGAGGTACCATTTTTATCGGAAGACTTTGGGGAACGCGGGGTGGGTGGAATTTTGTGGATCCACGCAGATTCCAGAACTTTCCACCACAGAAATGTGAGGAAAATGTGTTTTTGTTTACAATATTTTAGGTTTGCAAGGGATTCTGGGTAGCAGAACCTGGTGAGAGCCTGCCAAGTCACCCCATCCTGGATTCCCCTGGGTGTCTAGTTTTCAAAAATGTATAGGTTTCCTAGGTTTCCCTAGGTGCCGGCAGAGCTAGGGTTCAAAATCTACAGCTAGGCACTTTGTTGAAAAAGGGTCCGTTTTCACTGCGAAAATGTGGTGTGTCCACGTTGCGTTTTGGGCCGTTTCCTGTCGCGGGTACTTAGGCCTCCCACACAAGTGAGGTACCATTTTTCTCGGAAGACTTTGGGGAACGCGGGGTGGGTGGAATTTTGTGGATCCACGCAGATTCCAGAACTTTCCACCACAGAAATGTGAGGAAAATGTGTTTTTTTACAATATTTTAGGTTTGCAAGGGATTTTGGGTAGCATAACCTGGTGAGAGCCAGCCAAGTCACCCCATCCTGGAGTCCCCTGGGTGTCTAGTTTTCAAAAATGTATAGGTTTCCTAGGTTTCCCTAGGTGCCGGCAGAGCTATGGTTCAAAATCTACAGCTAGGCACTTTGTTGAAAAAGGGTCCGTTTTCAGTGCGAAAATGTGGTGTGTCCACGTTGCGTTTTGGGCCGTTTCCTGTCGCGGTACTTAGGCCTCCCACACAAGTGAGGTACCATTTTTCTCGGAAGACTTTGGGGAACGCGGGGTGGGTGGAATTTTGTGGATCCACGCAGATTCCAGAACTTTCCACCACAGAAATGTGAGGAAAATGTGTTTTGTTTTACAATATTTTAGGTTTGCAAGGGATTCTGGGTAGCATAACCTGGTGAGAGCAAGCCAAGTCACCCCATCCTGGAGTCCCCTGCGTGTCTAGTTTTCAAAATGTATAGGTTTCCTAGGTTTCCCTAGGTGCCGGCAGAGCTAGGGTTCAAAATCTACAGCTAGGCACTTTGTTGAAAAAGGGTCCGTTTTCACTGCGAAAATGTGGTGTGTCCACGTTGCGTTTGGGCCGTTTCCTGTCGCGGGTACTTAGGCCTCCCACACAAGTGAGGTACCATTTTTCTCGGAAGACTTTGTGGAACGCGGGTGGGTGGAATTTTGTGGATCCACGCAGATTCCAGAACTTTCCACCACAGAAATGTGAGGAAAATGTGGTTTTTTTACAATATTTTAGGTTTGCAAGGGATTCTGGGTAGCATAACCTGGTGAGAGCAAGCCAAGTCACCCCATCCTGGAGTCCCCTGGGTGTCTAGTTTTCAAAAATGTATAGGTTTCCTAGGTTTCCCTCGGTGCCGGCAGAGCTAGGGTTCAAAAACTACAGCTAGGCACTTGGTTGAAAAAGGGTCTGTTTTCACTGCGAAAATGTGGTGTGTCCACGTTGCGTTTTGGGCTGTTTCCTGTTGCGGGTACTTGGGCCTCCCACACAAGTGAGGTACCATTTTTATCGGAAGACTTTGGGGAACGCGGGGTGGGTGGAATTTTGTGGATCCACGCAGATTCCTGAACTTTCCACCACAGAAATGTGAGGAAAAGTTGTTTTTTGGACAATATTTTAGGTTTGCAAGGGATTCTGGGTAACAGAACCTGGTGAGAGGCAGTCAAGTCACCCCATCCTGGATTCCCCTGGGTGTCTAGTTTTCAAAAATGTATAGGTTTGCTAGGTTTCCTAGGTGCTGGCAGAGCTAGGGTTCAAAAACTACAGCTAGGCACTTTGCCAAATAAGGGACATTTTTCACAGTGAAATTGAGGTGTGTCCACGTTGCGCTTTGCGCCGTTTCCTGACGCGGACACTAGGCCTACCCAGACAAGTGAGGTACCATTTTTCTCAGAAGACTTTGGGGAACGCGGGGTGGGTAGAAATTTGTGGATCCATGCAGATTCCAGGACTTTCCACCACAGAAATGTGAGGAAAATGTGTTTTTTTGACAATTGTTTAGGTTTGCAAGGGATTCTGGGTAACAGAACCTGGTGAGAGGCAGTAAAGTCACCCCATCCTGGATTCCCTGGGTGTCTAGTTTTCAAAAATATATAGGTTTGCTAGGTTTCCCTAGATGCAGGCAGAGCTAGGATTCAAAAACTACAGCTAGGCACTTTGCCAAAAAGGGTCATTTTTCACTGTGAAATTGGGGTGTGTCCACGTTGCGTTTTGCGCGATTTCCTGTTGCGGGCTCTAGGCCTACCCACACAAGTGAGGTACCATTTTTATTGGAAGACTTTGGGGAACGCGGGGTGGGTGGAATTTTGTGGATCCACGCAGATTCCAGGACTTTCCACCACAGAAATGTGAGGAAAATGTGTTTTTTTTGACAATTTTTAGGTTTGCAAGGGATTCTGGGTAACAGAACCTGGTGAGAGGCAGTAGAGTCACCCCATCCTGGATTCCCTGGGTGTCTAGATTTCAAAAATATATAGGTTTGCTAGGTTTCCCTAGATGCAGGCAGAGCTAGGATTCAAAAACTACAGCTAGGCACTTTGCCAAAAAAGGGTCATTTTTCACTGTGAAATTGGGGTGTGTCCACGTTGCGTTTTGCGCGATTTCCTGTCGCGGGCTCTAGACCTACCCACACAAGTGAGGTACCATTTTTCTCGGAAGACTTTGGGGAACGCGGGGTGGGTAGAAATTTGTGGATCCACGCAGATTCCAGGACTTTCCACCACAGAAATGTGAGGAAAATGTGTTTTTTTGACAATTTTTAGGTTTGCAAGGGATTCTGGGTAACAGAACCTGGTGAGAGGCAGTAAAGTCACCCCATCCTAGATTCCCTGGGTGTCTAGTTTTCAAAAATGTATAGGTTTGCTAAGTTTCCCTAGATGCAGGCAGAGCTAGGATTCAAAAACTACAGCTAGGCACTTTGCCAAAAAAGGGTCGTTTTTCACTGTGAAATTGTGGTGTGTCCACATTGTGTTTTGCACCGTTTCCTGTCGCGGGCACTAGGCCTACCCACACAAGTTAGGTACCATTTTTCTCGTAAGACTTTGGGGAACGTGGGGTGGGTAGAAGTTTGTGGATCCGCGCAGATTACAGACCTTTCCACCACAGAAATGTGAGGAAAATGTGTTTTTTTTGACAATTTTTTAGGTTTGCAAGAGATTCTGGGTAACAGAACCTGGTGGGAGCCAGTCAAGTCACCCCATCCTGGATTCCCCTGGGTGTCTAGTTTTCAAAAACGTATAGGTTTGCTAGGTTTCCTTAGATGCCGGCAGAGCTAGGGTTAAAAACTACAGCTAGGTACTTTGCCAAAAAAGGGTCATTTTTCACTGTGAAATTGGCGTGTGTCCACGTTGCGTTTTGTGCAGTTTCCTGTCGTGGGCACTAGGCCTACCCACACAAGTGAGGTACCATTTTACTCGGAAGACTTTGGGGAACGCGGGGTGGGTAGACATTTGTGGATCCATGCAGATTCCAGAACTTTCCACCACAGAAATGTGAGGAAAATGTGTTTTTTTACAATGTTTTAGGTTTGCAAGGGATTCTGGGTAACAGAAACTGGTGAAAGCCAGTCAAGTCACCCCATCCTGGATTCCCCTGGGTGTCTAGTTTTCAAAAATGTATAGGTTTGCTAGGTTTCCCTGGGTGCCGGCAGAGCAAGGGTTCAAAAACTACAGCTAGGCACTTTGCAAAAAAGGGTAATTTGTCATTGTGAAAATGTGGTGTGTTCACGTTGCGCTTTGAGCCGTTTCCTGTCGTGGGCACTATGCCTACCCACACAAGTGAGGTACCATTTTTATCGGGACGCTTACGGTAATTCAGATTTGTAAAGCAACTGTTATTACCTATTGACTTTCGATGCATTTCTGCCTTCCAAATGAAAGACAATGTGTAAAAAAGAAGTTATTTTGAAAAATGACCTATAATTCTCATGCTAGTATGAGTATTACCAATTTCAGAAATGTGCAAATATCTACTGTTTCTAAACTCTGTATTGTGTTCCCATTTCAGAAATACATTTCATACCGAATATTTCATGTATACATTTTCCCAGAATAATTGCTATATACCCGGTACATAATAAAAAACCATTGCAAGACACTGCTCAGTTTTTGGCTCTGGGTTCGTCGGGTTCTTGGTGAACCTACAAGTCCTATATATCCCCACAACCAGTAAGGTCCAGTGGATGTAACGGTATATTGCTTTCAAAGAGCAGTCATAATTAGAAGAAGTTACAGGTGAAAACGTTGACACAAAAGGCTGTTTTTTCAACTAATTTTCCATTTTTCCTATATTTAACTGTTAGTTTCTATAAAGAAACCTTGATGTATTTACACAAATGACCCCTTGCTGAATTCAGCATTTTGTCTACTTTTCTAAAATGTATAGATTTCCAGGATCCATTATTGCTTTCATACCCATTTCTACCATTAACTGGAAGGAGGTTGAAAGCACAAAAATAGCAAAAATAGGCTATGTCCCAGAAAAATGCCAAAACTGTGTAAATTTTTGGGGTTTTCTGACAAAAGTCTGTCATTCCCTAAAATATGGGAAAATGGACATTTCAGCCCCACAAACCCTTTTTGATACCATTTGCAGGGAAAACCCAGACGCTTTCATATGCGGGACTTTTTCCCATTTTTCCCCAAAAACCAAAATTTAGCTGTATTTTGGCTAAAATCTGGGACCCCTCCAGGGGAATCCACAAACCCTGGGTACCTTTAGAATCCGCATGATGTTGGAAGAAAAGGACGCAAATTTGACGTGGATACCTTATGTGGTCAAAAAGTTACAGAGGCCTAATTGCGAACTACTACAAATAGCCAAAAAAGGGCTCAGCACTGGGGGGGAAATGGCCCAGCAGTTAAGGGGTTAACAAAATCATTTTTATTTAGCGTTTCCCATTTTCACGGCGACATCAGAAGTCACGGTGACGTCAGTAATTGCGGATACTGCATGTTTTTCAACAACTCTGACACATATATATAGAGAGATATTGTGAACACATTTTAGTATAGCTATTCACTATTATAGTTTTGAAAGTTCTGCTTTTCTTTCTATTTTTAAAGAAACCTACTTAAACCTGTATTTTGAATTTCTGCTCCCTCGCGGTAACCGCGAATATGTCGGTCACCGCGAATATCACATGACTGGGAAAGCAAGGAATATCATTGGATAATATTCTTTTCAGTAAAATAAATAGGAAGTACACACCCACTCCTCCTTCTTGACTCTTCTTTCATAGAACTTTATTCTGAGCAGGTTGATACATCTGCAATGCAGAGTTTTTTTTTTTTTTGCTTCCAGAAATGGCAACTCAGGAAGGAGATGGGGGTCAGCAGGAACAACAGCAGGTCCAGGATGTGTAGGAGGTGGAGACTGAAGATTTGTAAGAAGAGGGGCTCAACAAAGAGAGCCAGTGTGGCATGAGATTTTTCAAAATCCCATCTGGGAAATCGAAAACTCCTGCAAAACTAGTGTAATGCACAATCTGTGACAGGACACTCTCGAGAAGAACAAAAAATATTCATGTGGGATGATGTCCATGTTATATCATCCTCAAACCTATCATGGAAAATGTTTTTAAGTGGAGATCAAGCAGAGGGAAGCTGTAGGACCATCTACATCAGTGGCAGCAGCAACACTTCCCAGTCAGAAAGCCCCTTCGGAGGTGCAGTCTACTACAACAGATATGTCCCAGAGTGTTCAAGAATGGCCACATACTGCATGGACTGTAGTGTTGTTATAAGTGCTGGTGAGCAGTGTGTTACAGCTATTCACATGCTAGTTTTTTTCCACTTTTATATTTTTGCACATTTTTTTAATTCCTCCTGTCCCAGTTGCCATTTTTGTTACCATAAAAAAGAACAAATACATTTTTTAACTTTACAAGAGCACTAAAAAAATTCTAAAACAAAAAAAGGATCCTGTTGGAACCGCCTTTTACAGTTAAAAAAAGTTAAAGTATGCAAGTATGTTGGAATGAGTGTATGACTGGTGTATGGATGATTGAATAAGTGCATGAATGGTGCATGAGTGAATCTATGAGTGACTAGGTAGTGCCTGGAAAATTGTATGATTGCATGGGTTGTACCTGCATGCTTGTATGAGTGCATGGGTAGTGCCTGAGTTTTTGCTTGAGTGCATGGGTAATGTCTGGGTGAGTGGGTGAGTGTATATGGGTGTGTGCATGGGTACATCACTCTTTGAGTATGTCTGTAAGTGGGTGCACAAGTGTCTGAGTGGGTATGTGTATAAGTGTGCGAGTGGATATATGAAAGGGTGTATAAGTGTCTGAGTGAGTTTGTGGGTACTTACATGAGTCTGTGACAGTGACCAGTGAGTGTGTATAAATATATGTATATATTTTAAAAATATTTTTCCCAATATTCGTGATGACATCGGTAGTCGCAACATCCATGCAATGGTACATGGGGGGGCCACACTGGCAGTCACGGCGTCATTGCGAATATTGTATGCGATGAAAAAAATCTATTTTGGACACATAACTTGTGTCACTAACACACACATTTTTCAAACATGGAGTCAGAGTATCTCCACCCTGGCCCCTTATGTTAGCTTTCACACAAACTTTCAGCCCCGGGAACCAAACCTGGATGATAAAATGGTGGCCTCAACTTTCTATTTAGGTTGCGTCCAGCCAATCAGAGCATTTCTGATAGCATGCGCATCCGAGATTAATCGCAATACCACAGCGAAATATCCATGGCCAGAGATATATCTAAAATTTTCAGCATAAATTTTCCAAAAACTACATTGCACCAAATAACAAAAAGCACAATCTGCTTACCAACGTCTACTTTTCTGCCAAATTTGGTGTAATTCCGTCCAGCGGTTTGGGCTGTAGGTTCGACAACGCGCTCCTATGGGAATTAACATTACAAACGCCCCCTTTTTCGCACCCCTATTCTTTGCTCCCCACTGCACAGATCACCCCCAAACTTTCCATGGCACACAGGGGCCTATTACGATGTCGGTTGGAGTTTCCTCTGACAGAAACAGTGGCGGAAAAGGGACCGACCGACCTCTGGTCCCAACCGCCTATTTATGATGCGACCCCATGTGCGGTCGCATTCTCCCATTTCCCTATGGGAGCTTGTGTTATGGCCATACCCCAGCCATAACACAAGCTCCCATATAGAAATGGGAGATTGTGTTAATTCCTGCACCCCGTGGCAGGCACCTCAGGGTGCTTGCCACAAGGTTCAGGGATTAACAGGGGGGTACCATAGGGGCCCCCTCTGCCCCAATCGTAGGCCGCAAGGGAAAGGGGCACTGCTAGGGTCCCCAAACATGCTTTCAGACAGGGTTTCCATGTCAGAAAGGCGGGCATGGAAACCGTGCATCATTATCCGGATGGTGTAAACTGCCGTCCATATGAATTACAGGCTGGTTCCGTCTACCCGTCGGAAGCCAGCCGGAATAACTGGCTGGTTTCAATTCTGACCGGCTGTATCGCAATCAGCTGGTAAGAATTGCAACTGACATTGTCAGTCATAAAGCCTCTGACCTAAGGTCGGAGGCTTTACAACAGACATTGGAATCGGCCCCACAGAACCTACTTTGAAACTTTTTGGGGAAAACTTCATGAAGATTGGTCAAACAACGCCAAAGTTATAGGCAAGTCAAAAAATGCTTTTCCTAGGGAAACTAGGTCCTAACTATAACTACCTACTGGCGGTCACCAGTAGGTAGTTATAGTTAGGACCAAAGTTTCCACAGGAGAAGAGTTTTTATTTCGCCAATAACTTTGGCACCGCTTGACGAATCTTCACAACATTTAAAAAAAACTTCCCCTTTTTGGATCAGCTGTTGTGTTAAAAGTCACGGGGTGATCTGTCAATTGGGGCGCAAGAAAAAAGGGGGTCCCAAAACGCATTTTCCCCATGTTAAGTCTTTGAAGAATTTTCATTTTTTGAAGATGACTACAGCGCAAACTGATGAACTCAATTACACCAAATTTGGCAGAAAGCTAGATGTTGGTCCAGAAAGAGTGCTTCTTGTGATTTGGTGTGAATCAGTTCAGTAGTTGCAGAGATATTTAAGTTTAAAAAATATAGATATCTGGTAGCCAAAAACCTACTGAAATGCTGCTGAAATTTGATTGGCTGCCAACACTTCAACCAGGAAGTGTTGGCAGCCATCTTGAGACTTAATTGAACCGAAACCCACAAAAATTTAAAAAAAAGAAAAGGCGGCAGGGTAGAAACACCCTGACCCCCTGGGCTTCTTGGAGTGGGCCCAGTGGGATCTCCCAGGGCCCAAAAAAGATTTTTTTGAAAAAACCTTTCATTGGGATCCGTGGTTTCGGCCAACGTATTTTTTTAAAAACAAAGCACTGGCTCCTGCACTTTGTTCATTATCCACCCCGGTGGGCCAGGTCCTGGGGGCATTTTTGCTTATAATGGAGAGGGGCACACAGGCCGCCCCGGAGCTCAGTATTGCCCCGAGGACTACCACCTCCCTGGGGTATCTTTAAAAAAATCCCCCAACCAAGAGCATCCCAGGAGGCGCATTTGCAGAGTGGTGGAGAATGGGGGCATGGCCTGCGACCACCTCTCAGCAATCCCATTGTGTGGGGCTTACTGGAGTAACAGGTGGGCTAATTGGCCCCTAAGGACCCCCAGCAGTGAATGGGACTTCATCCCCCAACCGAGAGCCTGCCAGGAGGTGTGTTTGCAGACTGGTGGAGAAAGGGGGTGTGGCCTATCAGAACTCAGCAATCCTGCTGTGGGACTTACTGGAGGTAACAAGAGGGGAACTATTGTGGATGAAGGCAAATGCTGCATATTAGTTGGCAGGGATAAAATATTTCCTGTTGTCTTGAAGAAGGTAGTTATATCCTGTTAATCCACCGAAACGCGTCGACGCCTGCGTTAAATTTGAGGAACAAAGTGTTACATGCTGAAAGGATCTCAGATAACATTATTATTCTATTGATTCCTTCCGATTAACTTTTTGATGACAAATGAATGTCTTTTGTATTGTCTCTCTTGTTATAATGTATTTATAATATGTGCAATAGCTTTTCTATGACTGAGTTTTAAATTGTTTTAAATCAACTGATATTTATATGATTGTACTAATTGTTTTATATCTCCTGATATTAAAATTTGATTATTTAGAACTTCTGTGTGGGTCCCTTTAAAGACAGGTGCAGAGAAGTGTATGATTTAGAAAGAAGTGAAGTACGCAAGCGGTGAATGTATTGAGTTTTCCAAGAGAATCTATTGGTGACAATAAAGGGGCCGATTCCGATCTCGGTCGGAGGCGCACCCAATACCATTCGGTCGGGAAAAAAGCCATGCGAAAGCCTGTTTCCCGACCGAACCGTACGCGGGTCCGGCCGAGCGAGTACGATGCGAATTCGCCGACCGACTCGTCCGGGCGACCCGACCGCTCCGACCGACTCGTACCCGGACCGTACCGCTCCGACCGACTCGGTCGGACCCGATTCGCACCGCGCAATGGAGACGTTTTCCGGCCGGGTAAGTACGATGCGCACCTCGACCGCTCCGACCGACTCGCGCCGTCCGACTCGAACTCGCTGTCGGAGCCGTACTTTGGGGGTCCGTGTCGGACCCCCTGTACGCGTACCCGTGCGAGGCGCACACAGGGGGGACCCATGGGTCCCCCTACCTGTGCGTGTACGCCGCGAGCGCTCCGCGGCGTACTCGCTGTAGGAGCGCCCTTGTCCGCCTCGCACCCATTGAGGCAATGGGAGCCCGCGTACGCGTTGTACGACCGGCTCCCATTGAGTTCAATGGGAGTCCGACCGACTCGTGTCCGATAACATACGGACGCATCGGACTCGTTCGGTCGGACTGCACGGGTCCGATTCGGTCGGGAATCTCTCCGGGTCCGGCTCGGTCGGGGAAATTTCCGGCCCGAATCGGAATCGACCCCAAAGTCTTATATGGAAACCTGTCTCTTGGAATAGCAGGGTCTCTCTCTTTTAGATTGATATACCACATTATAATATAAACAAATAAATATTTCGGAACCATAAAAATGAAAGTTACATTTTAATTTATTCACAAAACGGATAGGTTTGTACCCACAAATATTATATTGAATCTCAGGGTAATGAAATCCCAAAGTCTGGATTGGCGTACAAGAAACAGGAAGTGGAATGATATGTCGTGTAGTATTATCCTTCTTTATTAGAATGCAAGTGAAAGCAATACAGCTGACACGTGTTTCACCCAGAGGCCAACAGGCCAGGACTTCTTCATGGCAAAATATAACAGCTTCTGTATGCAAAGTTAACAGTCATAGCAGGAGAACATCCGGAAGGAGTGGCATCCCCGAGCTCATTCAGACCGCATATAATTTTCCATGCATCCCGCTCCATGCATCAAAATCCAGGAGTCTAACAAAAGACCTACCAAGAAAACCTACACAGCAGAAATAACCCTTTAAACAAACAACAATAACTCTAAGAACACATACATGTAATATATTTCCAATAAACATTATATTAAAGATAAACAATCTAATAAGGCCTACTGCACTATAATGCCACAATTATAACTATAGCCTAACATTTAATGACTAAACAACAACAAAGCCACATCCTACACAAAATATACTAGCCCTAAACAACCCCCTTTAACTACTGAACCCCAAATAGTAGCTTATAATTTGTCTTACCTGATCTGCAGAGCAAGAACGGGGAATTGAGACCAACTGGAAGCTCAAGCAACACAACTGAGGAAGAAAGACTAAAAGAAAGGATAGTGGTATACAAAATGGCTGAAATATGAACACAAAAAAGGCTAACAAGATATAGAAAATAATAAAATATATAATATATTTATTTTTTAACAAATATTTATTTTTAAATGTGCAAAAGTGTTGTTAAAATTTACAAAGATGTACAAAATATTTTTTAAATATTAACATAAATGAAAAATTAAAGTTCATTTACAGTTCAAATTAGTATAAAAAAGTAAACATCTATTTGTAAAAGAAATTGTTAAAAATCTGTTATCTTATTTTCAAAAATACTGAAGACAAATATAATAACAATTGTTCAATCTATTAAAACTGAAAACATACATGTTCAAAAATTGTTATAATATGTAAAAATATGAATGTCAATTTTTTAAAATATTGGTTTATAATAATGAAAGTACAGCAAAATGTAATAAAAAATGTTAAAACACGAATAAAATAAAACATGAACAAGTATATAAAATAGAACACTCTTCGAAAAAAGTGTTTTTACTGTAACAATGGAATGTACATTATCAAGCCATTCTCTCATAATTTTAAATAAAATGCTATAGCATATTCACTATTTCTATTCCAATCTAAGCCACATTGAAAAAAGGTTGGATTTTGGGGAGTGGGTTACTATTGCCACTCCAATCTAAACCACATTGGTGAAAGGGTTGGACTCTAAGGTGTATAGATTTACTATTCCTGCTGCAAACAAAGCCACTTTGGGAAAGCATTTATCTTTGAGGGGGTAGATATACCATTCCCACTCCGATCCAGACCACATTGAATAAACCCTTTACTTTGGATAATAGTATTAATAATATAATAAAAAATAAACACATGGGCCAAATTCACAAAGGTAAACTGAGACGAAAGTCTAACCTTATGACTTTCTGTATTCACAAAGAGCATTCACGAGTAGTAAAGTTAGACGTTTGTCTCAGTTAACCGTAGGTTTTGGTCATAAGTTTAACTGAGACCAAAAGTTAAAGTTAAGACAAAACTTAAGTTTAATGGAGACAAAATGTCTAACTTTACTACTCCCAAATAACCTTTGTGAATACCAAAAGTCATAAAGTTAGACTTTTCTCTCAATTTACCTTTGTGAATTGGGCCCATTGTATAAAAACATTGACAACTAAAAAGGATTCCTTATATTTATCTAAATATCCAAATAAATAACAAAAGTTATAGGCAAAAACAAAAGAAAACATATTTTTATTAAACTATACTAATTTAATAAATAATGTATACATTTAATAAACATTTAAATTAATTAATGTTTTGAAGACATATTTAGACAATTATTTTTAATTTAAAATATATTTGTTTAAAATTAAACATAACATCAACATTATTATTAAATAATATTGTTTTAAATCAATATATCAACAAATATAAGAATTTTGTAAAATGTTTCACAATATACTATTTTTTTAAATAGCAACATAAAAAGGTAAAACTTCAATAATACTCAAAATTGTATTCACATAACTAAAAACATACAAAATAAATAAAATATATAACCATTTCCTTTGGAAAAAAACACAAGTATACCGGAAAATACAACGAAAGATAAAAAGTAAATATTTAAAAATTATATTTTGTTTTTCTAATAATATCACAAACTATATAATAAAATATTAGGAACGGGTAGAATTATAATTCCATGCCCTGCTAAATTCCGCCTTCCGGCACGTGTCAGAATTATAATCCCATTGGTGCACACAAGGATTGTATAAACACGCACTTGCAAGCAAGATTTGCCAGCTGCTAGCGAGCGCGAGCGAGATTTGCTGGCTGTTATTCTGACTTTCAGTTGCCACGGTG
The DNA here is from genome assembly GCA_963921515.1 of Calotriton arnoldi. Lineage (NCBI taxonomy): Eukaryota > Metazoa > Chordata > Amphibia > Caudata > Salamandridae > Calotriton > Calotriton arnoldi. The sequence continues at coordinate 199,607 of CAWUFW010006807.1, forward strand.
CCTTCCAGCACCTTTTTTCTGAGGCTGGCTAGTGCGAGCGGGCACAGCTGCTTCTCAAGCAGATTCTCTACCAGAGAAGCCGCTAAATCAACTCAAAAATATCTATTGAGTGAATATTATACTTAAACGGACTGTTTGGGTTATTTTTTAGTACGAAAAGCATTTTTTGTTATTTATCTTTTTTCAACAGGAAGAAAGTGCCTCAGAGACTCCAACATCTTTTTCCTGTACAAAAGGCTCCTCCATGTACTTTTTAAATCTCCTGGTCACTTTTCCTTTGGATTTGTAGGTGAAAGGCTATTGGATTCGAGAATTTTGTTTTTGTGACATCACAAGTAAGTTCAAAAATGTTTGTACAAGGATGTTGTTTGTTTGAAAGAGGGCAAGCCCCAGTATTTATTTGTACTTTTATTCAATTTTTAAATGTAATTGTGGTGGGTGGCCTGGAGTTGCAGTAGGGGCCTAGTGTTGTTTTCATTTATTTCTTTTATCTTTTGTAAGGGAAAAAGGTTGCACAGTTCAGTAGATTTTCTCCATGTTTGTTAAATTTACACTATTCATTTATTTTACGTTGTGGCCTATCCTTTCCAAGGCCATTATGCCAGTTCTAGTCATTGGGTAGATGAAACAGCTGTTTCTGTTGTTTATTTTGTTTTTAAAAATCATTTAGGCCAAGGATGGCATTGAAATAAATTAGAAATGTGAGTTTTTTTGTATTACACATTTCTTCCTCGAAAAAGTGTATTTTGGTGGGGTAATATTTGATGCCTTGGGAGGAAGTGTATTGTTGTAACATTTTTACAGCTCACTTATTTTTCATTTTTGTCATTGCTGAAATAATTGTAGTGTTTTCTTCTTTGTTTACCATGCCTCCTTTCTCTGGCCAATGTGTTTGTGTTTGTCATAGACCACTTTTTGTCTTTGATCTCCACACCATGTGGCTGGCAGTCATTATGTGTCCACAGCCCTGCATGTGCTCTTTGTTGTCCATGCCTCCTTGCTTGTTGTTGTTTGATCATGTGGCTATTTTGTGTAGCTTGTTAGTGTGCTTTTCTAATAGGCCTATATGTGTTCTTTGCTGTGTCCATGCCTCCTTGCTTGTTGTTGTTGTTTGAACATGTGGCCATTTTGTATATCCAGCCAGTGTGATTTTGCCATAGTCCTGCATGTGCTATTTGTTAAACATGCCTCTTTGCTTGTTGCTTGATCATGTGGCCATTTTGTGTAGCCTGTCAGTGTGCTTGTGCCATAGAACTGCATGTGTTCTTTGTTGTCCATGTGTACCGAATCAAGTCATGGGTGGATTCCTAGGGAGCAGTACCACCAATATGCCCACCTTCTGGCAGCACCGATACTGCACTTAGTAAACAGAAGCTCGGAGTGGCCAGATGAAGGGAAGGGAGATAGAGAGGGTACTGCGGGGAGGGACACCTGGAATGAGACAGAATCACTTAGATTAGATCAGATCATGCTTATGTCCTAATATAAACTGTCATAGTAATATACTGGCATTAATCCTTACCTGTGAACAAAGGTTTTGTTAATATCAATCAATTAATCAATCAGGGAATTGTAAGCGCGCTACTCACCCCTGAGGGTCTCAAGGCGCTGAGGGGGGGGGACCGCAGATCTGTTTAGCCGAAGAGCCAGGTCTTCAGGGTCTTCCTGAAGGTGTTCAGGGAAGGGGCGCGTCTGATGTCTGCCGGTAGCTCGTTCCAGGTCTTGGCTGCAATAGCAGTTACTCTGGTTCTTTGACATTCATTCCTTGAAGGTACACATCCCTGCTAAAGTACTTAAAGAAATGTAGCTCTTCGCCTTTTTGGTTCAACTTTGTTCTGTTCCTTGCTTCACAGTAATGTGAACCTTAACATATTAATCAGAAATGACATCTTTGAGATCTAATAAATAGGTTTGTCTCTGTAATCACTTGTTCATAATTGTACCTGCGTGATATGAAAACACTCAAAAAATGCTCTCTAGAAACTCGGACTGCATGCTATATTCTTTGGTCTCTTTTGCACTAGAAACAAAATACGTCTTTATACTTTTTGTCCTTCGCTGCAATGGTGTGAGTATCTTTACTGTAACTGTTTTGGCTATTCGCTGAGATTGTACTCTTCACTAAGGAATAACAGTAGATCGATTATCCATAAAATATCGGGACGTCTCCTACCTGAATGACAGCCTCAAAGACTGAAGAGCCCTTCACCATGAACCGTAGCAAGGTTTCAACTCATGGAGAATCCTCGGTAAAGCCTCCGCAAATCAAAACGGGACAGCTCCAACTCCATGACTCCTAGACGCGATGACTTAAATAACAAGCACCTGCTCAAGGCATGACCGCTTTTTATAGCAGCAACCACGCCGAAGATGGCGACCGACTTTTCATGGGCTTCTACAATGTTCTATGCCCTTCAGCAGCATAGCAACGTAACATTAGTAAAATAAGAATAAGGCAACAACAAAGAAATAGAAATAAACCAAGAAAAAGCTTAAAAATAAAGCAAAAATACAAACCATACTTCAAACATTAGGAAGGTATAAAGAACTCTCAGTGCGGCAAGATGGAGTTTAACGCTTGACAAGCCCTTTCATGGCAGATATATAGTAGCTAAACAAAACTGCAATAAGAGAAGTACACTAATATGAAAGGGTCATATGCTACGCACATATATGAGAACCATGGGACGTCCTTGGGAACGGAGGAACCGTGACACCATGCCTCCTTGCTTATTGTTGTTTTATGATCATGTAGCTTGTGGCCATTTTGTGTAGCCAGTCAGTTTGCCATAGGCCTGCATGTGTTTTTGTTGTCCATGCCTCCTTGTTGCAGTTGTTTGACCATGTTGGCAGTGGCCATTTTGTGTATTCGGCCAATGTACTTCTGCCATAGGCCTGCATGTGTTCTTTGTTATCCGTGCCTCCTTGCTTGTTGTATCACCATGTGGATGGCGGTCATTTTATGCAGTAAGCCAGATGTGCTTTTGCCACAGGCCTGCATGTGTTCCTTGTTGTCTGTGCCTCCTTGCTTGCTGTTTGCCCATGTGGCTGCGACTATTGTGGGTAGTCAGCTAATGTGCTTTTGCCATAGGCCTGGATGTGTTTTTTGTTGCTTATGCATCTTTGCTTGTTGGTGGACATGTTGCCATGGTATTAAATAAATAATTTTTTCCCAGTTGTCAAAGTCATTTTCTAAGGACATTGAAAAGGGCTATGCCTTTTTACTTGTTGTTCCTCTTTTTACTTTGTTCCCTGATATCAGTTTAATGTGCTTGAGGATCATTGTTATACAGTGTTTATTTAATAGTATATGCAATTTTTCATATCCCCATGCTCCTCTTAGAATCCCAAAGGATTTTTCATAGTCCACAGTGAGATACAAGCATTTACATTTTTATAATTCCCTTTTTTCCTGGCCTGCACCCTCTGCCTGCCATTGGTTTCTTAGGCCATAGGCCCACACTACCATTCACCTTTTAAGGATTATTGAATTTTTTTCCATGGCCTGCACCTTCTGCCTACCATAGGTCTTTTAGGCCATTAACTTTTTTAAGGATTATGACATTTTTTGTCCCTGGACTGCCCCTGCACCCCCTGCCTGCCATAGGTCTTTTAGGCCGTAGGCACACACCAGCATTACTTTTAAGATTATTCCATTTTCCCTGCACCCTCCTGCCTGCCACAGGTGTCTCACCTTAGAGGCCCATAAAGCTATCTTTTTTAATCTGTATGTTGATATTATCCTTTTTAAAAATAAAAAAATAAAGTTTATTGCAGTTTTTCATGTATAAACAGCACCAATTATGTACATACATTTCGTTAACGTATGAGGATTAATCATTCCTTCTTTTATATATGACATTTTCAAAATAAACACTTTCTTTTACACACTTTTTAAATTAGCTCTAATTGGGAAGAGAAAAAAAATAAGTAAGCTGAGAATTGTCCACTGCTGAAAGGAAGCTCTAACAGTTATTCTATAGTATAAAATTCCTGCAAAAAAATAAAAAATAAACAGAGGGGAAATATCACGGCGATGGTAACATACCAGTCTTATTCAAATATCTAGGGCCCATTATAAAACTGTGATTCCTTCCAGCTATAAATAGGTGCCCATATACGTCTGCCTAGAGTTTTCCCTCTCTTGCCCTTCCTTTCGTAAATTCCCCTCTCCAGATTAAATACCGCGAGCAGCCTGGCAAGCCAATGCTGAAAGGTTGGAGCTGCTTGATCAAGCCAGGCTGAAGCAACACAGATTCGCAAAACTGCCATAGCAAGAAAAAGAAAACGGTGAGACATAGATTGCCCCTGGCTGTTATCAACCCCAAGGAGCATTAAGGCTGGGGTTAACTTAACTTTAAGGTCCAGAGTATGTTCACAAAATGTCCTAATTGAGCATTTTAGCATATCAAGACGCGGACAGGTGGAGAACATATGAACTAAATCCATGCTTGGAAAATCAAACCGGGAACACCTGGTTCCCTCCTGCCCGCCCCACTATGCTATCCTAGCCGGGGTGTAGTAAAGTGAGAAAATTGTCTTGTAGTGCTGATCCTGAAGCCCAGCAGAGCATAAAACGGTCTGCCCCAGCTCTAAAGACTCAAGAAAGTTATCCGAATCGATGCCCAGCCTATGTTTCCATTTTTCGCCGAGCTTTTCTAGATCGTCCTGCTTGAGTGATGTAAGTTCAAAATAAATTCTTTTAATGGTGCAGCCCTCACTGCTTCTTATAGCGTCTATGGTTTTAACTTTACCAAAGCCATTAAGCCCGCCCATCTTTCTGCTCAAGAAACTTCTAAGCTGGAGATATTTAAAGAAGTTCCTAGTGCCAATACCAAACTTATCCTGAATATCCTTAAATTGATAGATTCCCTCAGAACCCATTAAGTCCCCGACTTTCAGAAGACCCCGCCCCACCCACTCCGCCATGATTTGATCAGAGAAGATTTCTGGCAGAGTGGGGTTTCCAAACAACTGGGTATAAAAGTTCACTCTGCCAAGTCCCGTCTTCTTCTTAAGGGCAGCCCAGATTTTAAAGGCTGCCTGCATAGTTTTGAACCTTGTTCTTTTAAAATAGCTAGGCTCACTGAATTTCATAAAGCAGTTCACTGCGTCCTCCCCCACCAGTAACCTATATACATCTGGCAATCGATCTTTAACGCTTGGATCTTCAGATCGCCCACCAAACAACCCACACATATATTGAAGAGCCGCAGCCCAATAATAGAGTTTAAAATCCGGAACCGCCCAACCACCTCTTTCCTGGGGCAGTGTCATATACCGTAAAGCCCTCCTAGTTTTACCGTGTGCCCAGATAAACCGGTTTACCAGGTTCTCCAGTGCAGTAAACCATTGCTTCCCATATTCTAGGGGTATTACCCTAAACAAGTAGAGTATTTTTGGTAAGAATACCATTTTAACCACATTGCAGCGGCCCACCAGTGACAGATGCAATTTGTGAAATTTATCAAAGTCTTTTTTAGCCTTCCGGATTACAGGATCAATATTTATAGCCACCAGATCACTCAATTCAGAGGTTATATCAATACCCAAGTAAACCGCTGAATCTGTCACCCGCGGGTCGGAGAGGCTGATCCCCCTGTTCATAACTATCTGGGTCTTCTGCCTGTTTAGGGCATATCCGGAAATCCCACCAAATGCTTGAGCTGTCTCCTCGACTGCAGCTAGTGCTGCTAGTGGGTTGGGGGTGACTAAAGCGACATCGTCCGCATACGCAAGGACTTTTGTTGCTAACCCATGGTAAATAATAGGCTCAATATCCCAGGAGGCATCCAGCCGCCGGATTAAAGGATCTATATATATAGCAAATAAAAGGGGTGAACACGGGCAACCCTGCCTGGTGCCCCGTTTGATCACAAAAGGCACAGTGCATTTCCCATTTATTCTCAACCGAGCAGTTGGTGCTCTATACATAGCGCGAATGGCTTTAATAAACCCCTGCCCGATACCAAACCATTTAATTGCCTCCCATAGATAATCCCAGGAGACCCTATCAAAGGCTTTCTCTGCATCCAAAAGCAGCAAAGCCATAGGGTCCCCTGAGACTTCAGCTGCATCGAACAGGGTTATGCTGGGTAGTCCCACTCCCTGGTATAAACCCATGCTGGCGTGGGTGGATTGCTTTCCCTATGATGGTGTTTAATCTGGTCGCGAGAGCTTTGGACAGAATCTTAGCGTCAGAGTTTATGAGCGTAATTGGCCGATATGATCCAGGTTCCCGAGGCGGCTTGCCCTTTTTTAGAATATTATAATATCGGCTCCTGCCCAAGAATCGGGAACCGAGCTCCCGGTTTGTGCGCGACAGATCGTATCAACCAGGTCGGGTCCAATTACATCCAGGAAGGTTTTATAAAACTCCAGGGGAATCTGGTCAGGTCCAGCAACCTTGCCTGAGGGAAGATTCCTCAATGCACCATAAATCTCATCCTGTGTCAATATAGCCTCCAGCATCTCACTATCCTCAGAATCAATACTCTGCAATGGAGTGCTATTAAGATACCCCTGAATTAAGTTCTGCCGCACCTGATGTTCCTCGCCATATAGTCGTTGGTAAAATTGTCGAAACACTTCCTGAATCCCAGGTGGATCTATAACTAGGTTTCCACGGTCATCTGTGATCTCATTTATCGCACTCGCAGCACTCCTTTGTCTCAGTCTAACTGCCAACGTGTGCCCAACCCACTCACTAAATTCGTGGCAATGCTCTCTTTTAGCTAAGAAACATTCCGCTGCCTTAGCGGCGGCCCGATCTCCGATTTCTGCCTTGGCCCAGGCTAGCCGAAGCACAGTATCATCAATTAATAGACCTGCGTTCACCGCAGTTGCCAGCTCCTCTTCAATCCTAGCTAGGTTTTTATAGAGCGTTTCCTCACGTTGCGCCTCCCTCTTCTGCCAATGTAGGCTAAAACTGAGTGTCTCCCCTCTGGCCCCCACCTTAAAAGCGTCCCACACTACACCAGCACTAGCACTGTGTCTATTTATATCCCAGAACGCCTTAATCCACCCCTTCATATGGAGAACATATTCAGAGTCTATTAGGAGCCCCCTTTCAAAAGTCCATATCCGCTCACCTTTCTCCCCATTTGAGAAAGCCACTGTAAGGACTAGAGGATTATGATCCAATAATATCCTAGGGTGTTTCTCTATTCTAACCCGATGCACTAAAGATTGTGAGACAAAGAAATAATCAAGTCTATAAACCGCCTTGTGAGGGGCAGAAAAAAACGTACTACAGGTATCTTTTATGTTAAATGATGCCATAGGTCTATAAGTCCGTGATTGCTTACCATATTAGTAAGTGCCTTAAAGACTTTTCTCTTACGCCCAGAATATATATCACCAGCATTTCCCCAAAGTCCTCCAAGCCCATTAATGTTGAAATCACCACATATTATTAGTGGGGTAGGCCATTTGGCTAACTCATTATCCAAGAACTCCAATACCTCTGGCTCATCTGCGGTTGAGCCATACACCGAACACAAAGTGAATGGCTCCCCAGCAAACACACATTCCACTAATACCCACCGTCCCCACCTATCTGAAAGTTTCCTTTGAACAATTATATCTTTCCTTCGGGTAAGAATAGCGACCCCTCTTGTTTTAGTACCTTGCTTAGTAGCCATCAATAGCCTAAACCCAAGTTGTTCAAGAATTCCTCCTCTGGTACCCTCTATGTGGGTCTCTTGAACACATAGGATATCAGCTCGCATTGTCTTCAAAATAATTGCCGCCCTTAGCCACATGGCTTGATCGTTAAGCCCACAAATATTGATTGAGACGACTCTAAGATTCATAAAGCAATTTTGGGTAGCTTTCCTTCAGCGTAGAAATATATATATATTTTTTCCCCCCTTCCCTTTAATACCACCGTATCCTCCACTCCCCTTTCAAAAGAAAACCATTCTCTACACTTTCTGTGACCTTTAACCCTGTGTTTCCTAATACGTTGTGCTGTGAAGTGCTGTGACCTACCCCCCCCGGATCCCCAAGCCCCCCCTGAACCAGACCACCCTCCTCCCCCACCCCCCCTACAACCCATACAGGCAAATAGTCAATCATGACCTATGTGTGGCAACCGATCTCTTATTTCGATTTACCGCTGTCGCTTCTCTCCCTCGGCCCCTAAATAACGCTATCCCCCCACCCACACCGCATGATAGCCATTGGTAAGCATTTTATAACGAGTAAGAGCTGTATCAGCCCTTTTTTTTTTTCCTCTCTTTTTTTTTAAAGAAATCCCCCAAAACAGATACCACCACCGAAAAGGAACCCCCAAGCAGTTTAACAGATGAAATACAAAAGCAATGATCAAAGATCAGTCATTCAGTGATCAAGCCCCCTTACGGCTAGCGGGCTGCTTCTCCCCTCCCTTTTGCCTCCTTCAACTCTGTCATAAATTCTTGTGCTTTAACTTCAGAGGAAAACATTCGAATCTGCCCATTATCAATAACCTTAAGGCGAGCAGGAAATAACAAGTACGCCTCACAACCCAGCCCCTGAAACGCAGTTATCAGCTGGCGGAGTCTCCATCTGCGCTCCACCGTGGCGTGACAAAAGTCTGGGCGCGCGAAAAAGGTGTGTCCGTCATAGGTCCGCTTGGCGTCTGGTCTTGCCTTATCAATTATGGCTTGTCGAAGCAGAAAGTTCCCGATATAAATCAGGATAGCTCTAGGGCGCTCCTCTTGCCTGGCTGGGTTACTCCTCCGCTGCACCATTGGGAAGCGATGGACCCGCTGAACCTCCATATCCCAATTCCATTGGGCAAGATCCGGAAAGGCTCCTTTTAGCAAGGATAAAACAAAGGGCATTATATTTCCCCCTTCAGCATTTTCAGCAATCCCTAATAATCGGACATTGTTTCTCCGTTGCCGATTCTCGAAATCCTCGAGTTTCCAGCACATGTCCATTGCTTGCTTTTCCTGCTGCTCCTTAAATCCCTGTAATTTATCGACCTCTTCCTCTAAAGCAACAGTTCTGACCTCCACATGGGTGACCCTTTCGGACATTTCAGTGCATAATTTATTTACTTTGCGGATGGAGGCCTGCAATTTGTTAGTTGCTTGAAGCGACCTCCTACTTTCCAATCTGGCCTCCCCCTGCATTTGTTTTAGGGTAGAGTACACTAAGTCCAGTGAGGGTGGAACAGAGGGACCAGGAGGCATAGCTGGACCAGCAGATCCCGCTTGCCCATCATTCTCATAAATCATGCTAGTAGCCGAGTAATCCCACTCCAATTTACGTGCCGTTGCCAAGTAAGTTTTACCAGGACTTGCTCTAGCCCTTACTCTGCGCTTCTGCAGCATTGACTTGCTACAGCCCCCTTTTTGCACGGTGGAGGATTCCCCTGAGTCGGTTTCTTCAGAGGTATTAAAGTCACTAAGTGCCGGGGACTCAGAGTCATCATTTAGCAAGTAGAACTTGTCCCCATCGGGAGATCCATGCGTCATCTCGTGGCGCTGTGGGGTTTGTTTTGAATTATGATCTGCGGCATTATCAGCGAGTACAGTGAGGCATACCCCTTCCTTTACAGCAGTGCTGATAGTACAGATAATGCCATTGCTACTTACTTTTTCAGTCTCACCCCCGTTCTTAGCACCAATCCCCAATGAACCCACAGATTCCGTTGAGTTTCCAACCTCTATTGCAGTCTCAGAATTGTCAGCCCACTCACCCGTAGTCTCTAAGAGAAGTGATGGTGAAGGTTCTGTGTATTCTGTGTGTTCCGCTTGCTGAGCCAAATCCCCCTGTAAGCCCTGTTCCGGTCCGGGTTGTTCCTGCAGCACAGTTCCCACGTAGGGCTGAATGGCTTCCCCTGTCTCTGCTGGTCCTGTCTCGGTCAAGCGCTCTCCTTTGCGTTTTTAGCCGGGGCGTCGGGGGCCGAAGGCGAGGACATGGAGAAGGCTTCAACCACCGTCGGCTGTCGCAGTGTTCCCTCCGCGGCCGCCGCCGCACGTAGCCGGGTCCCACCAGCAGCACCGACGTCCTTCCCACTGCCATCAGCCTTTTTCGCCAGACCACCTTGCCGCGCTGGGTTCAGCCCCCGCGAGGACACACAAGCTTTGGAATTGGGGGCACCGGGAGCTCCGACGGCCCCCCTTGTGCTGACAGATGCATTCAAAGAGTCTTTGTTTGCGGCTTTAGCCGCCTTTTTCGCCTTCTCCATTTTCGGGGCCATAATCTGCTCGGAGTACCAGCAACACTCCCAGAGCACGCCAGGAAAGCGCCGGGAATTTCGAGGCAGCAAATAGAAAATATTGGCAAACGACCTGGCTTTCAGATGGCACCCGATACCCAACAGCCTCATATCATTGCAAAGGTAGGTGCAACAAAGACAGGGTGATTTTAGTGTCCTCTTATCACAGCATCCTAAGAAAACGCAGAGGGAGAGAAGCTGCAGTAACTCTCATCAAGGTCAGTCGGCAGCCATCTTGCCCCCACCCTTGTTGTTATTATCCTGATTTAAATATTATTTTATGGTTTTGATTGGATTGTTTAATGGTTACACTAATTGTTAATGATTTGAGAATGAGATAACCTCACTAAATTATATTATCTATATGAGTAATTCAAATTGCAAAAATGCCACATTTCGCTGAATGTTTTTCTTGTTTGTTTGCTTTTAGATGTGTAAGAGACGTCACCCACAGTACGGCGACAGAAGTCCGGCACAAAGTGACACCACATCACACTACCTCAGTCCTTCTCTGCCTGCTTCCGCTTGTGCATCTAAGTGCTAACTGACACAGCTGGAATAGGGCCTCAAATAAAGGTGTTCGGACCAACAGAGGACACAGATATAACACCCCCTATTCAACCTGCTCAGAGGGATGTGGCACTTGTTCCACCACCACCACCAGCTGCCATATTTGTACGGCCATCTGAGACCTGCATCCACCACTATCTCAGTCGAAGTACGCACTGCAGTGAGGCAATTGGCGCACCCACCTACCACCAGTTCTTCTTCGGGCATTGGCACACTAAAAAAGTTCTCCTCCCCAGTTTGAGACTCCTTTACGATTAGCAAGCAGGAGGTGAACATTGCAATATGCTTTATTTGCCGTGTTTGTCGAGGTGAGCCTCACTATGTACTGGAGGCCAAATGATCCCTATGAAAAAACCTCATGCAATCTGGTGGGAGGAGCACCTTAAAACATTGCTGCTGTTGGTGGTGGTGATGAGAGAGGGGAATCAGCTCTGATCACAGTGATAGAAAGTGATGAGGAAGAAGTGGATGACAGCCTTAAATCAAGCTGCCCTCTCCATAGCAGTGTGCCAGCATCACCCGCATCAGCATTCTCCTAATGCCACACGACTCAGATGCTGACATCAAAGCATTCAGTGATGATTCCACAAAGATGCATTTTGAGTCTACCACCTCCTGGTTCTCTCCAGCAGTCACCTGCGCCAGTGGAACCACAAATGAAAACAATCCAAGCTACTATTTCAGGCATGTTTAGGCAGTAGGGGCCCTATGAACGCAGACACCCAATGGTATGTTTGTACGACTGGAAACTTGCAAAAATGTTAGCGCTGGACCGCCTCCCTTTTTCTTTTGTGGAAGGATTGGGATTTTTTAAATTTGTAGTGGCCATCTGCCCAAAATGAAAGGTTCCCAGATGAACCTATTTTGCCAGAGTTGCTATTCCAGTGCTCCATCATGATGTGCTGCAATTGGTTGGACAAGATTGTCCACACTATCCACCTGATGACAGACGTGGTACAGGTCTCAAGCAACCGATTACATGTGTATTACTGCTCACTGGATCTCTTTTGTGGGAATTAGGCAACAGCTATATGAAGGTCTCAACACTGTAGAAAGTTTTGAGGGTGTTAGGCGACATGCCATAGTAGAGATGCTCACCATGGAGATGATATCCCATAAAGCTGCAAACATCTTGGAAGAGTTTAACAGCAAGGTGTTTGAATGGCTGCGACCCAGAGGTCTCAGAATTGGATATGTTGCCAAAGACAATGTCAGTAATATAGTCAAGGCCAAGGCAGATGGTGGCTGTTTCAGGGTCCCCTGTTTGGCGCATTGCAACAACCTGATTGTTCAGGGCTTTCTAATAAAAGGCATAGTCTGCAACATGCTGGTCACCTGCAGAAGAATCTGCACTCATTTCAGTCATTCTTTTAAAGCCCGGAAGCAGTTGAGGATCATTCAGCATGCTAATAGAGTACCGGTTAAAGCCCTCAAGCAGGAGGGGGCCAACACTTTGGAACTTGGCCTACTACCTGTTGCAATTTCTGTTTGAGCAATACACACCGATCACTGACTGTGTCCTTCAAAAAGAAGAGGACGCAACTGGGAAAAGTATGACCATGGAGGTGGACAAATGGGGGCTAGTGAAATGCTTGACACAAATGCTACTTATTTTTGAGGTTTTCACATGGGAAGTCAGCAAGGAAGACAGTATGATGGGCCAAGATATCCAGTTGTTGCATCTGCTACAGGACCAGTTAACAAAGGTGTCACAAAGGTTCACCATTATGAATGAAGAAGCGTATGAGTTGGTTGAGAGCGTAATCCTTCCCTTGTCTGTTAAACCAAGGCTCCAAAGAGACGTGCCCCCCAAAGAGTACATCTGTGCCACAATGCTTGATCCACAGTACAAAATACTACTGCCCACTTCCATTCCCTTTTTAGAAGAGGATGATTCACTCTACAAAATGTGTATTGCTGAGAAAGCGAGAGACCTGGAAGAAGAACAGCTGGAAGTTAGAGTCCTGAGCAGTAGTTCTGACATGAAGCCTTCAACCTCCAGAGAGGGCAATGGTGTTGTTTCACAGCTGCCAACACCAGCAAAACCAGCAATTACAACATCAGCAACAGAATAATCTGACCCAACCTCTGCAATCGCTTGGTTTCAAATGGCAGACTTAAGTCAAGTGCAGAGGGGAAGGCAATAGAGGTCAAGCAACTGGCAGCACCTGGTCGAAGACTATCTGGATGAACAAAGAGGTCTAGGTGGACCAAAGCCATTGATCTATTGGTATGGCAAAATGTGCCAATGTCCAGAAGTCAGCAGGCTGGCAATAAAGTATCTGGAGGGTCCGGTACCCCGTGTGTCTGCTGAATGTGTGTCCAGTGCAGCTGGTGCAATTGTCACAGTCAGAAGGACCAGACTCTCTCCTCAAAATGTGGGAAGATTGACCATGATTAAAATGAACCAACACTTCATACCACACGATTACACTATTCCTGAAACACCACAGGAGGAGGATGAGGGTGATCGGTCAGAATCAAGTACGTTAGCTTACAAACTTCTGGGCAAACCCCCTGAGTTTGAGGACAAACTCTACTTCCCTGACTGAGTAGGCCACCATAGAACTTACAGATTATCATCAAACTGCTTTGCAAAAAAAGATAAAAAATGGATATAGCTAGAGGAACATTATTATTTTGTGTCTGACTAATGCAGCTTCACCATTTATTCACATGTATGGCCAGATTTGATCTGGAGCAGTGTGCGGTGAAGAGGCTTCCCTATACCCTTCAAGGACATTGAGACAATGCCTGCCTCTGACCCTCATTCATTCCCTAGCACCGCTGCCCCAGTAAACATCATAATTTACATGCCTGTCTATGTGTTTGCTTCCCTGGGAAAAGAGGAGATACAATATGACAATAGTGTACATACCACTGTGATGGATTGGAACAGGCAACTATTGCACCAATGAGTGATATATTTATTATTGAGAGAGTGTGAGTGATGATGATTCATGTGGTAGAAGACAGTGAGAAGACAGTAATTTGTAAACATGATTTCAGTGATTTGCAATATTTGGGGGCTGATGGGTGATTTTGCTTGAAGGTGATTGGCTCCTTTCACAATATGCCTGACTTACTTGCATGGTCCACTCCTTGCTGTACTTTTTTTTGGGTTCTTCGGAGACCAGATCAGTTTAGTTAACAAATCAAATCTACATAAAAATGCTTACATTCTTTTGCTCTTTTTGTTAATCAACAGTAGTTCACTACAGGTCTACCTCTCTCAATCTCATTTGGGTCGGGAGTCGGACTGATTCATTACTCAGACTCGGAGTCAGGACTCAGAGCGGGACTACCTCAACAGCCAGAAGCAGGAAGTTATCTACTTCATAGGGAAACCAACATGATGAAGTCTTGAACAGGCGTACTCAGCTGTGTGGACTGTAAACGTACATTGATTTGGGAAATGCGGGGTAGCTAGTGTACTGGCTCAGGCTCAAATGTCACACTCCTCTATTATGTGGTTGTGGTTGGGGGGCTGTAACTGGAGATCCACATCTGGATTTCAGTCACATCCTCACATGATGGGCGCACTTGGCTAAATGTTATGACAGTTGTTGGATTGAACTGCCAGGTACATGAAGCTACTTGACTGGGATTGGGACACATAAATCATCATGAGGAATTTCAGCAGCCTGTGCTCTGGCTCTGCCTCTTGGTCCACTCCTCATGAAGCTTACATTCTGTTCTGGCCTCTTTAATGTACAACATTGCTACTGTTTTACAATCCACGGGTCTTCTCTTCATCTAAACACAAGGTAAAAGTTCCATAGCACTCATGCTTAGTGCTTACCTTACTGGACTTGTTCAGCCAGGCACCCAAGATGGGCATCCCAAGAAGACTGTAGATGTATCACCTAACTTGGCATTTATATACAGTAGGATATTTCTTTTAACAATCATAATTTTAAGAACTCTGTGGGTGACAGACCATTTAGTCATATAATAGATTTGGCCTCTGGGCATGAAGCGCTGTTTGCAAAGCATTAAATTGAACTGTGTCCTTTATTTCCTCCCACAACAGATTTGATGATGTATTGCTTATCGACCTGATAATTATTGTTGTTGTGTAGTGTTTGTCTTTGTCACACCTTACCCCAACTCCACTTTCCCATCCATCAAACCCCTAAGCCTCTTCCCGCAGGCTGTGTGATTTAATGAGGTGTGACTTAATTTACACCATAAATGGATCACACACTTGGTGGGGTAGATGTGGTCAAAGCGACACCAACTCACTGCGGTATCTTCTTACCTGAGCATAACCCACAACAGCCCCACTTACCCACCCCATGCATAAAAGGGATAGATACATCATTCATCAACATCATCATCCAGGCCTTGTGTTACTTAAATGCTTAACCCTCTCCTGAGTCCACTCGTGACTAGAGCATTTCATAAGTTTAGTTTTAATTGCTTTAATAAATTAAATACTAGCTCCCTGTAACTCAGAAGTTACTACTGCTAGTTTTTGTAATATCAGGTCTTTGTCTCATGGTGGTAGTCTTTGATAAGTTATAATAATAAATACCCCACTAACTCTGTGTTTTCTTTCAATCTAGTTGCCTGTGATGGACAAACCTTCTGAATAATCCTACAGTTGAAGTTCACCTAGGTAGGAGTAACCTTGGGCAAAGAACTCCACTCCGCTCGTGGAGGTTGTGGAGATTTGCTAACTGCGCATTACATTGAAAACACAGAATTCATGCAAAAACTCTGACTCCACCACGTAGCGGAGTTAGCTACTGCACCCACAACCATTTAATAAAACAACTTTACCTTTACATGCTAAAAAGCATATAACCAATTCACAAAAGTGTGCTTTGGAAAATATCAGGCAATGAGAGAGGTGATGATTTTGGGGTCCCCCCTAACCTAGGGGGAGGACCAAGCAGATGCCTTGAACACAAAGAGCATATCATGCTGAACGATTCAGTGGCGGTCCCATCCTCCTAGGACCACCCCAAGCAAAGTTATGGGCAAAAATACAATGCCAACCAAAGGCCCAGCAAAGCATTATGGGGCGAGATTCTAGAGTGCAGTGAATATTATAGTATTAGTTCTCAGCTGAGCCGGGAGAGCCACTGCCGCTTGAGGAATGTTTTGATATTGGATACTATAATATTCACTGCACTCTAGAATCTCGTCCCATAATGCTTTGCAGGGCCTTTGGTTGGGATTGTATTTTTGCCCATAGCTGTGCTTGGGGTGGTCCTAGGAGGATGGGACCACCACCGAATCGTTCAGCATGATGTGCTCTTTGTGTTCAAGGCATCTGCTTGGTTCTCTCCCTAGGTTAGGGAGGACCCCAAAATCATCACCTCTCTCACTGCTTGCTATATTTTTATTTTCACTTTTGTGAAATGACTAAATGGATTTTAGCATGTAAAGCTAGAATAACTTGTTTTACCAGAGGTATGTGAGGTTTCTGTTTTATTAATTGGGATGAGATGGAATGGAGCTACGGAGCAGAGTTTCACTGAGTTTTTGTTCAACTCTGCAGTTTTTGTTCAACTCTGCAGAATTCCGCGTAGTGGTACTCCGCCAACTTCGCTCACCCTTATGGAACCACGCTTGTGATGTCTTCCCTGTTAGTGCGCTAGCCCACTACTACTACAACCACCTTTATGAAGGAACCTTGGGAAACCCTTCAATAAGCTTATGGAAGATTGAGAGGCAGCAGTCATCACTTCATCTATTCAGGTAAGAAAACTAAGCAGTGAACCAGCTTAGTTAGCAACTTCTACTGAAGATTAGATTTTTTTATGATTGTTGTAGGCAATGGGAAAACCCCTCAGTGGTCACTATAGTTATAGAGGGCAGTAGGACTAGGGTATAACTAACTGGTATACACTTTGATTAGTGGCTGGGTGCTGCAAAAGTGGCAAAGGTTAACATCCTCAAGCAACAAGACAGACCTAGTCTGTATTGTTCCCACTCTGTAAAGAAAAGTAAATAAATATATGGCTAGGGACTTCAGAATCAAATAGGGAAATTCTAAGGGGAAAAGTTGATGTACAGTATGTGACTGTTCAGATGGCAGATTTTTGTCCAAAAAAGACTGTACTAAAGCAGTGCAAACACAAAAGACAGATTCCAAGTAATATGCAACAAAAAACTACCCATTTGATTTGAGTTTTATAAAGCGCAAACAATTACCCTGAGGCGTTTCAGTGCTAAGAAACAAAGAACAAAAAGAATACAGTTAGGATTTAGTGAACAACCATGTTTTTAGAAGCTTGGGGAAACTCCAATGAGAGGGAGCAGATTTTATTTCTAGGGTAAGCCGATTCCAGTTATGAGTCATACAGAGCATAAAAACTCTTACCTCCCCAGGAGGATAGCTTGTAGGATGGTACCACTAGATTCCTGGATGTACTGGACCTAAGAGCCCTGTTAGGAACATACCTTCTACATTTTTCTCTTAAAAAGACTGGACAAGCAACTTATATGTGAAGGCTCACCAAGGCCTGTGAGGCTGACTAGAACCTCAGGATTATCATCAGCATCCTTGCCGCTGTATATTGTAGAATCTGCAGTTTTTTCAACAGAGCATTAGGTAGATTAGCATATAATACATTGCAATAGTCCAACTTGGACATTACAAGGCAAATAACCACTGTTTTCAGCAGGTCTGGGGGAAGAAACAGTGCTATTTTCTTGATTGTATGAGACATAAAGAAGGCTGTAGAAGTTATCTTATTGACTCGTTCTTTATAAGTCAGTTTGACATCAATCAGGATTCCCAAGATTTTCACCTTTTTTCTCTGGAGCCTGGAGTGAGCCCAATTCGTCCAACCAACAAGAGGGATTCCAGAAGGATGTGTTTTTCCCAAATAAGATGACCTCTGTTTTTGCAGAATTCAACCTAAGGCAATTTGCATCCATCCAAGCGCCGACCTCCTGCATGCAATTACAATCTCATTTATGTCACGCCATTCCTAGAAAAGAATGGCCCTGACATAATCCCACCCTCTCCACCCACAACAAGCCCACCCTTCTCCCCAAACAAATAAATCTCACCCCAATATCCCAAGCATCAATGTCCAAAAATAAGTCCAAAGTCCTTTTCAAAATGCCATTCCCAATTCCCACTCTCTCCACCCACAACAAAAGTCCCTGCCACCAAAAAAAGTATATTAACAAAAGGGCCTCAGAGTGCATCTAGGTGGTCGTGAAGGCGTGCCACCTCTGGAGCCAAGTTCTGCTGGCCTATGCAAATCAGCAGCAGCTCATGTAGGGCACTGTGGAGGAGGTGGTCTGTTGTTAATAAGGAGGGGAAAGGCAGCAGTGGTGGATCCCAGCTAATGGTTGAATTGCAGATGGTGTGGCTAGGATGGAAGTGAGGCTGACTGGCTGACGAAATGGAGGTACCTGCCTCCTGCTCCTACTCATCCAAAGCCACCAGCTGGTGATATTATGCCTGGATGGACTCCATCCTGTGGAGCTACAGCCAGGTGGCAATCTCCTGCCGGGATGGTGGAGCTCCAGCAGCAGGAGTAGCTATTTCAAGAAAGAAAAAAATGAAAAACACAAATTATAATGCTCAGTGCAAACACTTGTTTATAGTGGCACAGTAGTAGAGCATTGCTGGTCCCCTAGGGCCATTGGAATTTTCGATGTGATTAGTCACAGGGCCAAGTTTTCCCAACACATGTATCATATCACCTAACAATAGCACTGTCTGCAAGGACTTAAAAGCCAGAATAGGTTTTATAGTTAAACTAAACAGACACTTTGTGCATAAAATGTACCTGTCATTAATGAATAAGGCGTACATGCAGCACAAATTAGGTGCGGTTCAACATTAATGTAGGCATGCTAGCGCCGGGTCTGCTACTCTCTACTGTCTACAGCATGGATGTTTTTGGGGCAGCTGTAATGGATAATTCACTGACTTATTTTAATTTCAATGGGTCTGTTGTTCTCTGACTGCCTTTTAAATTCTACCCTGATTTCGAGCGAATCCAATTTTAGAAGAGGCAGATGAATAATACTACTATGTCACACACCTTACGTATAATGGATATCCTGTCTGCTGTAAGTAGACAGTGGAAAAAACTATGCACTGCAGTAAAGGGAAGGGAACGGGATATATTTTAATTGGCACATTTGCTACAGAGTATCCCATCCGCAAAACTCAAAATCAGGGACTTAGTCCCAATTTACACCCTTGCCTCGCCCTCCATCACAAATTATTTTCAACAAATACCTTGACTTGGCAGTAGGAAAAGTTACTCTACTGCAAGGTAAGTTAGAGGGATTAAGCTAGGTAGACGTTTAGCTGCAGAATAGTGGGGTGTCAAAGTACAACAGCAATACATCACAACAGTTTGGTTAGCACTGCAGTATCTTCTGTCGAAAAAGTCACTTTCGGAGATTTGTTGGTTGAACATGTTAGAAAAGCCATGCAGTCAAGATGACCAACAGCATTTTTCTCCTAAAGAAGGGTCAGAGCTATAGTGAGAGTTAAGCACAATGAAGAGGTGGCATGGTAAATGAGGGACATATGGTCTTGGTTGGCAAATGCAATGAGATCTCTCATTACTTTCCTGCCATGCTGCACCGTCATGAATGCTAGTATACTGTATAAATTATAAGACAAAATTGTGGTGGGGTCCATGGCCACTCTCTCTTTTTGACTGTTTGAGCTGTTTGACTGTTTGAGCAAATAGTTCTTCTCAACAAACGTTTAATGAATAATAGCTTAATTGGGCATCCACTCTTCGTCACAGTACCAAAAGACTGTTCTCTTTGCCTTATAGTACCAGAAGACATATAACAGAGGGGAGAGGGGAAGCTTACTAAAAAAGCAGAAGAAAGCTACAGACAGGAGAAAGTCAGCTACAGAAACAGGAAATATAGAACAAAGGATGATGCTGGGATATCATTTTAACAAACAATAGATAGAGAAGTTGAAAAAAGTACACAGTATAAAAAAACTCAAGGGAAACCTATTTTACTTGTGGGTAGAGTTAAATGTTAGGAAAATAACAGTAAACAGGACTTACTGGGGCCAGCAGAACAATCTGCTGTGGGAGTGGTGGTTGTTGGCCCACCCACCGCAGCACTGGTGGTAGCAGCCCATTCGACCTGCTCTGATGCCTTCTTGCCCTTGGATGCGGATGTAAGAAATAAAGAATTTTTTTTCCAAAAATATTAGTGGTACAGTTACTCTCTAAAAAAATGTTTTGACAGTCATAACGCAGTAGCATTGCACTTTCTAAATCAGATAGGCTTTTGCCCTATTCCTAATTTCTTAAACTACATTTTGAACACCTAATGCATTGCATTGAATGATCTTTGCTTCTCTACACCCTTTGATGGGCCAGCTTAGTCTGCCTTTACAAGGCATACTGCACATCAGGGAGACTGGGACTGTATGAGCTACATAAAGAAAGGCACAGAGAACGCTAACTCCCTGATATACTATTATCTTAATAGCGACAGGAGAGAGGAGTCTGCATCACTTCTTAAATATTCAGGGGCAGATTTACGTTCCCTGGCGCATCCCTGCAAATCAGCAGGGATGCGCCAGGGAAGATGCGTGACTCAAGTTTACCCTTGCGCCACCACAGATGCGCCGCATTTACAATGCGGCGCACCATGGCGCAAGGATAAACAGATGCGTGACGCATCTGTCGGCGGAAGGAGTGGCGCAGTACTGGAGTCGTGTCGCAAGTGCGACGTAACTCCAGTACTGCTCAGGGGTGCCCTATACCTAACATGCTGCGTCACTCCTTACGCCTGCTTGAAGCAGGCGTAAGGATTTGACGCAACAGGGACGTAAAGTGACTCCGTGAAATCTTGTAGATTTCACTGCGTCACTTTACGGGGCTTCTTGCGCAGGAACGCCCCCTGCGCCGGCACGCCCACATGAAACCTGACGCAGGTTTCATGTGGCGCAGGAGCTTTACAACGTGACGCATCTCCCTAGATGCGTCACGTTGTAAATCCCCTGCAGCATGGCGCATGATTTGCGCCGCCGCTGCGTCACAAAAGTGACGCAACGGCGGCGCAAAAGTGGCGTAAGGGGCTTGTAAATCTGCCCCTACGTCTATCTAGCACTGAGTAGGTAGCAATGAGCACCTGGCTAGTTCACGTTGGATCAGATATTATTTGTAGTGTAAAATTAACTTAGCTCTGAGTGTGAGGAGCAAGCTACGTGAAAAACATTTTTAGAATTTTTAGAAAACCAAAAAATAAATATTAGTCACTGAGCCTCGCAACCTCGACACCTAGTAGGTCGAGCATGTTCTGTTCGCTGTCGATAAGGTCTGCCCAGTGGTGCTTCATCTGCTGTGTGATGCACTGCACCCCTATCATGCGGCGCAAGCACCGATGCACTCTCCCACACAGCATGGTGCAGAAGTGGCGCTGAACCCAAAAAATCAGTGCACCTCAGGAAAAATGGGGCGAGGCTACACCCCTGACCAGCACCCACAGTGTGTACCCATGTCACTGGCACTGCTGCTGATGCCTGCTTCAGCCATGGGGCTGGGGAAAGAAGTAGGACAAGTAAAGCAGAAAGGAAGAAGGAAGTGGTACAGGAGGAGGAGAACAGTCACACAAGGAAAGGGAAAACAAAAAAAAGCAAAGTACAAAAAGTCACAAAAAAGTAAAACAAAAAGACAAAAACATAAAATACACACACAGTGATAATAAATAAGTAAATGAGGGGTGGATGAGTGGGATAAAATTCAGATGGGGGAGGACTGAGAGAGATTGGAAAAAGGCCCAGCAGCGTGCAGAGAAGCAGCAAACAGGTAATACAAAATGGCTGCACCCAAGCACACTGTGTGGTGCTGTTTGCACTGATTTTCAGCGTCGAATGCGCTACTGGTGTGAACAAAACAGTGCGAAGAGCCGGACAAGCATTCTTCTGCCCATTCGCAGAGTTCCACAGAATCTCGCTGAGTTGTTTTGTAACTCTGAGGAATTTACATCCCACATTACCAAAAAATAACAAAACAACAATATAAAAATGCCACAGTTAACACAAAATATCAAATATTAAAATCCATACTTTAGAAAATTTACATTTTTCATTTATAAAATCAAGAAACTTCAAAATTAAAAACTTTAATAAACTACCCGCCTTATACTACTATAAAAACCAACATCTTTTCCCTAAAACATTAAAACAAATAAAAAATAAACAAAATATAACAAAAACATAGATTTTTGATACAATAAATTCAAAAATATTAAGGCAATGCTATATTTCTTATCAATATTTTGGTAAAGCACTGTTGTATAATAGAAAATAATGAGAAACAATTTAATGTGTATTTCTGGTTGACAGGATAAGTAACTGAAAAACGGTTGATTTTGAGATACGATTCAGAAACACTTTGTATCGAAATTAGTTGTGGTGTTGTTGTAAATTCATGTCTTCCAATGCAGAGACCCCTTTCATTTCATTGGTAATGGAGATCCAGCTAGGGATATACTTTGATTCAATGAAATGAATGTTTCCAGCAGATTGTCCTGTTCTGTAAATGTGTCATGAATTTATGAAGTTCAGGCAAAAACACATTCAGTGATTCCCCTTCATCATTCAATGAATTTACTTATTTTAATGCTGTTAGGCTTCTTTAGTTTAATTTTAATAGAAAGTGTGAGGTTCTTAAACACATGCATGAGAGCTTCCATTTTAGCTACAGTTTCCATTTTAGTTGGCCAGTCGAAACTTTAGTCCACTGTCCGCATTTTTGTCATCTTTCGTAGAACATGTGAAAGTGATATCTATGTATAAACACCCTCTAGCCTGAATTGTTATACTAGCATGCCTACCTCATAAGTTGTGTTACAGCAAACAAATGATGGACGGAATGCTGACATTGCAAACATTCTCCCCCAGTCAAAAGATCTGGGTTAAATCCATCGTTCTTTTGCCCACTACGCCACCCCAGTTTGGACCCAGCCATATGCAAATCAGTCTTGACCCTGTGCCCCATGGGAACAGTCCAGACCAAACTGCCAGGCCAGGTCCTCCCTGGACCGGAAACAAGCATCCTGGGACCGGTTTCAGGGTATGTCACCCTTCTTCAGCCAGGCTAGCTTGAATCCAGTGGCACAGTGAGCAAGGGACCCACGTCTGGGCATACCCATCCCACTTAGGGCGAAAAGTGTTACAGCAAACAAATGATGGACGGAATGCTGACATTGCAAACATTCTCCCCCAGTCAAAAGATCTGGGTTAAATCCATCGTTCTTTTGCCCACTACGCCACCCCAGTTTGACCCAGCCATATGCAAATCAGTCTTGACCCTGTGCCCCATGGGAACAGTCCAGACCGAACTGCCAGGCCAGGTCCTCCCTGGACCGGAAACAAGCATCCTGGGACCGGTTTCAGGGTATGTCACCCTTCTTCAGCCAGGCTAGCTTGAATCCAGTGGCACAGTGAGCAAGGGACCCACGTCTGGGCATACCCATCCCATTTAGGGCGAAAAGTGTTACAGCAAACAAATGATGGACGGAATGCTGACATTGCAAACATTCTCCCCCAGTCAAAAGATCTGGGTTAAATCCATCGTTCTTTTGCCCACTACGCCACCCCAGTTTGGACCCAGCCATATGCAAATCAGTCTTGACCCTGTGCCCCATGGGAACAATCCAGACCGAACTGCCAGGCCAGGTCCTCCCTGGACCGGAAACAAGCATCCTGGGACCGGTTTCAGGGTATGTCACCCTTCTTCAGCCAGGCTAGCTTGAATCCAGTGGCACAGTGAGCAAGGGACCCACGTCTGGGCATACCCATCCCACTTAGGGCGAAAAGTGTTACAGCAAACAAATGATGGACGGAATGCTGACATTGCAAACATTCTCCCCCAGTCAAAAGATCTGGGTTAAATCCATCGTTCTTTTGCCCACTACGCCACCCCAGTTTGGACCCAGCCATATGCAAATCAGTCTTGACCCTGTGCCCCATGGGAACAGTCCAGACCGAACTGCCAGGCCAGGTCCTCCCTGGACCGGAAACAAGCATCCTGGGACCGGTTTAGTTGGCCAGTCGAAACTTTAGTCCACTGTCCGCATTTTTGTCATCTTTCGTAGAACATGTGAAGGTGATATCTATGTATAAACACCCTCTATCCTGAATTGTTATACTAGCATGCCTACCTCATAAGTTGAACACATCCTCTCAATATCTACAGCGCAACGTTTTAGAAGTAGACACTTAGGGGCCGATTCTGATCTCGGTCGGAGGCGCACCCAATACCATTCGGTCGGGAAAAAAGCCATGCGAATGCCTGTTTCCTGACCGACCCGCACATCATTCCGAACGAGCAAGTACGATGCGCACAACAGAATAGAATCCGGCCGAGTCGTACTCACCCAATCCAGGTCCTGTTCTCCGACCGAGGCGAATCCGGAAAAGCCGAATCGAGTCGCACGGAAGGGAAAACGCAGCCCCGTCCGGCCGGACAAGTACGATGCGCTTTCCGTACGCGCCGAACCCGTCGCTACGTCCGGCACGTCAAAGCTTCCGGGAGAGGCGCACATAAGCTCCGATTCGCGCCACAACACGATCCACGGCTACGAGGCGAACACGCCAGCGACGAGGACGAGGCGAAGCAACGAGAAAGACGAACGAGATGAACCAACCATGAATCCCTTCGTTCCGATCGTACCAATATTCTACATTTACTACCGGAACAGGCACGGACGCGTACGGCGCAGAAGGTAAGTCAGACACCAACCACAAAAACATACAACACGTACACGACACATCACACACACACAGAGGGATGCAGAATTTACTTACACCAGCAACAGCAGCACCATAGGGGCGGGATGCCCATCACCAATGCCACATATGCACACAGGGGCCTGGATGCGCACCACCACTACCACCCCTACCCAGGGGGGGCTGGATGCCTACCACTACTACCACCCTTAGCTAGGGGGGTGCCAGATGCCTACCACTACTACCTCCCTTACCCAGGGGGCTGGATGCCTACCACCACTACCACCCTTACCCAGGGGGGCTGGATGCCTACCACTACTACCACCCTTACCCAGGGGTCTGGATGCCTACCACTACTACCACCCTTACCCAGGGGGGCTGGATGCCTACCACTACTACCACCCTTACCCAGGGGGCTGGATGCCTACCACTACTACCACCCTTACCCAGGGGGCTGGATGCCTATCACCACTACCACCCTTACCCAGGGGGGCTGGATGCCTACCACTACTACCACCCTTACCCAGGGGGGCTGGATGCCTACCACTACTACCACCCTTACCCAGGGGGCTGGATGCCTACCACTACTACCACCCTTAGCCAGGGGGGGCTGGATGCCTACCACTACTACCACCCTTACCCAGGGGGGGCTGGATGCCTACCACTACTACCACCCTTAGCCAGGGGGCTGGATGCCTACCACTACTACCACCCTTACCCAGGGGGGCTGGATGCCTACCACTACTACCACCCTTACCCAGGGGGGCTGGATGCCTACCACTACTACCACCCTTA
Organism: Calotriton arnoldi; assembly: GCA_963921515.1. Classification (NCBI taxonomy): domain Eukaryota; kingdom Metazoa; phylum Chordata; class Amphibia; order Caudata; family Salamandridae; genus Calotriton; species Calotriton arnoldi. The sequence goes on from CAWUFW010006807.1 coordinate 224,884, forward strand.
GCCAGGGGGTGCCAGATGCCTACCACTACTACCACCCTTACCCAGGGGGGCTGGATGCCTACCACTACTACCACCCTTACCCAGGGGGGCTGGATGCCTACCACTACTACCACCCTTAGCCAGGGGGTGCCAGATGCCTACCACTACTACCACCCTTACCCAGGGGGCTGGATGCCTACCACTACTACCACCCTTACCCAGGGGGCTGGATGCCTACCACCACTACCACCCTTACCCAGGGGGTGCTGGATGCCTACCACTACTACCACCCTTAGCCAGGGGGGTGCCAGATGCCTACCACTACTACCACCCTTACCCAGGGGGGGCTGGATGCCTACCACCACTACCACCCTTACCCAGGGGGGGCTGGATGCCTACCACTACTACCACCCTTAGCCAGGGGGGGCTGGATGCCTACCACTACTACCACCCTTAGCCAGGGGGGCTGGATGCCTACCACTACTACCACCCTTACCCAGGGGGTGCTGGATGCCTACCACTACTACCACCCTTAGCCAGGGGGGCTGGATGCCTACCACTACTACCACCCTTACCCAGGGGGCTGGATGCCTACCACTACTACCACCCTTAGCCAGGGGGTGCCAGATGCCTACCACTACTACCACCCTTACCCAGGGGGCTGGATGCCTACCACCACTACCACCCTTACCCAGGGGGGGCTGGATGCCTACCACCACTACCACCCTTACCCAGGGGGTGCTGGATGCCTACCACTACTACCACCCTTAGCCAGGGGGGCTGGATGCCTACCACTACTACCACCCTTAGCCAGGGGGGTGCCAGATGCCTACCACTACTACCACCCTTACCCAGGGGGGCTGGATGCCTACCACTACTACCACCCTTACCCAGGGGGGGCTGGATGCCTACCACTACTACCACCCTTACCCAGGGGGGGCTGGATGCCTACCACTAACAACATCTCCACTCACAGGATGGCTAATACATGTCGCAACAAGCACACACCAACATAAAGAATGCAACATTAAGACAACCCCCCCAACACCATGATAAGCGTGTGTAGACTGTGTCAAATGCCTACGACACAGAACATGATCATCAACATACAATGTGACACCCTATCACATGTGCCACACATAAATGTGTGTGGCCCCCACAATGCAAGCAGGCCATGCCCATTGTGGCAATGGGGTCCAAACCCCCATCATCACAGTGCCCAAAATGTAAGTGTGGGGTCCTGAGCTGAAGCACATCTTGACCATTGTGGCAATGGGTTCCAAACCCCCATCATCACAGTGCCCAAAACGTAAGTGTGGGGTCCTGAGCTGAAGCACATCTTGACCATTGTGACAATGGGGTCCAAACCCCCATCATCACAGTGCCCAAAACGTAAGTGTGGGGTCCTGAGCTGAAGCACATCCTGACCATTGTGGCAATGGGGTCCAAACCCCCATCATCACAGTGCCCAAAATGTAAGTGTGGGGTCCTGAGCTGAAGCACATCTTGACCATTGTGGCAATGGGTTCCAAACCCCCATCATCACAGTGCCCAAAACGTAAGTGTGGGGTCCTGAGCTGAAGCACATCTTGACCATTGTGACAATGGGGTCCAAACCCCCATCATCACAGTGCCCAAAATGTAAGTGTGGGGTCCAGAGCTGAAGCACATCTTGACCATTGTGGCAATGGGGTCCAAACCCCCATCATCACAGTGCCCAAAATGTAAGTGTGGGGTCCTGATCTGAAGCACATCCTGACCATTGTGGCAATGGGGTCCAAACCCCCATCATCACAGTGCCCAAAATGTAAGTGTGGGGTCCTGAGCTGAAGCACATCTTGACCATTGTGACAATGGGGTCCAAATCCCCATCATCACAGTGACCAAAATGTAAGTGTGAACAAAGTAGAAGCTGCAACCGGCAAACTGCATGGACAATCCCTGGTCACAGGACAACAAACATAACTGTGGCAAAGTAGTGCAGGTGTCCCATTGCAACATAGATTTGGGGAGGCAAACAGTGCAGTGCAAATAAGACATACCTCTGGCCAGCTGCATACAAACATCACCCATGGTGTCTGACACCGTCAACATACATCAATGACACAATGACAGAAGTGACCATCACAATGCAGACCCACATATTTGCACCAATTGACACACCAATGCAGATACCCTGTGTAGACTGCAGATGGCAGGTGAACAGATACCATACCATGGCAGCAATGGGACACACAAACAATGATCATTGTGCTGACTGATGACCTAGGAGTCCCAGGGACAGCAGGGCAAACACACCAAACAACATACAGATAATGGCACACCATAAATATGCCAATGCAGTGGCGCTGATGCACAAACACAAACAGGCAGACACACACTGCACATCAAACACAACAGGTGAGGGGGGACCAGTGTCCCCAGGCAACCACACAACACATGAGGAGGCCTGAAGACCAAACACACAGATGTGCATACAGTGCCACACAGAGGTAACTCAGGGATCCAATTCCCCTATGTGGGCAATCAGGCATTGTCAGATGAGAGGGAGCACAAATCACACATGTCACACAAGCATGTAGGAACAGCAACCCACACAGTAAGACACTGAGGCACCACAGCACCACACTCAGGGCCCACACAATGTGGTGACCCTGGGCTGCATTACAATACCACTGTGATGACAAAGCCAGATGTCGTTCACACTGTGAACCACAGTCATGTATCCTGAGCAAAGAATTACCAGCACACCCACACAAGCACAAATCAAACAGCATGGCCAGTAAGCATAGGCCAACATTGAGGCAGGGGTCTTGCCGGCCAACAACTCTCATCTGCACACACTCAACAACACACACCTCGACCACCAACAATGTGCTGCAGTGAAGCTCACATGCACAGGTGACATTGCGCATGCACCCATGACAATACCCGGGGGGTGGGTGGGAAGCAAGGTGCAGAAACACAGCACACATGGCCACCCAACAAGACTCCTAAATGTCTGACACACTGCACACTACGCTGTACATGGACATGACGGCAACACCACACCAACCAATGGGATCCCAGCCACAGTCACACACCAATGAAGAAGCCAAGGTCACCCACAAAGAACACACATGGACAACTACCAACATTGCAGCCCTGACCCTGAGGAGTGCCAGCAGTCACACACACAACATGTCACAAACAATGAAAGCTAACACAAACCGGAAATCACATTACAGGAGTAAACAACAAGTGCTAAGGGGAATCCCAACTGTGACCCATCAGCGCCTGCCCACAAACTCAGCCCTGACAGCAAACACACCTTTTCAGGGTTACACCCTGATGACCAGTAATGTGCCATGCACCCACATCACAGAGAACCCAGGGAGAAGTCTTTGGGGGAACATAGCTCAACTCAGCAAGCATCACAAACAGGAACACCACTAGGGATCCCAGCACGCATAGCAAAATGGAAGTGAACACACAGACATGCTCATACAACACACACCTTGGGCGCAGGCAATGTCACAGGAGCACACACTGCCATGAGGGGACTCCACTCCTGTGTGAGGAAAGCTGTCCCATATGTCGCATCAGTAGGGCTCCATCATGTCAGCACAACACTTTATCACACAGTAAACAATTAGCACCAAATCAAGGCTCCCATCACATCAGCCTGGCCATGGGAGTGTCAACGAAATCATCAGCACAGATCCAACACACATGTACAGCAAGTTGCACTGACAACACAGATGAGTCCTTCCCCATTGATGCCCAAACCTGCATGTCCACTGGAGATGGCCACACGGTCAGGGAAGTAGACGAATTGAACAATGGCAAGCACTACAGATGTGCAGGGATGGAAGCCACAGATGTGACATTGCTAATGTAACTAGGAAATTCCATTGCCAAATATTGTAAACATTACACCCACAGATGCTGTTAAGGATGACATGGATACACCACAGGATAGGACACTGTCCCTCTGGACCACATGGGGCCCTGCCCAGTGACACTTCATTTTTCATGAGACCAAAGATCATCATCCCTGCTGCAAGGGCATGGTCAGCATCATCAACATCATGTACATCAGAAGTAATAGCATTAGTGAACAGAAGGTTGCTTTATTCAGCATATGTGTGTCCAAAAACTCAGAGAACAGTAATGCTCCAACAAAGGCCAATGGCCAGTCCATCAAGTAAGTCAATACAGGGTGACAGTGGCAGATGTCACCCTACACATGCCTGCACTGCACAAAACCAGGGACAATCCACTAGGAGGGGCAACCGGGGGGGTAGGCCAGGCACCGCAGGGACAGGATCAGGGCTCACCAGGAGGAGTCAGGGAAGGGGTGGTGGGTGCTGGAGAGCCACTGACAACTGCAGTGGAGGTGTCTGACATGGTGTGTGCCGGCACAACTGGGGGGCATGACTCAGATGTTGTGGGTGCCGGCACGACTGCAGTGGACCCTGCAGATGGAGTGGACAGGTCCGCCACTGCAGTGCCCAAGTCAGACAGGGTGGTAGTGGACTCCACTGCAGTGCCTACCTCCAGGGGAGGAGAATGGGGAACAGGCAAGGTGGGCTGGACAGAGGGGAGGACACCCTCACCACATCAGTGGCACAGATAAGCGCAGCGGGGGGTGTGGTGCCGGGAGAGCAAGTGGCAGGGGGAGAAGGCCTGACCTTCTTGGGGATGGTATATCTGTGGGTGGGGGAACCTGGGGCAGGGTGTGGTGTGGGCACCTGTGGGGTGTGGGCCTGAGGGATGGAGGAAGGAGGAAGGAGACCTGGTGCCTGAGCTGCAGGGCGGCGGCGGGGTCTTGCTCTTACGACTCCGGGGGGACTTGCGGGTGGGGGCCTCAGTCTGTCTGCGCCTGGGGGAGGGTGTCCGGGGGCGAGGGGCACTCTGCTCCGTGTGGGTGGGCTTCCTCTTCCCCCTGGATGCTGGAGCAGCTGGATCGTAGGGGATGAGGCTGAGGTCACAGAGGAAGAGCCGCTGTGACTTTGGGGTTGCAGGTGAGGCAAGGGAGGGTGCTTTGGAGGGCGAGGCAACTGAGGACTGCGCAGTGCTTGTGGATGCGTGTGTGTGTTCCAGGGCCCCATCCCCTGTGAGTCTGGTTTCAGTCCCCTGACTTTGCGTGCGTGTGCGTTTTGTTTGTGGCGTGTGTGTCTGTGTGCTGACGTGTGTGTGCTGGTGTGTGCCTGTGCCGGTGTGTGTGTGCTTGGGACGGGTAAGGTGCTGGGGAGTGTGGATGGAGCAGAGGCAGGAGGGGTGAGGGACTGTCTGAGGAGGGACACTGCTGCCGTCAGGGAGGAGTCCATGGACCTATTGCCCCTCTGTAGGTCAGACATGCCCGATGAGATGCCCTCCATGAACGACACCAGCTGAGTCAACAGAGCGGTGTGTGCATGGAGGACACTCAGCATGGCTGTCTGCCCTACATGGAGCTGGCGAAGGAGGTACACAGACTCCTCACTCAGGGCAGCAGGGGACACAGGGGCAGGGGTGCGGTGCCTGGCCCGAAGGAGACACGCTCCCGAACATGGGAGCCTCCACGGACCTGGGGAATGGGAGCCGATGGGAGGGCGGTGGTGGTGCTGGTGTTGGCGGGGACAGCAACACTAGCTGGGGTGTGGTGGCTGCTGACACCCGCCTCCATAAGGGAGTCATCCTCCGAGCCGCAGTGGTCCTCAGCTGAGGTGGATGCTGCTGAGGACTCCTCGGTGTGGCTCCCCTCGCCCTCCGTGCCACTGGGTCCCTCCGACCACTCCTCGGCTGCTGACCCAGTCTTGCTCTCCGGCTCCTCCTGGTCCGTGGAGCTGTCCCCTTCTGTGGCCGTGGATGTATCTGCAATCAATGGGGAAACAGACAGACATCAGTCACCTGCACCGAACGCACACACCACTGTGAGCACAGCACATTACAGAGCAAGCCCTGGCATCATTAGTTGAACATTGCTAAGAGTGCCCTAACTGAACAGGAGAAGCCAATTGTCAGTCTGATGCCAACCATGGCACTCACATCCCACATGGCCTTGCACCCATCTGTCTGGTGTCTGTTGGATAGCAACACCCCAGTGTGGACACATGCACCACCTACACAGTAGTTGGATAGTGCAGAGGACACGGTGTAGCATGTGGACTCTTGCCACTGAGTCAGTACAGGTTTCCGGATGATAGGGATGCCCAGAGTCAAATAGGAAATGCATGTGATGCATACCAGCGACAGACACCATGATGCACCCATGTCCTGATAGCCATCGCCACAATGGTGTGCATGTAGCACATGTCACTCCCCTGCAGGATCACCAATAAGTAGACACATGCCATGGCAGAGGCATGACTGCTAAGTCATACATCACTGTCTCAGTGATGTATGACTTGGCAGCCAGACAACAACACTCTGCACTGTGTCACAATAGTAGGTCATGGGGAATGCAAGTCCTGGAGCTGCACAAGTGCACATGTACATCCCCCACACAACACATCATCTGAACCCTCATCTGTCCAGGTCATACCGATTGGACATATGGGAGACCTGTGACACTACCCTCTGAACCTGAGCCCCTCACAATCTGCTGTGAATGGGAAACAGCTGCCTGAACTTCACATTCGCATACCCTAGTCTGCACGGGCAGCTGATCAAACACCTATGTGACACACAAGTATCGTCTCCTATGGTCACATCTCCAGTGGCATGCTGAGCCCCAACCGAGAAACACCCCAGCAGTCCTGGCAACAAATCCACAGCACACTGACACAGAGGCAGACACCTGAGGGGTCAAATCACTGCGCACAACGTGTCAGCTGATACACGGGGGTGGGAGTACAGGTGTATTGGATGGGCTGGAGTAGGCATGACTGTCCTGCCCCACATGAATGAGGGATGAGCCCTGGACAGTGGATAGCTGGCTATGTATGTGTGACACACGTAATCTGCACACTCCTGGGGCCCAAACATTGTACCCACCCGCTGCATGGGTGTGTGCCAGATACCCCAGGCACATGTGGTGGCTCAGCTCAGCAAGTGGACCGCATATCAAAGCAACACGCAGATTACATGTCCGAACACAGGCATTGTGTGAACAATGGACCCACCCATGATGCCCACAACAGAGTTAGGGAAACAGATGCTGTCCCCCACCTTGAGTGAAGCAAACTGCAAGGACACAGTCCCAAGTGACACAATTCCCTGACTGTAAGGGCCACACCTGGGTATCAGATGAGGAGTGGGCAGTGCACAATAGAGGGACATGGCTCCTGGACAACATGGCTGCTGTACTGTGGCAGTTTAACCAGGCCAGAGGAGGGCACATAGCATGTAATACAGAGTTCACAGTGCAGTCTTTGACTCACCCCTCCTTGCTGCTGTCTGGCCTTCAGCTGCCCATCCAGGTCTCGAAACACCACCGCCAGGATCTGGAGCATGTGGGGGTCAGGGTCCGTGTTCCGCCCCTCCTGCGAGGAGGCGACAGCTTCAGCTGGACCCTTGCAATCCTCCGGGTCCAGCCCCGAAGGTCCTGCCACCTCTTCTGGCAGTTGCGGATCCGGCGCTTGTAGACCCCCACGGACCGGACAGCCCGGACGATGTCCTTCCAGATCTCCTGCTTCCGATGGGCATTAACCTGTGAGGATGACAAAGTGAAAAGGCCATTACTACACATGCAACATATCGGTGCATCACACAGTTGTATATACATGTCTCAATCACAGGGGCACATGTTGTACACAGGCAGTTCAACGCTGCCCATGGACAGTTTGCCAGAAGTCACTACATGGTATCATTGCATGGGAAGTAAAACCTTGTTCAAATGCACTGTCACTGCACCATACCTGTCCAGTGCATGTCACTACACACTATGGGGGGTGACAACTACTCAGTGAGCCTGCTAGCCAGTGGCGTGCAGACTTTCAGCCTTGCTAGTCAGACAAAATGCACATCCAGAAAGGCAGTGCACAGAACACTCACCTGCTCCCCTGGTGTCCCATACAGCTTGCTGTACTGTGGAAGTAGGCTGTCCAGCAGGGCCTGGTTCTCCTCAAGGCTGAAGGCTGGGGCTCTCTCCACAGTACGTGCCATTGCAGGGTCCAGAGGGGGCAGAGACAGCAGCAGTGCAGTGGCAGAAGTCGTCCTGGAGCATGTAGTGCAGGCAAGTGAGCTCTCAGGGGAACAGCCAGCAATATATATGTGCTGCAGAGGCAGATACTGTCCCATGTGTCCAAAGTGATAGGTCCAAGTCGTTTGCATCTTCTGAATCTGGCCAATCCATGGAATAGCAGCACCAATACACGCCCACAGCATCCTTCAAATCTTCAACTTCATGACATACATGATTTTGCAACATTGTTGTGGGTGACCGACTGAATTTCCAGCAACCGACTCGTTCAAATTTTGAAAACGCGTCCGTTGCCAGGCTAGGCCATTGACAATGGGTGCGCACCGATCGGTCCATTGCGGTACAACGCGTACAGGGGTACAACGCGTACCCGCACACATTGAATGCAATGGGCCGGCCGGGTGCACCGATCGGTCCATTGCGGTACAACGCGTACAGGGGTACAACGCGTACCCGCACACATTGAATGCAATGGGCCGGCCGGGTGCACCGATCAGTCCATTGCGGTACAACGCGTACAGGGGTACAACGCGTACCCACACACATTGAATGCAATGGGCCGGCCGGGTGCACCGATCGGTCCATTGCGGTTCAACGCGTACAGGGGTACAACGCGTACCCGCACACATTGAATGCAATGGGCCGGCCGGGTGCACCGATCGGTCCATTGCGGGTCAACGCGTACAGGGGTACAACGTGTACCCGCACACATTGAATGCAATGGGCCGGCCGGGTGCACCGATCGGTCCATTGCGGTACAACGCGTACAGGGTACAACGCGTACCCGCACACATTGCATGCAATGGGCCGGCCGGGTGCACCGATCGGTCCATTGCGGTACAACGCGTACAGGGTACAATGCGTACCCGCACACATTGAATGCAATGGGCCGGTCGGGTGCACCGATCGGTCCATTGCTGGTCAACGCGTACAGAGGTACAACGCTGCACTCGCACATTGAATGCAATGGGCCGGCCGGGTGCACCGATCGGTCCATTGCGGTTCAACGCGTACAGGGGTACAACGCGTACCGCACACATTGAATGCAATGGGCCGGCCGGGTGCACCGATCTGTCCATTGCGGGTCAACGCGTACAGGGGTACAACGCGTACCCGCACACATTGAATGCAATGGGCCGGCCGGGTGCACCGATCGGTCCATTGCGTGTTCAACGCGTACAGGGGTACAACGCGTACCAGCACACATTGAATGCAATGGGCCGGCCGGGTGCACTGATCGGTCCATTGCGGTCACAACGCGTACAGGGGTACAACGCGTACCAGCACACATTGAATGCAATGGCCAATGTGTGCGCACTGATCGGTCCATTGCTGTCCAACACGTATTGCGAATACAACGCGTACCAGCACACATTGAATGCAATGGCCAATGTGTGCGCACTGATCGGTCCATTGCTGTCCAACGCGTATTGCGAATACAACGCGTACCAGCACACATTGAATGCAATGGCCAATGTGTGCGCACTGATCGGTCCATTGCTGTCCAACACGTATTGCGAATACAATGCGTACCAGCACACATTGAATGCAATGGCCAATGTGTGCGCACTGATCGGTCCATTGCTGTCCAACCCGTATTGCGAATACAACGCGTACCAGCACACATTGAATGCAATGGCCAATGTGTGCGCACTGATCGGTCCATTGCTGTCCAACGCGTATTGCGAATACAACGCGTACCAGCACACATCGAATGCAATGGCCAATGTGTGCGCACTGATCGGTCCAACGCGTCCCTGTACAAGTCACTGGCATATGTCACCATGCCTGTCACAGGTGAACATATGCCAGCCACATATACTTCCCAGGGAGTGAGGGGCACACCTACAACACCACAGCCTGTCCAAACTGTATCCTGCGGCATGTAAGGCTGCATTACCTATTCCGTGTATGGGGGTGAACATGTTGTTCTGTGGGTGTCACTTGGGGGCAGCCACCCCCAGGCTGTGCACGTGTTCATGGGGACAGATTCCTTGGTGTTTCGTGTACATGACCACTGTGATGTGCAACTGTTCATATCTGAGCATGTGGCATGGTCACATTTCACGGTGGTGTATGTGTATGTCATGTCACATACCCCCTGAGTCCCATGTGGGACGGTATGTTTAACCCAGGGTGACCCATTGGCACAATGGTGATGGTCCCCCACAGTCTGTGTGCATGTTGTATTTACAATGACTCTGATTTCATGTGCACATTGGGAGCCAGTCTCCACATCCACGTTGTTTGTGCATGGACTATGATGTTGTGCGTGTGTGTGTCACAGACGTCCATGTCTGTCCTGCCGAGGCAACAGGGACCACTACCTGTGGGGGTCATGGTTGTTTTGCTGTGGTGTATACATGATACACCATATCATGCCAGTGTCCATGTGGCAATACAGGGTCCCTGGGAATGTACCTGTCGTTGAGCTGTGATGCCTGGGGCACATCTGTCCTCACATGTCACTGTGGGGGGTGATTGTAACATGGCAGCAGGAGATGGGAACTGTGACACGGCCTCATGATATCCAATGGGCCAACCTGGGACTAATTGATGCCACTTGTTGAACCGTGATGACAGATGTTGGCCATGTATGTACCATACATGTCCTTACGGAACTGCACACTTCATGTAGTTGTGCCTCATAATGATGTATGATGTGATATTGAGTGTGTTCAATGCCGCATATGTGGGGTGACTGACAATCTTGCTTTCTTCTCCTCTGCACCGCAGGGCTCCTGCTGTCCATAGACCATTCCCAGACCTGGCAACGATGGTGGAACGGGACAGCATCAGACGGTACCACTTCACCAGGCAGCTGATTGAGGATTTGGCAGTGCAGTTGGCCCCACATTTGCAGCCTGGCCGGCCGTATCCTACAGCGCTGACCCCCAAGGTGAAGGTGATGGCAGCCCTACACTTCTTTGCCACCGGTACCTTTCAACATACTGTGGCGACTGCTGGTGGGATGTCACAGACCATGTTCAGCCGTGTGCTCCGTGATGTTTTGGAGGCAATGTTGCTATACCTGAACCGGTACATCTATTTCCCTAGACTGCAACGACTCACTGACGTGAAGAGTGACTTCTATGCCCTGGGGAGGATGCCGCATGTCATTGGCTCCATTGATGGGACACATGTGGCTTTGGTACCACCACAGGCACATGAACAGGCTCTACCGTAACCGCAAACACTACCACTCGGTCAATGCACTGGTGGTGTGTCTCGCAGATATGACCATCTCACACGTGTGTGCCCATTTCCCTGGTTCAGCACACGATGCCTTTGTGATGAGGAGTAGTCGCATCCCCAGGATGATGGCACAGATGCAGAACCAGCGTGCCTGGCTTGTCGGTGTGCACTGACTTTGTGCCATTGTGTGTGATCTGATCTGTAGTATTCCGCCCACTTTTCCAAGTCAGCTAATGTGCACTTGTCTGTCCGTAGGTGACTCGGGATACCCCAACATGCCGTGGTTGCTGACACCCCTCAGGAACCCTGTGACACCAGCCCAGATGCGCTACAATGAGGCACATGGTCGGACCAGGAGAGTGATTGAGCGGACATTTGGTCTCACTGAAGAGCCGCTTCCGCTGCCTGGACAAGACAGGAGGGTCCCTCCCATATGCCCCAGCGAAGGTGTGCAAGATTATCATCGTCTGCTGCATGCTCCACAACCTGGCAGTGCAGAAGGAGTTGCCTCTCATCCAGGATGACAATGACCAACATCCGCCACCTGTGGAGGATCCTGGCCCGGACCACGATGCCAGTGATGATGATGATGATGGTGATGTCCGCACACAGCTCATCACCAACTTCTTTAGCTGAATGTGAGTATCCTGAGGTGTCATGTCAATGATGTGAGTTAGCATGATATGTGTAGGTGGTGCTCTGGTGCTGTTAGAGTGTGTCCATGGGCTACTTGACTGGATGTGTGTAGCGATGTGTGCTTACAGGTAGTCTGTACTCCCCAACAGTGTCGACATGCTAACTTGGTTCTGGGTGGGTATCTTGTAACATGTATTGTGCATGAGTTTTGCTGTTCTGTCCTGTTCTCCATTGCTTTTGACTGTGTGTCATTTCTGTCCTTCACAGGGTACTTTCAGATTCGTTTCGTCAACTGTGTCCACCGACGACGTGATTGTACTTCCAGTGTGGTAGCTGTCGTGTCCCTACAGGTGATGTGCGCCACACCCATGGACTTCCTTCCTTCTACAGTTGTTGACTGTGTGCCCGCTGCCAGGTAGGATTACCTTGCATCTGTAGTGGTTACGACATGTTGCAACTGTGTAATAAACCTGTGCTTCACTTTGTGATGTGCGTTGTCTGTGGTCACACATTTGACTGCCATTTGCTTACTGCACCTGTGGGCTACTTGACTACAACTGGGAATAGGTGTGGTGTCTGTGCATTGCACCGTCTTTCCTGGCAACATCAGTGTAGGCAATGAGTCAGATGGCCTAGGTGTGTATGTGTTGTGTAGCCCTGGTGGTGTGTCTCCCTCATATGTGTCACGTTGCCATTACTCACATGCCTGTGTTGTACTTGCTGTTGCAGTTCGCATACACAGTGTAATTTTGCAGTTCATCATCCCCATGACAGCACCCACGTTGGAATCACAATAGAGGCAAGTATGGTGTATTAGTGTGTTTATTGTGATACATTTGTGTGAATAGTGCACAGGATGGTTAGTGCTGTACATTTATATTGCAATCAGAAGTTCATAGATGAATTGAAAGTCCTGGTAGACAAAATCCCCAGTATCGGGGCCACATTTGTCTGAGACATTGGTCCAACTTGTACTCCCCATGTCATGTGTGGGAGTTGTGTTGCCGTCAACAGGGTGAACAGTTTGCGCACAAAGGTGATCATCCAGAACAGGTTCAGGCTTCCTGGGGTTGCACATGGCCATCGGCCTCTCACTTGCCCCTCCTCGGACGACCCCTCTTCTTTGGGGGGGGCCCCTGAAGTGCAGGCTGCTGCAGTGCAGGGGACTCTCCGCCAGAGTCATCCTCCCTCCCTGTGGCAGTTGCAGTTGTTTCAGCACCAGATGTTGTTGGCACACAGGGAGGTGTAGACTGGTTGCTGGTCATCTGGCGGAGGCATTGTAATATGTCCCTATGCACCGCCGTCATCTCTTGCAGTGTGTCCCACTTGGACTCCACGCGGGACATGTGTGAGTCCAAGCGGGCATGATGGGCAGCCTGCTGCTCTTTGATGTCCCTGAGGAGCCCCACTACCTGGCTGAGATCTCCGGTGCTGGACTGGTACGCATCGGCTATGCGTGCCAGTTGTGGGTCATCATGCACACCAGACACCTCTGCAAGCAGCGACCTCTGTCTCCCACCCCTCCCACCACCCCTGCCGACATGTGCAGTGCGTGCAGTGGCACGCACAGATGGCCCTGGTCCCCCTTGGGGGTTGTTGGTGGTGGTGGTGTCCATGGCCCCATGTTGGTCCAGGGTCCCTGTGCTGGTGGTGCTCCTTGTTCTGTCCATGTCGGCAGGGATGGTATTTGTGGTGACTGTCGTTGGTGGGGTGGGTGCAGGGGGTGCAGCTGGTGGTCCTGCTGGTGCTGCAGCTGGTGGTCCTGCTGGTGCTGCATGATGACTTGCACCGGAGGTGCCAGGTTGGTCTTCTTCATCCGAGGAGGGCAGAGGCTGTTCGACACCAGTGAGCTCCGTATCCTCTTGAGCCTGGGACTGGGACTCCTCAGCGTCTGCTGCTGTGTCCCCATCATCACCTGTTATTGGGAGACACACACAATGTATGTTATGCTTCTGCAGGCATCAATGGTTGACACACCTGACAGTTGTGACTGTGCCTCTGGGTGCGGGCCTGTACATTGCATTGTCCTCAGTTGTCACACTCAGGGGTTGATATTGGTGTAGCACATTGTCCTGCATTATTTGGGCATATGTATGTATTAGTTGGGGTGTGAACATGGTCTGCATTGGTTGTATTTGGTTGACAGCCGGCCCTCATTCCCACCCAGCCAGTCAGTTATCCCACCATGGACTGTGCTAGCATTGCAGGGAGTGAAAGTTGGCTTTCAAGATGTCAGTCAGTGGTGTCCTGCTGTTGGTTGTTGCACAGTTGCCAGCGGGGCCTTGTGCTCCCCACAGCAGTTGCCAGTGTCAGCCATCTTGTCAGTTGTTTTCCACTCCCTGTGGTGTGAGCATGGTTCAGGGTGGTGTTGATGGTACAGTTGTGGGGGTGAGCTATGTCTGTGACTATGACTCCCATCATGCTATTGACTCCACCCCACTTCCCAGCATTCCCATACTTACTTGCTTTTGTGGGGAGTTCAGTGTGTGTGGGTGTGAGAGCAATGGCAAGATGGCTGACAGTGGTGTCCTGCTGTTGGTTGGTGTGCAGTTCCCAGCATGCCCTTGTGCTCCCCACAACACAGCACCAGTGTCAGACATCTTTGATGGGCCTTTCCACTCTCTGTGGGATGTGCATGCGTGAGTGTGAGCTTGCTGGGCCATGTGGGTGGGGGATGTTGAGCTGTGACTATGACTCCCATCATGCTATTGCCTCCAACCCCCTTCCCAGCATGCCCATGCTTCCTTCCCTTTGACTCTGCTTCCCTGTGGGGTTGTGTGCCTGTGCTGACAAGATGGCTGACAGTGTAATCCTGGGGTTAGTTCTGCTACAGGTCCCATGTGTGTCCTTGTGCTTCACTCTGCATGACCCAGTGTTGTGGTTCTTTGTGGGATAGATTATTGGTGTGTGAGGCAATGCATTCTCCCAGGTGAGTTGTGTGGAGTTTGTGTTAAGGGGGGGTGTGTGAAAAGCTGCTGGTGACTGTGGTCGGTGCTGTGAGTCCTCCTTCCCACCCAGCCCGATATCCCACCATGGACTGTGCTTGCATTGCAGGGAGTGAAAGTTGTCTTTCAAGATGTCAGTCAGTGGTGTCCTTCTGTTGGTTGTTGCACAGTTGCCAGCGGGGCCTTGTGCTCCCCACAGCAGTGGCCAGTGTCAGCCATCTTGTGAGTCCTTTTCCACTCCCTGTGATGTGAGCATGGTTGTGAGTGGTGTTGATGGGCCAATTGTGAGGCTGAGCAATATCTGTGCCTACCACTCCCATCATGCTATTGCCTCCACCCCCCTTCCCAGCATGCCCATGCTTCCTTCCCTTTGACTCGGCTTCCCTGTGGGGTTGTGTGCCTGTGCTGATAAGATGGCTGACAGTGTAATCCTGGGGTTAGTTCTGCTACAGGTCCAATGTGTGTCCTTGTGCTTCACTCTGCAAAACCCAGGGTGGTGTTTCTTTGTGGGATCTTGAGTTAGGATGTGAGGCATTGCATTCTCCCAGGTGGGTTATGTGGAGTTTGTGTTGAGGGGGGTGTGAGGGGAGGTGCTTGTGACTATGGTCAGTGCTGTGAGTCCTCCTTCCCACCCACCAGATATTCCACCATGGAACGTGCTTCCATTGCAGGGAGTGGATGTTGTCTTTCAGGATGTCAGTCAGTGGTGTCCTGCTGTTGGTTGTTGCACAGTTGCCAGCAGGGCCTTGTGCTCCCCACAGCAGTAGCCAGTGTCAGCCATCTTGTGAGTCCTTTTCCACTCCCTGTGATGTGCGCATGGTTCATGGTGGTGTTGATGGGACAGTTGTGGGGGTGAGCAATATCTGTGACTACGACTCCCATGATGCTATTGGCTACACTGACTTGCCCCGCATACACAGAATTCCTTTCTTTCAGTGGTCTTCACTGTGTGTTGGTGTTGTAGTGGTGGCTACATGTCTGGATGTGTTTGTTAGTTCTATTTGTGCCACTGCCTAGCTGTAGTTGTAGTTGTGTTTGTACATGTGATGACACGGTTAAGTGTAACTTTATGTTGGCATGTGTTGTGTTTATCTGACTGACATACACATTTTGAGATGATTCTGTTCTGGTTGCTGTGTAATTGCTAAGAGTGCATGGTTTGACTTTCCCCTTGACAGTGATGTGTGTGTGTATTGTGGCAGAATATTGTGTACATTTGTTGTGTACTCACCAGGCTCTGGGATGTTTTCTAGTCCATAGACGCTCACTGGCGGTAGGATGGCCCGCACCTTCTCCTCCCAGGGCCTGAGGTATACTGGCTTGGCAGGAGGGCCACTGCCGGTGTGTTTGCTCAGGAGGTAATCCTTTTTCAGCAGCTCCCATACCTTCCTGCGCACGTCATACCACCTGTTCTGGATGTCAGTCTTTGTGCGCAGACATGGTGATTGTGCGTTCACCCTGTTGATGATCCTCTCCCACATCTTTGTTTTCTGGGTGATGGGTGTCTGTTGGACCAGTGCGCATAACAGCTGTGGCTCTACCCTGAGGATCTCGTCTACCATGACTTCCAATTCACAATCTAGGAACTTCTGATTCTTCTTTGGGGGCATGGTGATGGGTGGTGATGGTGAGTGATGTGTGTGTTGGTGTGCAGGTGAAGGTGTGTGAGTGTGTGTTTTGCTGGGTGTATGTGAGGTAGCGATTTGTTGGTGTGCTGATGGTGTGTGGCTTGTGTGAGGGATGAGCTGTGGGTGTGTGGTTGCTGTCTGTTGAGTGCTGGCAGGTGAATTGGATTTGCAAAGGATCATGGTTGGGATTTGTGTTCTTTATATGGGTGGAGTTGTGGGTCTGTCTTTGTTCTCTGTCCCCCCCCCAGTATTTATTGGCTTTGTAATTGCTTGTTTGGCCTTTTTTTGTGTATTTTCCCTTAGTACTTTCTGTGCATGTTGGAAACGTTCTTGTGACCGAGTCGGACCCTGCAGTTGTCTCGTACGGTCTTCTCCGTTTCGTTCATGCTGTGTTTGTGCTATTTTCTATGCTGCGTACGCGTCGGTCGCGGTGTTTTGTGTTACTTCGGCTCGCAGTTTTGTATGCGTGTCGGTCGTACGGCTTGTCCTCCGTACGACTCGGTCGTGGTTTTCGCGCCTTGCATCGTACTTGGCGGTTTGGAGTTCGCGGGTACGTTTAGGTCGGATTTGTTCCGGGTGCGTGTCGGTCGGTTCGAATCGCGTGTTTTTCCGGCCGAATTGCTGTTTTCCGTGCGGCTCGGTCGTTCGGCTTGGGTTCCGTACGTGTCGGTCAGATTTTGCACGCTTTGCATCGTACTTGGCGGGTCGGGCGCCACAGGTACGTGTCGGTCGGAATTAATACAGGCTCCGAGTCGGTCGGTGCTTTTTCCGGCCCGAATCGGAATCGGCCCCTTAAAGTAAACAGGAGCTAAAAATTACTCAAATGCTTCTGGGCTTTTCATCATAGGTGATGCATTTAGCATCCCTCTGATTTAGTCTGGTTAGATCTAGTATCTTAAAATCCCCATTTGATTGTGCAATGCAGGCTGAAAGTGTGTTTTGAACCCTATGAAGTACCCCAGAACTGACCACAGAAGAGTGGGGAATTTCACTCAAAGTGCAGATTCAGACTCGGATGGCGTGACACCAGATTTTACTTTAACCAAAGAAGCATGTAGCGATACTCCCCCAAAGTTCAGGCTGCACTAAATGATGCCAGGGCAAAGTTTGCTCCTGAACGAACAGAATGTCTTTGCCCTCAAAACAGCTAGCAAGCTATTCCAGAGAGACAACAAACCATGTTGAGCCAGGTATACATATTACCTCTGAAACTTGAAAAATAGGCTTAATATTTATTAATGTGCTAGAACTAGCACAGTGCTAGAGATAGCACAGTGAGGGTGTTAAGGGCTACAAATTGTGATGTTACAATTTTTCACTATTGTTTTCACTGTTCATGAAATGGTTAACTGCTTTTAATTGTCATCTTCTGTGATGTTACCAAACAATATTGGGTGCACTAAATTCAGGTATTTTAAAATAATTATTTTGAAATAAATATGCCAAAATGCATATCTGTTTTTACTGATCTGATCCTTGAGTGTGTAACTCATTAATGAAAGATTGTTTGGATTACCACTGTGTCCCTGAACACCATTAAGAGACTGTTAGTATCCCAGAAAGCACGAACACAATGCCCGCAGGAAGGGTAAGTTGGCTGTGTGGGCGGCATAGTTAGCTGGAATTCCCTGCTCAAGTGATGGTGCAATAAACTCAGTGTTCTTGCACCCGTGGGTTGGGTATCCTTGTAGATCTGTGCCAGAGCCCAAAGATACAAAACAATGTGAATATATTACAATCACAGTCATAAAGGTCACTTTACATGTAATTTGAATAGTGTTGCATCTATGAAATCCAACATGGTGCATACCTTGTGACACTAGGACACTATCATTCTTTCTAGTTGGTGAAGGAAAAGGAAGGTACAAAAGATTGAACTTTGCACCATTGATCGCAATAGCAGACAGAGTAATTTGATAAGCACTATATTCTATCATTTATTGAGTAAGTTAAACGTTATATGATATTTTTGCAATGATTATATCGTGCTAGGTAATGTTTTTTATGGTATCGAATGTTGCTCTGGCAATTGGAGGTGTAGGATTTGGATGGAATGGCTCTGTTCATGCTGCATATTGTATGTGTGGTTGTGGGATTTCTGTGTTGAATTAACCATTAATGTGATATTTTAGCTTTGTATGCCATCAAATTAGCGTCTTATGAGGCTATTGCAATAGGTACATTTTTCATGCCCCAATTCGTGTTGGTGTTTTTATAATGATTGATTTCTTCGCACCAATATTTTAATAATTTTTTTTTGTGGTAAAACCTAACTAGGTACAGCATTTAAAATAATATGGTGCTATTATGCATTTGTGTTTAAGAAAAAAGAAACTCTAATTAATATTTAACTCTGATCTTGTTTTAAATAAACACATTAGGATATGGATTATGTGGTCCTGACCTTGTTGTAAATGTTTGTGTGGGGATTTCAAATTGGGAGCTTAAGTGTGAGCTGACTTGTGTTTTCATCACCATTGATTTAGTGATTTGAGATCAGAATTATATTTTGAACACTATGAGTGTAGTTACGAAAGATGAAAATGATTACGATCACTGATTTCTGGATAGTGTAGATTTCCATTGTTGAGTGTTTTATCATAAACTATTAAAAGAATATGTAGAAACACAAACATCTACAATTATTCTACTCACAAGCATTGGGATAACTTGTGGAGGTAAGAGGTTGGTATATTAATTTAAGAATAGAAACTCAGGCCTATAATTTAACATCCGTTTCTTGTGTTTGATTAAAACATGCTAGTACCATTTTGGCCTTTGGTGATGGATATTATATTCTTAGAAACAGTGGTGGACTCATTGTGTCAAATGTGTATTGTGACTGTCTATAATTTTAGATTATAATTATGTTTCTAATCTTTTAATTTTTGAACAGGCATGTCACAAAACGTGTCTGCTGAGAATAAAGAGTGCTATGATTCAATTATTACATAATGAACTTGTATAACAAATTGAAATGGCGCTCCTGAATCTCTTTAATGTTATACACCAGACTATTCAGTATTGCATCTGGTGAGTTCCCTCTCAATGGGTTCCCAATCCATATCTGCGGTGGGTTTTGCAGTGGGTCAGAAAACCCAATTCCTTTTGTGATACACTATGTACAGGGGTCCAAAACATACCTTTTTCAGAAAAGTTTCAATAGCAGATGACAAGGCTTTTCCCCTCCCCATGGATCACATCCACAGAGAACATTCTGCTCTTGTTCCAAATGACTTTTACTTACTGGCCAGGGCATTTCCCCCTCTAATGGCCATACGTCTAATAAGAATCTGCACCAACGGACTAATGGACTGAGATTAGCATTTAGAGTTTGGCAGAAGAGTTTGACTTCTGTAGACCCCCAATTAATCATTACTCGAACCCTACTGATTCATTACTGGAAGCCAGGGACTCAAGCCTAAGCATTTTCTATGATTTGCACTACAAAACAATATATAAAAATACAGAAACAGGCATTCATCAAATAAACACACAAATGCTGAAATATTTTCTTTCACTCTCAAACAAATATAAAAAATATAAACGTTTTAATTTTAATAGGAAGGTTGGAGCTTTTTAAAATTCAATTGAGGCCACTCCTCATCCATACTATATTCTGTTTCATGCACTTGCCATGCTCGGATGAATTAATCTGAGGATACTGACTTAAGGCCTGAGGCACAAAGGTAAACTTACATGTTTCTGCCAGTTTACTCCTTTTGAGTATTAACAAAATTGCAATTTAATAGTAAGTGTAAAACTGCAGAGACTCTGCAGTCGGGGTGGATTACTCCACAGATAAAACCATAGGAAATTCCTATCTTTTTTATGTGTGGAGATCTCCGTTCTGACTGCTGAGTCTCCGCAGTTGTAAACTTACCATTAAATTGAAGTTTTGTGAATACCAAAATAGAGTAAACGTACACACACTTGTAAGTTTACCTTTGTGAATCAGGCCTATAATTCTTAGCCTCCAATGTCTAATTCCTTCACATTTACAGACCATTTAAAAATATTAAATTTTACATTTTGCTCTTTAGTTATATACATTATAGTAATCTATTAAGGGTTGGTGTGACAGTGAAGATGAACATCCAGTACTCAGGAGACCAAAAAGAGAGACAGTGCCGTGACGGAGGTACTCAGCTCCTGAGTAGACGTATCACGTTGACAGTGAATTTGATCAAATCATGTATGACTTGGCGGATCAAAGTGCAGTTCCAACAGAGCCTCTGTGATTTATTTTGCCACAGCAAAGAGTCTCATTGCTTGATTGATGGAAGGATCCCTGTTCCATCATGTTCATCGTTAGAAAAATAATCAGAGTAACTGCTGTGAAATATTATATTTATTTTTTTATAAATGTATATGCCATTTTATTTCATACTGTATTTTACTGTGTCATGTACTCTCTAACTAAGGATGTTCTAGGAATTTCCCCTAAATAGTAAAGTGGGAAAAGATCCTTTAAAATCGGTGTCACTGTAGACTGTTTTAATCACTCAAATCATAATCAATTCAAGGTTAACTATGATTTTGCCAGGTCTTTCATGTTTTATTTTATCTTCAATCACAGTTATAAAATCGTTATCGGTTGAATGTTACTCATCAGTGAGTAAACTGTATATTTGTGACATGTAAGTATTGGTAATTTGGTACGGCGTCTGTAAATTTGGGGGAATGGATGGAGAGTTGTTTTACATTTCCCTTTTGAGACCGGGTTATGTAGCGGTGAAAAAATAAGCATGCTTTTTGAAGGTCATTGTTATCACAGAGAAGAAAAGGTTAGTTGGAAAATATTTCTGTCAGTCAATCAGGAAGGGTTATTTCTGCAAGCTTGTTTGCTGCATGGAAAGGCAGTTACTCAAATTTATTTTCCTGTAATATTTCTTTTTAATTTTACTATGGCTTGCTTTTATCCAGAAGTACGGATAGGGATGTATTGGGCAAACTCTCTAACACTGAACCTCAGAGCTCTTTAGGAGTTCTGGCTATTACCTTAATTTGTTCAACTGTTTCTCTGACAACAATCTCAATAGCAAAGACAGAATAGTTATGCTCTGAGAATCTTTTTATAAGTACACCTGTGTAATTGCACTGCCCATGCAGCAGTCAAAGAAATAGTTGTCACACTTCTAATAAGCACTTGAGTCATCTGTTCCCACTTTTTGACATAACAAACTCTGATGGGCCATGTCCTCCATTTTCAGTACTCTATTTAAAATTGAAATAATGATGAAGAGAAAGGAATCTATTTATTTTGTTGGTGTTTATTCAGCAATGTTTACTGAAGAAACATTTTGGCTATTGACTTTACAATTACACTTTATTTACAGTGATTTTGCGGAGGCACTTTGTTTCCTTCTAAAAATGGTGTGTCTTATGATTTTGCATCTGTACTGTAATTCATTTTGATTTTTAGTGCAAAGTTGCTGCAGAGGAACAAAATGTTTCTGCAGTGGAATAGTACTTGTGTTAAATATTTTATTTATGACAATATTTTGTTTTTCCTGTAAAGAAATAAAATTATTATTTTTATAGATGCCATCTTCTACAAAACCATTTTTTGCCCCTTTACTTTTTTAAACAACCTGCAAAAGGAAAATGTATTGTTGACTTGTTTTCTTACTGCTTACCCTACAAGCAGGATTGTCTGAGAAGATGGGAGCGGTACTTTGGGGAGAAACCAGCAGAGCTGCTCCAAGCCAAAATATTCCCGTTATTGCAGAAGGGCACATCAGGAACCACTTATGTGCTGCGGGTCAGACGGATAAAGAAGTGGTCAGGATCAAACTGCCCTCATTGATGGGCAGGGCAGGAAAATGGATCTCATGTTTTGATAAAAACACTGCAGGAATAAATCTATCTATAAGCGATGTCAAAAATCTGCTTATTAGCCTCATCGTAGAGAAGACTAACAGTGTTCCCCCAAGCCTGCATCCCAGCAGTCACACTGACTAACACTGAGCAGGTCGGGCAGCATTCAATTCATTCAGGCACCAGATATGGAAAAATTCCCTGACTGCCCGGATGTAGGAGAATTGATGGCAGAAAGCATAAAACCTGGGGAAATCATAACCGACTTTCTAGTCAGAATGAGGGAACGATGGGGACAAGAGACAGGACAGCCATGGGGACACACAGGCCCCAAAGTAGCATTCTTCTACAACATCCTCAAAAAGGGACTGCCCACCGAAATACAGACTGGGCTGGACAGCGTAGTAGGATTAGACACCAAACCCTAGCAGGAAATAAAGGTCCATATATTGCACTACTACAGAAAGAAACCATAAAAGGACAGGGAAAACAGGAGCAGGCCCAAAGAGACACTGCTAAGCTGGTCCAACATAAATTAAAAAAGACAGCCCTTGAGGGGGCTGCGTTGGCCGCAAGCATGCAACTAGCACCAGTCTTGAAGGGAGCTCTGCCTCAGAACCCCAGACGGTTACCACTCAGTCATAACTGCAGAGGTCAGGGAGGCTGGCAGCAGCCAGACCTTAGAGAGTGCTACTATTGCCACAGAATGGGCCATATGGCCTACCAATGCCACTTAAAGGCGTCTCATGAACAAAGATTGATAAGACTGGGCCAGTCCCCACAAAATCCCCATCCACCTCATGCCCAGATCAAAACGAATGCACCTTACATTCAGCTGCAAGGAAATCAGTCAGCAATCATACCCCTGCAACATTGACTAGGTGGTTGGTCAGACACATGGCAACAGCAGCAGCACACAGGGACCCCAGCCCAACAAGGATAGGGGGCCACAACCAAAATAGGGAGGGGTGACTGTCTGGGGAGGCAACGCATTTACACAATCGTAAAACCCAAATATGCAGTAGGTCCAAACCCTGAATCTGAAACATCCACTTCTTGCTCACTTCCAAACTTATCTCAAAAATAAATACTAGTGACACAAGCCTTTACTTGCGTTCGTGAAAAACTCAGCGCTGCTGTATGATTGGGAATTGCTCTAGAGTCTGCCATTCAGGTGCCTGCAGGGGCCTAGGCCTTAATCTGCTGCTGATCCCCCATGGTGGGGTTTGCTGGCCATGCCCCAGGGGGAGGGCAGTCTGACAAGGGGTCAGATGGCCCCCCAACCAGCACATAAAGGTGAGCACCTAGGTCACCTCATTCAAGTACATTTGTAACAGGTTCCAATGACTATGTCGAAAAGACCCCATTCTTCAATCACACGCCTCCAGCTTGTGGAGGCCCCCTTTCAGTTCCAAAACGAGGCAATGTTCCAGTGCCAGGAGTCAGGTTTCATGCGCACTTGGGAAAAAGATGTC
The DNA here is from genome assembly GCA_963921515.1 of Calotriton arnoldi. Classification (NCBI taxonomy): domain Eukaryota; kingdom Metazoa; phylum Chordata; class Amphibia; order Caudata; family Salamandridae; genus Calotriton; species Calotriton arnoldi. Next base: position 248,669 of record CAWUFW010006807.1, read on the forward strand.
CCCGTAAAATTCCAAAGTCCGAGCACAAATCTGAAAGATTATGAAGCATCATATGGCACCAAGTCAGTACGGAAATTCACCAGACTAATCAGCCATCCCAGTTCATTACCCATAATAGGCAAATCACAGCAAGTTATGGCCTTGCACCTGACTCCCATCTCAAGCAAACACTCTGCCTCCTTCTCACCCCAAAGTTTTACAAATGTCCACAACCTCCTCATCAGATCATGCCCCTCCAAAACAGCGATAGTAGCATGTTGCTGGGTAGAAGTCCCTGGTCCTAGCCGGGGGCGGCAGACCAAAACATCCTGGACACGAGGGAGAGGGGGTGCTGGGAGGGAAATATTGTCTGTACATGTCCATCACAGCTCCATGCGAGCGCAGAGATACACTCACCTCTGTATCCAGCCTGTCGATCAGATCACATAAGGCATTATACACACCATCTGGGGAAGCAATAGGCCCAATACCAGTCATTGCTACATCAGAAGCACAGGGGCAACAGAGCAGCTCTCCGATCCCCTCCGATACACAACAATAGAGAAAGCATAACATGAGAAACTAGGGAGGTGCCAAACGACCCGCAAAAAGAACCCCAAAAACAAGTCTCCAGAAAAAAGGTGTAACCAAGACACCTCGCACCATTAGAGAGAACTTCATTGCACGAAGCATGAAGGGACTAGAGGGGCCTACACGTGACCTTAGAAAATGTTGTGATCACCAGCAACCCCCAATATCGACACGCCCCCCTCCTTTCACATTGTCCCACGCACGTGTAAGTCAAAAGGTGCTGTCCACATCGATAAAGCACCCTCACATTCACGTACACACACACACACACAAATACACAAGTTAAGGAAAGTAGAGTGTTAGCGGACCAACGATGCCCATGAAACCGTAGTTAGATAAAAGGAATCATCCACACACCCATGAGAGCCACCTCATAGAAATACCCTCCTCTGTCATGGTTAGGGGAGTACCAAATGACTCATAAAGTAAAAACCCAGGTGACCCATGACTAAACACTCACTATTCCCTTAAATAGTTACCCCTATTGGGGCCACCTTCCGGTACGCCACTAAAAAGTTACTCAAAATGAAGGTACAGAACATACCCCTAAAATTAAAGGCACAGGAAGCCCCAGACAGTGAATGAAGATCTATGTTTTTCTAAACTAACCTAGAACACACAGCTCTTATCCAACAGGTCTTCAGTTCAGTCCAAGTGTTTATGTTTATGTTTATGATTTGTAAAGCGCATGGCTGCCCGAGGGCTTCCCAGCGCTGGTGAGTGCTGTTGTAAAGCTATGATCATAAGAAAACTTAATGGGGAAACAGCCAAGTCTTTAGGTTTTTTCTGAAGGAGGTTTCATTCGGTAAAGATCTGAGGTCAAGTGGAAGGGCGTTCCACAGCCTTGGTACCAGATGGGCAAATTACCTACCTCCCCATCTTGCCCCTTTGGCTCTGGTTGTCTTGAGGAGCTGTAGCTGGGAGGATCTTAGATGTCTGGTCGGGGTGTACCTGGATATCAGTTGTCTGAGCTTTAGTGGGCCTTTTTTGTTAATGGCCCTATGTGCCATACAGAGGGATTTGAACTTTATTCTGGCTTCGATAGGCAACCAGTGAAGCTGTTTAAACGATTCTTTAATTGATACGCGATTGGGAATTTTTAATAAAAGTCTGGCTGCCGCATTTTGCACCACCTGGAGTCCCTTTGTTACATGTTTCGGCGAGCCCACATATAGCAAGTTGCCGTAGTCCAGGCGTGAAATTATGAGGGACTGAATGACCATTTTTTTCAAATGAACAGGGATCAGTTCAACAATCTTCCTGATCATTTTGAGTAGCGAGAAGCAAATTCCTGATAGTTTCTTGGATTGACAGTCCATTGTGAGTGTGTCTTCCAGCCAGATTCCCAGGTTTTTTATGACAGGTTTGGAGACAGGTGGGTCACCCATACTATAGGGCCATTGTATCAGGGGTGTGTGAATGGCAAGGTTTCCCAATATGATAAGCTCTGTCATTTCACCATTTAGCTTTAAACAACTGTTTGACATCCATTTTACCACCCTCTCAAGACAGTGAATGAGCTGGTGGTTACTTGGATTCGGGTCATTTGTCAGAGACACTACCAGTTGGGTGTCATCTGCATATGACACAGCTGGTATGTCAAGCTCCTGCACTATGGTGGCAAGCTGTCGTACGTAAATATTGAATAGTGTAGGGCTAAGAGATGAACTGTGTGGAACACCACAGGTGATAGGGAGACGATCTGAGAAACAGTCCCTTTCCATCACTTAAAAGGATCTGTTCTCTAGGAATGAGGTGAGCCAGTCCATGGCTTTGCCCTGAATTCCTACTTCCCTTAATCTGTCTTTTAACGTGGTGTGATCCACGGTGTCAAATGCAGCACTAAGATCTAATAGGAGAATAGGGGCCGACCCACCATCATCTAATAGCGACTTCAGCTCCTTCTGTGACCGCCAATAATGCAGACACTCTACAATGGGATGCACAAAAACCCATCTGAGTGGGGTGAAGGATGTCATTAGTCTCCAGAAAATTGGCCAATGTGTGATTTACATGTTTCTCCAAGAGTTTACCAAAAAACGGCAGGAGGGAGGTAGGGCGCAAATTATTGAATATAGTTGGGTCGAGGTTGGCTTTTTTTTGTAATGGCCTTGATAGAGCTAGATTTCTCAAATTAAGCATTGCTTTATTTTTATGTTTTAGACAGATTGCATTTAAAATGGCACGCAGATTTTGGTGCAAGTGAAAAAAAACATGGCACATGAGACATGAAATGAGGCCTGGTAAATGCTTTCAGTCTGAAATGCTTGTGCTGAATTAACATGTGCTTTTGCAGTGTAGAGAAAACTTGTGATTTCAGTGGCCTCTTTAGCTTTGAATCATGGAATGTGTTCTCTCTTCCCAGTATCCTTTCCCTTATAATCTACACTCCCTGTTCCTGTCTCAAGAGACTTTGGCTTTGTTGCATAATTAGACAATACATATTCAGTTCATAACACATCTTTTTATAATGTGTATTAATTAACCCCTTCGGTGCGTATGACATAGTGGTTCCGTCATGCGTGTGAGAAGTTGGCCTGGCATATGCTGTCCACTAATTATAGTGGGCACCTTGCACCAGTCTAAATCGACTCTTATGGTAAGTAGGTTAAAAGACAACCTTTAAAGAAAGCTATCCTAGTGGTAGCTGTGGAGAGCAGCCTTCAGGCTAAGTCTTGAAGGAATGTAAAGCAGCTTGTTTTACCAGTCTATAATCTCTTGAGTGACCAAATGAAAGAGCACCACACCAGGTATATATTCAAAATATATGTATTTATTACTAAACACACCCCTCTAGTCTCTTTATGAGGCTAGAGTTCGAAGTACATAGGTTATAAGATCTTAAATCACAGTAATAGCACAAATACACGTTTGGGCCCTAGGGGCGTACCAAACCATATACCAATAAAGTGGTATGCGAACCACGACTGAACTAGACACTAGGCCTAGAGCCTCTAGAAGTGCTTGGACCACAAGGAACCACCCAAGGTAGTGACACAGGGGACCCACGGGAGAGCGCGTGCAGTGTAAATACACAACCGCGATACGCCGTTAACTTCTATGGAGAAAGTCGGGATCGGGAAAATAGAGGAAAGGGACACTTAAAGGAGGACTAGGACAAAACCCTTTGAGATCTAGGACTTTGAAGAGTCTCTACCCACGGGAGCACCGGAATACTCGTGTTACCTCACCCAGGGAAGCCGGGTGCATAGGTGCCTTTCGGGGTCGGGTTTCGTCGTCGTTTCTTATGGCGATCTGCTGCAAAGTGCTGCTGGCGACCAGGAGAAAAGTGTCCGGGTGGATCCAAGAGTGGATCGGAGTTCTGAAGAACCTGAAAGCAGAGGGGACAGAGTCTGGGTCACTAGCCAGTGACCAGGAAGGCGATGGACAGATGCCCACCGATGTCGAGTGCTTCAGGTGCGTTGACGGTCGTCTTGACTCTTCAGCCACGAGGTCCAGGAGGCGTTGTCGGTGACCAGGAGCAGGATTCAGGCTGGTGCTCGAGGTCTGTCGAGTGCAGAGGTGTCGGCGACCATATTGGACCCAACAAGCCTTGGCAACGGCAAGTCTTGAGTAAGATGTAGATCGTCGATGGTGCAGACCAGCAAGGTCTGGGGAACTCACCCAGCGAGGGTAAGTGAGGGCAGGCCTGGAGCAACCAGACTGCCAAGTAAAGAAAAGATTGGCCTTCGTTAAGGGCTACTAGCCAACAGGCTAGCGACCGCGAAGGAGCCTCGTGACGCCGCACGTGGAGCTGGCTTACAGGACACTCGTGGAGTGGGGGCCAGTGATCTTCGGTGCAGGTGGTGCTGGAGGCTAGGGCTACTCGGAGCCCAAAGCAAGACTTCTTGGGAGACCCAGAAGATGGTGCACTTGCAAGTGTGCTCAGTGTCCAGGGGTCACGGTCTCAAGTCACCCACGATAGCCACGGGCCTCAGCTTTGCTGGGGACTCAGGGTAGCCTCGGGGAAGTCTGAGAATCCACCTCTGGTGATGCGATGACTTCGGCGTCCGACGGGAGCTTCAGTGATGCGAACCGGACAGATGCTTCTTTGGTGCCTGCCAAGCAGGGGAGTCACTCCTTGACCCCAAGGGAGATTCTTCAGTCCTCTAATCGTGAGTAGAGCGTCGAAGGTCCAGGATTCAGTTTCAGAGTTTCGTCCAGGTATAATCTAAAGTCCTAAGGACTGGGTTCCTACCTTTATTCTAAAAATAGGGGATGGACTACTCTGTGGCCCCACCTATGGGTGGGTCAGGGCAGAGGGTTGGCTACACCCCTTTCCCTTTGTCCAGTTCGCGCCAAAGCAGGGGCTGCAAGCCCCTGATCCGGTTTGAACTGGGGTATGCACAGGGACACCAAATGTGCCCCCAGTGCAGGACTTCAAAGCACCCGAAAGTGCTCCCGCCCAGCCCCAATACACATTGTCCTGTCTGGGGAGGTGGTCACACCTCCCTGAGACAGGAAACCTATTGTCCTGGCCTCCCCTGCCGGAGTTTCATCCAGCAGCAGGAGGCCAGACTCGTGTCTGTGGCAGCAGCATCCATTTTGTGATGCCAGGGCTCTGGAAAGAAGTTACCGGACTCGTCAGAGTTAACATGTCTTTCCCTCTAGAAGGGTGGAATGCTACCCCCGCCGCCAGGATTGGCGGGGGTAGTATTCCAAGATGTTTGACACCAAACACGACATGTTTAGGTGCAGCCATTCCAAAGTTAGCATTTTACCGCGAGGTTATAATGCGCTTAAGAGTATATGGTCAGGCTGCACTACAAACAGCATCAGAGATGGTCTCCGAACGCTGCAGAGGGGCCCTGCTCATGCAGGGGCACCCTCTCACATAGGAACCACGCACTCTGCCTTCAGGATTGATAAGGCCTGCCTTAGGAGTGACTTATAGGTTTATATGTGTGTATGCATTTAGTGATATAGGTAACCTATACCACAGCAAGGGGTGCATGCACCACCCTACCCAGGCTGCAGTAGCAGACCTGTGGTGTCAGTTTGGATGGCCTACCAGGGGTGGCATAATACATGCTGCAGCCCCTGGCAGGCCTCTGAGGTACCTATGCCCTTGGTACATAGTATACCATATACTCGGGACTTACAAGGGCACTCCAGATCCCAATCAGTGATGTGCCTAAGGCACATGGAGACCCTTTTAAAGAGGAAACAGCTAGGCTGGGGTTCTGAATAGCAGGGCCCCAGCCAGACTAATGTCGAAAACCAGTGAAGTATCAGCAAAAAGTGGGGGTACCCCTGTGAAGCAGATCCTACTCTCCTACACAACCCCCCCAAACGTAGGGACATTAAACTAACCTTGCCCAGTTAAGTCTTCATGTTCTAAGTGGAAATACCTAGAGAGTCCATCTGCATTCGCATGGTTACTCCCAGGCCTATGTTCCACTGTAAAGTCCATCCCCTGTAGGGAAATGGACCACCTAAGCAGTTTGGGGTTTTCACCCTTCATTTGTTTTAGCCATAAGAGGGGCTTATGGTCTGTCTGAACCAGGAAGTGTGTACCAAACAAGTATGGCCTCAACTTCTTCAGAGCCCAGACCACAGCAAAGGCCTCCCTCTCTATGGCTGACCAACGTTTCTCTCTAGGGGTCAGCCTTCTGCTAATAAAAGCTACTGGCTGATCCTGACCTTCTTCATTCAATTGTGACAGTACAGCCCCTACCCCCAATTCAGATGCATCAGTTTGAACAATGAACTTCTTGGAGTAATCAGGACTCTGCAGAATTGGAGCAGTGCACATGGCCTGCTTCAGGTCATCAAATGCCTTTTGACAGCTAACTGTCCACTGAACCTTTTTGGGCATTTTCTTAGAAGTTAAGTCATTCAAGGGTGTCACTATTGATCCATACCCTTTGACAAATCTCCTATAGTACCCAGTCAGGCCTAAGAAGGCTCTCACCTGAGTCTGGGTAGTGGGAGCAGTCCAGTCCATGATGGTCTGGATCTTGCTCTGCAAAGGTTGAACCTGGCCTCCACCCACAAGGTGGCCCAGGTACACAACCTGACTCTGCCCTATCTGGCACTTAGTGGCCTTGATAGTCAGGCCTGCCTTTTGCAGGGCCTGTAAAACATTCCTGAGGTGGACCAGGTGATCCTCCCAGGTGGAGCTAAAGACAGCAATATCATCTAGATAAGCTGCACTATAGGCTTCCAGACCTGTGAGAACTGTATTCACCAACCTCTGGAAAGTGGCAGGTGCATTCTTCAGACCAAAGGGCATCACCAAAAATTGATAATGCCCACTAGGGGTTGAGAATGCTGTTTTTGGCTTTGCATCATCAGCTAGTCTGATCTGCCAGTAGCCAGCTGTCAAGTCAAATGTGCTGAGATATTTGGCTGAGGCCAAAGTATCTATGAGCTCATCTGCCCTTGGTATTGGATGGGCATCAGTCCTAGTGACTGCATTGAAACCCCTGTAGTCCACACAAAACCTCATCTCTCTTTTTCCACCACTGGTGTGAGGTTTTGGTACAAGGACCACTGGACTAGCCCAAGGGCTAACTGAGGGTTCAATAACTCCCAAATCCAACATTTTCTGGACTTCAGTCCTGATACAGTCCCTGACATGGTCAGGTTGCCTATAAATCTTGTTTTTAATAGGCAGACTGTCCCCAGTGTCCACTTCATGAGTGCACCAGGTGGTCTGACTGGGTGTCAGTGAAAACATATGTCTAAACTGATTGAGAACTTGTCTGCAATCAGTTTGTTGCTGGGTAGTGAGGCTGCCTGACAAGGCTACACCATCAACTGACCCATCGTCAGGGTTCTGTGAGAGCAGGTCAGGGAGTGGGTCACTCTCTTCTTCCTGCCCTTCATCAGTAGCCATGAGCAAGCCCATGTCTGCCCTGTCCACATATGGCTTTAGTCTGTTGACATGGAGAACCCTTTGGGGACTCCTGGGTGTTCCCAGGTCTACTAAGTAAGTGACCTCACCCTTCTGCTCAACAATAGTGTGGGGTCCACTCCATTTGTCTTGGAGAGCTGCTGGGGCCACTGGCTCCAACACCCACACCTTCTGTCCTGGCTGGTAAACAGTCAGAACAGCCTTTGGTCATGCCAGGCCTTCTGAAGTTCCTGGCTAGCCTCAAGGTTTTTGGTTGCCTTTTTCATGTACTCAGCCATCCTGGAGCGGAGACCAAGTACATAGTCCACTATATCTTGCTTTGGGGGCTTGAGAGGTAACTCCCATCCTTCCTTCACCAAGCACAGTGGACCCCTCACAGGGTGGCCAAACAGAAGTTCAAAAGGGCTGTAACCAACCCCTTCTGAGGCACCTCCCTATATGCGAATAAAAGGCAGGGCAAGAGTATGTCCCATCTACGCCTAAGCTTTTCTGGGAGCCCTTTAATCATGCCCTTTAAGGTTTTGTTGAATCTCTCAACTAAACCATTGCATTGTGGGTGATAGGGTGTGGTGAACTTATAAGTCACTCCACACTCCTTCCACATTGCCTTTAAGTACCCAGACATGAAGTTTGCACCCCTGTCTGATACTACCTCCTTAGGAAAGCCCACTCTTGAGAATATTCCCAGGAGGGCCCTTGCCACCACAGGTGCTGTAGTGGTCCTAAGGGGTATAGCCTCTGGATACCTGGTGGCATGATCCACTACCACCAGTATAAATCTGTGCCCAGATGCTGTTTGGGGATCCATGGGACCAACAATGTCAATCCCTACCCTCTCAAAGGGCACCCCCACCACAGGTAGTGGTATCAGGGGGGCCTTTGTAGTGCCACCTGCTTTGCCACTGGCTTGGCAGGTTACACAGGAGCGACAAAACTCCTTACTGTCTTCAGACATGTGGGGCCAGTGAAAGTGAGGGACAATTCTGTCCCAAGTCTTGTTCTGGCCCAGGTGTCCTGCTAAGGGAATATCATGGGCTAGGGTCAATAGGAAGCCCCTGAACTTCAAAGGTATTACCAACCTCCTGGTAGCACCAGGCTTTTGGGTCTCTACTCTCTGAGTACAGGAGTCCATCATCCCAATACACTGTATGGGGACCACTAGCTTTCCCAGCAGCCTCAGCAGCAGCTTGCTGTCTGAGGGGCTCAAGGAGGGGCAGCTCTGCTGCTCCTGGCTCAGATCTGCCCTAGAAGGTCCCCTGTCCCCAAGAACTCAACCTGGTCAGGTTCAAGGTCCTCTGGGACAGTTCCTTCTTCAGGGCTGAGATCATCCCCCTCAAGGGACTGATCTTCCTCCTGAGCCAAGGGGAAGGCACTGCCTTAACCCTACTACTCCTCCTCTTGGAAGGCACTTGGTCCATTCTTCCAGAATCCAAGGCCTGTTCAGTTTTAGACAGTTTAGCTTGTGACCTGGTCACAGCAAACACATCTGCAGGGATCCCCAGCATTTCTGCATGGGTCCTGAGCTCCACTTCTGCCCAAGCAGAAGTCTCTAAGTCATTGCCAAGCAAGCATTCGACTGGTAGGTTTGCACTTACCACAACCTTCTTAAGGCCAGTTACCCCTCCCCAGGAGAAGTTAACAACTGCCAGAGTATGGTCTGTTCTGACATTGCTAGCATTGGTCACTTGGTACATCTCACCAAGCATAACTTGCCCAGGTAGCACAAGGTCTTGTGTCACCATTGTGACACTTGCCCCTGTGTCCCTAAATGCCAAAGCCTCACGTCCATTGATTAAAGGCTGTTGTCTGTACTTGCCCAGATTACTGGGACTCACAGTGGAGGTCACATCCATGCCTCCATCACAGACTAACACAGCCTGAGTCAGCTCCCTGACTAAGTCAGAGCCCAACTCAGTTCCCAGGGTGAACCCTACTAAACCCTTTGCTGGAGCACTTCCACCAACTGTACTAGGGGGAACAGGTGCCTTAGGGGCATTGGTGGGTGCTGGACTGGAGTCTTTGGACTTGGTGCAATCACTAGTCCAGTGGGTCTTTTGCTTACAGACCTTGCACCATGGTTTTCTTTGGCCTTTACCCTTGGTAGACTGGGAATCCCCACCAGAAGAAGATTTTTGGGGGCCTGATGAAGACTTTTGATCTTTACCCTTCTCCCCACCCTTGTCAGAGTTCTTAGCATCTTGCTTCTTGGTTTCCCCACCTTGGTTCTGTACCTTCTGCTTCACCCTGGTTCTGACCCATTTGTCTGCCTTCTTTCCCAATTCTTGGGGAGAGGTCAGATCAGAGTCAACCAGGTACTGATGCAACAGCTGGTTTTGACAGTTATTAAGAATCTGCTCCCTCATTATCAGATTATACAATCCTGAGAAGTCACACACCTTACTGCCCATCAACCAGCCTTCCAGAGCCTTGGCAGAACAATCCACATAGTCTACCCAGTCTGGAGTCTGTGCTTTTGGGTGTCTCTGAACTTCAACCTGTACTGTTCAGTGTTTAGGCCAAACCCATCAATAAGAGCACTCTTCAAGACCTTGTAATTGTCAGCATCCTCCTCTCTAACAGTGAGGAGCTTGTCTCTACCTTTGTCAGCAAAGGAGAGCCACAAGATTGCTGCCCACTGCTCCTGAGGGACCTTCTGTACTTTACAGGCCCTCTCTAAAGCAGTTATCCATTTGTGGATATCATCCCCACTCTGGTAGGGAGGGACAATCTTGCTCAGGTTCCTATGGTCATAGGACCTTTCCCTGTCTCTAGGGACATGGCTGCCACCATGGGACTCTAGTCCCAACTTTCTTCTCTCTTTAAGGAGATCTAGGGATTCTCTATCTAAAGCCAATTGCTTCTTCCTGATCTCTAGTTGAGTTTCCTCATACTGGACCAGTCTCTTTCTTCTCTCATGAGAGGATTCTCTCCTGTGAGAAGAAACAGAGCTCCCTATTGAGGTGCCAGAGTGGTTAGACTCCTGAGAAGGAGACCTAGACTTTCTGAGCACACTCATAGTCCTTCCTGGGGGGACAAAGGTGTGGTTCTCTAGATCCTCATCTTCATCTTCCCCAGAAGGGATTGGGTTTTCCAGGTCAGGGTCATTGTCACCCTCCTGGTCAGTTTCAGAGGGGGCTGGGGGTAGTAGTACCCCTGGCCCCTTCCTCATCTGCTGGCCCACCCTCTGCTCCTACCCCTTCAGTCTCTGAGGACTTACTAAGATCATAAGCCACCAACATCTCCTGGAGGTGTTGGGTGGTGGGACTTTGGCCTGTCCTTAATTTCCTCACGTTACACAAAGCTCTCAGTTCCAAGAATGGGAGTGTGTCATACTTGGAGGGGAAGCTCAATGGCTTCCTGCAGGGCATCTTTGGATCCTGCTTTTAAAGACATTACTAGTGTGGTGTGGTGTATGCACTACCTACTCTAGTGTGGCCTACTAAACTCTCTTGAGTTGTAGAAAGGGTTGTGCTATCCCTTAACACACAACTCTAAGTTCAGTAGAACTTACTGATATTCTAAGCTTCAATTATATGTACCTTAGGTACCTTTAGTGGTTTTCAGTTGATCAATTCAATTGAGATTATCTGGTAAAACAATAGCAAGCTGGAATCCCACACGCTGCACACCAATGTGAGAAGTTGGCCTGGCATATGCTGTCCACTAATTATAGTGGGCACCTTGCACCAGTCCAAATCGACTCTTATGGTAAGTAGGTTAAAAGACAACCTTTAAAGAAAGCTATCCTAGTGGTAGCTGTGGAGAGCAGCCTTCAGGCTAAGTCTTGAAAGAATGTAAAGCAGCTTGTTTTACCAGTCTATAATCTCTTGAGTGACCAAATGAAAGAGCACCACACCAGGTATATATTCAAAATATATGTATTTATTACTAAACACACCCCTCTAGTCTCTTTATGAGGCTAGAGTTCGAAGTACATAGGTTATAAGATCTTAAATCACAGTAATAGCACAAATACACGTTTGGGCCCTAGGGGCGTACCAAACCATATACCAATAAAGTGGTATGCGAACCACGACTGAACTAGACACTAGGCCTAGAGCCTCTAGAAGTGCTTGGACCACAAGGAACCACCCAAGGTAGTGACACAGGGGACCCACGGGAGACGCGTGCAGTGTAAATACACAACCGCGATACGCCGTTAACTTCTATGGAGAAAGTCGGGATCGGGAAAATAGAGGAAAGGGACACTTAAAGGAGGACTAGGACAAAACCCTTTGAGATCTAGGACTTTGAAGAGTCTCTACCCACGGGAGCACCGGAGTACTCGTGTTACCTCACCCAGGGAAGCCGGGTGCATAGGTGCCTTTCGGGGTCGGGTTTCGTCGTCGATTTGAATGGCGATCTGCTGCAAAGTGCTGCTGGCGACCAGGAGAAAAGTGTCCAGGTGGATCCAAGAGTGGATCGGAGTTCTGAAGAACCTGAAAGCAGAGGGGACAGAGTCTGGGTCACTAGCCAGTGACCAGGAAGGCGATGGACAGATGCCCACCGATGTCGAGTGCTTCAGGTGCGTTGATGGTCGTCTTGACTCTTCAGCCACGAGGTCCAGGAGGTGTTGTCGGTAACCAGGAGCAGGATTCGGGCTGGTGCTCGATGTCTGTCGAGTGCAGAGGTGTCGGCGACCAGATTGGACCCAACAAGCCTTGGCAACGGCAAGTCTCGAGTAAGATGTAGATCGTTGATGGTGCAGACCAGCAAGGTCTGGGGAACTCACCCAGCAAGGGTAAGTGAGGGCAGGCCTGGAGCAACCAGACTGCCAAGTAAAGAAAAGATTGGCCTTCGTTAAGGGCTACTAGCCAACGGGCTAGCGACCGCGAAGGAGCCTCGTGACGCCGCACGTGGAGCTGGCTTACAGGACACTCGTGGAGTGGGGGCCAGTGATCTTCGGTGCAGGTGGTGCTGGAGGCTAGGGCTACTCGGAGCCCAAAGCACGACTTCTTGGGAGACCCAGAAGATGGTGCACTTGCAAGTGTGCTCGGTGTCCAGGGGTCATGGTCTCAAGTCACCCACGATAGCCACGGGCCTCAGCTTTGCTGGGGACTCAGGGTAGCCTCGGGGAAGTCTGAGAATCCACCTCTGGTGATGCGATGACTTCGGCGTCCGACGGGAGCTTCAGTGATGCGAACCGGACAGATGCTTCTTTGGTGCCTGCCAAGCAGGGGAGTCACTCCTTGACCCCAAGGAGATTCTTCAGTCCTCTAATCGTGAGTAGAGCGTCGAAGGTCCAGGATTCAGTTTCAGAGTTTCGTCCATGTATAATCTAAAGTCCTAAGGACTGGGTTCCTACCTTTATTCTAAAAATAGGGGATGGACTACTCTGTGGCCCCACCTATGGGTGGGTCAGGGCAGAGGGGTGGCTACACCCCTTTCCCTTTGTCCAGTTCGCGCCAAAGCAGGGGCTGCAAGCCCCTGATCCGGTTTGAACTGGGGTATGCACAGGGACACCAAATGTGCCCCCAGTGCAGGACTTCAAAGCACCCGAAAGTGCTCCCGCCCAGCCCCAATACACATTGTCCTGTCTGGGGAGGTGGTCACACCTCCCTGAGACAGGAAACCTATTGTCCTGGCCTCCCCTGCCGGAGTTTCATCCAGCAGCAGGAGGCCAGACTCGTGTCTGTGGCAGCAGCATCCATTTTGTGATGCCAGGGCTCTGGAAAGAAGTTACCGGACTCGTCAGAGTTAACATGTCTTTCCCTCTAGAAGGGTGGAATGCTACCCCCGCCGCCAGGATTGGCGGGGGGTAGTATTCCAAGATGTTTGACACCAAACACGACATGTTTAGGTGCAGCCATTCCAAAGTTAGCATTTTACCGCGAGGTTATAATGCGCTTAAGAGTATATGGTCAGGCTGCACTACAAACAGCATCAGAGATGGTCTCCGAACGCTGCAGAGGGGCCCTGCTCATGCAGGGGCACCCTCTCACATAGGAACCACGCACTCTGCCTTCAGGATTGATAAGGCCTGCCTTAGGAGTGACTTATAGGTTTATATGTGTGTATGCATTTAGTGATATAGGTAACCTATACCACAGCAAGGGGTGCATGCACCACCTTACCCAGGCTGCAGTAGCAGACCTGTGGTGTCAGTTTGGATGGCCTACCAGGGGTGGCATAATACATGCTGCAGCCCCTGGCAGGCCTCTGAGGTACCTATGCCCTTGGTACATAGTATACCATATACTAGGGACTTACAAGGGCACTCCAGATCCCAATCAGTGATGTGCCTAAGGCACATGGAGACCCTTTTAAAGAGGAAACAGCTAGGCTGGGGTTCTGAATAGCAGGGCCCCAGCCAGACTAATGTCGAAAACCAGTGAAGTATCAGCAAAAAGTGGGGGTACCCCTGTGAAGCAGATCCTACTCTCCTACAATGCGCATCGGTTGCGCTGTGCGCATGACCCGCCCGCGCTCAGAACCTTCAGCACAGCGCGGAAATCCGCGCCGCGCTGAAGGGGTTAACCATGCACCATCACTACATGGGGGCAAAGCATTTGCATGAAAAGCTATCTAAAACATTAGAGCATGTTGCTATGAGTATGTATTAACTGTGTGCGCTTTCAAAATTTACACTAGTGCATGTTTTATGCTATGTTGTACATTGCACATTTTTGCATGTTGTGCACAAATAATAAGAAAAGCTGCTTTAATCTAATAGCTTTTGCTAGATAATCATTTATATAGGGTATTAGTATGGGTGAGGTAAAACATAATGGGTTTCATTTGTAAATTAATACTCTTTTTGTGTTCATTTTGTTTTTGGGCCTAAGATAAAATGGCTGCCTCTGAATCCAGCAAGGCTGTGTATTGAATGAGAGACGCATGCACAGAACCAGCTACATACTGCCAAGTGCCTCAAGTGAAGACCTGGTTCAAGGACACCATGAACTGTACATTCTTGTTACCCTGCCAATGTATCAGTGTTTGTGGAATGTGTCCTTCCTGCGTGCGATGTGACAGGAAGGAGGAAATAGACTGAAACATTTTTCCTAGTAAATGTTGCTAAAACATATAATTGTATTAATCATTAACGCTTCTTTTGTCAAAACTGGTATGGGTTGGATTTGCCAATGAGAACAGGATGGTGAGACCCTCGTCATCTAAGCTATCCAATCAGGGTGCAAGCTTTACTGAAAATTGCAACCTTATTAGAATAGTCAGCCAAGAATTAGAGTATTAATAATGACCTCTTAGGGGGCGTGGGGGCTCGCCTTTTAAGCCTTAAGCTTTAGGGCCTTAGTCTGAGAGGGAGGAGAGGAGAAGAAGCAGATGTGATCAGACATTATATGGGTTAGGTACGCGAACGTCGCGGGTGCAGTCTGAGAGCAGATTGCGTCCGAGGAGAGATAGAGGGAGGTGGGGGGCATAGGCAAGCCTTGCACATCATATTTTTGGCAAGGCAGATCACATTCCTCTGTGGTCTGTGAAGGAGGGGCCTTTTCAGGAGCAGCGTCTCTCTGTGAACACAGAGAGGACAGATGAACAGACCAGGGCAGAGAGTGGAGCTGGATAGAACAGGATTAGATTTAGATGCTAACATTTTTAAGTTCATGCTTTGACTAATTAATTATTTTTGAAAAGATTTATTTGTCTTATGCATTTATTTCTCTTTATGGGAGATTTTTGCCAATTATTAATTATTGATTAGCCTTGCAAAACTCACTCTTGAATTATATTTCCTGAACTTTCTTTAGAGAATTCTGATTGACATTTGATTGCCTCATTCCCTTCCTTTATGGAATGTTTTGTATGCAACCTATAATATGTTCTGTATTAATTCTATTTTTCCTGTTTTCCAAATTCTGTAACCTGATTGATATTTGACTAATGAATAAAGTGTCAGAGAACCTTAACTTTTAACTAGAAAATAAAACCCTTTAAAATACTCACAACTCTCTTTATTGGCTTAAATATTAATTGCATTTTTGATTTTTCATGTTTATGTAAATCTCCTGATGGTAATATACAGTGGCAAGGGTCCAGTACCTTTGCAGCGGTAAATTAGAAGGTAAATGAGGTTTTGCATTGAGAAATTACCATGAAATTACCGCTGCATCAGTTTCTGGTAGCAAGAGGAAGGTTATTATCAATTAGTTTGGTGATTAAGGATTATTAATATCACCATCAACTATTTGACTAATGGTCCATTGACCTTAGGAGGAGAGTTGATCTGTGAAAATTAGTTCTAGAAAATAATTGCCCAAATTAGATAAATGTCCAAGTCCTGATTCCTGACTCCAATGCTCAGAACCTGAAGACTGGCAAAGCAGTACTGGAAGGTGATGCAAGAAGGCGATTGCTGGAGTGGTGTGAGTATCAATAGGGTTGTGAAATGTTGTTAATGTGCTAGGATGTATTTTTGAAGTGTTGAAAATAGTAAGGGTTTTGACTGTTGGTGAAATTTTGCTCATTTTGAATTGATGGTTTTATTGATTATATTGGTAATTTCATAGGACAGGATTTATTGGTTATTGATTACATGTTTTAACTTTTCATGTTAAGTAAGTTAGTGTCTTGTTCTATGTTGTCTGGAAAAACAGGTATGTACACCTGTGGAAATCCCGGGAAGGAATAGCGGGTGGTAAATGGAAGCCACACTGCAGTGAGGTTACTCGTCTGTTGGAATAACACTGAGAAGCTAGGTAGGGCTGGCAGTGTTAAATTAGGGACTATTTTCTGTGTAAAAGTGAGAGTGATTGATAGCAAAAGAGTTCGCTGGTGAAACTTTGGTGTTATATCACCTAGAAAGGGTAACACCAAAGGAGTAGCAGGTTCTTCTGAGCTTGAGTGAAGGGTAAGCGGAAGGGATTTACTCGCAGTGTTTGAGGAGTAAACAGAAGTTCTTACTTTGTGAAGAGTAAGCGGAATGTGTTACTTGCAGTGAAAAGAAATCTATCCTTTGTTTAGTGGAGCAGACAGAGTAGCGAATGTTTTTATGTTGTTATTAACAGAATTTTGATTAAGAAAACTCAGAAAAATGTTGCCGTAAGATTTTGTAAAGGAGGAGTCAGTAGTAGGAGTTAAACTGACTGAAATTGAAACTGACAGCATTGGAGAAAAGAAATTGCATTGAACTATTGCAGAAATGAAAATGTTTGAAGGTTTAAAGAAACTGTTGGGAGATAAAGTGAAAAATTTGTTTTTAATTGGTGATGCTCCTGAAGGAACACCCGTGCATTTTATGTCTACCAATTTGGGACAAAATTCATGTATGTGGGTTCACCAATGGTGCAAGATTACTGAAAAAGAAGGTCCTTTGAGGTTTCCAAAAGATGGTACTTTTGAATTGCAAATTATTGACAAATTAAGGGAAGTGTTATGTGAAATAAAGACACCATCTAGAGCTGCACAATTTGAGGCCTTAAGCATGTGGGAAAAGACAGCAAGAGACAAAGCAAGTGAGGATAAAAAGGTAAAGCACCAGATGCAGGAGAAGGGAATTAATGATGATAAAAAGCTTCAAATAAATAATGATTCAGGGGATGAAATAATGGATGCATTGTTAACTGAGTGTCCGCCACTTAATGTGGTTCCCATTAAAAATACTGAAAATAGTGTACCAGTAAGTACTACAGTGGCTACTGCTTCTGTTAAACAGAGAGAAACACAGATTGAGAGAATTGTGCAGACATTTCAGATTGACCCACTACTTGTTGATTCAGCACTGACAGTGATACCTCCAGGTGTTACTGCTTTAAATGTGACTGATTCAGTCCAGATATCACAAACTACAGATGCACAGGCAATGCCTAGAAAAATTGTGACTGCCCCAATTAATATGGCCCCTACTCAAAAGGTTCAAAGAGCTGCAGAAGGAGTGATTATGGCAGGGTTTGTTTCAGAAACTTAGAATTCACAGATTATTGAACAGAAATTACCCCAGACAGTCCAAGCACTGAAAGGTGGGGGGAAATTGGTCTTTACAACATCTGCAGCCCAGGATAAAATGAATATATTTGAAGATGGGATTTTTCAAACCTGCTATGAGGGAGCAGCAGTGTTTAAAAAGATAGAGAGCATGGGGGAACAAATTAACCCAGACCCTGAAAAAGAGAGACAGCTTAGTGTTTTAAAATCAACATTTGAACATGAAGAAATTAACAGTCCCTGCTGTTCAAATCATGAAAATGTGAACCAGTGTCAGGAAAAAGAATTAATTTCCCTGAGTAAGGAGCAGCTACATGTGCAGTAACTACACATGATATACTGACAGATTTGGCTCAAAATTATGAAATTGAGGTTTCAGGAAGTTTTCCATTTCAGAAAAGTTTCAGGGTACATATGAATGATGAAGCAAATGAGAAAATATGTTCTTCAGGAATGCAGTTGCACCTTGCAGAAATAATAAAATATAATTTCAAATGCAATGGGTTTGAGAAATTAGGAGACGAGTGGGCAAGAAAACATGAGAAGAAAAAGAAACCACCAGCCCTAGCAAGAAAACTGGATAAGAAAATGAAACCACCAGATCTAGTTGAGAAAAATAATAAGCAGGATGAGGGAGAAGCTTTTGCTTACTCATTGAGAGAAAAGGTGGGAGAAGTGCATGTTCATATGCCACGGAACAAAAGTGAACTTGCAGCATTTCTGAACACATTCCCACAATTGAGAGACAAACTTATGCTGTGGTACCCACAAGTAGATGGATTTGTTGAAATTTTAAAAGAGTTGTGCATTAATTTGGAAATGTTCTTTGACATTGCCATGCAGACTGATTTGTGGTTAGAATCTAAAGTTGTTGTGCAAAGGCCAGGTGAGGAGACAATGATAAGGGTTTGCATGAATGCACCATCATTTTCTGTTGTTATGGAGAAAAACGTAGCAGTGATTACTTTCCTGAAGGGCAGAGTGCCAGCAAAGGATGTTGATTGGGTACAGATTAAAAGAACACAGGATGGAAGTAAAGGTGTTTTGGTCTGTGCAAATTCAGGTATGGGTGTTGTACTGCTGGCAAAGGTGTCCTTTTGCCATCTTTATAACAGATTTGAGCATTGGAAGAAGAAAAATAAATTTAAACATGATGCACAAACACATAGAAAAATGCAGATGCAAAGTATGCCAGTTAAGCAAATGCAAATGTCAGTTCAGAAACAGGTACCAATGGCAGGAGTTTTTCAAGCCAAGATGCTCCCACAAAATATGAAAAATGCTAAAATTAATTTAAATAAGTTGTCCAGAGCAAATGTGATTTCTTTACAGAAACAAAATCAGAACCCAGTTCAACAGGTTGCTGTATTTGAAAATGAGAGTTTTAACCCTAACAATTCTGAATTTACCAAGTCCATTGTGAAAGCAGTGGAAGATCCAGACTTAGTTGTAGGACTTTTAAAAGGAGAAATTACAAACCCAGTTTTCGAAGAATTTACATCAAAAATAGGCCCATTTGAGGAAAATTGCCAATTCGTTGTTTGTGATACAGGCATGGCAGGAAAACAATTATTTTACAAATTAAACAGCACAGATTACTGCACACCAGATAATGTTAATTTTCAGATTCCTGATGAGGATGTACATTTTAAAATGGCCCAACAAGAGACAGCTGTAGCATTGTTTTCAGAAAAGACAGTTGAAAAATTACCTTCTGATTTGAAAGAAATAATAAACACAGAAGTAAGGGAGTTCACAGAGAAAGATGTCAGATTAATAAAATGTGCAGAACATGTCTTATTTAAATTAGAACCAGATGACATGTATTCAAGAACACCATCAGTTGCAGAAATTTTACCCATAATTAGAGATAAAGTGAGTAAAGTATTTTTGATGGAATTGATTGGAAGTTTATGTAACTTTCTGATCACAGGTTCACAGAAACTAAATGAAAAAAACAGATTAGTGCAGGAGATTAATACCATAATTTTTCCATGTTGTCCTGTGGTACCGAATCAAGCCAATATATTTTTTCACATTCCATGTACTGAAGAATGGCTTACTGTTATTGATTTTTGTCAAGTTCATGTCACAGTGCAATTGCATGGGAATAGTCAGGAGTACTGTCAAAAAGAAAATGAATGTCTGGGACACATAATTGGAAAGGGAGATAGAAAGGTGTCACCAGAGAGAGTGGAAATAATTCACCAGATGAATCCACCTCCAATTCAGAAAGAAGTCAGGAAATGTTTGGGAATGGTTGGCTGCTCTAGAGAGTGGTTACTAAACCTTTCCCTAGTGGCTAAGCCTTTACTGAGGCTGACACACAAGAATGTGTCTGATCCGCTTCCATTGGACAACAATTTCACCAAAGCATTCCTAGAGTTGAAAGAGAAAAAGTGTCGCGCCCCAGCACTAGGAATAAAAGTTTATTTAAAAGAAAATACACCAATTTGCAGTGAGAGGGAGGGCTGCGCTCTCTCAGTGCCTGTTCAAAAACATGAATGTGTTCAAGGGTCTGTGATGTATTTCCCAATGACCTTTGATCCCAACATCAATGAAACTGAATATGAGTGTCTAGATGTCATGAAAATATGCATAAAGCCAAGATCAGACTTTAAGGATGAACGTCTGATTCAGCCCAACAATGTCCATTTTGTAGATGGCCCATATTTGAAAGGTAATAATGACACATTAAGAGCAGCACATGCTGTGCTTCCTATACATTATGTTGTCAAAGCTTCATGGCTTTCAGTAGTTACCTCAGCCCAAAATTCGAAATTGATTGCCCTTACCATAACATGCAGTATATCTGCTCAAATGGGAGTCACTCTTGTCATGGGAGAGAGAATTGCTAATTCAGTTGCACAAAATTGTATTCTGTTAGCATATACATTCAATGGAATCTTCACAGGTGAATTAATAGAGGCTCAAGAAATTGTTTCAGAAGCAGAACAACAGGGTTGTATCAGAACTGTTTTTGAAAAAAGTGACAACTGCATAGTGGCAAATGTATTATTGCAAAAACTGATGCCCAGGTATAGATTGCCAGTTTCTCTGAAATCAGATCATAATGAGGTTTCAAAGATGATGAGTGCAGAACAACAGATTGGACAAAGATTCGATTGTAGCCATCAGCCTGAAGTTTCAAGCATAATAAAGCAACACAAAGACAGCACAGAGTTACACTTTGCAAAAGACTGTTTCAGCATCACCGAAGTGGCTTGAAAATGGACATGCAAATGCACTTGTGAAAAACACAGATGAAAAGACTAGCCATTGCTGTGAAGGTCTGGCTGATGTGGAGCGTGCAGTTTCTCACCAGATTGCAGCTGCTACACAAGATCTGCATAATGGATGGTGCAACGACTTTGATCTGAGAGATGCTGTGAAATGGAAAGGCCTGTTCCAAATGATCCTGGCAAAGACTGTTGTGAAATTTGGTGGCCTTCCAAATTGGGTGCAGCATGCCTCTCACATACGTATGGTCCTGTGTCCCCCTGATAAAACAGCTCCTCTTCAAGAAGAGATGCCAGCAGTGGTCAAAAGTCCACAGAAGAGGGTCAGTCAAGCTGTAAGGGAACACACAGAGTCTGAAGCAGCACTAGAGAAAACTGAAGTGGCACTGGAAAAGCAAAAAGTGGAAACTGACTCAGATGAAAGCGGTGCGCAAAGGGTGAAAGAGTCAGATGCAGCCTCTGAAGAAGAAATTAGTGCTGTGGGCCTATGAGTGGAGGTAGGAAAAAGCTGGCTGAAAGGGTATCCAAAAGGTTTACAGTGGTCCCTTGAAGAATCATTTGCACCCATAGCTGAAACATCTGAATCTGAGCAAAGTGAAAATAAAAGTGAAAGGCTTGGATTGAAAAAGTGCAAGGAATTGATGGTGCTCTGTCAGAGTTTCTCAGCACCTGAGTGGTCAAAATGCATGGAAAAAGTACAGAATGCCACTTTGAATGAACTGTATGAGCCACCCTGATGGCAAGCTGTTGACAAAGAGAAAAAGAAAGGCTGAAACGATAACTGAGAATTGTCAAGAGCTGAAGAGAAAAGAATCTTTGAATGATGAAAGAAAAAGAAGAAAAGAAGAAAAGAAAATAGAAAAGAGAACTGTCCTGTTGAATTTTCCCTTTTATTATTTGAGTTACTTATTTTAGAGAAGACTAACAGTTCCAAGAAGCTAATTACAGAACTCTGCACTAAACATTTGAGCTTGGCTATATATGATCTGATTACAGACAAGACTTGTGTTTGCCTTAGAAATAGAAGTAAAATTGTTATATGCTCAGCTTTTGCAATAAAAATGTCACTTGTGAAAATAAATAAGTGTGATGATCTACAAATCATTTGAGGTATCATGATTTGTTATCATCAAAGGGTGAGTTGATAGAGCTAGATTTCTCAAATTAAGCATTGCTTTATTTTTATGTTTCAGACAGATTGCATTTAAAATGGCACGCAGATTTTGGTGCAAGTGAAAAAAAAACATGGCACATGAGACATGAAATGAGGCCTGGTAAATGCTTTCAGTCTGAAATGCTTGTGCTGAATTAACATGTGCTTTTGCAGTGTAGAGAAAACTTGTGATTTCAGTGGCCTCTTTAGCTTTGAATCATGGAATGTGTTCTCTCTTCCCAGTATCCTTTCCCTTATAATCTACACTCCCTGTTCCTGTCTCAAGAGACTTTGGCTTTGTTGCATATTTAGACAATACATATTCAGTTCATAACACATCTTTTTATAATGTGTATTAATTAACCATGCACCATCTCTACATGGGGGCAAAGCATTTGCATGAAAAGCTATCTAAAACATTAGAGCATGTTGCTATGAGTATGTATTAACTGTGTGCGCTTTCAAAATTTACACTAGTGCATGTTTTATGCTATGTTGTACATTGCACATTTTTGCATGTTGTGCACAAATAATAAGAAAAGCTGCTTTAATCTAATAGCTTTTGCTAGATAATCATGTATATAGGGTATTAGTATGGGTGAGGTAAAACATAATGGGTTTCATTTGTAAATTAATACTCTTTTTGTGTTCATTTTGTTTTTGGGCCTAAGATAAAATGGCTGCCTGTGAATCCAGCAAGGCTGTGTATTGAATGAGAGACGCATGCACAGAACCAGCTACATACTGCCAAGTGCCTCAAGTGAAGACCTGGTTCAAGGCCACCATGAACTGTACATTCTTGTTACCCTGCCAATGTATCAGTGTTTGTGGAATGTGTCCTTCCTGCGTGCGATGTGACAGGAAGGAGGAAATAGACTGAAACATTTTTCCTAGTAAATGTTGCTAAAACATATAATTGTATTAATCATTAACGCTTCTTTTGTCAAAACTGGTATGGGTTGGATTTGCCAATGAGAACAGGATGGTGAGACCCTCGTCATCTAAGCTATCCAATCAGGGTGCAAGCTTTACTGAAAATTGCAACCTTATTAGAATAGTCAGCCAAGAATTAGAGTATAAATAATGACCTCTTAGGGGGCGTGGGGGCTCGCTTTTTAAGCCTTAAGCTTTAGGGCCTTAGTCTGAGAGGGAGGAGAGGAGAAGAAGCAGATGTGATCAGACATTATATGGGTTAGGTACGCGAACGTCGCGGGTGCAGTCTGAGAGCAGATTGCGTCCGAGGAGAGATAGAGGGAGGTGGGGGGCAGCAGAGGCTAGCCTTGCACATCATATTTTTGGCAAGGCAGATCACATTCCTCTGTGGTCTGTGAAGGAGGGGCCTTTTCAGGAGCAGCGTCTCTCTGTGAACACAGAGAGGACAGATGAACAGACCAGGGCAGAGAGTGGAGCTGGATAGAACAGGATTAGATTTAGATGCTAACATTTTTAAGTTCATGCTTTGACTAATTAATTATTTTTGAAAAGATTTATTTGTCTTATTCATTTATTTCTCTTTATGGGAGATTTTTGCCAATTATTAATTATTGATTAGCCTTGCAAAACTCACTCTTGAATTATATTTCCTGAACTTTCTTTAGAGAATTCTGATTGACATTTGATTGCCTCATTCCCTTCCTTTATGGAATGTTTTGTATGCAACCTATAATATGTTCTGTATTAATTCTATTTTTCCTGTTTTCCAAATTCTGTAACCTGATTGATATTTGACTAATGAATAAAGGGTCAGAGAACCTTAACTTTTAACTAGAAATTAAACCCTTTAAAATACTCACAACTCTCTTTATTGGCTTAAATATTAATTGCATTTTTGATTTTTCATGTTTATGTAAATCTCCTGATGGTAATATACAGTGGCAAGGGTCCAGTACCTTTGCAGCGGTAAATTAGAAGGTAAATGAGGTTTTGCATTGAGAAATTACCGTGAAATTACCGCTGCATCAGCCTGATGACCGCATGCTTCCATGGGGACCAGAGCAGTGTCTAATGACAAGTTGAGCAATTCCGTTACAGATGGCAAAACAATATCCAGTGCTTTAGCTAGGATATATGGGGGTGCTGGGTCAAGAGGCGAGCCACTTTTAGTTGCTTTAATTAAATTTAGAACATTCTCTTCCTCAAGTCTAGGGAATTTAACTAAAGTTGGAAAGGATGATGGTACTCTTGCCTTGTTTGAGCATATATTTCTGTCACATTTTTGTGAAAAAAAGATGTTATTTCATTGCATCTCTCTTTAGATGCATGAAAGGAAATATTGCTTTCATGGGGGCTAGTCAGGGTTTTGACCACTTTAATTAGTTCCTTTGGGGAGTTTGCTGACTAGGAGATTTTGTCCACATAGTATTTAGCTTGCGCACTCTTCATTTCATTGTGGTAGGACCTGATTAACAATTTAGATTTAGATTTAAGAATGGGGTCATACTCCTTTCTCCAGAGTCTTTCAAGTTTTTTACATTGTTTTTTCAATAAACTGAGCTGTTCATTGTACCATGAAGCTATTCTGGGATGTGTTTTACTATTGATAGTTTTCTTAGTGGCACACATATCTACCGACTGGGTAATCCAATTCTCCCATTGCCGATATTTCTCTTCTAATTTAACAGCAAGGTTGGGGATATTGCCCCTCAGGACCATTTGCCAGGTTTCTGGGACCAGCTTAGCCCAGCTTCTAGTTACAATTGTTTGGGCTCTAACCTTACTCTGCTGAACTGGTTTAGGTAGGCTGAAAGTAATGAGAAAGTGGTCTGACCAGGGGACTGGGATAGTTTTTGATGCTATGATCTGGGGATCGTTGAAAAAGATAAGATCCAATATATGTCCTTTCTCATGAGTAGGTGATGTCACATGTTGAGTTAATTATAGTGCTTCCAGGTCGCCCTGCAGCCTTCTTATGGTGGGGGTGTCTTATGTGTCAAAATGAAGGTTGAAGTCACCCAAAATTGTCATATGAGATTTCTCCGTCGCAAGATTGGTTAGAGAATCAGGTAGTGCCTCCATGAATCTGCTGCTCACACCTGGGGGACTATAAATGAGTACACCTGAAAAGGTGCGAGTGGGGGAGAGCACGATGTGAAACTGAAAGCTTTCACATTCCGGGAGAAGGAACGGGGATGTGGTGCATCTAAAATCATCTGTTAAGATAATAGCTATACCGCCCCCAATTTCATCTACCCAATCTAATCTATGTATCTGGTAACCCAAGGGGAGGGCGAGATGGATGTCCGGACCTGAACTATCATAGAGCCATGTTTCTGTCACAAACAGTATATCTAGGGAGTCTTCCTCTAGCATGGCTCTTATGTCTGAGATGTGCCTTGGGATTGAGCGGGCATTGATCAATCCCAAAGTCCATGTGGGCCCTTGAGAGTCGCTTGTTATAGATTGCCCCTTCTTGTTCGTGTGTGGCTCATATCCACACTGGGGGCAGGTTCTTCTAGGAGTGGTCATGTTGTCAGCTCCTGATTGTGGGGCGCAAGCGGGGTGTGCCGGAGATCTGAGTAATAGTAGCTAATTTCTGGAATATTTATATGGACCTGGGTTACGAGGACCAGGGTTCGGGCGCGGATGAGCGCAGACGGGCTTGTGCACCACCTTTACAGCGGCCCACCACCATTTCAGCAACGACTTTCAGAACACCAACAAGGCCCAAGAGTGCAAGTCAAAGACCACGGACTGTTTTTTTTAATTTATGGCTGTTTTCAAGGAACTCTTTTGCACTTTACCAAAGCAAAGAAACCCCCTGTTCACCTGAAGACTACAGATGTCTCTTTTGGAAGCCATCCCAAAACCTGCAATGTTTCAAAAGTTATGTATTTTTGTACCATTGTATACCCTCTGTTTAGTATTGGTGTGGCCGCATCCATCCTCAGCCAGAAGTCTGCCTCGTCATATGGAGCCTACCTTGACATTCCTATAGCACTTGCATGGAGACCTCTCCCACATCACTTAAAATTACAAGTGAAGTCTCAGCCCCCTCCCTCCCATCCTCCCCCCTACAAATGAGATAGAAAATTGAAAGGAAAGGAAAGGAAAGGAAGAAAAGAAAATTCTCCTGGGTCTTATTCTAATATGTGTCGCCACTGCTTCCCTTCCAATCTTCTACACCAGCCCGCCTAACCTGAAGGCTCAGCCAGCTATTCTCGTCTTCTCCACCTCTAATTCCGAGGTGGCGGGTAGGGTCCTGTGTTATTTCGGGGAGCCGCAGTAAGCGCAGGTACTTGGGGCAAGTTAGTTCCCTCATCTCCGTACTAAGTAAAGCTAAGAATGGACTAAGAACAAGGGTCCATCACCCTGTAGTGTAAGCGTAATGTGCTCCATACCTAGCACGGTTCATAATCTACTCAGCCAGCCTTGGTATGTTGGAGTCCTGTCTGTGCCCCAGTGAGACAATATATTCTGAAGTGCCACTCCCAGGGCCAGACCCATTTACCTGGCTCTGCGAGATTTGAGAGGAAAAGTGAGCTTGTTGGGTAGGCCTAAAACTATGTATACTGGGAAGCGTGGGGTTTGCGTATCAAAATGATTATCAATGTCAGATGAAAATTGTTCCCAATATGCGTAAAGGCGTGGGCATTCCCATAATAAGTGAGTCAAAGTGCCCCCCGCTCCACATCGCTGCCAGCAATGTGAGGAGTGGCTGGGGTTATATCTGTGCATTCTGGGTGGAGTAAGATACGAGTAGGTGGTTATTTTAGTCGCGGTTTCAATACTCGAGATGTTCCGTGCTGTGTGACGTGCGTGATAATAAATGTCCCCCATTTTTTTTCGAGAGTGTTCGGCCTAGTTCAGCTTCCCACCTTCGTTGCCCTGGCGTAGAGGCCTCCTGTTCTGGTGGCCGCAGCATGTGATAGAGTTTTTGTGTAAAGCCACTTCTCATATGGTGTAAGCCATCTCTGGGCCCCTGGACGCACTAAAGGGTGCAGTACCCAGTGTCTCACTTGGTGAAACTGATATCTTTCGGACTCGAGCAAAGCAAATGTGGATCGGAGGTCCTCGAATGTCAGGGGGCCCTCTCCATCAAACAAATGTCCAATGGACCGACAACCCTGGGTCTCCCAGCGACCAAACTCCGTCTGGTTTAATCCGGGGGAGAATTCCGTGTTTCCAACTATGGGAGTTAGCGGTGACGGGAATGAGGTTAGCTCATGCTTGGTCGCCGTGGAATACCATGCCTGCAGGGTCTTGCGGGCAATTGGTTAGGTATATATGCCTTCTGGATGCTGCGTTTTACATAGAAAGGGGACCGCCCATAAGGCCCATCCCGCAAGCGCCCGCTCCATGAAGAGCCAGTGTTTCTCTGACTCACTGCGTGACCATTCCAGTAAGACTCGCAAGTGAATGGCCTGGAAGTAGCGAGTCAGGTTTGGGGCCCCCAGTCCCCCTTCTTTAGGTGGCCTATAGCTCAGTTCCCTACTCATGCAGGGCTTCTTATTGGCCCATACAAACGGGCAGATTTCCTTCTGCAGCTGTTTAAGATCTCCAGGGGTGGGGCTCTATGGGGAGAGTTTGAAAAATGTATAGGATTTTGGGCAGTATGTTCATTTTAATCGCCGCCACTCTTCCCAACCAGGAGAAACCGAAAGGTCCCCATCTTCCCAGCTCTCTGCGCACCTGGGACAGGAGCCGTTTGTAATTCAGGGCTACCGTGTTATAAGCAGAGTTCGTGAGTTTGATCCCGAGATATGAGATGGACCCCACGTCCCACTGGAGCGGAATTAAGCTTGCTAGGGTCTCTATGGTGGACTGTCGGAGTGAAAACCCCATGGCCTGTGGCTTTGCCACATTGATTTTGAAGTCAGAGCCTGTGCAAATTTCTCCAGCTCGGCAATAAAAGCGGGAACTGAGATCTGTGGTTCTTCCAGTGTGACAACCACATCGTCGGCATACAAGCCAATGGCGTGAGAGTCCCATATAAAGCGCAAAAAGCAACGGGGAGAGAGGGCATCCCTGTCTCGTGCCCCTCGAGATCTGAAAAGGTTCAGAGGAGCGCCCTCTGACTCGCACCGTAGCCTTTGGCTGACTGTAGCCACTGAACATCCACCTAGAAAAGCAATCTTCTATCCCGAACCGTGCCAGAATAATCTTTAGGTATCCCCAATCCACCCGATCAAAAGCCTTTTCGGCATCGATTGATATCATGACCCATTCTGTGTTTTGGCGTTGTGCTTTATCGAGGAGATGAAGTAGCCTTCTTGTATTGTCACTACATTGTCTGGTGGCTACAAAGCCAGACTGGTCAGGGTCTATCAATCCTGGCAGCATCGGGCCCAGGCGTGCTGCTAATATACCTGTGAAGAGCTTCAGATCAACGTTCAGGAGGAATATTGGTCTACAAGAGGCGCAGAACCTAGCATTCTTACCCGGTTTTGGGATCACTACAATCGAAGCTTCAGGCATCGAAGGCGGAATGTCACCATTGTCTCCTATCGAGTTAAATAATCTAGTGAGAATAGGGGCCAATGATGCGCAGAAGGTCTTGTAAAAGATGTTAGGTAAGCCATCCGGGCCAGGAGAGTTGTGTGGTTTTAAATGTGCTATGGCCGAGATAACTTCTTCTATTCGAATGGGGTCATCTAGACTATCAGCTTGGTCTGTGGTGAGTTTTGGGAGAGTGGCTCCTTGCACATAAGAGAGTGAGTCCTGCTCTGCTAATTGTTGTGCGGAGTATAGTGTAGTGTAAAACTCCCTAAACTCCCGTGAAATAGCGGTGTCGTCAGTGCATTCATTACCAGCCTCATCCCACGCTGCATGAACTGCGTTCGACTGGCGTTGTGCCCAGAGTTTGTTGGCTAAGAGGTGCCCACATCGATTGCCCCCCACATAGTAGGAGTGACGCAATCTCAGTGCAGCATATTCTGCCCTGTCTAGATCGATACCCGCGAGCTGTCGGGGGGCTGCCTCCAACCAATGTACTTTGAGACAGTTCTCAGACCCAGACTCTGTAACTGTGCTCCGGCCGAAGCATTTATTTAAACCAACTATTCCTGTTTTTCCAAACTCCGCGTGTCTTTTATTTTTTTAAGGTAAATTCACATTTGAGCAACACGAGTAATCGGGGGGCAGAAGACCAACTCATGATCCTTGACAAGGCCCATCGCATCGCCCACCGGGAGCTCCCATTTTTTTTACTAGAGTCCACTTCTTCCAGGACAAGGAGGCCATTTTATGGGCAGCCAGAGAGAAAGCAGACATCATCTTCCGAGGGCACGTGGTCCAAATCTTACAGGATTTCTCCTCAGTGACGCTAAAAAATAGATGAGACTTTAAGCCTATCATGGAGAAGCTAAGCGACCAGGTTATCAATTATCAATAGGCTTACCCCTTTTGGCTATTCTTCCTGTGGCACGGCAGGTAGAGAATGGTGCAGTCACTGACAGAAGCTAAGCGGATTCTGGGAATACCTGGGGGGGTTGCCCGATCATGACTCCTACCCCCTAACATCCGAGAGACCTGATGGATGGCACCCTGTCTGGCAGACCGCTAGGGGCTGAGGTGTAGAATACAACATGAAAAAGAATCCTCACAATCCACCACTAGCAACACTTGATCAGCATTCTGCACCGCACATGCTTGGGCATGCGCACTGCTGGAACATGTTGGCTGTGCAGCCTTACCTGTACCTCAACAGGGCCCATGGACCCCCAGGGCTGGACTTCTTCACTTTTGTTGACTCCTGAGTTAGTTCTCCTGCCCTCTTTTTCTGTAGGTCTCTACCCCTGCACCATTGTATCAGTTCCCCCTCCTTATTAGACTGCTCTCCGTCAAGGGTGACACATCTATAGAAACTGATGGGATTACCCATCCATCCAGTGATGGAGTGGGCCTCTATATCAGGTTCTGTTGGCCCTCTTGGATACCGTTAAGTCTAGAGTTGTTCTGTTTAGTCTTGGCTATGGAAACTCTATTGTTGGAGCTATTCTGGGAGACGGGTAGGCGCAGAGTTGCCCTGACTAAATTGCAGCACCCTATAGCAGAGGGTGGTCTAGCTGAACCTCATTTGGGTCTTATTAATTAGTGCCTCAGTTGCAGTGGTTAAATCAGTGAGTTTACAGTAGTTTTGAAATAATTTTATTAGAGGGTTCACAGTAGAATGAATCCTGGTGAGGGTATAATTGGTTTTCTGCCTGTTTTGCAGGATTTATTGCAAGTCCTCTTGGTTCCTTGGCGACGGTTGCCTGTGGCTTCTCATGAGCTCCTGGTAATAAAAAAGTGCTAGTGTCATTGCTTACAATGAACTCATGTCCCAGTGCCTTATCCACTTGGATGGATGAAGTCAGTGGCTCGCGTGGGTGCGTTGGGAGGAATTGAAAGGTAGGCTTATTATGGGGTCACTCATGTATGTAAGTTATACCAAGTTGAACCATTACTCTTATTTGAAGACTATGAAGAAAAGTTTGATGCTCCTGGTGGTCAATTTTTGTTACATAGTGCAGTGGTTGCCACAATTGTAAATCATTAGGGGAATGGTGGAACTGAGCCTGTAACTCATCAAGAGTGTCAACTTCTCTGTACTGCGACGGGTCGTGTAAAAGCGGTTTTGTGCCTATATCATGCTATCCATGCTGATGTCCACGCTCCTCTCTCTGAATTGAAAGTGAAGTGGGAGACGGCCCTAGAAATCCAGTTTGCAGATATGAACTGGCATATAATCCTAGCACATATACCTGATGTCTCGCGAAATGGCAGGTTTAAATTAATTAATATTTCATTTTCCATAGAGCATACCTTACACCTGGCAAGACCAACCGATTCTATGTGACTGCTGCTGCGAAATGTCCGAGATGTGGGCAGTGGGGGGCAAATATATTCCACATGATTTAGTCCTGCCTGGGTATAGATGGGTTCTGGGAAGTGGTTGTGAGTTGTGTAAATGACATAACTTTACATGCGATCACTTTTACTCTCCTAAAAAGAAGAAAATCATACTGGATTTACCGATTTGGCATTAATTCTGACTAAAATTGACAATGCACTGAAAGTCTGCTCCTGGGCCTAGAATAATTAGCTAGAGAAAAGAACTGGTTAAATGGGCAGGGCAGGGAGTGCTGTGCAGTTTTCGGAATTGAAGAAAAGGCGGGGAAATATTGAAAATGCATGAGGATGGGAACACCCTGTGGATTGTTTGTTGATCGAGGACGCTGATAATATAATCACACCCAATAGCTCCCTGATATCTCAGGAGGATTTAGAGATACTGGTAATAACTGTCCGTGCATGATTTGTCAAGTCACTGCTCTCCCCCCGTGCAGCTCCACTGTTACGGCTCTGCCGTTAGCGCCAGCTTGAGCTCCTTGCCAGGTAGGTGTTTAAAGCCCTCCTCTACCTGCAGGCTCCTGCCTGTGACTCATCCCTGGTGGTCTAGGGAGAGAGCACCCTGCTCTTCTGCTATTCCACTCTGTTCTGTGTCTTTTGTCTCTCTGTCTTTTTTATCTTTTGTCTCTTTGCCTCTTTTTATCTCTTTCTATTTGTCCTCTTTTTCATTTCTTTCTTTCTCTCTATTTGTCTCTTTTTTCTTTGTCTTTCTATTGCATCTCTCTCTCCTCACCTCCCCGCATCCTCTTCCCATGCTCCCCACCACTGCTGCAACCGTGGCCCCTCCCCCCAGCGTGAAACACCCACCTTTCGCCTACCAACTGATCGCCCTCCCCTGACCCCTACTTAATGGCGGGCACTGCATGGCAGCTCAGCAGGTGCGCCAAAGGCGCACCTACGGCAAGCCCATCTGTGCCTGACCGCGACCAGCGCCAGGGACCCTGGTCCCCTGACCCCCCACCACTACAACCCCTGCACTCTCCTTGCACTCAACCCCGGACGCAACAACAATTGCCAGCTCTCGACGCCGAGCAACACTAAAGGCCTGATCTCCTGCCAATACTGCCGCCTCACCTTCACCCACCTCCGGACCCCAGCAGCAGCCCCCAACCCACCGGACACCACCCCACAGAAACCACTGAGCTGAATCCTCCTCAAAATACACTCCCTGCACAGACATGCCATAGAAATATGGAAGCTCCTCAACACTAACACACCCGATGTCGCCTTCCTCACAGAGACCTGAACCAATGCCGGCTCCGCACCCAACATCGTAACTGCAATCCCTGATGGATACAAGATCCTGAGAAAATACCGCCCCAACTGCCCAGGAGGAGGCCTTGCCATCGTCCACAAAAGCTCTCTCCGATTGACAACCACCAACTCGGACGACGCCTTGCCCCCATGGAACACATCCAGTTCCAGATCCAGTCAACCCCAGGAAGATGCTCCATGGAACACTCACCTACAGGCCTCCTGGACCCCGCACCCCTTCACCAACATCATCACTGACTACATTGCACCCCATGCCCTAGCCTCTACAGACTACATACTACTCGGAGCCCTGAACTTCAACCTGGACAACCACAGCAACCCCAACACCACCGACCTCCTAGAGAACCTCAACAACATAGGACTGAAGGAACTTGTCTCCATCCCCACTCACACAGCAGGACACACACTCGACCCCATCTTCGCTGGAGGAAACAACATTCGCTTCAGCCACACCACTGAACTACTCTGGACCAACCACCACTGCATCCATTTCTCCTTTACAAAACCCACCGCACACAAGCACATGCACTGCCTCCCACGCAGAAGCTGGAACAAAGTCTCTGAAGAATACCTCACCTCCGCCCTCACCTGCACTCCACCGCCAATTATGACAGACGCCAACATAGCAGCAAGCAACCTCCACCAATGGATCGCCAACAACGCCAATACTCTCGCCCCCCTCCAGAACACCACGAGACGACACAACAAGAAAGTCAACTGGTTCCCAGCAGATCTCCAAGAATCCAAGTGCTCCTGTAGATGACTGGAGAAGACATAAAGAAACAGAAAAACCCCGGAGGCATGCCCCGCCTACAAAGCAGCCATCACAGCACACCACCAACTCATCAAATCAACAAAGAAAAACTTTATCCAAGACAGAATCCTCTCCAGCGCCCACAACTCCAAGGAACTCTTCGCTATCATACAGGAATTTGCAAAACCCAACAGCAAAAAAAACGACGTC
Organism: Calotriton arnoldi; assembly: GCA_963921515.1. Lineage (NCBI taxonomy): Eukaryota > Metazoa > Chordata > Amphibia > Caudata > Salamandridae > Calotriton > Calotriton arnoldi. The sequence continues at coordinate 281,440 of CAWUFW010006807.1, forward strand.
CCTCCCTCCCAAGACCTCTGCAACAAACTCAGCTCCTTCTTTCACCTCAAGATCAAGATGCTTTACGACAACTTTGACGACCAAGACCACTGCACCACCTCAACCCCCACCCCCAACGATGCCACCCAACAGTCCCTTCTCACCTAGACCCCTCTCACCACAGAAGACACCTTAAAGACTATGAAGAGCATCCACTGCGGAGCACCTTCACACCCCCTGCCCGCCACAAATCTTCCACAGGGCTGCCACTGCCATTGCACCCGAGCTACAATGAACTATCAACTGCTCCCTCGAGACAGCCACATTCCCCGAATAACTGGAAGCGTGCCAAAGTCAACCCCCTCCTAAAGAAGCCCTCCGCAGACCCGACGGACCTCAAGAATTTCAGTCCCATCTCACTGCTTCCTTTTTCAGCAAAATTCATCGAAAAGGCCGTCAACACCCAGCTAGCACACTTCAAACCAACAACATCCTAGACACCTCTCAATCCAGATTACGCAGCAACCACAGCACTGAGACCGCCCTCCTTGCCGCCACCAGTGACATCCGCACGCTCCTAGACCAAGGCCATACGGCAGCCCTCATCCTCCTGGACCTTTCAGCAGCCTTCGACTCCGTCTCCCACCGCACACTAGCCACCAGGCTCCACGACGCTGGCATTCAAGGAAAGGCCTTAGACTGGATACGATCATTCCTCTCAGGCAGATCACAGAGAATACGACTCCCGCTCTTCCTCTCAGAACCGACAGAGATCAGATGCGGAGTACCCCAAGGATCCTCCCTCAGCCCCACATTCTTCAACGTCTAAATGGCCCCCCCTCTCAACCATCGTCAGAAAACATGGGCTCAGCATCGTCTCCTACGCCGATGACACCCACTTCATCCTCTCCATCACTAAGGAATCCGAGATCAACAGGCACAATTTCCAAGAAGGGATGAAAGCCGTTCTGACCTGGATGAGAAACAGCTGCCTGAAGCTCAAATCGCAGAAAACAGAAGTCCTCATCCTTGGCTCCACCACCTCTGCATGGGATGATACCTGGTGGACCCTTGCCCTCGGAAACCCACCCATCCCAAAGGACCATGCATGCAATCTTGGCATCATACTCCATGCGTGCATCCTCAGTACCATACTCGACTCATCACTCACCATGAATCGCCAGTATCCTCCGCATGCTTCAGCACCCTCCGCATACTTCGCAAGACGTTCAAGTGGATTGCCCCCCCCCCCCCCGACTCCAGGAAAACCGTCACTCACGGACTCACCAGCAGACTGGACTACGGCAATGCCTTCTATGCTGGAATCAATAAAAAACTTCTCTACAAACTCCAGACCGTCCAGAATGCCGCAGTCAGACTTATCCTCAATATCCAATGGCACAACCACATCACCCAACACCTCCATGGCCTCCACTGGCTCCCCGTCAAAAGAAGAATAACTTTCATGCTACTTACACACGCCTACAAGGCCCTCCACAACACCGGATCCCAATACCTCAACAACTGAATCTCCTTCCACGCCGCCAAGAGAAACCTCCGCTCAGCTGACCTCTCCCTAGCCACCGTCCCACGTTTTTACAGGTAAAAGATCCTTCTCCTACCTCGCAGCCAAGACATGGAACAAACTCCCCCTTCACTTCTGACGGAGCCCGACCCTGCACCAATTCATGAAGGACCTCAAGACCTGGCTCTTCAAATTATCCCCACGAAGCTGCTCACACCCATCCCCAGCGCCTTGAGACCCTCACAGGTGAGTAGTGCGCTTTACAAAACCCTGAGTGATTAATTGATTGAAAGGTAGGACTTTGAACTACTGTAGTGTACTTTGAGCTACTGGCCACTGGGGCCTTCTAAATTTGGCAGCTTGACAGGGGATAACTATAGGTAGGGGAATTAGTTGTTATTAACTGCTAGTTGAAAGCTGGAATGATTTAACTCCTTCCATGCTCATGATGGAATGGTTCCGTTTTGAGCCACAGTGCTCGTGTACTCATGACGGAACCATTCCATCATGTGCACACGAGCACGAAATCCCTCTGCTGTAAACAGCAGAGGGATTTCATTTTATTTTTGCCTCAGGAGGTGGGGAAGAGCTTTCCCAACCTCCCGAGGCATTTATTTTTCAATGTAATGACGATCGTGTGCATGGTGCGCTGACGTGATTACATTGAACCTGAAACTGAAATGAGCCAATGGGCTAGTTTCAGTGCTTTGGTGCTCGTGGGGCTATCCCAGCCCCCGAGCACCGAAACACATGGGAGAGGTATCATTGGAAAGGGGAGAATCTAGTGGATCCCTGCTTGGGGATTGCCGCAGGACAATCCCCAAGCAGTGATCCACCACTAGACACCGGGAGGGGAGAGTGGCCCCTTGGGCAAGGGTCTTTGCTCCCCCATATTCAGTCTGTCTGCCCTCCCTCCCCGGGGGAGGGGGCAGAAAGCACACTAGACAAAGGGGATTAATTTTTTCATAGTTCAGGGGTGGGAGCTCCCCAGAATGGGCATGCCAATGCCCCCACCTCCCAAAATGCCACAGTCTTTCTGCCCCCCAGGAGGCAGATGGGTGAAATAGCCCCTGATCTGCCCCTGGGGGTGCAGAAAGCCCACTAGGCACCAGGATTTTTTATGTAGTGGCGGGTGTGCCCACAATGGTCATGCCAATGCCCCTACCCCCAAACACAAATGGGAGAGTCTTTCTGCCCCCCTCGGGGGCAGATGGGTGCTATTATTCCTGATCTGCCCCTCCGGGGGCAGAAAGCCCACTAGACAATAGGGATTTTTTTTTATAAAAGAGGGTTTGGGCTGCCCACAATGGGTTTGGCCATTAAACCACCCCACATAAATGGGGGCCGAAGACTTTCTGCCTTCCCTAGGGAATAGGTGAGGCAATAGCCCCAGATCAGCCTCCTGGGGGCAGAAAGCCTACTAGGCACCAGGGACTATTTTTTTTCTTAGTGTAAGGGTGGGAGCTGCCCAAAATGGGCATGCCAATGCCTCCACCCACCAATAAAAATGGGCACAATCTTTGTGTCCCCCGGGGGCATACAGGAGGGCAGAAAGCCAACTAGGCACTCACATTTTTTGTGCAATATGCCTAGCTGTGAATTTGGGACCTAGTGCAATCGGCACTTAGGGAAACCTAGCAAACCTGTACATTTTTGAAACCTAGACACCCAGGGCAATCCAGGATGGGGGGAGTTTTGGGGCTATCACCAGGTTCTGTTACCCAGAAATCCTTGCAAACCTCAAACTTTCTAAAAACAAAACACATTATCCTCACATTTCTGTGATAGAAAGTTCTGGAATTTGCAGGGAGCAACAAACTTCCAGCCAGGTTTAGGTCCCGGGTTCGGCGGCCATCTAGGGAAACCTATCAATCCTAGACATTTCTGAAAACTAGACACCAGGGGTAAAAATCCACACTCACTTTCCTTAATTTATATGCTCCCAATCAAGCTCAAGATGCATTTCTTTATCAGGTGCTCAAGGACCAGCTTGGATCCTCAAAGGGAGACTTAATAGTGGGAGGCGATTTTAATCTAGTGTGGGACACTGAGCTTGATAGGAACACACCACACTTTCAGGGCATGGTAGTCATGTCCTGCTTGCTTAAGAGGGAACTGTCAGATTCTGGATTGGTAGATGCAAGGCGATACGTCCACCCAGATGCGTGGGATTTTTCTTTTTATTCACATGTTCACTTTTCCTACTCCCAAATCTATTACATCTTCCTCACACACTCCCTCCTAAAAGGACTCAACTCAGCCCAGATATAAGATATTTCTATTTTGGACAATGCTCACATTGAACTGAAATGGACTTAACCCCTAAACCCTTCCCGTGGCCCCCTGCTCTCGCACCTCTCCCCTAATTCCTGCACACCTCGGTGGATATGGCCTCTAACAAGTAGGCAAATAACTGAATATTTCGACCTCATTGCTCTCCTTGACACTCCCCTCTATATGCTCTGGGATGGTTTCAAGGCAACCATACGAGGGGTCATCTCATCAGCTACCCCCAACGGAGGTGTCCCGGCGCTGAGGCAGTCGACTGTTACAGGTGCGGGGGGGTCTAGGAGCTGGTGAAGAGCCAGGTTTTCAGGGCACGTCGGAAGGTCAATTCAGTCTCCGCTGTGCGGATGGAGAGTGGCAGGGCATTCCAGAGTTTGGTGGTCCTGACCACGAAGGCTATACCGCCTGTCCTTGCCTTGCGAAAGCGGGGAATGGCTAGAAGACGCTGGTGGTTGGATCTCAAGGCCCGGTTGTGATGGTAATGCTGGAGTCTGACTCTCAGGTACGCCGGGCCCAGTCCCCTGGTGCTCTGAACTCCAGGGCGAGTGCCTTGAATTCTATGCGCCTGATCACAGGTAACCAGTGAAGGTTTCTCAGGTGGGGAGTGATGGAGTGGCAAAAGGGTATCTTGCAAAACAATCTGGCAGCAGTGTTCTGGATTATTTGCAATCTATGAGTCAGATATGCAGGGAGTCCCAGATAGAGACTGTTAGCGTAGTCCAAGTGTGATGTAATTAGGGCGTGGACTACTGTTCTTCGACACTCCAAAGGAAGGAAGTGGAGGAATTTCCCCATGGTACATAACTTCCTAAAACATGAGGAAGTGATTTGCCTAATTTGAGATTTTCAGGAGAGTTCGTTGTCGAATCTGAACCCCAAGTTTCTCACTGAGTCATCAGACTCATGGGGAGGATTCAGCTCCTGAGGCCACCAGAGCGCCGTGGGGGGGTGGGGACTTCTGGTTGAAGAAGAGTACCTCAGTTTAATCTGAGTTCAGCTTGATACAGTTTAGAGTCATTCAGGCTGAGATGTTACTCAGACACCTTCTGAAGTTGGCAAATGCAGCATCCGACTGATCCTTGAAGGAGAACACCAGTTGGGTATCATCCGTGTAGGAGATCACCCTCACCCCACAGGATTCCACCAGAACCGCAAGTGGTGAGAGGTAGGTGTTAAAAAGGAGAGGACTCAATTGGGATCCCTGGGGGACCCCACAAAGCAGGGGTTTCTGGGAAGAGATGTAAGGGCGGAGGAAGACTTGTTGTGACCAGTTTTCCAGAAAAGACCGGTCAGGGCCGTGTCCTGAATACCCTGGCATCTTAATCTTTCCAGGAGAATGGAGTGGGCAACCATGTCAAAAGCCGTGGACAGATCGAGTAGCATAAGCATAGCTGCATTGCCCTGGTCGATAGTCTTGCGGACACTCTCGGATACTTCAAGGAGGGCGGTCTCCGTGCTGTAGCCAGCTCTGAAGCCGGATTGGGAGTCATGGAATTGGCACTTAGATTCCAAATCCAAGTAATAAAAGTGCAGGAAGAAGGTAGATGGCATCTGTTTTTTTGAGGATCGGCAGGAGGTAGACCTGTTTCCACACTGCTGGGAAGATTCCTGAGCTCAGGGAGGTGTTCCAGACCTGATTTAGCAGGGCATTGATACATGGCACCAGGAGATTGAAAAACTGGGCCGGGCATGGATCACCCGGCGACCCAGATTTGCAGGTTAATACTAGTTTTTGCAGGGAAGCATCAAGAGAGAGAGGGCGGAAATTGGTCAGCGCATCACTGATGTTAGGCAAGAGAGTGGACTCTTTGGTAGTCAGGATGGAGGTGAAGGTAGCATAGATAGATTGGATTTTGTCCTGGAAAAAGTCAGACAGTTCCGTACAAAGGGAGGGGGTGGGAAGTACCGTACTGGCGACGGCAGCGGATTTGGTGAAATCTTGAACAATTTTAAAAAGTGTTTTCGCTGAATTTTCAGCTAATTTGATCTTGTGGGTGAAATAGTCCCTCATGGTAATGCGTTTAAGTTTGTGGAAATTCTTTAAGGCTTTTCTATAAGCCAGCTTGGCAGCGGGGTCATAGGATTGCCTCCAGAAGCGCTCCAGTTTTTTACAAAGGCTTTTCTCCACACAGAGCTCAGGGGAAAACCATGGGCGGATGGTCTCTTCCTAGTGGAAGTGACTGATCTGAGGGGGGCAACAATGTCTAAGGTCTTGGACACCCAACAGTTAAAGCTTACTGAGTCTTCATCCGGGTTACCAGACAATTGGAGAGGTAGCGTTGAAAGTGCAGGTGTCATACTATTTCTAGTGACATTGAGCCACATTCTCCTTTTTTCTGGGACTTGATGGGGGCTGGAAATGCGGTAGTTCAGCTCAAAGCTGAAATGTATTAAAAAATGGTATGACCAAGTGAGAGGTTGGGGGGCCGCTACTCTCAAGTTAGGATCATTGGAAAAAATGAGATCCAGAGTGTGACCAGCAGCATGTGTGAGGGCAATTACCAGCTGTGTCAGGTTGAGTCCGTCTAACATTTCGGCCAGTTGGTTAGCTTTTGTGCAATTGTCGCTATCCATATGGATGTTAAAATCCCCTAAAATCATGAACCTGGTGTGCTTGATTGAAAGGTCCGCAGCAATATCGCATAGTTTTAATAGGTGGCAAGCTGGGGATTTCGGGGGTCTATAAACTAGGATCCCCGCCAAAGAGAGGTCCGATGTGATCTTGACGCAGAAGAACATGGCTTCGAGGGGTCCCATATTTTCAATCTTCCTGTATGAGATTTCCCAGCCCTCTCTGAGAATCACCGCCACCCCGCCACCGGTTTTGTTGCCATCCCTATTAACACCAATCAACCGAAAGACAGCCGGAATGGCTAGTGTGAGGTCAGGGTTAGAGCTTTGCCTGAGCCAAGTTTCGGTGAGGAACATTAAATCCCAAGAGTGGAGCTCCAGGAAGAGCCAAATGTCATCTGAATGTCTAGGGAGGGATCTAAAGTTAATCAGGCAAGCCCTTATGGGGGTGGAATATAACCGGGCCTGATTAGTGAGGGCAGGGTTCGTAGAAGGTGCGACCTTGAATAACAGGGAGCCTGGCTCAAGAGAGTAAGGGCAGAAGCTACAGTCTGTTTGTTGGTAAGATCCCAGACGGTCTAGTTTGAATGGGTAGTCGCAGTCCCTGTTATTCATATTAAGTAGTTGTTCCCTGGAACAGTAGATGCGTCCACCGGGAGAGCCAAGGGCAGCATGGCTGGTGCTGGCTGTGATCCGGACGCGCCTTCTATAGCTAGAGCCCGTGAAGCATTCCTGTTTGAGGCTAGTCTCACTGCCGAGTTCTGTACCTTAGAAAGTGAAGATAAGCAGCACCCCACAACGTGGGCCAAGTTACTATTGGGGGTGTTGAGGGGTCATCTCAGAGTGCATTGGGTCAAAAAAGCTGAACAGTCCCTCCTGGTGCTTAAACAAACAAAAACAAAAATACTATGAAGGAGGGGATAAGGTGGGGTCCCTTTTAGCCCATAGGTTGTGGCACCAATACACTTGAGCCTATATCTCCAAAATCATAACAAGGGGCCCAGGCTGGGATATCCACAAACTGGACAAACAGGAGGCCTTCCATGCCTTCTACCAGCACCTCTACGCTAGTGCTAGGGAGGAACCATCTGCTATTGACTTTTATCTACAAGACTGTAGCTGGTCACCCATAAATCCCATCTGCCCAGGATCTAGTGGTCCCATTCATGACAGCGGAGTTTGGCAGGGCTCTTAATGAGGTCCCTGTAGGGAAAACTCTGGGTCCAGAGGTCCTACCGGACACTCTCTACAAGGTCTTCAACCCCCAGTTCAAAGATCATCTACTTGGGCAATATAACTCCTTCACACAGGCCACTGACCTCATGCCTATGATGTCCTCTGCCGAAATCACACTCATTCCCAAGCCTGGAAAGGAACATACCATCTGCTCAGCCTATTGACCGATAGCCTTCCTAAATAGTGATGCCAAAATCTACACAGAAATGCTGGCAAACCAGCACGAGTCTCTTCTACCAGGCCTGATAGACCTGGACCAGGTTGGCTTTATAAACCATAGACAAGGTCCCAATAATATCCTACATCTTGCCCACCTTCTGGAAAAGGCCCTAGAGCACAATATCCCTGCCTTTCTCCTCTCCCCAGATGCTAAGAAGGTATTTGACGCAGAGATCAACGCCCTACTCAAAAAACCCAAGGCGGACCCGAGAGACCTCAAGAACTTCCGGCCCATCTCTCTGCTTCCGTTCCCAGCCAAGGTCATCGAGAAGATCGTCAACAAACAGCTAACCCGATACCTCGAAAAAACAGCATCCTGGACCCATCCCAATCAGGGTTCCGCAGCAACCACAGCACTGAGACTGCCCTCATCGCCGCCACCGACGACATCAGGATCCTGCTGGACAACGGTGAGACCGCAGCCCTCATCCTGCTGGACCTCTCCGCCGCCTTCGACACTGTCTGCCACCGCACTCTACGCGCACGCCTCCACGACGCAGGGATCCGAGACAAGGCCCTGGAATGGACCACCTCCTTCCTCGACGGCAGAACCCAGAGAGTCCGCCTCCCACCCTTCCGATCCGAAGCCTCCGAGATCATCTGCGGCGTACCCCAGGGATCGTCCCTCAGCCCAACACTGTTCAACATCTACATGGCCCCGCTCGCACGCATCGCCAGACAGCACAACCTCAACATTATCTCCTACACCGACGACACTCAACTGATCCTCTCCCTCACCAAGGACCCCCTCGCCGCCAAAGCCAATCTCCATGAAGGAATGAAGGCCGTCGCCGATTGGATGAAGATCAGCCGACTAAAGCTGAACACGGACAAAACGGAGGTCCTCATCCTCGGCTCCAACCCCTCAGCCTGGGACGACTCCTGGTGGCCAACGACGCTGGGAGCAGCCCCGACACCCACCGACCACGCACGCAACCTGGGAGTCATCCTCGACTCAACGCTCTCCATGGCCAAGCAAGTCAACGCAGTCTCCTCCTCCTGCTTCAACACCCTCCGCATGCTTCGCAAGATCTACAGGTGGATCCCGACAGACACAAGAAGAACAGTCACCCAGGCCCTCGTCAGTAGCAGACTGGACTATGGGAACGCCCTCTATGCGGGAGCCCCGGCCAAGCTCATCAAGCGACTGCAACGCATACAAAATGCCTCCGCACGCCTGATCCTCGACGTACCACGCCACAGCCACATCACCCCCCACTTGAGGAACCTGCACTGGCTCCCCGTCGACAGGAGGATCACCTTCAAACTCCTCATCCATGCACACAAGGCACTCCACAAAACTGGCCCAGCCTACCTCAACAGACGACTCTTCTTCTACGTCCCCAACCGCCAGCTCCGCTCCGCCGACCTCTCCCTCGCCACCGTCCCTCGCATTCGAAGAACAACCACCGGCGGCAGATCCTTCTCACACCTTGCCGCCAAGACCTGGAACACCCTTCCACTAAGCCTATGACAGACCCAAGACCTGCTGACCTTCAGGAGGCTACTCAAGACCTGGCTGTTCGACCAGTAGCAGCATCCCCCCCCCCTTCCCTCTCCCCAGCGCCTTGAGACCCTCGCGGGTAAGTAGTGCGCTCTACAAATTCTGTGATTGATTGATTGATAGGGTGAGCTGGACCTTTCTACATGCGGTCCTCCATAAGATGTCTGGGTCCCAACATGATCAGGATGCAGCTCTGAATTCAACTATCTGAGTCTATGGGCAGGCGCTGCAACCTGTTACACTCCCCAAGGGCACCCGGCAGGGGTGTCCCTTGCCCTCTTTGCTCTTTGCCCTTGTGGTGGAACCTCTGACCATCCACCTATGACAGGCTTAGAATATGGATGGCATCCCTTTTGGAGGACACGACTACAAAGACCTGCTCTTCGCTCATGACCTGCTGCTCGCACTGACAGACCTAGAGACCTCCCTCCTTGCATTAGTCCACAGTCTGCAGGCCTTTGAGGACGTGTCAGGTTACAAGATTAACATGGACAAATCGCAGGTCCTTAGTCTTACTATTCCACAGCATTTACTCCCAAACTTGAGCGCTAGCCACATTCAACTGGGCGACCCACTCAATCCAATATCTTGACCATACTATCACTAGTTTCTTCTGACATGGACTCAGGCCAATTGGTCACATTATTGCAGAGCCACTCTAGAAGACACCAGGTATTGGAAACCCCTCCATGCCTCATGGTTAGGCTGCAGAAATATTGTAAAAATGAATATCCTTCCCAGGGGAGAGGATGTAGCCTTACGGCTAGAGCGGTCGACGTCGAAGCTGGGGAACCAGGTTCAAGTCTCGGCAACGATGTTCAACATCCTGTGATTCTGGACAAATCACTTAATCTCTCCATGCCTAACAAAACTGAATGTGTCCTCATGTAACAAAACTGGTGCTATGTAAAGCGCTCTGATACCCGATATCTTCGGGTCTAGTTCGCGCTATATAAAACTGTAAAAAAAAAAAAGATTGCTCTACCTCTTTCAGTCCCTTCCCATCCCCATACCCACAGAAGACATCAAGCGCATGCAAAGAGATCTTTGCAACTTCCTTTGGAAAGGGAAATAACCATGTATCTTCAATGCTCTGCTTGCGTGTCCAAACCTTCTGTATAATTATTGTGAAGCTCACTTATGCTACATCTCAGAATGGGTAGCCCGAGAGAGCAAAAAGCATTGGCTGCATATGGATTGGGCAGTGGCATGTAGATCATTGTGGGACCTGCTTGACTTCCAAAGCAGCATCATCCCTGCAGTGCATATATAGTGATTCCGACCAGTCCTGAAATATGGGACAAGCTAGCACCTGGGGGAAGCCTTACTAGATTCCCCTCCCCGAACTTCCCGGTGGCGCATAACCCTGACTTTACACCTGGGCTCCTTCCTGATATGAGAAAATGCAATAAAACTGTTTGAGGAATGCAAACTTGAATTTAACATCCCAAACACGCTCTGACACCAATACTTTTAATTGTGACATTGGGCAGTATTACCCCAAATGCTCTGGGAGCCACTCGACCCCTCACATCTTTTGAAACCCTGGTCCACACCTTTAAAGTTTCCCAGGGCCTAATCTCCAAGATGTACACTGTCTTGCAGCAATCCTGCCTGATCCCTAGCCACCCATAACAAATGAAGTGGGAGCTTGCGAGTACCCAGGGCATTTCATAAGGCAGCGGGAGCGCTTGTGGCTTGAAATTCCCAAAACCTATAAAATATTTCCCAGCAAAAAATGTCATATAAGATGATGCTGCAATGGTACTACACTCCCGTGTGCTTATACTCTATCAACTCTGTAACCCTGAACACTTGCTGGAGAAGCAGAATACAGGTGGGTGATTTCCAGCACCATTGGTGGCATTGCCTTCTCATAGCCACCTAGTCGAAAGAAATCCTGAGCCATATCAACACCCTGGGATACCCAATACTGGAAGATTATCACTCGGGTATTCTAGGAATATGTCCAATAGAGCTCGAAGTTATGACTAATGCTGACTGGTACATATTCTATTCTATTCTGTTCTTTTCTATTCGATTCTATGTCTTATATAGTGCACAGCTGTCCCTAGAGGCCTCCAGGCACTAAGACAGCCATACCTGCAAGACCTAGACAAGTCATGCTGAAGTTAGAATAGATGGGTCTTTAGAAGTCTCCTGAAGAAAATTTCAGGCTGCGTTAGTCTTAGTTTGGCAGGGAGGGCATTCTAGAACTTGGCAGCCAGATAGGTAAAGAAATGGCTGCCACATCTGGCTCTCCTGACGTTGGGGATGGTCAACCTAGAAAAGCTCTCGGAGCGAAGAGATCTTCTTGGCACGTATGGGCAGGCCAGTCTTCATATCAGGAAGGTGCCTTTTCCATCCATTGCTCGGCGGCCCATTCATAGGACTTTAAAATGGATCCTTTTTTGGAATGAGAGCCAGTGAAGCACAGCCATGGCTGGGGCTGCTGAATGGTGGATGTATCTTGAAGAGCAATCATGCTGCAGCATTTCTTAATGGTCTTTAGGCATCACAGGATGTATTGAGATCTTCCTAGGAATAGGGAGTTGCCCTAATGAAGAAGGGAATTGATAAGTCCCAGTATGACTAGCCTTTTAGATGAAGGAGGTAACCATTGCATGATTTTTCTTAGTGTGCCAAGTAGCCCGAAGCAAGTTGTGGACAGTTTTTGGCTTGCGTTTCCATAGTGAGATTGCTGCCCAGCCAAAATTCAAGGCTTTTCACTGCCGTGGAGGGTAATGGCCACTCTTCAAAACATTGGGGCCAGAGCAGTTCTTTCCAACTAGACTATTGTTGCCTACAACCAACACCTCCATCTTCCTACCATTGAGCTTGAGGTGGCTGTCTGACATCCCTTCAGTTACTTCCTTAAGGCAGGCATTTAGGCCAAAGGATGCCTGCTGAGATTCAGGGGCTAGTGCAAGGATCAGCTGAGTATCATCAGCATAAGAGGCAAGGTCTAAGCCCTGTGCCTGCACAATTCTTGCTAGCGGAAGGACGTAGACATTGTAAGAGTTGGGCTCAAAGAGGAGCCCTGCAGGGCTCCACAATCAATGGGATAGACAGATGAGAAAAATGGTTCATCGCAAACCTGGAAGCTTCTATTATTCAGGAAAGCCTTGAGCCATTTTGGAGAAGAACGTGTGATGCCGGAGTTTTCCAGTCTTTGGACCAGAGTACAGTGGGAGACAGTGTCAAAAGCCATACGGCATATGACAGGAGCAGCAAAGCAGCTCACCGGTTTAGCTTGGAAAGCTCCCACTGCCCCTCCAATAGCAACTTGGTTTGCACAGCTCTGGCATACCCTGGAAATTGATCATAAGTCTCATAAGCTCTCACTCACAGAAAAGAAATTCACACTCCTTTGGCAGCCCTAAATTGATTACATGTCCCGAACTGAATACCTCTGCTCCTCCCGCCCAGACTTCAGCCCCCTACTTATTTGACTAAATACACTGTAAAGCGGTATAACAGCACCTCAGTTGCCACTGAGCGGTGCTCAAGAGGGTTCGGCCCTGGTGGTGCATCCCCCCGCATATGCTCGCGCTCTTCCACCCAGGGCACAGATGCAGACTTTTTTGTTTGTTTATAAGGCTCTATTTTATTTTGCAGATTGTTGGGGCTACGGGTTCTTTTGTCCTCATGTCACACTGTCACTGGGCAGAATATCATAGACTTCACTTTGCACTCACCCCCCCCATTAGTGTTTCTCGCCTCCTGGGTGGGGTGGGCAAGGGGGCACAAGAGCTACTGTCCCTCTGCCTCCTCGATGGACAACGCAAAGATTGAGTTTGCTCTCACCCCTCTAACTCCTGCCAACCACACATAGCAATGTACCCTTTCTTAAGATCTCCTGCTAATCCCTCCCACCACTTGCTGGGTACTGCCTCATCTTCTCAACTCTTTGGTCAGTGTTGCAAATGCTCTATCTGCAATGTATGTTTTTGCTCTGACACCTGTTCTTTGCAATGGTATAGTCAGCTATTGTACTGTCTAATGAAAACTCAATAAACAGATTTGGAATAAAATAAAAAAAGAATGTAATTGCAGGTCTGTAACTCAGTTGCATAATGATAAATTCAATGTCCCGCCATATCTAAACAATATGAAAATACATTTTTACTCACAGTAAGACAATTTAAGCAAGTTAAAATAAGAGTCTCTAAAGAAAATTTGAAGTTCCTTGTATCTTCCATGACCATACCATAAAAATCTGTGCAATAAAATGTTAACAGTATGTACCTTGATTCAGAAGAGCATAGCCACTAAGTTCAGCTCCTGTCCTCAAATGACCTAGCAGGCCAAGAGGACTCTCAGTTACTCTTTGTCAAGGGTGTATTGCTGTTGGGGCAGAGATGATAAAGCAGCCAGAAAATATTGGGTGATGACGGTTGGGTGGGAATTGGCCACAACTGTCAGGACATGGGGGTGTTGTGGATTGTGGGGAAGGTAGAATGGCAATGTCAGGGAACAAGTTCTGTTGGGGTTAGTGTGGGTGTAAAGTGAAAGTACCTCGGAATAGGGTCTGTTCGGGGTAGGGTAGGGGTGCAATAGTGATGACACAGGACAGCAAGCTGTTGGGCGGGCGGGTCTCAGTAATATATTTAATACATTTTGACCTCAGCACAAATATGTACTTTACACTACGTGTCTTTTTGTATGCATCTTGCTGCTTGGTGCAAGGGTGACTGTGCTGTGCTGCACTGCAACAAGTTGCCATAAATGTGGCCCCTAGTGTCATGTGCACATAATCTGAAGTACTTACTGCGACAGGTACACAATTATGTTCCATTGTGTCATTCCCTCACTAAACATGCCATTTTAGTAGCAATGTAACAACTGTGCATAGTATTGTGGCATCTCACACTGCGTGAATGGACAGAGCCACATCATCTGCACTGGTCAACTAATCAATACAAAAATCATGTGGCACACAAGTCAAGTCAATATGAGTACAAAGGGTACATATTAGCTAAGTTTGAGTGAATGCTTGTTCAATGGTGCACATGGTTTTGGTATCAGTTAAAGTGCCTTCAAAATAATGGTGTGTGAACAACTCAAGTGTTCATAAGTAAATGTGTCACACAAGGCAGTATACTTGTATGGTGATCTAAGTTACTGAACAATACTTGAAGAAGCTGTGAATACAATTTGTGTCATGCAACGTAACTGTAGGCCCAAATCATGTGTAAATGTCCATTTATGGTACAAATGTGAAACCATCAGTACAAAGCACACATATGTCTCAGACATGCTTACAGTCTAGGTACAAACATACACATTGGTATCGAGCCACATTGACATATTTAACCAATGTAGCCTGTTCTGTGGTGCAAGTTGCCTACGTTTCCTGCATTTGAATCCATCCATGTAAAACTCACAAAGTCACACAATATGCTGTAAAACATGTCATACACCAGTAACTGACATACATTAAACTGCAACCAGGGCAAGGTATCACTGTGTATTCAGGATCCCAATTTGAACATTCTCTTGCTACATCAATGATGACAGAATCAAGGCAAAGAGGTACAGATTCACCTACAAGTCAAAATCACATACATATATGTGAAAATGTAACGCCTTGTGTCCAGGTCTGTAGTAGAGAGTTATTTGTATCTACATCAGTTTGTCTTACTTCAAAACGGCTCACATTGCCATACTTATATGCCAATCTAAGTTCATCATGACACCTTGTCCAAAAAAGCATTAGCTGTAGGCTGACCACAAAATATATGACTATCCACGCCAACTGTTGGAAATGCAGTACATGTACAAAGCAAATACCCATGCAAAACTAAGTGAACACATCAAAGACTGTGCCAATGTGATTTAGGCAAGCAACAACATCAGAGGTTTCAAAAGGACATATGTATGTGCATATCAAACATGTTGGCACTATCACAACCTACCTAAGGCTGAATATATGCCAGAAAATCAAATCATAAGTTTGTCACTTTGCACATATAGTGAGCGCACATGACATAGAGAGGTCAGGAACATTTAAAAATACCTATCATAGTCAAATACTGCCTGGACATGAACATCAGCATGTAGAAGTCTCCAAAGTGTCAGGACTTAGTTAACATTTGCAATGACACATTCAACTGGGAGGGACATGTGTAAAGCAATGGTATCTAACACATACTGTCCTATACAATAAGAATTGTGTAACATTTTGTCATTATACATAACACACATATACAGTTGTATCTCAGTACCAATGTGCGTAATCATTATAGTTGTATGTTGCTACTTTGAGCTGACCAAGGATATGGTTTGCAGCCATGGGTCATGACTACTGTCCCCTTGAGCACGCAGTGCCATGTGTGAAGAGCGCACACACAGCACATCCTGCAAGAGCGTTCGTGCCACCGCTATCAAAAGGCAAGCGGCAGAAAAACTGGCATTTCCTGGTTGCGGAGGGCAGAGGAAGAGACCACCGTGAAGAGGAGAACACAAGGGAGCGGCAGGTAAGTGTGTCTCTTGTGGCAGCCTGTGGGGTTAAGGAGGGCATGCATTCACCAGCATGTGGCTCCTGCACTTGCTGAATTTCTTTGGTTACTAAAGCGCAGCTGCAGGGCAGATTGTGTGCTTTTGTTTAAAGTATTCATGTTAATTGCAGCGCCCATCAAGAGGTGCAATTAACATGAATACTTTTTCAAAAGCACACAATCTGCCCCGCAGCTGCGCTTTAGTAACCAAAGAAATGCAGCAAGTCTACACACACGGTGTGTGCTTTCAGGTGATTTTGAAAGCACACTCCGTGTTTGTAGACTTGCTGCATTTCTTTTCTTAATAGACCACGGCTGCGGGGTGATTGTGCGCATTTGTTAAAGTTTCATGTTAATTGCAACTCATGACGGGAGCTGCAATTAATATGAAAACTTTAAAAAAGGCACACAATCACCCCGCAGTAGCGCTCTATTAAGAAAAGAAATGCAGCAAGTCTACAAACACAGCGTGTGCTTCCAGGTGATTCTGAAAGCACACGCTGTGTTTGTACACTTGATACATTTCTTTTCTTAATAGAGCGTGTCTGCGGGGTGATTGTGTGCATTTGTTAAAGTTTTCATGTACGTTGCAACTCACAACGGGTGCTGCGATTAATATGAAAACTTTAACAAAAGTACACAGCCCCCCCAGCAGCTGCGCTCTATTAAGAAAAGAAATGCAGCAAGTCTACAAACACAGCGTGTGCTTTCAGGTGATTCTGAAAGCAGACATCGTGTTTGTAGATTTGCTGCATTTCCTACCAAACCAAATCGTTTTTAAAAAATTGATTCTTTTATTGATAGGACTCAAAATACTTTTGTCATAAAACGGATTTGTTTTAGCCTCATGTCTGTTTGTATTTTGACACAACTTAATTAAAATGTGTTACTAACCAATTAATATTTTTTACGCATAAGCTTATTTATTAAATTACAGTGGCAAAACTGTTACGCTTATATTTTGTCTTTGGGGCTGTTTAATAGGAACAGAAAGTGGAATGCAGAAAGGGTCAGTCTACTACAGGGCTGTCACAAGGCCCAAGGGGCACTGCCATACCTGAAACATAGCAGTGTTTTGCATCACGTTTGAGTTTCACACATAAACGTGCAAAATATGTGTCTTGTCTAGAGCACTAAAATACTTGGAGTTAGCCCTGCTCACCATATGGAAGGCATGGTGGGACGTTAACTAATTAATTGTATTTATTAAAAATTTGGATCTCCAATGAGGTCCACATAAAATATACACACAATTAATACATAATAAGCATACAAACTCAGTTCATATCCACCGTAAATAGAACAGAATACTAAGACAGGTTTAAATTCCAGTGAAATCGCTTCAAAAATTAATTGAAAATCAGAATTTATGACGATATAACCACAGCAGTATTAAATTCAAGTTAGTCTATCATAGAGATATCGAAACCCTTCATAGCCAGTTCTGAATTCTCCCTTACGCAGCAAGATAAAATGACCACAAACAGATAAATGCAATCAATGGCCCAGAGTGAGCAAAAGGTAGATAAGAGTAATCATCATTAAAACAGACAAGCAAATTACAATACCATAATTAAGTCCTTTACCGCAGCGAGGAGATCAAGTTTAAATACATATGCAATTTTTTAAATATTGAAATACTGTACAATAGCAGCTTCATAATGGATCCAATTTTAAATAAAGTGCATCAAGTAGCAGCCATGGGTTAAAAACAGAAAAATATTCTAAAGAAGGAACTAACACATTTGTAATTTAGCAACAATGAATAAGGCAAAATGTATCCCGATTTTAGTGCAAAAAGCATTTGAATAGCAGCAGTAACATATGCAAATATTAAAATAATATGCTATAGCAGCTTCGTAAGGGGTCCAATTTTAAATAAAGTGCATCGTGTAGCAGCAGAAGGTTTATAAACCAAAGGAAATTCTAAGGAAGAGACTAACACATTTATAACTAACAATGCATTTTCCCTTAGCAACAATAGTTTAGAAGCAGGATATATCCCAGTTTTTGTGCAAAGGGCAGTTGAATAGCAACCGTAACATGTGCAAAATACAATCCAAAGAGTGCTAAAACTCCCTTAGCATTAAAAAGTACTTAAAACGTAATTGTGAGAAGGGCCATGTATCTAAGAGGGAAACCTGTTTAAATAGGCTATAGTGGAGGCTAAAATATATTCATAAACTCCTTAAATTTTTTTATTTTGCACACACTATTTCATTCTTTGGATAAAAAAGAAATTCACGGGCTGATGTTAAATTTTTGATGCAGTTTTGTATAAACATTGGTCGAAGCCATCGATGACAAAACGAAAACAGAGCTGGGCAAACAAACACAAAATATGGTCAAGATTCTGAGTGCCAAGGTTACATAAGTTGCCATTCTTTCCAATTTTCGTAGAGGGGGACCAATTGGCTGTTAGATAATTTGATGGCAAAAGATGCCAACGTTGAATACCATAATCTTAATTCCAAGATAGATGTCTCTGGGGAACTCTCTGTGTATTTGACATGGCTATTATCTTCAGCCTTTCTTTTGATCTACAAAGTTGACATCTCTCTGGTAACTAACCATACAAATTTTGATTTTTAAAAAGGATTTCAATTCTGAAAATGGGAGAGAAATCACTGACTCCTCCTGTGTGCTGAAATAGTTCAGTGCCAAGGAGAATTCACAGGAAAAGGAATATTTGTCTATGGTTCCTCCGAAAATTTCTTGACACATGAAACCCCTCAATGTGTATAACTCACTATTCTTTAACTGGTATCCCCAGCCTAATATCCTAGTTAAGCCTTGAGTAAATGAACTTATCAAGCCGAATCCCAATCTAATAGCAGATATTGGGACCAGAGTATTAAAATTACATAATTTGCATTAAATCTGGCCTTCAATCTTATCTAAGAAACTTCAGTCCTTTACTGGGATAGATTCAATAGCATATAGCAAAGTGGAAGGGATTTTTGCTTTAAAAACTGCAAGCAAATGTAAAAAGTGTCTTCGACCCATTGCACTATAAAATATGCGTAAGCCATTTGCGTGTGTTACCGCTTTACAAGAACTGTGTTCGATATGTGTTTTATTCTTTGTGTTGCCTGTTATTACTTTCCCTAAATAGAGAAAAGAATCTAACAACTCCAGCTTTTCAGGGCCGATTCTCCAATTAAAATTACGCAATTTTCTGCTTCTGCTACATTTCATAATCAGAACTTTACTTTTAGAAACATTGATTTTCAGAAACTGTGTCATCGTATATTTCTGCAATGATGTCAACTTTTTATTCAGCCCATTGGGGGCCAGGTCCATAATTGCAATATCATCTGCATACATAAGACATGCCAAAGGATGGCCACCTATCTTCGGTGCATCTCCTTCTAAGGGAGGGACACTCCCGTTGGGGGTAGCCGCGCGCTCTATAAGCTACATAATAATAATAATAAAAGCATTCAGGTAAATCTGCTACACACATAGAAATGAGTAACTGGGCTAATAGCCTTGCTTCTGGCCATCTTCTGTGTGTATTACTGTTGATAAGCCTTGATTTCCCCCTATTAGCACCTGACACCATGTTTGTGAGTAGAGGGCAAAAATTAATGATAACAGGGAGAGGCACTCCCATTTAATGAAATTTTTTTCCGTAGTAAGGGCCGGTCTACTTTATCAAAGCCTGTTGAAAAGTCTATAAAGGCCACATATACATTTGACCTGCGAAAAAGCGCGTACTTCTCCTATATTCATTTCAGCATACTGATGTTGTCCAGGGTGGAGTGATTTTTCTAAATCCTGCTTGCTCTATGGTGAAAATGTTCTCCTCCACCACCCAGTCAGTAAGCTGGTCAAGAATACTGCAAAAAAATGTTTTCCCCACCGCGTCTAGTAAAGCTATTTGCCGGTAGTTACCCGGATGATGTCTATGGCCCTTTTTGTATAATGGAATTAGAATACTACTGGACCATGATGGGAGCGTCTTCCCCTGCAAATAGCAATAATCAAACAACGGTGTAAGATACGTAGCCCACAGCAGAGGCTCTTTTAATATCTGTCATAGGGATTTCTTCAGGACCATTGCTCCTGAAGCTCTCATTTTTTTATTAAGTCCTACAACTTCACCCTTTGAGAGCGCATAGCTGGATTCAAGGATTTTAGGGGGAAAGGATAAAATAGACGCAGAACAAGAAGAATTAGGATTTGCAGAGTAGAGTTCTGCCAGATGTAGTTTCCATTCATCTTCTTTTATGGGAATTGAGAGGGATTTTACTCTTGTGCCACAACAATCCGCAATTATTTCCCAATACCTTTTAGGATTATTTTTTGAAGCCGCCTCATTTAACTGTACCCATTCCCGATCTTCCTTTTTGTGTCTTAGAGAGTGTTTTTTTCACTGTCTTTTCCTCTTTAGTAAATTTATTAATTTACTTCGTTCGAGGGAAAAATTCAGGAGCCAAGTCCTCACTACTTTATTTATTTCACTATTTATGAGAAGCAATGGGTTAAAAGGCAGTCTCAGTTTAGCTGATAAATGTATAGATTTACATGACGAAACCAAGGTACTTGTATTGCGACCAAAAGCTTAGAACAGATCGATTTGAGGAGAATAAAGATCTACCACTACTATATGCTGCTGATCTCCTATTAAAACTGTTACGGTCTCCTTGAGTTTAGAAACAGCTAAAGTATTGCAATGTATTCTCCTGTTTGTTATATTAAAACCTACAGAATTATCCTTCCAAGAACCTACCTTGGCACAGGTCATCTTGAATTTAAAGCAGATCAACATATGGTCGCTAAGCGCATTTTCCAAAACTTCCATACTAGAGAGCTTACTAAAAAATAATGTTTTTATTTGTGCTTAAGCCGGCTGAATTCCAAGAGATCAATTTATGACCCTTGCTAGGAAGAGTTCCCGTGTCTTGGACCTAAAGATCTATTTGTGTTAAGGGCCCCTGCTACCCAACTCCAATTCTTATTTTCCTCATCTACAGACAGTGCTTGATTATTCTTTTTCTCCGCAAGGAGGGAAACTCTCCTTCTCCCCTTGCCGAGTGAGACCTGCAATGTACTTTCTCTCGCCAAGTGAGACAAATCCCATAGAGAGAGATTTGAATGGGCGGTAGGCTGCCGGTTATAAATCGCTTTTTTAGAAGCTATCTCCTCTTTGGGGACGTGAACATCGATACTGCAGCGTCGTAATTTATCACTATGTGACATTTTAAATAGGAAATCACCTTAGAACCAAACGTCACTCTAGCTCCCCCATAATTGCTATGTTTTGTATGAACCAAGGCAATATCATTACTCTGGATCATTTGGAGGTCAGGAATTTCAGCAAAACAGTTCAATAGAAAAGATCTATTTATAAACCACTTATGATGAAAAATAAAAGAAAAATCTAGAGAAAAAGGTACAGAAGGTAAATGGCTGACTTGGCAAACTCCCTAAGGCACAAATCCAATAGGATTGTAGATAACATTACTGCCTAAAGAGGAGGCAAATAGCGCAGCATTAGGATTCAGGTTACACTGTGCCACCGATGTAGAGCTTAAATCTGGTATGTTAACTTCTTGTGTTATCGGAATGGAGACACTGGAATTCAATAATGGCAATTGAGGTCCCCTTGAGATAGTTCCAACTTGTCCTTCTTCCCTCTTTGTAACATTCGAGTCAGGATTCAGAGACAAATTTAGAATTAAATTGGGGTCAAAGTGTAGTCATTTTGCACTTTTTTCTATTTATCCTTCGACATTTTGCACTTTTTTTCTTTTTCTTCCTGCAGACAAATTTACTTTTGATTTCCTTTTCCTCTGATGTAAAATGTACAGCTTTTGATTCCTCCATTGTAGAATGTTCAGGTTTTTTTGTCCCTCTTTTTAAGAAAATGGGGAAAACTTTTCATTCAGTATTTGTTTTTTCCTTCTCTGAGCACTGAAAGGACAAAGATGCAAGTGTCAGAACAGGGTCCTCCGATTCAAAGAACTGCTGTAATGCGGGGTGTAGTATTTCATCAAATATGTCTGCATTTTCATTGCCTTTATGTTTTCTACTACAGAAAGGCATGCCAGCCTGAGTGCCAAAGTCCCGACAATTAGAATAGAAAGCAGAACATGTTTGGGTAGATTTGGACTGATTGGAGTTATGGTCCAAAGGAGATAAAGAGAAAATCCCCTTATAGGAGTTAGAATTATGAGAGGGGGATAGACTAGCTTTACCATATGGGGATCTTCGGTCAGAAATAATAAATTTAGTCAGAGACAGAAGTGAATCCAAGATATAATCAGAATTACTTACAGATTTCTCCATTAGGGCTAAAATAGATGACAGAACTCTTTCCAGGCAAAGCAAAGATTCAGACATCAGAATTTTTTCCTCTGGATCATTATTTAATGGATGAAAACTTGAGGACAGGTCGGGAGTGCTAGACGCCCTTGAGTTTAGTATACATGTTCCACTGGGTGTGCCACTAAACAGCTGCATCTTAATGGAAGGACCCAGAGGAATCTCCCGTGAGTTTGGGAGAGGTGAAATATCAGAAGTGCGAGGCTTAGAAGACTGAGGGACTTTTGTAATAGGAATCAAATTAATGTTAATGTCTGGGAGAGTAAAATCTTCCATCGGAGGGCCTCCCACTTTAGGTTTGGGCACATTCCAACCTCGGGCTGAGTGACTCTGTTTTCAAGATAGTGGACGGTACGATTTGCCAGCAGAGAATCTTCAACTCTAAATTCAGGACTTAATTCGACCCCGAACCGAGTCGCTCTGGTTCCGGGTGAAAGGTTGGTAGATTTTACTAAAAGCGATTTTTCAGGTTTGGCTTCAGCCTCTACAGGATGAGATTCAGGCTTAAACTCCATCATCACCGCTTTATTAAGGCTTGTCTATTTTTTAGAGAAGAAGGTAGAAATGGCGCTAAATCCTTTCTGGGTATTTATCTGTATTGAATTATTCCTTAAAGGATTAGCTTTGGTTTGTTTACAAGCTCTTATGTAGATCAATTTTCCTGAACGCAATATTTATGGGGTCATAACTGCATCTTGGTAATTCTCTTACCTCCGACCTCCTATGGCCTAGCAGTGCTTGTCCTGAACCCTGGGACCTGAGTCCCGGATCTTGGCACCCTAAAGTTACTGACCTGGACCCCCCAGTTGTAAACTTGGCCCCCTAGATGAATTGCCAGGCCGGGGGAGGGCCCAAGCTATGGGGCAGATCGCCTCTACTCCCTTCTTGGCCTGGTCAAGCTTCAGCAGGCCTTAGGGAGATCTCCTGGTACCAGTAGAGGGTTTATGAATAAAGAGATTGATGAGGATGGTTAAATCCAGTGGGAACTGCAAAGACTGGCTGATAACAGCAACAATGTTCAGGGCCAGCATGAGTAGGGCCTTACAGGCGGACGCAGGCCGCACGCGGAACTAACCGGGCCACCTCCGCGACCGACTGAGGCACGACTTGATACCAATGAGGGTAAACTGCGATACTGCTTTTCTGCATTGACAGTTGCACTGTTGCTGCTAAAAAGCAAGTCATTGAAACTCACTCTGTTCCTCCCACTCCACCCGCTGTCCTTTATGTGACTAAATCTTGGAATTCAGCTGCTCATTAGGCATTTGTTGTGTGGATTTATTCTCTTAATAGAGCTCGGCTGAGGGTGATTGTGTGCATTTGTTAAAGTTTTCATGTTAATTGCAGTTCATGAAGGGCGCTACGATTAACATAAAAACTTTAACAAAAGCACACAATCACCCCACAGCTGCGCTCTATTAAGAAAAGAAATGCAGCAACATAGCTGCCAAGGTTTCAGATTGTTATGTGTGACGTTTTCATAATTTCAGTGTAATTATGAGTGACATTCGAACGACTATGAGTGACACTTTCTTGCAAGCAATGAAGATGAGGGAATCATATAAATATCAGAAATTACATCCCTCCCTCCTGCTTTGGAATTCATGAGGGACTATTTTAAAACACTGAACAGTTTGTTGTCATTACACATGCAATTTGGTATGTCATCAATGCTTAATACAAAGACTGGGGTAGTTGTGGCCCAAAATAGGGAAATTATTGCACCTCGTATTAACGTTTGTATCCAAAGGCAATTTAGCAGTGGGAAACACTACATGTCAATCCTTACTGTATATACAGAAGGACACATAGGTGCTACAGCAGTCCCGGCAGCCTACTACCCAAGGTGCCCCTGCACATTAGCCACGTTAATGTGTAAAATATGAACGTATAGAGGAACTGCAACAAGCACTCTCCAAAGACGTCACTTAATCCAGAACAATAGTGGATATTTGTTGATAAGACAACATGCTTTACATCATTCTTGTACTAATGCTATATTATTAGACTACAGTTGGTACATATAAGTACATATAAGTCCAGACAATGATCTGTTATGACAAAGAACACAATCCTGTTTCCATTTAAAGTTGGTTTGTTTTGAAGACAATTATAATTAAAGCCTGATTTCAGACTCCTGGTTTTCTGATCTCCAAATCAATCTGCCCGCAGGCGTGCTCTATTTAGATAAGATATTTAGCAAGTCTACAAACATGACATGTGCTTTCAGAATCCTCTTAAAGCACACATCGTGTTTGTAGACTTGCTGCAGCCCTGCCAAGTACTACACATCAGGGGTGAGACTAACGCATTTTAGTGTGGTGGTCTGCATCATCACACTGAAATGCTTAGTCACGCATTCATAGCGCCTCCTGACACTGACAACGCTGAGACAGAGTAGCAAGTAGGGAGCCCTACTGAAGCACTCAAGCAAGCAGAGTGTGTGGACCATGCACTGCGAGCCTGCCAGCATCAGTATACTGTACTGACTGCACACTGATTGTGCAGCGCTGCTGGCTGTTTAAAAGTTTTACTTTCATCGGAATAACAGATTGCTGGGTTATCAACTGCATTGGCTCGCTGTTTATTGCTGCTGAGAGTCACTTAGCCCGAGCCGGCCGCATCACGTGACATTGACGTCATGTGAATGTGTCCATTTGCTGACAGGAACTCACTAGTGAGGCACAGCAGCAGTTTTGTTTATATGCACACCACTGCATGTCCTCATGCATGACTATTGGAAGAGCAGAGGAGGTCACACAGTCCTCTCTACAGAGAGAGGCAGGATATCAAAAATTGTGACTGTCTCCATCGCCGTGCTGAAAGGATGAGATCACTCGTTGAGTCGGCCGCTTAGGTCTGGTAATTCATGAATTTTGACAAGTTAATTTACAACATTAATAGTACTTGGCAAGAAGGGATGATACGAACCGCATTTTATTAGGATTTCTGCATGGTGAACGTCTTTAGTGATTGAGCGGGTCTTGGAAAGGGTAAAACGTCTCAAAACAGTTGCAGATGAAATAAAAGCAAGCTTTTGCAACAGACCTATGTTTGAATCTTTAACTCCAGCTAAAGAAAACATGCTTGCACATGTGATACTAAACACACAATGGGTCTTGGAAATGGTAAAACGTCTCAAAACAGTTGCAGATGAAATAAAAGCAAGCTTTTGCAACAGACCTATGTTTGAATCTTTAACTCCAGCTAAAGAAAACATGCTTGCACATGTGATACTAAACACACAATGGGCAACAGCTGGATATGCAAGAGCGAAAGTAATATAAAACAATTGCCTAGTGTCAGAAATGGGGCTCTCTAGTTGGTAGAGATAGGTACCTTTGTCCAAATAGGGACCCTTGCTTCTAGTCAGGGTAAGGGGGATACACTCCTAAAATAACCTTGAGCAAAGTTCCTCCAATACATTAGGAATTCATATCCAGAATCAGGATCTCTGGGCCGTTCACATTTCTTTAAACACTCCTAAAATAACCCCTGCTCACCCCCTTGGTAGCTTGGCACGAGCAGACAGGCTTATCTCAGAGGCAGTGTGTAAAGCATTTGTGAACACATACAGTAACAAAGTGAAAACACTACAAATGGATACCAAACCAGTTTAGAAAAATAAGTAATCTTTATCTAAACCAAAACAAGACCAAACGACAAAAATCCACAATACAGTATTAAAAATAAGGCTTTCAAATGGTAGAAATAGTTCAGTTCAATGCAAGTTGTAAATGCAACACTTTCCTCAAAAGTACCTTAGATGCGTCACGCAAAACAAACAAAATGGCCGCAGGGAAGGTGGTGCGTCGGTTCCTTACACTCAGGGGAGGTGATGCGTCGGTTCCTTACTGCAGTGCAGGGGAGGTGATGCGTCGATTCCTTACTGCGTGGGGAGTTGATGCGTCTGTTTCTTACTGTGGCCCCTAATGATGCAACAGTCTTGGCGCCGCAATGCATCGATGTGGTACGATGCGTGGTTTCGTGCAGCTGCACGGCAGGCTTGCGTCGGAATTGGTGCAGCGATCTCGGACTTCGGAGATCGTTACACCCGATGCGTCGTGCGGCGATTTCTCAAGCCACGGCAGGCGCTGCAACGGTTTCTTCGGCGATGCGTCAGAAAACAGGTGCGGATGCGACACGCTTCTTTGGTGTTGCGCCGATTTTCCAGCTCCCAGGGACAAACAGTCTTCAGAGGTCCTAAACAGCAGCAGGCACCTCTTAGCAGGTTGGAATTCCCAGCAAGGAAATTCAGGGGAGCTGGTGGTGAAGTCTTTGTGTCCCTGAGACTTCAGAAGAGGAGGCAAGCTCAGTTTCAAGCCTTTGGTGATCTTCCTCAAGATGACAAAGCAAACAGAAAAGTCCCTTTTCTCCTTTCCTTGGCAGCAAGCAGCCACTGCAGGCCAACCCCAGACAGCAAACAGCACAGGGGCAGTATTTCTCCTCAGCTAATCCGGCTCTTCTCCTTGGCAAAGGTTTCCCTTGATTCCCAGAAGTGATCTAAAAGTCTGGGGTCTGGGCCCCTCATTTTATACACAAAAATCCTTTGTTCCCTGAAGGCAAAGAGTGTCTGTACCCAGCCAAAACCAGTTCTGTGGGGCACTTTTCAAGTGCACAACAACCTCCATTGTCAGTGTGAGCCCTGGCTCCAGACACACCACAGGGGGGCGGAGCCGTCATTGTGGAAGGCAGGCACAGCCCTATTCAGGTGCAGGTGTTACTCCTCCCACCACTCTAAATGCAGACCAGGCCTATTCAGCCCAGCCCTGACTCATCAGACCTCTGGAGCCACTGCCCCTCTCCAGCCCCTGTCTTCCAAAAGCCAGACATGCAATACACAAACCTAGCAGAAGCACACTGGATGGTTAGGCAAGAAAATACCTACTTTCTAAAAGTGGTATTTTCAAACACAGAATGTAAAAATCACCCTCACTAAAAGATGCATTTTAACATTCTGAGTTCAGGCATACTAAACTTTATTTTTCCACCTTGTTCCCAGGGCCAGTTATGTTTATAAGATGTTATAAACAAACTCCCCATTCTGTCCTATGGGAACAGGTAGCCTTGCAATAGTGAAAACGAAATTGGCAGTAATTCACTATCAGGACATGCCACACACATCAGGGCATGTCCTACCTTTCACATACAATGCACCCTGCCCACAGGGGTACCTTGGGCCTACCTTAGGGGTGACTAATATGTAGAAAAGGGAAGGTTTAGGGACTGGCAAGTGTGTGCACTTGCCAAGTCGACATGGCAATCCCAGACTGCACACAGGCTCTGCAATGGCAGGCCTGAGTCACATTTTACAAGCTGCTTCTATGGATGGCACAATCAGTGCTGCAAGCCCACCAGCAGCATTTGATTTACAGGCCCTGGGCACACGTAGTGCACTGTACTAGGGTCTGACAAGTAAATCAAATAAGCCAATCATGGAATCACTAATCCATAACATCAATTTACAAAGGGAGCACTTGCACTTTGGCACTGAATAGCAGTGGCAAAGTGCCCAAAGCATCTAGACCAGCAAAACGGAGTCCAACACACAGTAAAAACATAGGAGGCAAAAGGGAAAAAATGGAAGGGAGACCCACGCCAATGGTGCCAGGTCTAACACCTAGGATCACACAGTTTTGTCAAGCGGAGAAGCCAGTATTGATGTCAAGTTTTCTGGTACCACACTGTGCAATTTAATTCAGCCACTAAATGTACATGCTTCCCTACACCCACCTTAACACCTCCCAACTCCCTGACCACCACCCTGCCGGCATTAGTGCAGCACTCGGTCCCACCATGACTGTTAGACCTGGCTTTTCCTGTGGGTTTATCCCCAGACTTTTAGCTTTTTGGCCTCCTGTTTTGGACCCTGTTTTTGTTGGTTTTAGGACTCTGGGCACTTTACCACTGCTGATCAGTGCTAAAGTGCATAAGCTCTTACTGTAAATTGTTATTATGGATTAGTGTTTCCATGATTGGCTTGTTTGACTTACTACTAAGTCCCTTGTATAGTGCACTGTGTCCCCAGGGCCTGTAAGTCAAATGCTGCTAGTGGGCCTGCAACACTGATTGTGCCATCCACACAAACAGCCTTGCAAAAGGTTCTCAGACTTGCCATTGCAGTGTTTGTGCACAGTTTGATACTGCCATGTCGACCTGGCAATTACACCTACTTGCCAGGCCCTAACCTTCCCTTTTCTTACATGTAAGACACCCCTAAGGTAGGCCCAATGTAGCCCCATGGGCAGGGTGCAATGTATGTGAAAGGTAGGACATGTACTGAGGTGTGTAGCATGACCTGACAGTGAAATACTGGCAATTTTGTTTTCCCATAGGATAGAATGGGAGTTTATTTCTAACATCTTATAAATATAACTTCCCATTGGGACAAGATAGAAAGATGGAGTTTAGTATGCCTACACTCAAAATATAAAAAGGCATCCTTTAGGAAAGATCATTTTTATATTGTGTGTTTGAAAATGCCCCTTTTAGAAAGTGGGCATTTTCTTGCTTAGCCATCCGGTGTGCCTCTGCTGGTTTTTAGATTGACTGTCTGGCATTGGAGTGACAGGGGCTGGGTATGTGCATTCTCTGAGACAGCCACTGGGGGGGTGAAGTGTGTCCTGCCTTTCCAGGGTGAGCCAGGGCTGGGCTGAATAGACCTGGGCTGCATTTAGAGTAGGGGGAGGAGATTTAATTTACACTTGAATGGGCCTGGTCTGCCTTGGACAATGCTGTCTCCACCTCCTGCCAGGAAGCTGCACCAGAGAGGACAGAGCTGGTTTTGGCTGGGCAACGATCTCTCTGCCTCCAAAGGACAAAGGATTTTGTGCTATAAAATGTGAGGCCCAGACCCCTGAACTTTAGATCACTTTTGGACTTTAAGAGGAACCTCTGCCAAGAAGAGCTGGAAGAAGCTGGAGGAGGAGTACTGCCCCTTTGCTGCGTGCTGTCTGGGGTTGGCCTGCAGTAGCTGTTTCTGCCAAGGAGAGGAACTGTCTGTGTATCCTGCTTGACAAAGTATCTCCAAGGGCTTGAGGTAGAGCTTGCCCCCTGTTCAAAGAAGTCTCAGGAACAGCAAAGACTTCACCATCCCTCTGGCCACCGTCTCTGGAGCCGCTGGTTTCAGTTGCCGCAGAAGAAAAGAGCAGCTGACTCTGTCACCGATTTCGTCGCTGGTTCAGTGTCCTGAAGGCACCGCAAAAGGCACCACCACACTTCGCACCACATCCTTGGTCTCACCGACACCGCTGGGTCACCGTCACCAAGCCGTTGCTTGCACCGCGTCCTGTGGGCACTGCACTCTGCACCACCTCGCTTCACTCTGCCGGCACGTCACCCACACCGTCGCTGCCTGACCCGAACATCAGCCGGCTCTGTCGCCTGAACCATGACCTGCCACCACCGCATCGAGTACCGCCTCACTCCGCATCGTAATCCTGGGCCTCACCAATGCAATTGAACAACCGTCACCGAGCTGCTGCCTGCACCACGACAAGAGGGTACTGCACGCTGCACCGCTTCCACTTCACATCGCAACCGCGAGGGTTGCCCCAACCGGCCCGCACCAGTGTGTTGGCCCAAACAAGAAAGATACTGTCTACGAGTCTGTTGATGCTTTAGCTGACCTGTACCGACATGGTCGGCTGGAACAGTTAGACTCTGTTGTTTTTAGCATCGCGGTAGCCCCAGTGGAGCTATCAACTCGGAAGAACTGTGTTTTTCAGATATTCTTGCAATTTGAAGGTTATCTTGCAAAGTAACTATTTTTACTGTTTTGTGTAGTAATCACGCCGGTAGAGTGGTGAAGAAAGCTTTATTCCTGGCTACATGGTAAGTGGAGCCATCAGACCCAACGGCTCCAGCAAGGACAGCTCCAAACACAGTGAAGCATGAACATTCTTACATCCACTAGGAAATACTAACATTCTAGAATTAACTGAATCTCTAAAGTTAAAGGGACCTGTACAAATACAGTTTACAGAGTACTAGACATCTTCCCTTCTCCCCCCCAAAAAAATATAATAACATAAAATAAGAAAGAACAATAACAAAAACAGATATTACAACTTGTATTTAGCACAGAAGCTATTACACCCTGTATTTAGCAGGCTTAACTCTGACCCTGGAACTCCTTCTTAGGCAGATTTGTTGGGAACTTGCATCATTGCAAAGTGAACATTTGTTCTCACACCCAGGCATAGGTTCATTAGAGCGAACCTTGACTACTTTGTTGAGGTTCCACCAATGTCCACCATCCACTTTCACAGCATTCCCAACAATTTTCACAACCTTCACTGGATCACCAAATTTGCTCTCTCCCTTCTTGGTATAAACAGCAGACTTAATTTTAACACGTCACCAACCTCAAGCGGAGCGATTTTGACCCCTTTCTTGACATCGTACCACTCATTCTGTTTACCTTGAGCAAGAGATACATTCTCTCTTACAATTGACATCAACTTGGAGACATCTGACTCAGACTTTATCCATTTTGACATCCACACTGGTCTAAAATTGGTGTTAGCTTTTCTCTCTTTCAAAAGCTCAAAAGGGGAAATCTTCGTGGAGGAATGCGTTGTTGTCCTGTAGAACCAAACCATACTATTCAGAGCTTTGCACACATCATGATTTCCTGCTCTGGCCCATCTGACACACTCTCCCACCACACGGTTCATCCTCTCAACAAGGCCGTTCGTTTGAGGGTGGTACAGAGAAGTCCTCAGATGCTTTACCCCAGACTCAATGAGAAAAGTTTGGAACTCAGTACTCACAAACTGCTTTCCATTATCAGATAGTAGGACTTCAGGAAAACCGTCTCTCAACCACACCTCACTCAGGAAAACAATAACACTCTGAGTGTTCGCCTCTTTAACCAATTTCAACTCTGGCCAGTTAGATGCATAGTCCATCAGGACCAAGGCAAACCTGAACCCACCAGGGAGAACATCATAGGGTCCCATGACATCAACCCCTAGCTTCATCCACGGACCTTGCGGGCATTCAATGGGCATTAACGGAGGAGTTGACAACTTGAGACTCTTGTCTTCAGCCCCACACACACAACAACCAGCAACCTGCTCCTCAATTTCAGTGTCCATACCTGGCCACCAATAGGTGTCGCGGATGTGGCGTTTGGTAAGAGTGGACCCCAAACACCACTCATGGGCCCTTTGTATTATACATTTGTGGAACACATGTGGGGGCACACATTTTTCGGCTCTCAATAGCAGACTGTCTTAAAAAAAAAGTTCACTCTCCACCCTCCCAAAAGGTTGAAGAAGAGGTCATAGAGCCTTTTCCCTGGGCCAGCCATTCCTTACAAAAAAACAAACTTCCTGCAACACAGAGTCACCCTGAAAAGCTTGCATCCACTCATCTTCCGAACCCAGGTTCAACCTATGCAACTCCAGGGCCGCCACGAGACAATCATCACAATCTTCACTGATGAGATCACCAAACTTGACCTCATCTTGTTCATTCGACTCCACAGGGCATCTAGATAAAAAGTCTGCTCTTCCATTTTTACCTCCTGGAATGTGTTTAACTTCAGACTGGTACTGTAGCAGCCTTGTGACCATTCTCAATATTCTGGGTGTACAACATTTGCTCATACCCCCACCCAGAATGCTCACAAGGGGTTTGTGATCCATTTGCAAGAGGAACTGCTTACCTCAAATGTACGGATGAAATTTCTCAATCGCCCAAGTACAAGCAAGTATCTCTCTCTCTATGACAGAATATTGTAATTCAGCAGCTCTTAACACTCTGGAAGCAAATCCCACAGTGTGTTCAACACCATCTTGAAATTGTGTCAAAGTGGCTCCCAGTCCTACCTGGCTGGCATCAACCATGACACAACACAAAAGGTTGGGATCAAAAGGTTTGAGGGCGGAGCTGTTTTCTAATGTAACCTTGACTTGGTTAAGAGTAGGGGTGGGCGGAATTTGCGTAGTCGCGCTACGCAAAGCTCCGCGAAACTGTAAAAAATCTCCGCGAGCACGCAAAAGTTCCACGAACACGCGGGATTGCTTGTTCCGCTCGCAATGCTTTTTTCCTGTTCGCGAACGCTGTTTGCGTGCTCGGGGAGAAATATCTTGCGAACACGCATTTTGAAAGCGCGAACAAGCAAAAAATTCCGCAAAGCCGCGGATCGCAGAATTTTTGGTAATTCCGCGTTCTCCACGGAACGCGAAATTACCCAAATTCCGCAAATTCCGCGAGCGGAACGGAATTTACCGCCCAGGCCTAGTTAAGAGCCTCCACACATTTCCTTGCACCACTCAAATTTCGCACCCTTCTTGAGAAGACTACTGATGGGTCGCACAACAGACGCGAAATTGGGAATGAACCTAGAGTAGTACTCGCACAGCCAGAGAAGGGTTTTCACACCACTCTTGTCCACAGGTGCAGGTGAATTAACAATGGCTTCTAACAGCCCAGGTCTGGGACTGACACCATCTTGTGAGATAACATTACTGAGGTACTCTACCTCTGTGCAGAAGAATTTACACTTTTCTGCTTTCAACACAACACCATGCTCCTGAAACAGACTCAACACTTTATGGAGGATCACATAATGAGAACTGGTATCTTTAGCATAAATGAGTACGTCATCTTGGAATGCCAAAACACCATCCACCTCCTTGAGAATGTTTCCCATGATTCTCTCGAACACCGAAGCTGCTGATGCCAACCCAAACGGCATGCAACAATAACAAAATGTTCCTAGAGGGGAAACATAGGCAGTCACATAGCGAGACTCCAGACGCAGTTCCACCTGGTGGTACGCACTTGCCAAGTCTAGTTTTGAAAAGAACTTGGCACCCTTTGTAAACGCAAACAAATTGCTGATCTTGGGCAGAGGGTAAGAACCACCCAAATCTCTCTGTTGAGAGACCTCAAGTCAACACAAACTCTAAGCTCACCACCTCTTTTTCGCACTACTACAAGAGGAGAAAGCCATAGGGAGGACTCGGTTGGTTCAATAATGCCTTTGGCACAGAGACTTTTCAATTCCTTTTCTAAGTCTTCTCTAACACTATAGGGCATACCCCTAAGCTTGTGTTTGACAGGCAAAGCTCCCTCGTTCAAAATGATCTTGTGTTTGAACCCATGTATCTTGCCTAAGACCTTCGCAAACACTGAAGGGAACCTGTACTTCCATGCAAGTCCCTCATTGGCACTTCCTACAACAAGTACTTGTTCTTCAGCAACAGGTCTCAAAGTCATTCCGAACAAACCTTGATGGAACCATCCAAGGATATTCACCCCTTTCACAGCCACATAAACTTTTCCCTTGATTCTCCTCCCCTTAAACCTGAGTTCATCTTTAAAAAAAAACATTAACTCAATTTTGCATCCCTCATATGATACTGGCGAACGATCAGGAGGTAATAACGGTTTTGAACCTTTCCATGTTTGTTCAAAAAGTTTTGTGTGATCATTGTGATTTTCGCACCTGAGTCTACAAGCAGTTTTACTGTGTGGTTTCCTATCTCTACATCCACGATGGGATCCACGCATGACGGTGGATCACCTTCAACTTCCCTTTGGGTAGAATCATGGTCGATTTTACTCGCATTCTCATCATCGCTAAACTTAACAATAGAAACAATCTTGGCATCAGAATTGTCATCAGACTCAACAACACAAACAGTGGGTTTTTTGTAACCCCTTTTTTTTAAGACATACCTTTGCGAAATGAATTGTATTTTTGCAATAACTGCATGCAATGTTAACAGCAGGGCACCTGGCTACTTTAAGATGTGGAGGATTTCCGCACCTGTAGCATATGTTACTACCCTGCATGCTACCAGTGCCTGAGTATTAAGATTTAGAGGACCTAGAAGCCAAATTAGCATGACTCCTCCCTGGCTTTCCTTGCGGTTTACCCATCTTATTTACATTGACGACATTTACAGTTTCCAAAACTCTATCATCTAACTCCTTCAATGAGACCATCGAGATTTCTATGCTCTTTGCCACCTTGATAGTCTCATCCAAAGACGGATCAGACATACTTAACAATTTTTGCCTGATATTTTTATCCTTGCATTGACACACAAACTGATCCCTAATTAGCTGATCAGTGAAATTTTCAAATTTACAATCAGATGCTAATCTACGCAAGGCTGACAGATAAGCATCTATGTCCTCTGTATCGGTTTGTTTCCTTTTAAAAATTTGTGTCTAAGTACCATTATTCTGGGTTGTTTGTTGAATCTGGTTTTGAGTTTCAGAACAGTCTCTTGGCAATCATCTGTACCCTCGCTTTGTTCTTGCGTCAATTGGGGTAGATGCTTGAAAATGGATCTCCCTTTGAAGCCCAATGAATGTAATAACAAACACTTTTTTCTCCCTTCGAAGCCCAATGAATGTAGTAACAAACATTTGTTTCTGTCAGCGCTGAACCTTGAGGCACCAATGGCACCCAGATATGATTCAAAGGCCTTGTGCCAAATTTCCCACCTAACTGGTGGCTCTCCAGGGGAGTCTAGGAAGGCGGGTGGAGGACTTACCGCTTGCATGGTGCACATTTCAATGAGGAAACAATTAATTGTCAACAGAAAGTGTAAAACTGAATAGGGAGCCCCAAATGCACAGGGCAGAAATAATCACAAATGCACAAGGCAGAAGAAATCGCCAAACCAAAATATGGAGAAGAAACAATCATTCAGGTGTGCACATCACCGTGTGGACGTAAACAGAAAATGGGCACATAGTGTGAAATTTGACCACAATAGTATTAGAGCAACTCTGCCGATATTGAAGTAAATAAGAGGTGTGCATGTCACCGTAATGCAGAAAACAAGCACAGAAGTCATAAACACTATGCCAATATTGAAGCAAAATTTGAGGTGTGTGTGTCACCGTAATGCAGTAGGCGAGCACAGGAATCACCAACCTTATGTAACTTATGAGGTGTGTGTGTCACCGTGATCCAGACAAACGGGCACAGAAATCATCTGTTTCAGTGAGGCTCAATGAGGTGCATATAATAATGTTGTCCAGTAGATAGAAACGGAACTTGATAGCACTCACTCTTCCGTATAATGAACACTTGAAGGCACGTGTGAAACGAACACACAGGTTGCTGAAAAAACATGGGAAAACTTCCCAATGTGTTAAAATGGCCGCCATGTCGACGTTGAACGTAATGTATGACGTGGGATGGCGATGAAGATGAGCAGATTGAAGTGAAGAAAGAATCTGAAATGGAGGGCTGTGAACAGTTCGGAGGTAGGAAACCCCTCCTTTCACGCGTGCTGATGATGCCGTAGCAGGAACAAGCAGGCTCGTGCAGGAACATTAGAGAATGCTCGAGAAAGACAATTGCAGGGAAAAAAATAAATGTCTAGATTTAACCCCAATTAAATGCAGCAGCGCCCACTCCAAGAACCAAGTGTCCTACCTTGTTTGAAGTTCAAGAGAGGTCTGTAGCTGCTGGGGAGCTGAAGATTCGTAGTTAGCAGACAGTAGAAATGCAGGTTGAAACGTGTGACAGATTGGCACGCATGAGTCCTACCATGTAGCTAAATCGCCGCCAGTAAATTGTAGTAATCACGCCGGTAGAGTGGTGAAGAAAGCTTTATTCCTGGCTACATAGTAAGTGGAGCCATCAGACCCAACAGCTCCAGCAAGGACAGCTCCAAACACAGTGTAGCATGAACATTCTTACATCCACTAGGAAACACTAACATTCTACAATTAACTGAATCTCTTAAGTTAAAGGGACCTGTACAAATACAGTTTGCAGAGTACTACATATTGTATGTTGGATTTTTGTTGGATTTGGTCTTGTTGTTTCAGATAAAGTTTTGCTTATTTTTCTAAACTGGTGTGGTGTCCATTTGTAGTATTTTCACTGTGTTACTGTAAGCATGCACAAATGCTTTACACACTGCCTCTAAGATAAGCCTGTCTGCTTGTGCCAAGCTACCAAGGGGGTGAGCAGGGGTTATTTTAGAAGTGTACCACCCTTACCTTGACTAGGAAGAAGGGTCCCTACATGGACAAAGGTGCAAACCATTGCCAACTAGAGACCCCCATTTCGAACAATGACCAAACATTTTTGGCCCCTGGGAAAACATTTGCAAGTACCCATGGTCTATTGTAATTGAGATTACATGCAAATGTGTGTGAATGAGACTAATAGCTGTTAAAACATTGACATTGCAAAAGGTAAAAAAAATGCAGGTGAGCGGGTGGATTGTGTGTGGGGGGTTGGTGTAGTGAAGGTGATACAAAAAAATAGATGCGTTAGAGAAGTAACTTATTTTTAATTAGAAAGTCATATTTTTGGCACGCCACTTCCTGCATCATGTCCATGTGGGATCTTTTGTTGGCTTGTGTGTGGCTCAGTCGTCCTTGTGTATTTCCTAGTTCACCCAACTCAACCATTTGCACAGTTTGAATGCCAGGGAAAAGCTGCATCACAAAAGGTGTAACACAAAATGCATATTTATAGACCAGTTTAGCGTAATGGATGCTAATAGTGAAGCACATGGGCACATGCCTGTTTTGCCTAAACTGGAACCCGGGTAACGTTTTGGTCGCTTTTCCTATTGGAGTCTCTGGAACAGTCACATTCATTGTTTGTAACTTTTAGAGCCTTTGCTAACTATCTTGTCTTCAATTGCAGGTTTGCAGTCTGTAAGGTATTTGGATTTGAATGGTCAGTCATGAGTACCCACAAAGACAAGGTAATTCTGTTTACGTTCCTCCTTGGATCGGGGTAGCTGGGCAAATAGATTCACAATCTGCACCCTTTTTCTTTTGCAGGTGTGTGATACTGTACTACAGATATAATTGTATAGGCACATGTGAGTACAAGCAGAACAAACAGGTAATTGTTTGGTGTAATTAGACTGGTGCATCTTGTACATTGTACTATAACATACCTTACCCATGTTTTGTTCCGTTATAGATTTCCCAGACAGGACCACACACATTTGAACGGGCATACATGAGTATAAGCAGAACAGGTAATCGTTTTGTAGAGTTAAACTGGTGTATCTTGTACATTGTAGTATAACACAATAGCTTACCTATATTTTCTTCCTTTGCAGGTTTCCCAGACAGTACCGCACATATTTGAATGGGAATACTTGAGTGCAAGCAAAACAGGTAATTGTTTGGTAGAGTTAAACTGGTGCATCTTGTACATTGTAGTATAAAAACATACCTTACCCATGTTTTATTCTGTTGCAGGTTTCGCAGACAGTACCACACACACACTTGAACGGGTGTATGTGAGTACAAGCACAACATCAGGTAATTGCTTTAGTAGAGTTCCCTTGTGGTGCACATGGTATATTGCTGTATCACAATTTGCTGTAACAATCTTTACTTCTATTGCAGACTGTACGGACAGTGCTACATATAAGTTTGGAAAGGCAGGAACATAAAAATCCAGGTAATTACACTCCATGTTTTGCTGGTGATGCCTCAGTACTATATGACAGATTGCATTCATGAGCATAGGCATCAACTTTAGCCATGTTCCTTTATTTTGCAGGCTGTGTGGCACAGCAGGGTATAACCGGTGAGCACAAAAATGTTCAAGTGCAAAGCTGCAACTTCTGCAGAGTGCGGTGCCTCACCACAAAGGAAGAAATGTTGCCTTGTATTCAAGGAAGAGTGGATGAGAAGAAATTGTGGAGGCTGAGACACAGAAATCACAAAGCAAGGTTTGCGTTCAACTCAGAGTTGAACGCAAACCTTGCTTTGTCCAGACGTGGGCTTGGTTTGCAAAGCATGTGCCCAAGCCAAGATTGTTGCAGACTTTTCTACAGGGAAGAAATGGAGTAATGGCTGGAAAATGGATTGCATGAAACGCCATCTAATTAGCAAAGTGCACGAGTCTGCCTTGGTGATATTGAGAAACAGAAGTGCTGCTGCCAGGTTTGGTTACGGAGTGTGGACAATGCTGACAGAAACTGCCATTGACAAAGCAAACAGAATGGAGGTGGTTGAACGACAAAGATCCCTGCCTTAGGAGATAAAGGTTCTCCTCAACAACGTGTTACTGGCAGTCAAGATGAATACTTCAATGTTGTTTGTCTATGACATCCATGACCATCTAGCTTTGTATGTGAAGATACCAGACAGCTGGAGGAGCAAGAACTATGCCTTTGAGTTCCTAGAGGCCATCAATAGCGTGATACACTTTGAAGCTATGTCCGAACTTTGTAACGCTTTGTATCACACATTGATAATTGATGAGAGCACAGATATTTCTGTTACAAAAATGCTCATCCTGTACTTCAAGTTCGACCTGTCACATCAAGAGAGCACAAAACGCTGTTTGGGGGCCTAGTGAAGGTGACTGGTTGTAATGCTGAGGCTATCACTACTGCTGTGAAAGACTTCTATGCTGCCAATGAACTGGACCTTATGAAAATGGTCATGTTGGCATCCGATGATGCGTCTGTGATACTGGGTAAGAATAATGGTGTTGCTACTCACCTTAAGCAATCCATTCCTCATCTAGTTGAGCAGCATTGTGTTGCCCATCGAAATGATTTGGGAGTTGATGATGCCTGGACGAGGGCTCCGATGATTAAAGATATAGAGACATTAGTGAGGACTGTCGGCACTCCTGCAAGGAAGTCCAAGCTGGATGAAATCACATAGTCATAGAATCTGAGGTGGTCTCCTTTCGACCACTGAATGAAGCCCAATGGCTTGCAAGGCATTTTGCAGTTGGTGCACTAATTCGTAATTACGAGGCTGTTCTTAGGTACCTTGAGCATGAGAAAGTTGAGGAGAATGATCCAGTTGCTAAATATTGTTACAGAAAGCTATCATACTCAAACTACCATATTTCCCTTGCAGTACTTAATGACATTCTGGGCAAATTTGTATCTTTGTGCAAACTGTTCAAAAAAAGTTCTTTAACTACTGTTGAAGCAGTACAGTATGCAAGAGCAGAATTTGGCCAAATTAAGGAACAGGGGCTGATTGATGTCAATACCATATCTTGCCACAGCTGACAAATTGCACATTTACTATGATTACCCCAACAATGCAAGCAGGCTCCAAGGCCTCTAACAGAACAGAATAACCTGATGAAGTTGCAATGTGTGGCAGTAACCATCCAAACAAGACAAGGGAGATGTTTGCCTAACATCTCATCACCTCAAGAACATAGAAATGGTCAATGTGTGAAACCTCCATGTCAAATGCCAAGCTCAAACATATCTGTATATACGCAATCACTGAATATGGTGCAATGGAGATCTAGGGTATGAAATTAACTGAATGTTCAGATTACTGTATCCCTGCCTTGAAGGGAGTAGGCTGCAAATTACAATACCACACACTTCAAACCAAAGCTCTCATGGCACCAAACAAACATAACAAGTCATCACAACACTCCCCAGAAGAGCTTGCTTGTGTCTTCCATCCAGACATCTATTCATTCATCCACTCATCCATCCATCTAGCTGTTGATATCCACTATTTTCTCCTAAAATTGTCATTCATTCATACTTTCATTAATCATTTAATCTTTCACCATTTCCATATCCAAACCCTTACATCCTTCTCCAAACAAATCTATCTATCTATCTATCTATCTATCTATCTATCTATCTATCTATCCATCTACCCATTCATCCATCCATCCATTCACCCTTTTACTCAGCCATCTCTCCATCCTTTCACTCACTCACTCACACACCCTTTCCTGTTAATAATGAGTCTGTATTTGAGGAGTTCCATAAATAAGAGGTCCATTAAGCATACAACCCAACTGTAGCTGCTAAAACAGGAGGCTGATATTGCCCCTGCTTGCCCTCAGGATAGAACTCCATAGTTGTGAGTTCCACCAACTCTGGTACATGCCCAAAGTGGAACTGGGAATATGGATGTGTGATATTACCTAGGACTGTTTTGAGGATGATTGCGGTCTGCTTAGCCCAGGATGGTCACAAACACACCTGCCCTCATAATAGATTTACACTATTGCCTTTACCAGGATTAAGACCGAGCTAACATGGTGTTGGCACCATGTTCTGTAATGGACAGTAGTAGTGCAAATTAGCATTCAACCCTGGGTCACTGCACTGAAGCCTACTGGAACACACACCTACTCAAAAGGCCTGTATCTGGGTGTTACACTCACCCCGCCCAACTTCATGTTCATCATAACAAGTGTGCTTGATACAAACATGTGCAGAATATAGGTGCCTGTGCAAGACATACACAGCACTTAGGATCAAATGTGGAACAGTGAGCACATGTTAAATGTGTGTGTGCTGGTAGTGTGTGTTCAACTTCACACACTCTAGTACAGTCCAAAAGGAGTGTAGACAAACAGTGCGTGGTGACTGAGTGTGTGTGCTGCATGTCATAATGCTGGTGATATCTGGATACATTTGGTCACACTATTGCTCCCCCAATGTCCTGTGACTGTAAACAGAGGGGCATAATTTGAGCATGGCCACACAGTGCAGTACAACAAGTCATCCTACTACGCTGCTGTGTGTGAAACCAAAGGGCTGGAATGTGTTGTATCTAATAGAATAGTAAGCATTACTGCCTTTTCCCCTGCATCTGTACCATTTTAACTGCCAAGGGCCAACACATGCACTCTTGCACCATGGTGCAAGGGTGCCTCTGTTGCATGCAGGAAAGTAGTTGTGCATCAAGGTACACATTTCTGCAAAGCAAAATATGCTGTGAGGCATATTCCCTCATCTACGTGTGCTTCAGAATGCAGCATACATTGATAGATGAAGTAACAAGCTGAATTAAAGGTATAACTCCTTGTTACGCCACTCCTGGGAAGAGTATACCTTCTGATGTATTCCCAGGATTACCTGGTTATGCAAGTCTGGGAACACAGCAAAAACCATGGGAGGTACATTGGTACACCAATGCAATGGTCATGGAACCTCTCTCTGGTGCAGAGTACACCACTGCAGTGATTAGTTATGCATTGTGTAACTCAAGATGAATGACCCCTCACTGCACTATGCAAGGTGGCCTTGAGTGACTGAACAAATAACATAATAGATTTGCATAGCACATGTACCATGTTGTGTTGAGCAAGCGCCACAAAATTCAGCTCATACATATACTCGTGAGTGCAGAAGTTTTTGCCTTGCCTAGCTTTGAGTGTAAGACATGGCTGTCTGACAAAAACATTGATATTTGGACTCACACCAGATGGATTTTCAAAGTCCAGTAAATTTGCCAGCTGGGTGGGACATACACAGGAGTATGGGTGAGCCAGTGTGACTCTCTGTCCCGCCTTAAGTGTGTGCTGCATCTGTGACACTTCACAAGGAAGGATTCCTCACACATTGCAGGAATAGAGAGCCTAGGCAGAATAGGGAACATGATAGAGTGGGCCATAGGCCCCAGGAACCATGTTTACATGCACATATGACTGTGGGGGGCATGCAGGTGTGTAAGCTGGTAATAGCTGTGACAACTGATGTGTGATGATACAGCTCATTTTCCCTGCTATGCTGTGCTGGCAAGCTGCCTGCTGTTCCCCTGGCTTGGTGATAAGGACTACACATGCATTCCTTGGATCCAGATTGACTCCACTGTCAATCTTCTGGCCCAACTGTCATGAGGTCGCATGCCCATGAAAGACTTCCAGCCACCCAGATACACCACCTGGACACTGCCCTCTGTCACACAGACCTGCCAAGTGCTGCAACCCCAGTCCTGGCCCAATGTAAGTGGGCCCAATGTGTGTGATCCAGCATTACACAGACCTCCACAGTTGCACCTACACATTAGGCCAGTTGCGTGGGTCACAACCTGTTGCACGGAGCATTGCACCACTTGCGCTAGTCAGAAGATCCACTGCACAGTGCAGGCTTCATGCATTTGGCCATTTGAGTAGCGATAAACCATAAAACAGCAGCACAAATATCTGAAATGAACGGGAAACACAGGGAATTATGCAATGGTGTGGCAGGCTGCATGCTAGGAAGTGTGAAAGTTAGTTTCACTTTCTCTTATAGTCTGTTAGTTTGTGCTGGGGTAGGAGGTGTTTTGAAGAGTGGCTGGTGGATTGGTGTGAAATATGGTCTTGTCGGTGTCTGCTCTGTCCCTGTCTTGTGCAAATTGTGTGTTTTTTTGTGTAGTGTAATTGTAAATTGTATCTGTATTGTCATTGTTTTGCCGGGTGTTTGTTCATTTAGGGGTTTAATATTTTAGTGGTAGGGGTTAGGTTAAGGAGTGTTTGTTGGGGGTTTAGTGGGTCTAGAGTGGTTTTGGCCATGTCGGGAAAGGGTGAAAAACTTCTCCAAGGGAGATTTTGGGGACCTGCTATGGCTCCTGGTCCATTACGTTCCTAACATGATGGCATTGGGGGGTAGGGCCTACCAGGGATACCCTAGAAAGGAATGGAAGGAGCGTTGGGAGAGGGTGCGTTGACACATATTCAAGGTGTTTGGGGTAGAGCGCACCATCCACCAGCTGAAACATCGATGGGCTGATGTTGTGTCCCAAGAGGCAGACCTTGGATTGGAGATTGGCGGCCCCGTATATATGTATGTACCATCTGCATGTGGTTGTATAACTATCAAATTAAACAAAAAATGTAAACATGTCAGGGGCAGATCATTAAATGTTGTGGTTACAAAAACCCAGTGTAAATCTGTGCAATTGCTATACCCTCCCCCAGGGGACTGTTCAAGGTGTTCTGGGTTTTTTATTTAAATTTTACATGCATGCATTTTTAAACATGACCTGATTTCACATATGTGCTTGTGCAGGGCATGATCCAAACATTTTTTAACCCTGCACAGGTGATGTGTAAAGAGAATGTAATATTCAATCTCCTACAATGTTAACCTTCTTATGTGTGCTGCATTGTTCAGTACATGTAGACAGATTAACATGCCCCTGTTAATTGTGTTTCTTCAGGAAAGTGGCCCTTTCAGGACAGAAAATTCAACCCACCTTCCAAGGAATGCACCCTTGCACCATGTTGCAAGGTGGCATGCTTTGCTGCTAGTCAGCACTCTGTGCACCAGTGACATGAATAGTCTGATATGGTCCTTACATGTTACAAACAGTGTATACCTGTCCTTTTCCATCCCGGCACTACTTTAGCCTGCCTATTGCCAATGGATTTTACCCCTTGTGTCATGGTTCATGGGGGGCTGGGATGGTGCTGGCTAGCAGTACACAAAACATCACATGCCTCAGGCATGCTTCAGGCATGGTATGTGAGATATTTCTGAGTGTCAACAACCAGCCACCTCTGCCATGTAAAGTAACTTGCTGCATCTCATATGTACAGACAATGTTTACATATGTGTGCCCAGTTGTAGATGGACCTGCACCATACACCAGGGGAGAAGTTGAGACCTTCCGGGATCCCAACGCTACCAGTAAGTGTAAAAAAATACATGGTTGTAGCTTTGTAAGGTTTGTGTGTGATCAATGATAGTTGTAACATTGTGACATGTATGAGGATGCATCAATCACCTGTAACCAAATTACTCTCAGTGTACAAACTCAACTGAACTTGCACACAGAATAATGTTAAATGTACAAGGACGTATGTCAATGTGCATATAGGGGCAATGCATACAGACCCACAGGAATCATGCATGTTTACATGCTGTGGTGATGTTTGCCCACCTACTGTTTGGATGCTTATGAAACATGTACCATCATCTGGCACTATATCTGCAGATGGTCAAAACATTCAAAAGTTGACACCAAACACATGGCACAAACATCACAAACAATGGTTTAACGGATGTTGCTTCAAAGTGGAATGAGCTACGCTGAGCTTGTCTGGACACCGTTTGGTTGCCTATGTCCATATCTGAGTATGACACTGGTGCTGATGACATGGAACACATTACCCAGACAGCGTTACCAAGACTAAACATTATGGTCTCAGATAATCTAATTTAGAGTAAGTGTGTGTCCAAATGCCACATATATTGTTTAATTTTGCATCATACAATGCTCATACATGCTGCATACGTTAAACCTCTCCTGCAACATAAGGTCAGTGTCAAAGAATATAGGCGTGGTCAGACATTCATGCTGATCAACAGACACTTAAAATGTTTGGTAACCCACACCTGTTTCTGTAACTGTGA
Organism: Calotriton arnoldi; assembly: GCA_963921515.1. Classification (NCBI taxonomy): domain Eukaryota; kingdom Metazoa; phylum Chordata; class Amphibia; order Caudata; family Salamandridae; genus Calotriton; species Calotriton arnoldi. The sequence goes on from CAWUFW010006807.1 coordinate 325,681, forward strand.
GAATTCAAAATCCAAAAAGTCAAATCTTGTATGACCGTGCTATTGCTCTTTCTTTCACATGTTTGGCCCCTTTTGTTACCCCTTGGTTCACACGCCACAGTTGTGTCAATGTATCTTCTATTTTGCAGGATTCATTATTGGGAAAAAGTGGCACAAAGACCAATTTAATCTGGCCAGCTGGCACCCCACCCCACATAGCTGCCTAATTTCCTTAAACTGCTTAAGGCCTGGTTGAGTTTGTCACAGGTGGTACTCTGTTGCAACGGAATACCATTTTCATTGAACTTTTAGCCTGCATGCCCAATTAAGGGCTGGATGGACAAACAGTTTGTTGACGATGGAGCATACTCCAGCTCCGTCGCTGACAATACTCCTCCAACAGCCCAATGGAAAACAGGCCATCGGAGTAAGCCATCTGACTGCCGAATTTGGAGACAGCAGTCAGATTACTTATTTTTGCTGATCATCATAACCAGGTAAAACCTTGTGGTGAGGGATAGTAAAAATTCTAAAATTATCTCCACAACATAGGAGAAAGCTCCCATGGTGTCGAGGCCATTAAGTGTACATTTAAAAAAAAATCTCCAGCTTTGGGAGTTTGTTTTTGAAAAGTTTAAATGTTTCAAAAGAGTGGTGTAAATATTTGTCTCTAATGACGGACACACACCAAACTTTCAATGGCTTTGTATGAACTGCTGTCATAGTGGTTCATACATATCTGTAGAGTTCATCACCAGGTCAGCAGTGAACTGCTTTTACTCCATCCGTCAGATTCTAAATCAGGCACTTGGTTGTGACATTTCAATCGTGTTAGTGTACCTATGAGTGACATTCAACTGCCAAATGGTTGTCACTTAGAGTGACACTTTCTCATGAGTAAACACAAGCAATAACATCCGTAGAAAGAGACAAATATTAGAAATAACACACCCTTTTGAGCAATGAGACGCTGAAAAATTATCTTGAAACTACTGCAAAACCAAAAAAATGGAAGATCACCAACCTACTTGATTTGAAACAGTAAATCTCTTTGTACATTTTGCGGAAGTCTATCATACACTGTGTGTAAAAGAATTTTAAAATAATCGCTTGGATATTCAATGTGCTTTCAGTCACAGGCTGTGACCTTGCAGCAGTATAAAAAGACAAGCCAGTAACCATACCACCGAACCTTCCAGGATTCAAGGGTCACACACCCAGACATGTGTAGTGATTACATGAATCAATGTGGTTTCATAATGTAAAGGAGTGTATTTCCTAGCAATTACTTTAGCTTGCATGTTAAGTGTGTGCCAATATTTTATATGGAGTCATCTGAAGGTGAAGACAAACAAAATAGTGTCGGAATAATAACATTTGTCCTTTGTAACCACATCTTTTTTCCCACCCCATTCTTACACTGCCCTCAATGAAGCTCTTACGTTTGTGGAGTGCTCACCTCTTCTGGCCTCACCTGTGGTAACCAGAAGTGACTGCCAGGCTGAGCCAGAAGAGAGCGTCTTAAAATCCAGTGTGCTGGACTGGATGGCAGGCTATGCTGCCTGTGCTGAGGTTGGAAACTGAGGGCTTGCCAGGCAACCCTGCTCCTGGCCTTGAAGGATGATGGTCACTGCCTTTCACTTTCACTATGTGCTGTGACTGAGGAGGCCAGTTGCCTGTGCAGCTAGACTCTTTAGTTGCTGAGGCGTGGTCACACTTGCAGTCTCTAGTGTCTTGTAGCTAGAACAAAGAATTAACTCGCAGGGTCATTCGGCTGACCTCCTGCTTGGGCTACATGGATACAACAAGCTCCAGGAGGCCTTTTTCTGCATTCCCCAGCTGACCAGTTGCAATGGGACGTGCTCAGGACACTCCTGCTGGCCTCTGCTGGATCGAATCTTGACCCCCAAGTGCTGTCCCTAAGGTCCTGTACAATTGGCTAGTGTCAGAGTGTACTCCTTCTGATGTTTTCTAAAACCTGGGACACAGAAACAGTTTGCCTACAATTTTGCTTTGACAATCAACAGGGGATTGGGACCAACCAGCCAAGTCGATCTGATGAAGCTGCATCGCCAGTGGGCCAAAGGTCAAGTTACTTCCACTACATTCTTCTCCACATGGCAAATCTGAACTAGTGGGACCTTGTGGGGAATGTGTTCGGCTTCGTAGAGGCCTTTTCGGCTGCAGACTGCAGCCTTGCCCTCCTGGAAGAATCTGAGTTCTAAAAATGTGACTAAATCCGAAGAAAGAAGTCTTCACCGTGCAAATGCACGAAAAGTATCTGGCCAGCAAGGGACCTTCTAGGGCACGAGATTCAAATTTTAGCTGCTTTGAACTTTCCTGCCAAAAGTCAATGGCTTCACCAAGACCTCATCTGGTGGCCATCCAATGACAAGGATTCCTCTTCAGCCACAACCCATGGCCTACAGCCTTGCCCCGCTGAGGATTTTTGACTGCCATTTCAGGAACTAAGGGCCTGATTATGAGTTTGGTGGTCCGACCAACTATTATGGTGGCAGTGAGCCTGCTACAAGATTGCCTCCACTGCCAGGATCCAGGATCCCACTGCGGTGGGGAAAGCAGGCAGGAATTGTGGCGGTGCCAATGCCGGCACCACCGAGCAGATTACGACCTGCCTTTCCACCAAGCGATTCATGACTGGGACCCCACCATGAAATGCTTTTGGGAAAGGCATGAAAAGGGGCCCCATGGCAAATATGCCTATGGTGGCGTGTGCGGGTGGCCCAGGACATGCCCCGCCAAAAGTGCAGGGTCATGCGTGCACTGTGTGGCGTGCATGACATGGTGCATGCCACACAGTGCACGGATGTGCTGGAGTCACTGTCATGGCCCCGGGATGCTTTTTAGGCTCTCCTCTGGGCCTAACATTCCCGCTACTGTGACACCACTGCCTCTGCACTGCCAGCCCAGGATTACTATCATAATCCGGCAGGTGGGATCCCACGAGCTTGGCAGTCTTCCTGGGACTGGCGGTCTTCCTGTGACCGCCAAGGCTGCGGTTCTCCAGGAAGACCATCAAACTTGAAATCAGTCCCTAAGTCAGAAGTAAAATTTCACCATGATGAACCTGGTCCTTTTATATGGCACACACTCTATGGCTGTCGGCCTTAACCTTTGACTTTGCCCCAGTCAAGTACAACCAAATTACCATAGTTGGTGCCTAAAGCATTTTGGTGCTTTTTATTTGAACCTTCAGTTTTAAAAATTCATAACTACAGTTTCTCTGATTGGATTTTTGTAGATTTGGTGGAATTTTATTTATTAAAATGTCCTCAATTATTTTTTCATTGGTTTGGGGTATTTCTTGTGTTGTATTTTAACTCTATCACTGTTTGAGTATTGCATAAATAACTTACACACTGCCTCAAACTTAAGCCTAACTGCTTTGGGCCAAGCAATGACAGGCTTAAGCACAGGTTTATCTTTTGGGTTTTTTGGTTCACCCTGACAAGGATGATGATGATTATTTGAGGTGGGTTCTCTCCTCCCTTAGCTAATGCTCCAATCTCTTACACGAGTGTTCTGGTCTTACACACAAAACACATGAAACACAACACACACACCCTCCAGGGAATACAAAGGGAATTAGTTTTGGGGACAGGTTGCTAGGTCGCCTCTCCACAAGGAATGCATGGAAAATGGCCTATGCTATCAATCAATGGCCACTATCAGCCCTTCACTTGCTAACCTGGGAATCGGCGGCAGTAGTGACTGTTGACAATGTGACTCTTCTTTAGAACGTCAAGTTAAATCATTGCTGTTTAATAATGTTTGCATGTCGACTCTTAATCAGAGCTAGTGATGCATTTTTCAATAAACGCCCGTAAAATAAACATTTCAATATCAACAGCACCTGGGTTTATTAAGGGTGTTCCTGTTTTTCAAAGCCTGGCAGCAGCAGGTTTTTCCTCATTACAGCGAAAGTCTCTGCCACGTGCTCATCCATTGCCAATTTATTGTATTGCATTCAAAGGTCTTTGACAGAAACCCAGTTTGGACGCAGAATGCCTAATGCCTCTGGCCAGTAATGTTCAGTAGAGTGACACCAAGGGTCATATCTACAAGAACCTAATGCTGCCGTAGCGTCACTTTTTTGGCGTTACAGCAGCTTTTTTTGTCGCCTTATTTAATAGTTGCCGCTAACTGCAGTTAGCAGCACTTTTCCTGCGTAAACGTGAATTTTCAAGATCGCCACTTCTGTTAGCGGGACTTAACGAAAATGAGTTGCAAGGTAGGCTTTCCTATGAAAAAACTGCTGCTAAACACACTTCACAACATTTACAAGGAAGTTTCCATACGTCAATAACCCCCCAAAACTGCCGCTAAGTCCAATTAGCAGCAGTTTTCTAACCTGAAGACTTACCTGGTTTTAAACTGGTACAAACACACCTGTACACAAGGAAGACAATCCTAGACCCTCATTGGCAACCTCAACTATGCCATGGAACTACTGCTATTGCAAATTGGAGCCCAAGAAGACCACCACCACCTCCGAGCCAGCGCCGCAGAAGATAGCGGGTCTACTGCCAATGGATCACCCTCATACACCTCTGGCCAGAGAAGGTGATAGCTCATTTCAGGCTAAAAATGTCCTTCATCCTACGCCTACTGATGTGTTGTATTTTGCTCAATATTTGCGTAAGCACCAACACACCTCTGCCAGAAGACCTGGAAGAGCTGGACAATCAGGAGGATGGGAAGGATGAAGAAGTCAATGCAAGCCACACCACAGCTTTTGCAGCTGCAACAGCAAGGAGGGATGCCATCATACAGAACTTTTTTTCCTAATGCCAACTTGAAAATGTCTTGTTACAAACATTTCTTTGAACCAAAGGTTCCACCTTGTGATTTTGCACAATAAAATATCACTTCAGCAATGTCTTGCATGCCTGGTTTGTGACTTGTGAAGGGGAACAATCATGTAAAGTTATGTTATCAAAACAACAGTGTCACATAGATCACTCACCTAGCACGGGATATGACACCAACAAAAGAAAGACTGGGAATAGAAAAATGTTTTGGGCATCTGAAATTATGACTGCGTATGGTTTCTCATTGAGAATTAAAAAGTGCATGTTGTGTGTTCTCAGGAGCACAATCAGGTCCGTTTTCACACAAGAGCATAGTACAAGATACAATGTGTGTCTGATGTATCATTGTAGCTGGGGCTACACAGTTCTAATCCATTCTAAAAAAAAAATAACACAGCATCTCTGTGTATTCTGTGCAACAGGAAAAAAGGTAACTGACAAAAGTCACAAAGATACATGACAATGGTGGACTGGATCAACTTCCAGGTGTGGAGGATTGAAGATTCAAGGGATAGTAGAGCCAGACTAACGGATGTATCAATACAGTGAAGGGAATGCTTTCAACACCAAGCATACCCATTCATTCAACATAGGCAAAGTGACACTAACCCCCTAGATGACACATGTGTCACTGTAATGACAAATAAGCACATGTCTTGCATCACCAACACTGTGCATGATTCATCCTTCAACACTGCACTGATCTAACAATGCTATAGTTTCATACACCCAAACAATGACACATAGGTCAGCCATGGGACAACTGGCAAGGCATCAGCAATCAACAACGTGTATGTAGGACTATAGACATGGCAACGCAATGGCCAGAAAGTGTTGAAGTAACATGCACAACAACTTGAGTGTGGCATGGCAATGAATGTGGAGAAATGGCTATATCCTCATCCCATCACACTTACTCTGTGTTGACACCCCCAAGACAGAGAACCGACATACACATGAGTGAAGTGCAACAGGGAAACCAATAAGTACAGCCAAAACATGCAAGTAACATACAACCAATTACATTAGGAATGTTCATTGTATTAGGTAAGACGGACTACAAAAAACATGGTAGCACCATGAAGTTGCATCACCTCTCTCTGGATGGCTACTACAAGTTTACAAATGCCAATTGCATTATGTGTGTAATCTAAGTATTAATCACAACTACACCATGCAAAATAGTCCCACATATGCATGCACAGTTGAACACAAATACAACCATGCATCTAAAATGAAATGGCAATGTCACATATGGTTATATCTCTCAAGGAATGTAAAAAATACTCTTGGAAAAACATTGTTGCGCTAAATGGCCAGGCACCATGTATGGCATGCGTTGCAGTCCAGTGTGGCTAACCAGCCCCTCTCCTCCAGTCAGGTGTATGCTAGACAGAAATCTCCATCCGGATAGCACCAAGGGAAATCCACGTACACCCAAGAGCTCAATAACATGGGCTGAGGAAAGGCTGCACCACCCGTTTGCCTCCTAGATGCCAGATTTGGCAAGCAGATTCCATGTTCCACATTCCCCATGGAAATCTGGGTGGTAGAAGCAGTGTCCCCATGGCTTTTGGGCAGATACCACCCCTGGGCCTCCTCCGCTTCACACCCAACCATCTCCCAACCTGGACATCGACACCAGGCCTCAAACCGCACCGCCCTCTCCGAATCAGTGACTCAGCCTGCTGGATCCTCTGTCAGTCCAGATTTCACAATCCTGGATACAGCAGTGTACTCCGAGTATGCAGGGGAACCTACAGATGTAGGAGATGCAACTGGCCCCTCTTAGTTGCCTAATCAAGGTCCCGTGCCACACAAGATTTATCCAGGTCAGGGGCCTCACCCTCCACAGCAAATGGGCAGAACAACCTCCTCTGGTATGATGATGTTGAGAGGCACAGCACAAAATAGGATGTGTCCCTTGTTACCCCAATGTAGTGTTGGTGCGTGCCATGCAATGCAGACTAACCTTTGTTTCTGATCAGGAGCATCTCGAATGATCACCACTACAAGGTGCACCATGCGGTCTTCTAATGTCAGCAATCTGTCTACATCTGACATGCCAGACTTTGCCACCAGGTAAGAGTCATTGCTGATGCATCCATGTCTATAGCCCGGGCCCACAGGCTCATGCATGACGCAGGCACCACCTTCAACATCAGTCTGCAGTAACTCTGCAGTACCTGTGTCTACCACTCCGGGTCTCATACAAAAGCCCAGCGTGGTCTCAAGTCCATGGGGACGGTCTGCAATTACAGGCATTGGATGCCATGCTGTTGCAAGGAGTGCACTGTTTAAAGTGCTACATTGCTGTTTCCAGCCAACAATGTCCTGTTCACCTTTGACTCTGGGTCTACAAAATGTTTGTACATGGCTTTGTGGGGCTTGTTGACCTCTGCATAACTTGGCCATGGCTGCTCCATTCTGCATTCTGGTGCATACATTTCTTAATACCTCATCAGAGGTGTCTCTGTAAGCTCTTGTAGCCTTTAGAGGCTGAAAAGTGACCAAGGGGTTACTTACAACAAATACTTTGTCCGCTATCTGTTCAGCCGTCATATCACTTTCTCTTAAACTTCAAGGTGGGTATCGCTGTCACGCAAGACTGATGGGCAATTGTGTCTGACACAGGATGATCCTTACTCCATGTAACGACCTATTGTACATACGTTGCTAACATGACAATGGATCTGGTCGATAGACGCAGTACAAAAATATTTGCCGCTTTTCAGCCTCTAAAATGCATAGCAGAACTTCTTGAAATCATGCCCATGAGTGCCTTTTCACAGCCCGTCGTAAATGTGCACATCTTTGCCTCCAGCTAAGCAAATACTGAAATGTGAATCTGTAGTCAGGCCCTCGCATTGCATGCTGCATCATAAATCTTCCATACCAGTAGTGACTGAATGTTTTTCAAGTTCATGTGTGTTGAAAGCCCATTAAACTGATACAGACATCACAGCAATGTGTGATGTAACATTCTCATATGTAGTCACACATACAACCAATGCTAACCTTTATGACTACCACTGATGCATGCATTTTCTAACACACATGACTAGGTATGGATAGGCATCAATGTGAGGAACCAGTGCTTGTTGACAGCTCTGGTTTACTGATATTATGGCATATCAGATTGACTAGAGTCACCTACACAACACAGATCACATCCCATAGCCACATGGTGTTGTTAGGCATGCTAAATTCTGCAGCATGGTGCATTTGCTGATTAACTAGCACTTTGCAGCAGAAATGAGCCTGCTATTTCATGTAAACGATAATATTTTTCATAACCACCATGGAAAACACTTCAAAATACATGTTTCTACAAGGAAAGATTCCCGCTTACCCCTTAGCAGCAAAATCTTTGTTGCAAAGTCCAGAAACAGGACACAAACACCCCCAGAAGTGATATCAGTCTGTATCCTGTTCCATGGAGGAGTACTGTACACTTTCACTTTCTCTTTTAACCACACTGTTAGTGTCTGTTGAGAGTTGTGGAGGTGTTGAGAGGTGTCTGCTATTGGTGTGTAAGAGAGTGGTTCTGTGTCTAGTCGACTGTCCCTACTGTCCCTGTTGAGTCCTGTGTCTTTGTCCTGACGTGTTTTTTGCATCTTCGTGATTATCTTGTCAGGTGTTTGTCTTAGGGGTATATTTGTAGTTTTTACTGTTATTTTATTTCACATTAGTATAGTTAGTAGTGTTTTTAGAGATGTTGGGTCAGGGTAGGGAGGGCAGGATGTCAGAGGGGTATTGGGGGACTTCCTCTGGCTCATGAAGTTCTTTTTGACATGGATGGTGGAGAGTGGGGGACGGGTCCTCCAGGGCTATGATGTGAAGATCAGGAAGGTGAGGTAGGATCACATCCGCAAACCACATGATGCAAATCTTCGGTGTGGACAGGACTGTCCACCAGTGGAAGCACCAATGGCAGAATTGTGTCAGGCGTGAAGGAATCCTATTGGATCACCTGGGGATCATTGTTGGCACGCACGGTGGTAAGTAAATGACCAAAGTTGTTTGATATCACAGTGGGTTGTCTTGTTCAACAACTGTAGTTAGAGACACAATGTCATATCCGCAATAGGATGATGCCAAACCCTCTTTTGGTAAACTTAAGGTGAATAGCTCCAAAACAGCCACACTTGCACCATTGTGCAAGTGTGCAAGCATTGATGTCAATGACTGACCATGTGCATGAATGTGAACCCGCTGACACATAAACAATCAGTAAGTGCTGTATCACGTTTCTATGTGTGCTGTGCAATGCAGCATACATAGATAGTGGCCAAAGACATTTGTCTATGAGGACTCACATTGTGCATGAAGGGCCTATGTGAGCTGCACAACACAGCACACATGGAAAAACACATGAGCTGATGGAATTCCTTGTCTACCCCCATAGTGCAAGACTCAGAGTATTTATCAACTGCTCCCAACGTAGGCGCTGGATCATATCTATGCCACCCTTTTAAATATGCTCCACTGCAAGATGATATGGGTGTCATAGTGTACTGCCCATCCCAACACACATTCTCATAGGAACACTTCACACAAATTTCTGGGTGAAAAGCTGTCTTATACGCAAGGTGGGATCTTAACATGTTAAGTGTCCTTACACACCTGTGTTAAAAATGCTAGGCCCATTTGACTACACAACGTCAAGTATATTTACATTGTGGAGGCAAATAGTGACTTGTGAATGTGTCAATCAAGTTGTAGTCACAATATGATCATGTAAACTGGCCGTATTGTCTTGTAGTCCACAAGGCTACAATGGTCATGTCTTGTGTGTCAGACAGTCAAAGCGCATCCCTTCATGTATGCAACTTGAACAGAGACATAACTGTTGCAGTTCGTAAATTTGCATATAGATGACTTCAATGATGTACATGAGACGTGTGAAAAGTAATGTGTAATACAAAATATTTTTTTTCATTCATTTGTCACAGCTGGAAGACTATTGATCACTTAGGGAGATGTTGATGCCTTCATGGACCCACACGCCACTGGTGAGTGCTTTGCTCATACATTTTGGTTGTTTGTGATGACAGAAATTTATCAGGTTAATGGTCCTGTATGTTGTTGAACACAGTATGGCTGTGCATCACATGGACCTCACCTCTAGTGTGATGAGTCAGCATCAAGTTCAGAGTTATGCACATATTCATCAGTTACTGATGGAGAACAGCATTAGCCTTCTTGACTTTAGGTTGCACATCCTCAGTCCCTTCAATCCATCCCTGCACCATACTAGCAACTATACCGCTTATTTCAAAGTTTTTCCTTGTCATAGAGCATATTAGGCAGCATCCCAAACATTTATGCACTCTGCCACAATTGTGCAAGGGGACCAGCTTTGGTGCTAGCCATTGCAAGTGGACACTGTTGTAAATGATAATAAGTGTTTAGCCCTTATCATGGCACATGTGTTGATGAAATGCATTTGCAACATGTTGTAGCATATTGGAAAAATAATTGGATAGACAATACCCCACAACATTCTTTACAAAGTGTGCCAATGTACAATCCTTATTGTATGATGTTTGTTCCCATGGTATCCACTGTGTCCCTACTTTTCATATTTCATTGGAAGCTGTGGCTGTGGTTACTCATGCCAAGATCAATTCTATATGAAACTGTCACACAATGGGCCATCAATTTCCATCGTATTGTGATATCATGTGTGGATTCCCATCCAATTCACAAAGTAGATATGCCCTCTTGGTACAGTATCATGTGTACATGTCAGCTTTGGTTCATGTTGCATGGCCACAGCGATATTAAATTTGATTGGTTAAGTCTGTATTGACTAATTTAGCCAGTGAATCTTGTGAAGTTATGGTAACACTTTTACTGAGGCCATGTATGCAAAATGTGTGTCACTCCAGCCAATGCAGGTGGGTTTCGCAGTGTACATACTGAAGAGGTAACATTTGAGGGATGTTGTTGATGGCCATGACCAGACATGGAATCCATGTACACCCAGCCCTGAGGTGGCTGTCACTGATGGACAGTTCATTGGAGCAACAGTTGTCATTGACAGGTATTACTCCAAAGAGGCAGTCTCATACCTAGCTGAGAGCTGGGGTATGCGACAAAAATAGATGATTGGCATGAGCCACAATCACAACTTGTTTGAATGAATGAATACAACCTTAAAACATAGTTAAGTCACCAAAATATGTTCCGGTACTGATTTACCATCTTGCTTCAGAACTAATGAATCTTTTCCATGTTGATGCAAATTTCAAGGCCCCTGTCACCACCGCAACGTTACCTTGCACAACATTGTATTGGCGAGACTGGCTTAGCCTTAGTCACAAGCCAGCGTTAAGCCACTTAACGTGGCTTAACGCCAACTCATGCATTAGACACCCTTTCACACTACATTTAGGGTGAAAGGGGTGGGGAATGTTATGCCGCTAAGCACATTCTTTTGTGTGCAGAACCATTTGCACAAGGGCAATGTGAATATGGGGGAGTGCGTAATAGATAAGACCATGGAAAATGTTCTCAAACATGTGCAGGAATGTGAAGTGATCATTTTCTCATCATATTTCATATTCCATTGTGTGCTGCATTGTGCGGCACACATGGAAACAGCTAGAGGCCATTGATTGTTCATGTGCATGAAGGTGAGCCTTCCATCACATAAACTATCTTCTGCTCAATTCAGACACGCTTGCACTATTGTGCAAGGGTGCCTGCCTTGGCGCTAGCATGAAGAGTTTTACACCGGCATAAGTGGAAATGCAGTGCGTCAAAAATATGATGTTGAGATGCTGCTGCCCTGTGCTCCCATAGTGACCTAGCACAGCGTGATGCTGAGCATGCTAACAACACACTCCGAGACTTCCAGGAAAATATGCCCTGTTGCCTTCCAATCATCAGATTTCGGACCTACGTTTACTCAGATGTTTCTAGTAGATGTATACATAATGACTCATGGATGTGTAGCTGTGTTTACACCTCCAACTTGGTGTTGAATTGATAAAATTTGATTTGTCATACTGTTCTACGTGAGTACCACAGTGGTGCTTAGTTGTCTGCCACTATTGCAAACAGTTCCCACTACTGTCTTTGCGTGAATGTCATGACCTGGCTGGGCAGTGGGCCTGTAAAGTTTTCTCCTTGAGGACATTCCCTGTTGGACTCATTCAGAGTCTGTGCCCACGGCCTCATTGAACTCAGCTAATCTTCCACTGCTGTTACTCCACTCTGCCCTTGCTATGTCCCATACGATACATTGACATGTTGGTATCATTATCAGGTTGTGATAAGAATTTTAAATTTCAGTGAACTTATCAGGTCAGATGTACCTAACATTTGATAAAGTGTATATTTCATGTTTTTGTACACTTGTGTTTCTGAGATACATGCTGAAAGGTGTTATTTGTCTCAGAACTTGAATCTTGTCATGCTTTCATTTTTTAACAGACAACATGTCGCCTGATGAGGTGAGGCAGTTCCTTCTGCGGAAGAAACGTTATGTGCATATATGCCGTGTGGCAAAGGGCTACAATTCTATTGCGAGGAGTTACCGGAAAGAGAGTGCATCAGGACGGTGGAAGTCCATTACAGACTCCAGTAAGAAAAGTGGCCAAAAGCGTGGTGGCCTGACTATCTCATCAAGTCAACAGAGGCACACTGATCCATTGCCAGGCCCTTCAGGTGTCCCAATGGGGTGGCACACATCCACAGCCATCTGCTGCTCACAGAACATCCACACCGGCCCAACCTGCTGCAACCACCTCATCTCGGCACCCAGGTGCACCCTCACAACCTGCTCAACAAGGCACATCATCCTGACAACTATGCAACAGACACCATCTCAGCTTCACCCACAGGGACCATAGGTTGCTTTTAAACCTAAATGTGCATGTGGCCAATATTGAATGGGACATTGATGAAATAAAGTCACACCTCCAGGACATTAAGGGGGCCCTGGAGCTCCCCTTCTGAGCCCCTAAATATGACACATGTGCCCCTTGTACAGTCCCCCTATTCCCTTAACCATGTTTTATATTTTTCTGTACTGTAGTTTATTAGTTAGTGGTAAGTGTAGTTTTAGAGTAGGTATAGATTAGTGTCAGGTGTAGATAAGGTTTTAATATTTTCATGCATTTTACATAGTGTTTTGGGTTGATCTCATTTTGACTTGTTGAATAAATAAATAAAATATATATATATATATATATATATATATATATATATATATATATATATATATATATATATATATATATATATATATTATTGCTCCTTTTCCTTAAATGAAAGAAATTCAGCACTCACGGGGCGTATGAAAATATTTATTTTCCAGTATTAACAACAAACGCGTTTCGGCGGTCAGCCTTCCTCGGTGTTACTGGCACACCGGAAGCGACTCTATTTTATTATACATCCTGGTCACTTGTGTATTACAATGGAAAAGGGACTAACGCAATACGCAAAATATAGCGCCATTTTGAAATGTTACACATACATATAAATTTAAATTTAAATTGCGTACACATTGAGTACATAGTTAAATCAATGTAACTATGCAGTTTGGCCCCCTTTTTGGTCACATTTACGTGACGCAGTAAGAGGGGATAATTTTTTGCCGATCCACGGCAAGATAGCCAAACATATGACTGTTATATCCAACTGCAGCCGAAACTAATCAATTCATTGATGAAATTATAAATTGTCATAGTGTGTTTCAATATTTATTGTATATAAATCATGTGTACGCAATTTAAATTTAAATTTATATGTATGTGTAACATTTCAAAATGGCGCTATATTTTGCGTATTGCGTTAGTCCCTTTTCCATTGTAATACACAAGTGACCAGGATGTATAATAAAATAGAGTCGCTTCCGGTGTGCCAGTAACACCGAGGAAGGCTGACCGCCGAAACGCGTTTGTTGTTAATACTGGAAAAATAAATATTTTCATACGCCCCCGTGAGTGCTGAATTTCTTTCATTTAAGGAAAAGGAGCAATAATAATTTGCGGAGTACACAGCCGCACACAAGCACCCGTCCGAGAGTGCTTCCCATGGAGGTGTAAAGTGAGCGTGTGATATATATATATATATATATATATATATATATATATATATTTATATATATCCAACAAAACCTCTGCTCCACATGGAAAAGAGCACGCACATGAGGGTAACAGGGTTTACGGCTTCTTTATTGCATAGGGCCTCCTCCGACCCGGCAGACAAGAGAGACGCGTTTCGGCTGACACAGCAGCCTTTCTCAATCTACTCAGTGCCATTTTTCTTGAACTTAAATACCTGTTTTCAATCATAGACATAGAAGAGTTTCTTAAGTACAAATAATAAAGCATTACATTTCCCTGAAATTGCGTAGACATGCATTGTCATCACTTAGCATACTCAATGTGCTACGTGAACAGTATTGTAAATATCTTTAAAAATGCATAATGGTTCATAATATTCCCATTGAGTGCCCTGCCTAGTGCACAAACAATCCACTGCGCATTGAACAGAAAAAGTTTATGCCTTATTTAGTGCAGAAACCGGTACTCGTTAAAAGTCATAAAATAAAAAACGTCGCGCTGACCCCTTCAGGTAACACTGTTTAAAATTAATCATGCTCCGTTAAAATATGGCAAAAGGGAGACTTGCTGATAATCATCTACTTCCTTCACTGCTTTATTTAAAGCACCCCAGGTCAGAGTCCGTGACGACTAATTTGTGATCTCATAATCATGGTTTTCTATTTCGGGGTTTGGCACAGATAAATCGATAACAATCACCATTAGCGTTCCATATAATAAACGTAATTAGAATGCCAGAGTGAAATGCGGGACTTAAACGCACAACTTATTTGCGATCTCATACAAATATTGAATTAACAGTCATGCTTTCTGATTTCGGGGTTTGGCACAGATGAATAAATAACGATCATCATTAACGTTACATATACTAAACATAATTCAAATGCCAGAATGAATTCAGGACTTCAAAGCACCCCCAATGCGCTAAATCACCTGTTGTTAGTCTCGACATTGCCTGTTCACCCCAGCGGGGACTACTCGTCCCAAGATGCCTCAATGTAATGAGCTATGCGAAATGGCCCCGCCAATTAGTAGGTACCTGAAAGTTCGTGTGCAGACTCTTTTCAACGGCGTTATTGGGCAGATACTCTTTTCAACGGCGTTATTGGGCAGATAAATGTCACGGCATGTTTAATCACCTGTTATTAGTTTCAGCATTGCCTGATCATCCCGGCATGGACAACTCGTCCCATGATGCCTCAGTGTAAAGACCTGCACTATGCTGAATGGCCCGCCAGTTTGTAGGCACCTAAAAGTTTGTTTGCTGGCTCATTTCAGCGGCGTTGTTAAATAGACCAATGTCACGGCATATTTAAAAGTCCAATAAAGTGCAAACAAATACCCAGGATCAATGTTATGTTATGTTATGTTATAGGCATTTATAAAGCGCAAGCGGTTACCCAAAGGTGTCCTGGCGCTAGCTGCTCTCAATCTGGGCATTGGGGTGGAGGGCATCTTTACAAGGTAAAGAGCCATGTCTTCAGTTCCTTCCTGAAGGTTAGGATATTAGTTGTGCTTCTCAGATAGAGAGGGAGATCATTCCAGGCCTTGGCAGGACCGGCAACAAAGCTTCTCCCTCCCCATGAAACTTCTTTATGAGTGGTACTGATACCAACTTAGCACCAAGGGAGCGAAGAGTTCTTTTGGGTTGATACCATTTCAGATGTTGTTTAAGGTAATCTGGGCCTGTACCTTGCAGTGCTTTGTGCACGGTGCATAGAGCTTTAAAACGTACCCTTTTCCTGACAGGCAGCCAATGGAGTTTTTTTATTTCCTTGGAAGTTGGTGTAAATTTCGGGGTATCAGTAAGCAATCCTGCTGCCGCATTTTGCAACAATTGGAGCTTGTTCAAGAAACGTTCTTGAATGTTAAGGTAAAACCGATTGCAGTAATCCAGCCTAGACAAAATAAGTGCCGTGACAACTGTCCGCCGACTGTCCACTGGTAAGAAATGAAGTATTTTCTTAATCATTTTGAGGGTATAGAAGGTGGCTGAAGCTACTGCATTTATCTGGTCACCGAAATTGAGCTTGTCGTCAATTATCACTCCTACATTCTTTACTTTCCTAATGGGTGTAGGGAGAGTGCCCAATGTATCCGGCCACCAAGTGTGGGTCCAGAAGTTGGCATCATTTCCAAATAAAATGACCTCAGTCTTACCTGAGTTAAGTTTCAGGCAATTTTGTGACATCCACCTCCCGACTGCCTCCATACAGTCGTGGAACTGAATGTCTATTCCTACTCCCTGTCCTGGTCGCAGAGCCACCACAATTTGCGTGTCGTCTGCGTAAGAAGTGAGGTCAAAACCAAAAGAGCCAATTAAGGAAGCCAGGGATGAGACATATACATTAAAAAGAGTCAGACTAAGGGAGGAGCCCTGAGGTACTCCGCAAGGCAGGGAGAACGGTTTAGAGTGAAATTCATCCAGTGCCACAATTTGAGATCTGCCTGCTAGGAAGGACTTCAGCAGCTTCCATGCCTTACCCTGGATCCCGCATGCTGATAATCGGTTCATCAGTAGGTCATGATGGACCGTATCAAAGGCCGCCGATAAGTCTAACATAATCAAGGCGGCCTTACCTCCCCTATCCAATACCCTTCTAATCTCTTCAGTGGACTTAATGAGGGCGGACTCAGTGTTATGTCCTTCTCTGAACCCATATTGAGTAGGGTCCAAGACTTGGGTTTTGCCTAGGAAGGCAGTGAGTTGTACATTCATTGATTTCTCGACCAGTTTGGCAGGTAGCGGGAGACGTGAGATTGGACGGAAGTTGTTGGGGTCTTTGGGATCGAGGTTGGGCTTTTTTTAGCAGCGGCAGTATTGAGGCAACCTTCCAAAGTTTAGGGAAATACCCTGCATCGAACATTGAGTTAAACAGAGAGGTGAGTACAGGGGCAATAAGTCCCGAGGCACCTTTGATCACCGAGACTGGACAGGGGTCATAAGGGGAGCCTGACCTTGCTGCCAATAAGAGCGTCTCTGTGTCAGTAACAGATAGTGGTTCAAATTTATCAAAGACAGCGGCGCTCCTTCCTTCCAACTGTGTTTCCGCCTTCAACTTGTTATGCCTTCAACTTGAAAACTCCGGACAGAGACTCCAAGAGGGCTCCGTTTCAATTGATCCCATGAGTATGGGGCCGACCATAATGAATATTGAAATCAGGAAGTCTCCACTTATAGCAGCAGCATACACATTGAAAAAAGACATTTAAGCAGGGTTGGGGGAGACCGTTCTATAAAAATTAGTAAGCCACGTAGTCCTCACAGCTTTGGCCTTAGCTTACGCGATGCCCAGTCACCAGGGATCCATCGACCTACTGAGAGAGGCATATCGAGACAGAGGGAAACATGGGCCCTGCGCTGAAAGTCGGCAGACTTCCTCGCATACAGGTCTCCGTCTCCCTTACTGCTGTCATCCTCAAATCCTCGTCCCGGCGAATGTCCTGGGGGCTGTCAGTATAGCACTTGCAATTGTGCTTCCTCCAATTTATGGCTGAATCAGACAGCCCAGAACGACTGGTGGTGCGTGAACAGCGTCAACCGATAACGCTGAAAATATCCAACAAAACCTCTGCTCCACATGGAAAAGAGCACACACACGAGGGTATCAGGGTTTACGGCTTCTTTATTGCATAAGGCCTCCTCCGACCCGGCAGACAAGAGAGACGCATTTCGGCTGACACAGCAGCCTTTCTCAATCTACTCAGCGCCATTTTTCTTGAACTTAAATACCTGGTTTCAATCATAGACATAGAAGAGTTTCTTAAGTACAAATAATAAAGCATTACATTTCCCTGAAATTGCGTAGACATGCATTGTCATCACTTTGCATAGTCAATGTGCTACGTGGACAGTATTGTGAATACCTTTAAAAATGCATAGTGCATCATAATATTCCCATTGAGTGCCTAGTGCACAAGCAATCCACTGTGCATTGAACAAAAAAAGTTTATGCCTTATTTAGTGCAGAAACCGGTACTCGTTAAAATTCATAAAATAAAAAACATTGCGCTGACCCCTTCAGGTAATACTGTTTAAAATTAATCATGCTGCGTTGAAATATGGCAAAAGGGAGACTTGCTGATAATCATCTACTTCCCTCACTGCTTTATTTAAAGCACCCCAGGTCAGAGTCCGTGACGACTAATTTGTGATCTCATAATCATGCTTTTCTATTTCGGGGTTTGGCACAGATAAATCGATAACAATCACCATTAGCGTTCCATATAATAAACGTAATTAGAATGCCAGAGTGAAATGCGGGACTTGAACGCACAACTTATTTGCGATCTCATACAAATATTGAATTAACAGTCATGCTTTCTGATTTCGGGGTTTGGCACAGATGAATAAATAACGATCATCATTAACGTTACATATACTAAACATAATTAAAATGCCAGAATTAATTCAGGACTTCAAAGCACTCCCAATGCGCTAAATCACCTGTTGTTAGTCTCGACATTGCCTGTTCACCCCAGCAGGGACTACTCGTCCCAAGATGCCTCAATGTAATGAGCTATGCTAAATGGCCCCGCCAATTAGTAGGTACCTGAAAGTTCGTGTGCAGACTCTTTTCAACTGCGTTATTGGGCAGATACTCTTTTCAACGGCGTTATTGGGCAGATAAATGTCACGGCATGTTTATTCGCCTGTTATTAGTTTCAGCATTGCCTGATCATCCCGGCATGGACAACTCGTCCCATGATGCCTCAGTGTAAAGACCTGCACTATGCTGAATGGCCCTGCCAGTTTGTAGGCACCTAAAAGTTAGTTTGCTGGCTCATTTCAACGGTGTTGTTAAATAGACCAATGTCACGGCATATTTAAAAGTCCAATAAAGTGCAAACAATATATATATATATATATATATATATATATATATATATATATATACACAAAAGTTTCCAATGGAAATTAACATGAAGAAAACGCGTTTTGGGACTCCCCTTTTTTCTCAGCCCCCGCTTGACGAATCACCCCGAACGTTTCAAGAAACGATCAACAGAAAAAGGAGAAACCAAAGAAGAGCTAGGAGGAAAATTCGGCTACACAAAAAAAAAAAAACACAATGGCGAAGAAGGTAGCCGAAAATGATAATGTAATAATCAATCTGTCGGACATTGTACTTAGTAAAGCAGAAATGCAACTGTTATCATTGGGACTTTCATTTTGTCCCGACAGCAACTTCAACTATGGGCAAACACGAGTTGATATTTTCAAATTTATCCGTAAATTGAAATTGAACAAGTACTTTACCATCAAAGAAGGAGTAAATCAAAAAAACAATGAGGTGTACAATACCAATGAGACTGGTGACAATCTGCAGGTATCTGATATGACTACACTTATGACTTTACAGGAATTGGCAACTGATGACAATCGAAAACCCCAAGAAGGATTGAGTCAAAGTTCCACACAAACTAGATTATGTGAAATAGGCATAATACCATCTTCCGCAACTAGTAGTCCATTTAAACTGAAACTCTACGTTTATGCCAATGATGCCTAAAGATGCAACTGATATTTTTCATGAACGAGTAACAGAAGATCTTAAGAATTTATACTAGAAGACGAGGCATCAAACTCGCCAACTGAAATATCAGGAATTATAATATGCAAAACTGATAAAAAAACTAAAAAACAATCAAGAAATTGTGATCAATAAGTCGGACAAGGGGAGAAATGAGGTTCTCTGGCCAAAACATCAATACCTTAAGGAGACGTATCGACAATTGAATGACAAACACTGTTATGAACGATCAAACATGAAAGAATACAACAAGGCCAGAGATGGGTTGAAACAAGAACTGCTACAATGGAAGAGACAGGGATTAATTTCAAATGACAAATATGGGTTTATGCACAAAGAATTTCCTGTCCTTCCTGTCATCTATTTTATACCAAAAAACCACAAGGATACCAAGTCCAGGAAGACCAATTATTTCAGCCAACAATGGTCTTTTTGAGAATATAACCCAATATGTGGATTATTTCCTCCAAGAGCACGTCCAACAGTTACCGTCTTACATTAAAGACACTGGAGACTTCTTGACCAAACTCAATAAAGTTGAATGGACAGAGGGTCCTTTGCTCATTACATTAGATATAACATCGCTGTACACGAGCATTGAACATCGTGTGGGGCTGGAAGCTGTGAAACATTTTTTAAGCACTAGACCAATTAATATGTACAGTCACAATACAATGCTTTTAGATCTTATTAACTGGTGCTTATGGAACAATTTCTTCTTATTTGGTAAAGAGATTTTCAGACAAAAGAGGGGAGTAGCGATGGGAGCCTGTTTCTCCCCCAGCTATGCATGTTTACATGTGGGCTGGTGGGATGAACCGGTTCTGAGAAAACCTCATCTTGAGCAATACAGAACACACGTCATCCATTGGATGAGATTTATTGACGACATTTTTATTGTATGGAAAGGAACCGTAGAGGATGCACACAATTTCATTCAGATGATTAATAAGAATGAAGTGAATCTAGAGTTTACCTCACATATTAATAATCATGCTATTGACTTCCTGGATGTCAAGATATATGTCTCCAATAACAAACTGGAGACCACATTACACCGTAAACATACTGCAGGAAACTCTACACTACACGCTAAGAGCTTTCACCCTAAACACCTCATAATTTGCATCCCATCTGGGGAATTTCTTAGACTTCGCAGAATATGCACTACAACTGAAGATCTAAATAAGTGCCAGTAAGAAGCTAAGGAAAGATTCCTACAAGGCTATGCAGATAAAATATTGAAATCAGCGCTCGCTAAAGCTAATACAAAACCCAGGGAGATCCTCCTAACACAGAGTAGAAGCAAAACCAATGACTACCAGGCACCCAACCATGAGCTAGAAATAGGAAATGCTACAGTCAGACTCATTACTACCTACAATCATCTGGAGAGGCAGTGGAGAACTATAATTAACAACAACTGTCTGATAATATAGACAGATGGAGTTTTGGGACGCAAATTACCGGCTAAACCAACACTCACATTTAGGCGAGCGCCCTCGATGAGAACCAGCCTAGTCAAAAGTTGCCCCGAAGTTAGCACTGTAACTACATGCCTAACACCCAAAAATGGGTTCTTTAAATGTTCATCTTGTAGGGCATGCAAATTCGGTATCAATACCACTCACTACACAACACCATTCAATCCAAGCCCTGTGGCAGTTATAGGAAATTATAATTGAAGGACTGAATTTGCAGTCTATGTTTTGGAGTGCACCTGTTGTTTACGCTATGTGGGCAGCACAAAGCTGCAGGTGCACTGCAGAATCCTGCAGCACTTCCGCGCAATAGTCAACTCAGATGCAACATATCCAGTGGCAAGACATTTCAAGTCTGACTCTGAACATCACAATGATTTGAAATGCCTCAAATATTATGTGATTAATGCAATACCAGTGTTGAGACGAGGAGGTAATAGAGAAAAACTGCTGCGCCAACTTGAATCACGCATGATTGTAGAATTAGACTGAAAAACACCATCAGCTCTCAAAAATAGTGAGGACTTACACAATTTCCTGTAAACACTTTACTGAGAACATCAGTTTCATAAATTTTAACATAGACTGTTATTCACTGTTTTCGTGCATATTTCTATTCATGTATTTATATGTATATTTATTCATATTTATGTATTTATACATGTAAGACATATCCAGAGATGTAGGTCTAAGACTGAACCTAGGAAGTGACTAATACTATATGTTGAGACATAGAGTGATTTGCTCATGAATTATTAATATATCTTAATAGTAGTGCATTGAATTTACAATGTCTTGATAAAATAGAAACTACCCGAATGAAGGAAATTTGTTCCCCAAGCTGACCGAGTAACTCAATTGTAACTTTTAAACATTTTTGTTTATATATTTTCATGTGTTAAACTATGCACCCAGCACTTTGGTAGCACAAGCACTTTTGTAGACTGTATAGCACGCAGAGCACTTTTTAGATGGACGATTAGACTATAAACAACATATATAAGGGATGTAAACCCGTTTACATTTTAGACATGAGGTATTAATGGTATTAATACTAATGTAGGTCAAGAACAACAATATAACTGGGAAACGCATGACAAAATGCATTATGCAGGTATAAATGCTACTTACCAGTTTTGTAATATGGTAAAGATAACTGGATACGTTTAAATAACATAGACCTTGACATACTTCGGTAATATACATTGTTTTTAAATTGTTGGTTTTATGACTGACAAATTCACTATCAATGCTATATCTTTTTTATATAAATACAATGGCGATTGTATACCAATATGAATGTTACATGTTTTATAGTCTTTTATCTATGTCTCTCTAAGCAAGTGTCATGTGACACGGTTTGGGTGATCTAAACCATTACTGCAGAGAGCTCTTTGTGTGATCAAGGTCACGTGAGGTGACCGAAACGCTTCATGGCATGGAGTGAGCAAAAATAAAAAAGCACAGAAGCAAAAAGTGGAGTTCATGCCTGAGTGTTTTTTCGAAGGAGAAGCGTAAGGGAGTGAGCATTTTTATATATATCAAGGTCGTGGTAACACGGCCGAAACGCGTCATGCCAATTTGCACGGAATAAATCAGCACTAATTATTACAACCAGCAGCACGTTGTGGTCTGTACCTGTGTGTCTTCTCCAATTTGGAAGTTGGGACTGTGTTTAGTCATATATATATATATATATATATATATATATATATATATATTCACTGAAAAAACCATAGGTTTTAGGGACAGTTATAGTTAGTTGGACATTGCACTCGTACAAAACCCGTGAAATTCCCCTAAACTATAACTCGCGCCCCCGCAATGCACTGCTGATGACGTCACATATTACATCACTAATGACATGGTCAGTGACATTACTGATGACATCACTGATGACATCACTGATGACATCATCCAGTGACTGTGTGTTTCTGTAAAGTTTAAATATGTTTAATATATATAGGGAAAGGCGTATTGAAGAATGAGTGGGTGTATAAGTGTCTGAATGGATGATTTAGTACGTGAGTGACTGACTCTACAAGTGAGTGATTAAACGTATCTTACTGAATGCATGGGTTAGTGACTAAACTGTGTGAATGTCTGTATCCGTCTGTTTGTTGGTGTGTAAGTGGATGCATGGATTTGCGAATAGCTACATGAGTGTCTATATGGGTT
This sequence comes from Calotriton arnoldi, assembly GCA_963921515.1. Lineage (NCBI taxonomy): Eukaryota > Metazoa > Chordata > Amphibia > Caudata > Salamandridae > Calotriton > Calotriton arnoldi. The sequence continues at coordinate 348,768 of CAWUFW010006807.1, forward strand.
ATTGATTGGTTCTCTGAGTATCTGTATGGCTGCCTGAGTGTTTGTGTGGGTGGGGTGTGTTTGACTCTATACATAGATGTGTGAGTGGGTGATTCACTGGGTGCATGATTTCAAGAGTGCATCTGTGATGGACTGCTTGGGTGGGTGAGTGTGTGTATGGGTGTGTTAGTGAGTGAATGTATATCTCAGTGGTACATGTGCGAGTAACTACATATGTAAAAGGCAGTATATATGTGTGTTAGAGTATTTAAATGGCTATAAGTGAGAGTGTGTTATTGTGAGAGTGGCTGTATGGATGCGTGTGTGCTTGTATCAGTTATTGTATAAGAGCGTAAGAATGTGCTAGTATTTGTATGAGTAAGTGAGCTGGTGTGTGTATAACTGTATAGGTGAGTAAATGGGTGTGTGATTAATTTTTTGCATGACTGACTAGGTGTGTGAGTACCTCTATGGATGAGTGGCGGTGTGTGAGTGTTTATATAGGTGTATGAGTGCATATGATAGTCCTGTACTGAGTGACTGTAAGTATGAGTGACTGTACAGGTGAGTGAGTGGATGTGTGTGTAGACCTAAGAATCAGTGAGTGGGTATGTAGTTTTTGGTGTTGGAGTGTCTATGGTTTTGAGAATGGCAGTCTGTAATTTAGAGTGGGTGTATCAAAAGTTATATTAGGGTGTGAAAAGATGCATGAAATTATCACATGGATGATGTCATCAGTGATGTCATTTGAGATGTCATCAGTGATGTCATCAGTGATGTCACTGACCATGTCATGAGTGATGTAATATGTGACGTCATCAGCAGTGCATTGCGGGGCGCGAGTTATAGTTAGCTGAACTAACTATAACAGGGGAATTTCACGGGTTTTGTACGAGTGCAATGTCCAACTAACTATAACTGTCCCTAAAACCTATGGTTTTTTCAGTGAATTTCAAAGGTTTTTTAAATGCTAATTTCTAACTATAACGTGTCTGAAACCTATGGTTTTTTCAGTGAATTTCAAAGGTTTTTAAATGCTAATTTCTAACTATAACGTGCCTGAAACCTATGGTTTTTCAGTGAATTTCAGAGGTTTTTTAAATGCTAATTTCTAACTATAACGTGCCTGAAACCTATGATTTTTAAGTGAATTTCAAAGGTTTTTTAAATGCTAGTTTCTAACTATGCCAACAGAGGTAGGACATGTGAAGAAAGAAGAAAAAACGCACAGAAAGAAGCAAAAGATGTGCAGAAAGAACCAACAGAGGAGCAGAAAGAGGCCTTGTTGCAAAATCATCCTGTGCCCACAACTTTTTCAGACGGGTACTGGTGGTAACTGACTCTGACTAACCAGAGCCAGTGCGGGTTTGCACAGTGGTGAAGGGAGGGGGGCCTGAGGTGACATGTGTGCAAACGCGCCCCGTGGCGCGTTTTAAGTTGCGGGATTAAGTTCCCTTGAATCCTGAGGGTCCCTGGGGCCCAACTAGCCCCCAGGTACCTACAGTTAGGACCACAGAGCTGAGTTGCAGAGAGGCGTTCCGAGGCCACGCACCTTTTTCACCTCTCTGCAATGCAACTCTGTTGTGCTTACTGAAGGTACCTGGTGGGCTAGTTGGCCCCCAGGATTCAAAGGAATTAACTCCCCAACTTAAACGCACCACAGGGCGTGTTTGCGCACATGTCACCTGAGGCCCGCCCCTCCCTTCACCACTGTGCAAACGCGCCCCGTGGCGCGTTTTAAGTTGGGGGATTAGGTCACCTTGAATCCTGAGAGTCCCTGGGGCCCAACTAGCCCACCAGGTACTTCCAGTAAGCACCACAGGCCTGCGTTGCAACGCCTGTAACAAATTGTGCAGTTGTGTTTAGGTAGTGAAGAGGGTCGTGCTGGGGGTAGTGTTTTAGGGTTTAGGGTAGTGCAGTGGTGTTTGTGTAGTGTAGGGGGTCATGCTGGGGGTAGATTTAGGGTTTAGGGTAGTGCAGTGGTGTTTGGGTAGTGTAGGGAGTCATGCTGGGGGAGTGTTTTAGGGTTTAGGGTAGTACAGTGGTGTTTGGGTAGTGTAGGGGGTCGTGCTGGGGTTAGTGTTTTAGGGTTTTAGGGTTTAGGGTAGTGCAGTGGTGTTTGGGTAGTGTAGGGGATACTGCTGGGGGTAGTGTTTTAGGGTTTAGGGTAGTGCAATGGTGTTTGGGTAGTGTAGGGGGTACTGCTGGGGGTAGTGTTTTAGAGTTTAGGGTAGTGCAGTGGTGTTTGGGTAGCGTAGGGGGTACTGCTGGGGGTAGTGTTTTATGGTTTAGGGTAGTGCAGTGGTGTTTGGGTAGTGTAGGGGTTCGTGCTGGGGGTAGTATTTTAGGGTTTAGGGTAGTGCAGTGGTGTTTGTGTAGTGTAGGAGGTCGTGTTTTAGGGTTTAGGGTAGTGCAGTGGTCTTTGGGTAGTGTAGGGAGTAGTGCGGGGGGTATTGTTTTAGAGTTTAGGGTAGTGCAGTGGTCTTTGCGTAGTGTAGGGGGTTGTGCGGGGGGTAGTGTTTTAGGGATTAGGGTAGTGCATTGGTATTTGGGTAGTGTAGGGGGTCATGCGGGGGTAGTGTTTTAGGGTTTAGGGCAGTGCAGTGGTGTTTAGGTACTGTAGGGGGTCGTGCTGGGGGAGTGTTTTAGGGTTTAAGGCAGTGCAGTGGTGTTCGGGTAGTGTAGGGGGTCATGCTGGGGGAGTGTTATAGGGTTTAGGGCAGTGCAGTCGTGTTCGGGTAGTGTAGGGTGTCGTGCTGGGGGAGTATTTTAGGGTTTAGGGTAGTGCAGTGGTGTTCAGGTAGTGCAGGGGGTCATGCTGGGGGTAGTGTTCTAGGGTTTAGGGCAGTGCAGTGGTGTTCGGGCAGTGTAGGGGGTCGTGCTGGGGGTGGTGTTTTAGGGTTTAGGGCAGTGCAGTGGTGTTCGGGCAGTGTAGGGGGTCGTGCTGGGGGTGGTGTTTCAGGGTTTAGGGCAGTGCAGTGGTGTTCGGGCAGTGTAGGGGTCGTGCAGGGGGTGGTGTTTCAGGGTTTAGGGCAGTGCAGTGGTGTTCGGGCAGTGTAGGGGTCGTGCAGGGGTGGTGTTTCAGGGTTTAGGGCAGTGGTGTTCGGGCAGTGTAGGGGGTCATGCTGGGGGTGGTGTTTCAGGAATTGGGGCAGTGCAGTGGTGTTCGAGCAGTAAAGGGGTCATGCTGGGGGTGGTGTTTCAGGGTTTAGGGCAGTGCAGTGGTGTTCGGGCAGTGTAGGGGTTCGTGCTGGGGCTGGTGTTTCAGGGTTTAGGGCAGTGCAGTGGTGTTCGGGCAGTGTAGGGGGTCATGCTGGGGCTGGTGTTTCAGGGTTTAGGGCAGTGCAGTGGTGTTCGGGCAGTGTAGGGGGTCTTGCTGGGGCTGGTGTTTCAGAGTCTAGGGCAATGCAGTGGTGTTCGGGCAGTGTAGGGGGTCTTGCAGGGGCTGGTGTTTCAGAGTCCAGGGCAATGCAGTGGTGTTCGGGCAGTGTAGGGGGTCTTGCTGGGGCTGGTGTTTCAGGGTTTAGGGCAGTGCAGTGGTGTTCGGGCAGTGTAGGGGGTCGTGCTGGGGGTGGTGTTTCAGGGTTTAGGGCAGTGCAGTGGTGTTCGGGCAGTGTAGTGGGTCGTGCTGGGGCTAGTGTTTCAGGGTTTAGGGCAGAGCAATGGTGCTCAGGCAGTGTAGGGGGTTGTGCTGGGGGTGATGTTTCAGGGTTTAGGGCAGTGCAGTGGTGTTAGGGCAGTGTAGGGGGTCGTGCTGGGGGTGGTGTTTCAGGGTTTAGGGCAGTGCAGTGGTGTTCCGGCAGTGTATGGGGTCGTGCAGGGGGTGGTGTTTCAGGGTTTAGTGCAGTGGTGTTCGGGCAGTGTAGGGGGTCGTGCTGGGGTGGTGTTTCAGGGTTTAGGGCAGTGCAGTGGTGTTTGGGCAGTGTAGGGTGTCATGCTGAGGGGTTGTGTTTCAGGGTTTAGGGCAGTGCAGTAGTGTTTGGGCAGTGTAGGGGGTCGTGCAGGGGGTGGTGTTTCAGGGTTTAGGGCAGTGCAGTGTTGTTCGGCCAGTGTAGGTAGTCTTGCTGGGGGTGGTGTTTCAGGGTTTAGGGCAGTGCAGTAGTTTTCGGGCAGTGCAGGCGGTCGTGCTGGGGCTGGTGTTTCAGGGTTTAGGGCAGTGCAGTGGTGTTCGGGCAGTGTACGGGGTTGTGCTGGGGCTGGTGTTTCAGGGTTTAGGGCAGTGCAGTGGTGTGCGGGCAGTGTACGGGGTTGTGCTGGGGCTGGTGTTTCAGGGTTTAGGGCAGTGCAGTGGTGTTTGGGAAGTGTAGGGGGTCGTGCTGGGGGTGGTGTTTCAGGGTTTAGGGCAGTGGTGTTCGGGCAGTGTAGGGGGTCGTGCTGGGGCTGGTGTTTCAGGGTTTAGGGCAGTGCAGTGGTGTTCGGGCAGTGTAGGGGGTCGTGCTGGGGCTGGTGTTTCAGGGTTTTGGGCAGAGCAGTGGTGTTCGGGAAGTGTAGGGGGTCGTGCTGGGGTTGGTGTTTCAGGGTTTAGGGCAGTGCAGTGGTGTTCGGGCAGTGTAGGGGGTCTTGCTGGGGTGGTGTTTCAGGGTTTAGGGCAGTGCAGTGGTGTTCGGGCAGTGTAGGGGGTCTTGCTGGGGGTGGTGTTTCAGGGTTTAGGGCAGTGGTGTTCGGGCAGTGTAGGGGGTCTTGCTGGGGGTGATGTTTCAGGGTTTAGGGCAGTGCAGTGGTGTTCGGGCAGTGTAGGGGGTCGTGCTGGGGGTAGTGTTTCAGGGTTTAGGGCGGTGCAGTGGTGTTCGTGCAGTGTAGGGGGTCGTGCTGGGGGTGGTGTTTCAGGGTTTAGGGCAGTGCAGTAGTGTTCAGGCAGTGTAGGGGGTCGTGCAGGGGGTGGTGTTTCAGGGTTTAGGGCAGTGGAGTGGTGTTCTGGCAGTGTAGGGGGTTATGCTGGGGGTGGGGTTTCAGGGTTTAGGGCAGTACAGTGGTGTTCGGGCAGTGTAGGGGGTCGTGCAGGGGGTGGTGTTTCAGGGTTTAGGGCAGTGCAGTGGTGTTCGGGCAGTGTAGGGGGTCGTGCTGGGGCTGGTGTTTCAGGGTTTAGGGCAGTGCAGTGGTGTTTGGGCAGTGTAGGGGGTCTTGCTGGGGGTGGTGTTTCAGGGTTTAGGGCAGTGGTGTTCGGGCAGTGTAGGGGGTCTTGCTGGGGGTGATGTTTCACGGTTTAGGGCAGTGCAGTGGTGTTCGGGCAGTGTAGGGGGTCTTGCTGGGGGTAGTGTTTCAGGGTTTAGGGCAGTGCAGTGGTGTTCGTGCAGTATAGGGGGTCGTGCTGGGGATGGTGTTTCTGGGTTTAGGGCAGTGCAGTAGTGTTCAAGCAGTGTAGGGGGTTGTGCAGGGGTGGTGTTTCAGGGTTTAGGGCAGTGCAGTGGTGTTCGGGCAGTGTAAGGGGTCGCGCTTGGGGTGGTGTTTCAGGGTTTAGGGCAGTGCAGTGGTGTTCGGGCAGTGTAGGGGGTCATGCACGGGGTGGTGTTTCAGGGTTTAGGGCAGTGCAGTGGTGTTCGGGCAGTGTAGGGTGTTGTGCTGGGGCTGGTGTTTCAGGGTTCAGGGCAGTGCAGTGGTGTTCAGGCAGTGTAGGGGGTCGTGCTGAGGCTGGTGTTTCACGGTTTAGGGCAGTGCAGTGGTGTTCGTGCAGTGTAGGGGGTCGTGCTGGGGCTGGTGTTTCAGGGTTTAGGGCAGTGCAGTGGTGTTCGGGCAGTGTAGGCGGTCGTGCTGGGGCTGGTGTTTCAGGGTTTAGGGCAGTGCAGTGGTGCTCAGGCAGTGTAGGGGGTCGTGCTGGGGCTGGTGTTTCAGGGTTTAGGGCAGTGCAGTGGTGCTCGGGCAGTCTAGGGGGTCGTGCTGGGGGTGATGTTTCAGGGTTTAGGGTAGTGCAGTGGTGTTCGGGCAGTGTAGGGGGTCATGCAGGGGCTGGTGTTTCAAGGTTTAGGGCAGTGCAGTGGTGTTCGGGCAGTGTAGGGGGTCATGCTGGGGCTGGTGTTTCAGGGTTTTCGGCAGAGCAGTGGTGTTCGGGCAGTGTAGGGGGTCGTGCTGGGGGTGGTATTTCAGAGTTTAGGTCAGTGGTGTTCGGGCAGTGTAGGGGGTCTTGCTGGGGGTGATGTTTCAGGGTTTAGGGCAGTGCAGTGGTGTTCGGGCAGTGTAGGGGGTCTTGCTGGGGGTAGTGTTTCAGGGTTTAGGGCAGTGCAGTGGTGTTCGGGCAGTGTAGGGGGTCATGCTGGGGGTGGTGTTTCAGGGTTTAGGGCAGTGCAGTGGTGTTCGGGCAGTGTAGGGGGTCGTGAAGGGGTGGTGTTTCAGGGTTTAGGGCAGTGCAGTGGTGTTCGGGCAGTGTAGGGGGTCGTGCTAGGGGTGGTGTTTCAGGGTTTAGGGCAGTGCAGGTGTGTTCGGGCAGTGTAGGGGTCATGCAGGGGCTGGTGTTTCAGGGTTTAGGGCAGTGCAGTGGTGTTCGGGCAGTGTAGGGGTCGTGCTGGGGATAGTGTTTTAGGGTTTAGGGTAGTGCAGTGGTGCTTGTGTAGTGTAGGGGGTCGTGCTGGGGGTAGTGTTTTAGGGTTTAGGGTAGTGCAGTGGTGTTTGTGTAGTGTAGGGGGTCATGTTTTAGGGTAGTGCAGTGGTGTTTGGGTAGTGTAGGGGGTCGTGCTGGGGGTAGTGTTTTAGGGTTTAGGGTAGTGCAGTGGTGTTTGTGTAGTGTAGGGGGTCATGTTTTAGGGTAGTGCAGTGGTGTTTGGGTAGTGTAGGGGGTCGTGCTGGTGGTAGTGTTTTAGGTTTTAGGTTAGTGCAGTGGTGTTTGGGTAGTGTAGGGGGTCGTGCTGGGGGTAGTGTTTTAGGGTTTAGGATAGTGCAGTGGTGCTTGTGTAGTGTAGGGGGTCGTGCTGGGGGTAGTGTTTTAGGGTTTAAGGTAGTGCAGTGGTGTTTTTGTAGTGTAGGGGGTCATGTTTTAAGATGCAATGCTCCAATACCTGACCAGTCTGCACTACATAAAACTGCAAAAAAACTAAAAATAAAAAGTGTTTTGCACACTTTTGTCATTGGGCTATATGTGGGCTACATCTGGGTAATATTTGTGCTACATTTGGGCTCTTTTTTCACTGGTGGCCATCTTGGAAGACTTCTTTGTTATGAAGTTTCCTAATTTCTTCATTTACTGCAGTCTCCTCAGTAGGAAATGCTTTCAGTTTTTTACTTTGATTCCATCAAGAAGGCATTCAGATGTGTCTCACATCTGCCATAAATTCAGAATGTTAGCACTCTAGTTGCTCATTAGATCACTGGAGTAAAGCTACTGCTCACCAGGGAGTTAACTGGTAGTCTGCTGCTGGAATTGAAAGTGATTGTTTCAGTCTGCATGTCAGAATTTTCTAATGAAATAGAAGAGGATTTGAGATCTCACTTAAAACATGCCCTAATTTTTCTTTCTGCAGCACTAACCATAATTTCTATTTCAAAAAGAACCCCTCATTTTGTTCCTTTTTAAATTAAATGTTTTAAGTGTTACCGGTTTATTCCAATCAAGATGGCTTCAGGTGTGCCATACTTTTGTCATAAGTAAGGCTGTTAGTGCTCTAGTTGTTCTTTAGAACACTCTGGGAAGCTGCAGTAGAACACAAAGGCATCAACTGGCAGGCTGCTCCTGTTGAAATATAACAGGAAGATATTTGAGATCACACTTGAAATATGTCCTAATTTTTCTTTCTACAGCACTAACCATAATTTCTATGACAAAATGAACCCCATCATTTTGTTCCTTTTTAAATTAAATGTTTTAAGTGTTACCAGTTTATTCCAATCAAGATGGCTTCAGGTGTGCCATACTTTTGTCATAAGTAAGGCTGTTAGCACTCTAGTTGTTTTTAGAACACTCTGGGAAGCTGCAGTAGAACACAAAGGAATCAACTGACAGTCTCTGCCCTTGTTGGATGTACATGTTTTACTGAGAATGTCAGACTTCATTCTCACATGAGTGAGAAAGATAATGTGAATTTACAGAAAATATGCTCTCATTTTAGCTTCTGGAGCACCTTCCAAACCTTCATGGGACAAGCATGAGAAAATAGTGTTCTCTCAAACATGATTCATGATATCCCAGCAGAAGGTTTTTCACATGGTAAAATCACCTTAGAATACACCACAATTCCTAAAATTAGTATGGTACCATCAACAAATAAATTCTAATGTAACTAAAGCCTGTTATCACCCTTTATAGTTCTCCTTTTGGTGACCCTCAAAATCTTCTATTCACTACAATGCATTTCAATGAGGTACTATCATTTATATTGGTCCCAAGATGGCTGCCAGCAATTCCAGGATGAAGTGCTGACAGCCAATCAGATCTCACGATGACATGTGTGGTTAGGCTCCGCCCAGATATATATGTGACTTTACTTTTGATTTTCTCAGGAACTACTGAACGGATTTACACCATTTAAGCAAAAGGCACGACACTGAACCAAGGGCTACCTCTTTACCAAATTTGGTGTAATTCCGTTCAGCAGTTCAGGCTGTAGCTGCGACTAAAGGTTCCTATGGAAAAATGAATGGGAAAACGCGTTTTGGGACCCCCCTTTTTCTCGGCCCCCGCTTGAAGTATCACCCGAGACTTTCAGGATAGGAGCGGACCGGAGCGCCCCAACAAGTTGGAAACTTTCGCGAAGATTCGTCAACCGGCGCCAATGTTATTTCAAATAGAATGTCGCGGATTTCCTATGGATAATAGGTTTTAACTATAACTATCTACTGGCGACCGCCAGTAGATAATATATATATATATATATATATATATATATATATATATATATATATATATATATATATATATATATATATATATTTATATATATATATATTTATATATATATATATATATATATATATATCTCCATTTAATTCCTGCAGTTGCACGCTGTACACTAAAGCGAAGGGCGTGTCGTCGCGGGGATTTTGCAGGAAAATCCAAGCAATTATTGTAGTCCTTTTCACAAGGAAGACAGCGCCATGTGCGATTTCAACACTTATTTATTGGTCAAACCGCCATGGCGGTTTGACTAATAAATAAGTGTTGAAATCGCACATGGCGACGTCTTCCTTGTGAAAAGGACTACAAATATATATATATATATATATATATATATATATTCACTGAAAAAAACACAGGTTTCAGGGACATTATAGTTAGTTGGACATTTCACTCGTACAAAACCAGAGAAATTCAGCCGTTATAGTTAGTTGAGTTAACTATAACTCGTGCCCCCATAATGCACTGCTGATGACGTCACATATGACATCACTCATGACATGGTCAGTGACATCACTGATGACATCACTGATGACATCTCAAATTACATCACTGATGATATCATCCAGTGACTGTGTGTTTCTGTAAAATTTAAATATGTTTTATATATATATATGCCAAGGTGTATTGAAGAATGAGTTGGTGTATAAGTGTCTGAATGGTTGATTTAGTAGGTGTGTGACTGACTGTATAAGTGAGTGATTAAACGCGTCTTACTGAATGCATGGGTTAGTGACTAAACTGTGTGAATATCTGTATCAGTCTGTCAATTGGTGTGTAAGCGGCTGCATGTGTTGGTGAGTAGCGACATGAGTGTCTATATGGGTTATTGATTGGTTGTCTGAGTATCTGCATGGGTGCCTGAGTTTCTGTGTGGGTGGGTGGGGGGTGTGACTCTGTGCATAGATGTGTGAGTGGGTGATTCACTGGGTGTATGGGTTCAAGAGTGCATCTGTAAAGGGCTGTATGGGTGGGTGAGTTTGTGTATGGGTGTGTTGGTGAGTGAATGGATGTCTCAGTGGTACATGTGTGAGTAACTACATATGTAAAAGGCAGTATATGTGAGTGTTGGAGTATATAAATGACTATATGTGAGAGTGAGTTATTGTGAGAGTCGCTGTATGGATGAGGGTGTGCTTGTATCAGTGACTGTATAAGAGAGTAAGTATGTGTTAGTATCTGTATGAATAAGTGAGGTGGTGTGTGTATAACTGTATAGGTGAGTAAATGGGAGTGTGATTGATTCTTTGCATGACTGAGTAGGTGTGTGAGTAACTCTATGGATGAGCGGCGGTGTGTGAGTGTCTGTATAGGTATATGAGTGCATATGATAGTGCTGTATTGATGAGTGACTGCATGTATGAGTGACTGTATGGGTGAATGAGTGGATGTGTGTGTTGACCTAGGAATCAGAGAGTGGGTATGTAGTAACTGGTATTGGTGTGTCTATGGTTTCGATAATGGCATTCTGTATTTTACAATGGGTGTATCAAAGGTTATATTTGGGTGTGAGGAGGTACATCAGATTATCACGTGGATGATGTCATCAGTAATATCATTGATGTCATTTGAGTTGTCATGAGTGATGTCATCAGTGATGTCACTGACCATGTCATGAGTGATGTAATTTGTTATGTCATCAGCAGTGCATTGCGGGGCGCGAGTTATAGTTAGCTCAACTAACTATAACAGCTGAATTCTCTGGTTTTGTGCGAGTGAAATGTCCAACTAACTATAACGTCCCTGAAACCTGTGGTTTTTTTCAGTGAATTTCTATGCTTTTTTAAATGCTAATTTCTAACTATAACGTCCCTGAAACCTATGTTTTTTTCAGTGAATTTCCAAGGTTTTTAAATGCTAATTTCTAACTGTATCGTCCCTGAAACCTATTGTTTTTTCAGTGAATTTCAAAGGTTTTTAAATTCTAATTCCTAACTATAATGTCCAAAAAATGCCTTTTCTAAATGTTTAAGCTTTTATAAAAATGCAAGGATGAGTGCATGGGTACTGCCTGAGTGATTACATGAGTGCATGGGTACTGCCTGGGTGATTGGAGGAGGGCATGGGCAGTGCCTGGGTCATTGCATGAGTGCATAGGTAGTGCCTGGGTGATTGCATGAGTGCAGGGGTAGTGCCTGAGTGATTGGAGGAGTGCATTGGTAGTGCCTGGGTGATTTTATACGTGCATGGGTACTGGCTGGGTGATTGCAGGAGTGCATGGATAGTGCCTGGGTGAATGGAGGAGTGCAAGGGTAGTGCCTGGGTGATTGGAGGAGTGCATGGGAAATGCCTGGGTGATTGCATGAGTGCAGGGGTAATGTCTGGGTGATTTGAAGAGTGCATTGGTAATGCCTGGGTGCGTGGAGGAGTGCATTGGTAGTGCCTGAGTGATTGGAGGATGGCATAGGTATTGCCTGGATAATTTTATAAGTGCATGGGTAGTGGCTGGGTGATTGGAGGAGTGCATGGGTAGTGCCTGGGTGATTGAAGGAGTGCAAGGCTAGTGCCTGGGTTATTGCATGAGTGCATAGGTAGTGCCTGGGTGATTGTAGGAGTACATGAGTAGTACCTGGGTGATTGCATGAGTGCACAGGTAGGTCCTGGATGATTGGAAGACTGCATGGGTAGTGCCTGAGTGATTGCATGAGTGCATGGGTAGTGCCTAGGTGATTGGAGGAGTGCATGGGTAGTGCCTGGGTTATTGCATGAGTGGATAGGTAGTGCCTGGGTGATTGCATGAGTACAGGGATAGTGCCTGGGTGATTGCATGAGTGCATAGGTAGTGCCTGGGTGATTTTATAAGTGCATGGGTACTGGCTGGGTGATTGGAGGAGTGCATGGATAGTGCCTGGGTGAATGGAGGAGTGCAAGGGTAGCGCCTGGGTGATTGCATGAGTGCAGGGGTAATAGCTGGGTGATTGCATGAGTGCATAGGTACTGCCTGAGTGATTGGAGGAGTGCATGGGTAGTGTCTGGTTTATTGCAAGAGTGCATAGTTAGTACCTGGGGGATTGGAGGAGTGCATGGGTAGTTCCTGGGTGATTAGAGGAGTGCATGGGTAGTGCTTGGGTTATTGCATGAGTACAGGGGTAGTGCCTGGGTGATTGCATGAGTGCATAGGTAGTGCCTGGGTGTTTTAAAAGTGCATGGGTACTGGCTGGGTGACTGGAGGAGTGCAAGGGTAGCGCCTGGGTGATTGGAGGGGTGCATGGGTAAGGCCTGGGTGATTGCATGAGTGCAGGGGTAATGTCTGGGTGATTAGAGGAGTGCATGGGTAATGACTGGATGATTGCATGAGTGCAGGGGTAATAGCTGGGTGATTGCATGAGTGCATGGGTACTGCCTGAGTGATTGGAGGAGTGCATGGGTAGTGTCTGGGTTATTGCATGAGTGCATAGTTAGTGCCTGGGTTATTGGAGGAGTGCATGGGTAGTTCCTGGGTGATTAGAGGAGTGCATGGGTAGTGCTTGGGTTATTGCATGAGTGCAGGGGTAGTGCCTGAGTGCATGGATGAGTGCACGGGTAGTGCTTGAGTGATTGCATGAGTGCATGGGTAGTGACTGGATGATTGGTACCGCAAGGGAGTGCATGGTGTAGGAGAGTAGGATCTGCTTCACATGGGTACCCCCACTTTTTGCTGATGCTTCACTTTTTTACGACTTTAGTCAGGCTGGGGCCCTGCTAATCAGAACCCCAGCCTAGCTGCTTCCTCTCTAAAATGGTTTCCATGTGCCTTAGGCACATCTCTGATTGGAATCTGGAGTGCCCTTATAAGTCCCTAGTATATGGTATACTATGTACCCAGGGCATAGGTACCTCAGAGACCTACCAGGGGCTGCAGCATGTATTGTGCCACCCCTGGAAGGCTATCCAAAATGACACCACAGGTCTGCTACTGCAGCCTGGGTAAGGTGGTGCATGCACCCCTTACTGTGATATAGGTTACCTATATCACTACATATGTACACACATATAAACCTATAAGTCACTCCTTTGGCAGGCCTTATCAATCCTGAAGGCAGAGTGCTTGGTTCTTATGTGAGAGGGTGCCCCTGCATGAGCAGAGCCCCTCTGCAGCGTTCAGAGACCCTTCTCTGATGCTGTTTGTAGTGCAACCTGACCATATACTCTTAAGTGCATTATATCCTCGCGGTACAATGCTAACTTTGGACTGGCTGCACCAAAACATGTCGTGTTTGGTGTCAAACATCTTGGAATACTAACCCCCGCCAGTTCTGGCGGTGGGGGTAGCATTCCACCCTTCTAGAGGGAGAGACATGTACACACCCGGCCTGCCCGGTAACTTCTTTCCAGAGCCCTGGCATCACAAAATGGATGCCGCTGCCACAGACACGGGTCTGGCCTCCTGCTGCTGACTGAAACTCCGGCAGGGAGGCCTGGACAATAGGTTTCCTGTCGCAGGGAGGTGTAACCACCTCCCCAGACAGGATAATGTGTATTGGGGCTGGGCGGGAGCACCCTCTGGTGCTTTGAAGTCCTGCACTGGGGGCACATTTGGTGTCCCTCTGCATATGCCAGTTCAAACTGGTTGCAGGGGCTACCTGCCCCTGCTCTGGTGCGAAACTGGACAAAGGGAATGGGTGTAACCACCCCTCTTCCCTGACCCTCCCATAGATGGGTCCACAGAGTATGTCCAACCACCTAACTTGGTATAAGTATGGGACCCCAGTCCTTAGGACTTTAGATTTACCTGGATGAAACTCTGATACAGAATCCTCGACCTTCGACGCTCTACTTTAAGATTAGAGGACTGAAGAATCTCCCTTGGGGTCAAGGAGTGACTCCCCTGCTTGGCAGGCACCTAAGAAGCAATTGTCCGGTCTGCATCGCCGAAGCTCTCGCCGGACGCCGAAGTCTTTGCATCACCAGAGGTAGATTTCCAGACTTCCCCGCGGCTGCCCTGAGTCCCCAGCAAAGCTGAGGCCAGTAGCTGTCGTGGGTAACGTGGAACCGTGACCCCTGGACACAGAGTACTTTTGCAAGTGCATCCTCTCCTGGGTCTCCCACAAAGTTGTGCTTTGGGCTCCTAGTAGCCCCCACCTCCAGCACCGACTGCACCGAAGATCACTGGCCTCCACTTCACGAGTGTCCTGTGAGCCAGCTCCAAGTGAGTCCACTTGAGGCTCCTTCGCGGTCGCTAGTCCGTTGGCTAGTGGGCCCTCCCGAAGGTAACTTTTCTTCTGATTGGACTTCCCTGGTTGCTCCAGACAAGCCCTGACTTACCTTTGCTGGGTGAGTCCCCCAGACCTTGCTGGTCTGCATCAAAGTCCTTTTTCTATTTCCATGAGACTTGCCATTGCCAAGGCTTGTTGGGTCCAATCCGGACACCGACACCCCTGCAATCGACAGACGTTGTGGGACAGCTCGAATCCAGCTCCTGGTTGTCATCAACGCCTGCTGGACCTTGTGGCTGAAGTGTCAAGACGACCGTCAACCTACCTGAAGCACCCGCCATCGGTGGGCATCTGGTCATCGCCTTCCTGGTCACTGGCTAGTGACCCAGACTCTGTCCCCTCTGCTTTCAGGTTCTTCAGATCTTCGATCCACCCTTGGATTCACCCGAACACTTTCGACTTGGTCGCCAGCAGCACTTTGCAGCAGATCGCCATTGAAAATGACGACGAAACCCGACCCAGAAAGACACCTATGCACCCGGCTTCCCTGGGTGAGCTAACTTGAGTACTCCGGTGCTCCCGTGGGTATAAACTCTAGAACGACCTAGTTCTAAAGGGGTTTGCTCCAAGTCCTCCTCTAAGTGTCCTTTTTCTTTAAAACTCCAACCGCGACATTCCCCATAGAAGTCAACGGCGGCTCGCGGCTGTGTTCTCACACTGCACGCGTCCCCCGTGGGTCCCCCGTGTCACTACCTTGGGTGGTTCCTTGAGGGCCAAGCACTTCTACAGGCTCTAGGCCCTGTGTCTAGCTCAGTCGTGGTTCTTATACCACTTTATTGGTATATGGTTTGGTACGCCCCTAGGGCTCAAACGTGTATTTGTGCTATTACTGTTGATAACTGACTTGTAACTTATGTACTTCAAACTCTAGCCTCATAAAGAGACTAGAGGGGTGTGTTTAAGACTAAATACATATATTTTGAATATATACCTGGTGTGGTCCTCTTTCATTTGGTCACTCAAGAGATTATAGACTGGTAAATCAAGGTGCTTTACATTCCTTCAAGACTTAGCCTGAAGGCTGCTCTCCATAGCTACCACTAGGATAGCTTTCAATAAAGGTTGTCTTTAACCTATCTCCAATAAGGGGTTGTTTGTACTGGTGCAAGGTGCCCACTATAATTAGTGGACAGCATATACCAGGCCAACTTCTCACATTGGTGTGCAGCGTGTGGGATTCCAGCTTGCTATTGTTTTACCAGATAATCTCAATTGAATTGATCAACTGAAAAACACTAAGGGTACCTTAGGTACATATAAATCAAGCTTAGGATACAGTAAGTTCTACTGAACTTAGAGTTGTGTGTTTAGGGATAGCACACCCTTTCTACAACTCAAGAGAGTTTAATAGGCCACACTAGAGTAGGTAGTACATACACCACACCACACTAGTAATGTCTTTAGGGCCAGAAACCAGTGGGTCCTAGCCAGAAGCCAATGGGCTTCTTCCGTCCAAGTACGATAATCTCCCATTCTTGGAATTGAGAGCATTAAGCACTGCTAGGAAACTAAAGACAGGCAAAAGTGCCAACACCCAACGCCTCATAGAGGTACTCCTGCTGGATGATCTCAGAAGACTACCAGGGTCTGAAGGGGTAGGCAGACAGGGTGGGGCAGAAGATGAGGAAGGGGCCAGGGTGAACTCACCCAGGACCCCCCTCTGAAACTGGCCAGGAAGGTGAAAATGACCTTGACCTGGAAAACCCAGCTCCTCCTGTGAATGAGGAGGAGGATCAGAATGACCTCCCTTTGTCCCCCAGGAAGAATTGTGAGTGTGCCCAAAAGGCCCAGATCTCCTTCTCAGGAGTCTAACCATTCTGACACCTCAATAGGGACCTCTGTTTCCTCTCATAGGAGGGAATCCTCTCATGAAAGGAAAGAGAGACTGCTCAAGTATGGAGAAGCTCAGTTGAGAATCAGAAGAGAGCAGTTGGCTATAGACAGGGAGTCCCTAGAGCTTGAAAGGCAAAGAAAAAAGATGTGACTAGAGTCGCATGGTGGCAGCAATTTCCCCAGAGATAGGGAAAGGTCTTATGACCATAGAAACCTGAGCAAGATTGTCCCTCCCTACCAGAGTGGGGATGACATCCACAAATGGATAACTGCACTGGAGAGGGCCTGTAAAGTACAGAGGGTCCCTCAGGAGCAGTGGGCAGCAATCTTGTGGCTCTCCTTTGCAGACAAAGGTAGAGACAAGCTCCTCACTGTTAGAGAAGAGGATGCTGACAATTACAAAGTCTTGAAGAGTGCTCTGATTGATGGGTTTGGCCTAACAACTGAACAATACAGGTTAAAGTTCAGAGACACCCAAAAGCACAGACTCAAGACTGGGTGGACTATGTGGATTGTTCTGCTAAGGCTCTGGAAGGTTGGTTGATGGGCAGTAAGGTATGTGACTTCACAGGATTGTACAATCTTATCATGAGGGAGCAGATTCTTAATAACTGTCAAAATCAGCTGTTGCATCAGTACCTGGTGGACTCTGATCTGACCTCTCCCCAAGAATTGGGAAAGAAGGCAGACAAATGGGTCAGAACCAGGGTGAGGCAGAAGGTACAGAACCAAGGTGGTGACCCTAAGAAGCAAGATTCTAAAAACTCTGATAAGGGTGGAGAGAAGGGTAAAGACCAGAAGTCTTCACAAGGCCCCCAAAAATCTTCTTCAGATGGGGATTCACAGTCTAACAAGGGAAAAGGCCAAAAGAAACCATGGTGCAAAGTCTGTAAGCAAAAGACACACTGGACCAGTGATTGCACCAAGTCCAAAGACTCTATTCCAGCCCCCACCAATGCCCCTAAGGCACCTGTTCCCCCTAGTGCAGTTACAAATGGTGGTGGGAGTACACAGCCAAGGGTTTAGTAGGGTTGACCCTGGGTAATGAGATGAGCTCTGGCCTAGTCAGAGAACTCACTCAGGCTGTCCTAGTCTGTGATGGAGGCATGGATGTGACCTCCTCTGTGAGTCCCAGTAATCTGGGCAAGTACAGGCAACAGCCCTTAATCAATGGAAAAGAGGCTTTGGCATTTAGGGACACAGGGGCAAGTGTCACTATGGTGACACAAGACCTTGTGGATCCTGGGCAGATTATACTTGGTGAAATGTACCAAGTGACCAATGCTAGCAATGTCAGAACAGACCATACTCTGGCAGTTGTTAACTTCTCCTGGGGAGGGGTAACTGGCCTTAAGAAGGTTGTGGTGAGTGCAAACCTACCAGTGGAATGCTTGCTTGGCAATGATCTTGAAACTTCAGCTTGGGCAGCAGTGGAGCTCAGGACCCATGCGGAAATGCTGGGGATCCCTGCAGATGTGTTTGCTGTGACCAGGTCACAGAGCAAAATGTCTAACACTGAACAGGCCTTGGATTCTGAAATAATGGACCAAGTGCCATCCAAGAGGAGGAGTAGTAGGGTCAAGGCAGTGCCTTCCCCCTTGGCTCAGAAGGAAGATCAGTCTCTTCAGGGAGATGATCTCAGTCCTGAGGAAGGAACTGTCCCAGAGGAGCTTGAGCCTGATCAGGTTGAGTTCTTAGGGACAGGGGCCCTTCCAGGGCAGATCTGAGCCAGGAGCAGCAGAGCTGCCCCTCTCTTGAACCCCTCAGATAGCAAGCTGCTGCTGAGGCTGCTGGGAATGCTAGTGGTCCCCATAAAGTATATTGGGATGATGGACTCTTGTACTCAGAGTGTAGAGACCCCAAGCCTGGTGCCACCAGGAGGTTGGTTATACCTCTGAAGTTCAGGGGCTTCCTATTGACCCTAGCCCATGATATCCCCCTAGCAGGTCACCTGGGCCAGAACAAGACTTGGGACAGACTTGTCCCTCACTTTCACTGGCCCCACATGTCTGAAGACATCATGGAGTTTGTCGCTCCTGTGTAACCTGCCAGGCCAGTGGCAAGGCAGGTGGCACTACAAAGGCCCCCCTGATACCACTACCTGTGGTGGGGGTTCCCTTTGAGAGAGTGGGGATTGATATTGTTGGTCCCATGGATCCCCAAACAGCATCTGGGCACAGGTTTATCCTGGTGGTAGTGGATCATGCCACCAGGTACCCAGAGGCTATTCCCCTTAGGACCACTACAGCACCTGTAGTGGCAAGAGCCCTCCTGGGAATTTTCTCAAGAGTGGGCTTCCCTAGGGAGGTTGTATCAGACAGGGCTGCAAACTTTATGTCTGGATACTTGAAAGCAATGTGGAAGGAGTGTGGAGTGACTTACAAGTTCACCACACCCTATCACCCACAATGCAATGGTTTAGTTGAGAGATTCAACAAAACCTTGAAGGGCATGATTAAAGGGCTCCCAGAAAAGCTCAGGCGAAGATGGGACATACTCTTGCCCTGCCTTTTATTTGCATACAGGAGGTGCCTCAAGGGGATTGGCTACAGCCCTTTTGAACTTTTGTTTGGTCACCCTGTCAGGGGTCCATTGTGCTTGGTAAAGGAAGGATGGGAGTTTCCTCTCAAGCCCCCAAAGCATGACATAGTGGACTATGTACTTGGTCTCCGCTCCAGGATGGCTGAATACATGAAAAAGGCAACTAAAAACCTTGAGGCTAGCCAGGAACTGCAAAAAGCCTAGCATTACCAAAAGGCTGTGCTGACTGTTTACCAGCCAGGACAAAAGGTGTGGGTGCTGGAGCCAGTGGCCCCAGCAGCTCTCCAAGACAAGTGGAGTGGACCCCATACCATTGTTGAACAGAAGGGTGAGGTCACCTATTTAGTAGACCTAGGAACACCCAGGAGTCCCCACAGGGTTCTCCATGTCAACAGACTGAAACCATATGTGGACAGGGCAGACATGGGCTTGCTCATGGCTACTGATGAGGGACAGGAGGAAGAGATGACCCACTCCCTGACCTGCTCTCACAGAACCCTGATGATGGGTCAGTGGATGGTGTAGCCTTGGCAGGCAGCCTCACTGCTCAGCAGCAAACTGATTGTAGACAAGTGCTCAATCAGTACAGACATATGTTCTCTCTGACTCCAAGTCAGACCACCTGGTGCACTCATGAAGTGGACACTGGGGACAGTCTGCCTATTAAAAATAAGATTTATAGGCAACCTGACCATGTCAGGGACTGTATCAGGACAGAAGTCCAGAAGATGTTGGATTTGGGAGTTATTGAACCCTCAGATAGCCCTTGGGCTAGTCCAGTGGTCCTTGTGCCAAAACCTCACACCAGTGGTGGGAAAAGAGAGATGAGGTTTTGTGTGGACTACAGGGGTCTCAATGCAGTCACTAGGACTGATGATCATCCAATACCCAGGGCAGATGAGCTAATAGACACTTTGGCCTCAGCCAAGTATCTAAGCACATTTGACCTAACAGCTGGCTACTGGCAGATCAGGCTAGCTGATGATGCAAAGCCAAAGACAGCATTCTCAACCCCTAGTGGGCATTATCAATTTGTGGTAATGCCCTTTGGTCTGAAGAATGCACCTGCCACTTTTCAGAGGTTGGTGAATACAGTCCTTACAGGTCTGGAAGCCTATAGTGCAGCATATCTAGATGATATTGCTGTCTTTAGCTCCACCTGGGAGGATCACCTGGTCCACCTCAGAAATGTTTTGCAGGCCCTGCAGAAAGCAGGCCTAACTATCAAGGCCACAAAGTGCCAGATAGGGCAGAGTCAGGTTGTGTACCTGGGCCACCTTGTGGGTGGAGGCCAGGTTCAACCATTGCAGAGCAAGATCCAGACCATCATGGACTGGACTGCTCCAACTACCCAGACTCGGGTGAGAGCCTTTTTAGGCCTGACTGGGTACTATAGGAGATTTGTCAAGGGGTATGGATCAATAGTGACACCCCTGAATGACTTAACTTCCAAGAAAATGCCCAAAAAGGTTCAGTGGACAGTTAGCTGACAAAAGGCATTTGATGACCTGAAGCAGGCCATGTGCACTGCTCCCATTCTACAGAGTCCTGATTACTCCAAGAAGTTCATTGTCCAAACAGATGCATCTGAATTGGGGGTAGGGGCTGTACTGTCACAATTGAACGATGAAGGTCAGGATCAGCCAGTAGCTTTTATTAGCAGAAGGCTGACCCCTAGAGAGAAACGTTGGTCAGCCATAGAGAGGAGGCCTTTGCTGTGGTTTGGGCTCTGAAGAAGTTGAGGCCATACTTGTTTGGTACTCACTTCCTTGTTCAAACAGACCACAAGCCCCTCCTATGGCTAAAACAAATGAAGGGTGAAAACCCCAAACTGCTTAGGTGGTCCATTTCCCTACAGGGGATAGACTTTACAGTGGAACATAGACCTGGGAGTAACCATGCCAATG
Source organism: Calotriton arnoldi (assembly GCA_963921515.1). Lineage (NCBI taxonomy): Eukaryota > Metazoa > Chordata > Amphibia > Caudata > Salamandridae > Calotriton > Calotriton arnoldi. The sequence goes on from CAWUFW010006807.1 coordinate 369,041, forward strand.
CAGATGGACTCTCTAGGTACTTCCACTTAGAACATGAAGACTCAACTGGTCAAGGTTAGTTTAATGTCCCTACGTTTGGGGTGGGGGTTGTGTAGGAGAGTAGGATCTGCTTCACATGGGTACCCCCACTTTTTGCTGATGCTTCACTGTTTTTCGACTTTAGTCTGGCTGGGGCCCTGCTAATCAGAACCCCAGCCTAGCTGCTTCCTCTCTAAAATGGTTTCCATGTGCCTTAGGCACATCTCTGATTGGAATCTGGAGTGCCCTTATAAGTCCCTAGTATATGGTATACTATGTACCCAGGGCATAGGTACCTCAGAGACCTACCAGGGGCTGCAGCATGTATTGTGCCACCCCTGGAAGGCCATCCAAAATGACACCACAGGTCTGCTACTGCAGCCTGGGTAAGGTGGTGCATGCACCCCTTACTGTGATATAGGTTACCTATATCACTACATATGTACACACATATAAACATATAAGTCACTCCTATGGCAGGCCTTATCAATCCTGAAGGCAGAGTGCTTGGTTCTTATGTGAGAGGGTGCCCCTGCATGAGCAGAGCCCCTCTGCAGCGTTCGGAGACCCTTCTCTGATGCTGTTTGTAGTGCAGCCTGACCATATACTCTTAAGTGCATTATATCCTCGCGGTACAATGCTAACTTTGGACTGGCTGCACCAAAACATGTCGTGTTTGGTGTCAAACATCTTGGAATACTACCCCCCCGCCAGTTCTGGTGGCGGGGGTAGCATTCCACCCTTCTAGAGGGAGAGACATGTACACACCGGCCTGTCCGGTAACTTTTTTCCAGAGCCCTGGCATCACAAAATGGATGCCGCTGCCACAGACACGGGTCTGGCCTCCTGCTGCTGACTGAAACTCCGTCAGGGGAGGCCTGGACAATAGGTTTCCAGTCGCAGGGAGGTGTAACCACCTCCCCAGACAGGATAATGTGTATTGGGGCTGGGCGGGAGCACTCTCTGGTGCTCAGAAGTCCTGCACTGGGGGCACACTTGGTGTCCCTGTGCATATGCCAGTTCAAACCGGTTGCAGGGGCTACCTGCCCCTGCTCTGGCACGAAACTGGAGAAAGGGAATGGGTGTAACCACCCCTCTTCCCTGACCCTCCCATAGGTGGGTCCCCAGAGTATGTCCAACCCCCTAACTAAGTATAAGTTTGGGACCCCAGTCCTTAGGACTTTAGATTACCCTGGACGAAACTCTGACACTGAATCCTGGACCTTCGACGCTCTACCTGAAGATTAGAGGACTGAAGAATCTCCCTTGGGGTCAAGGAGTGACTCCCCTGCTTGGCAGGCAACTAAGAAGCAATTGTCCGGTCTGCATCGCTGAAGCTCCCGCCGGACACCGAAGTCTTTGCATCACCAGAGGTGGATTTCCAGACTTCCCTGAGGCTGCCCTGAGTCCCCAGCAAAGCTAAGGCCCGTAGCTGTCGTGGGTAACGTGGAACCGTGACCCCTGGACACCGAGTACTTTTGCAAGTGCATCCTTTTCTGGGTCTCCCACGAAGTTGTGCTTTGGGCTCCCACTAACCCCTGCCTCCAGCACCGACTGCACCGAAGATCACTGGCCTCCACTCCACAAGTGTCCTGTGAGCCAGCTCCAAGTGTGTCCACTCGAGGCTCCTTTGCGGTCGCTAGTCCGTTGGCTAGTGGGTCCTCCCGAAGGCAACTCTTCTTCTGCTTAGGCTTTCCTGGTTGCTCCAGACGTGCCCTGACTTACCCTTGCTGGGTGAGTCCCGCAGACCTTGCTGGTCTGCATCAATGTCCTTTCTTTGTTTCTATGAGACTTGCCGTTACCATGGCTTGTTCTGTCCAATCCGGTCGCCAACACCCCTGCAATCGACAGACATCATGGGACAGCTCGAATCCAGCTCCTGGTTGTTGTCGACGCCTCCTGGGCCTCGTGGCTGAAGAGTCAAGACGACCGTCAACCTACCTGAAGCACCCGACATCGGTGGGCATCTGCTCATCGCCTTCCTGGTCACTGGCTAGTGACCCAGACTCTGTCCCCTCTGCTTTCAGGTTCTTCAGATCTTCGATCCACCCTTGGATCCACCCGAACACTTTCGACTTGGTCGCCAGCAGCACTTTGCAGCATATCGCCATTGAAAACGACGACGAAACCCGACCCCGAAAGACACCTATGCACCCGGCTTCCCTGGGTGAGGTAACTCGAGTACTCCGGTGCTCCCGTGGGTATAGACTCTAGAACGACCTAGTTCTAAAAGGGTTTGCTCCAGGTCCTCCTCTAAGTGTCCTTATTCTTTAAAACTCCAACCGCGACATTCCCCATAGAAGTCAACGGCGGCTCTCGGCTGTGTTCTCACACTGCACGCGTCCCCCGTGGGTCCCCTGTGTCACTACCTTGGGTGGTTCCTTGAGGGCCAAGCACTTCTACAGGCTCTAGGCCCTGTGTCTAGCTCAGTTGTGGTTCTTATACCACTTTATTGGTATATGGTTTGGTACGCCCCTAGGGCTCAAACTTGTATTTTTGCTATTACTGTTGATAACTGACTTGTAACTTATGTACTTCGAACTCTAGCCTCATAAAGAGACTAGAGGGGTGTGTTTAAGACTAAATACATATATTTTAAATATATACCTGGTGTGGTCCTCTTTCATTTGGTCACTCAAGAGATTATAGACTGGTAAAACAAGCTGCTTTACATTCCTTCAATACTTAGCCTGAAGGCTGCTCTCCATAGCTACCACTAGGATAGCTTTCAATAAAGGTTGTCTTTAACCTATCTCCAATAAGGGGTTGTTTGGACTGGTGCAAGGTGGCCACTATAATTAGTGGACAGCATATACCAGGCCAACTTCTCACAACACCAATCACAAGAACATGCAGTCCTTAAAACTTGAGAGACCGCACTTCACATTTCAAACAGACACCTACATTTATGCGTCGTACTTTAAATGTACCTTTTCACACACTCATACAAACTAGCCTATTCACTAATCTGTTTCCTAACATGTCTTAAAACACACTTTTGTGCTGAAGCTTCAACATTCTGCAACTGGGCCTAGCCAAATATAAAGCAGCAGTCTATTACATGACTCAGCTGTAAGTCTCACCATATTCCTGAAAGCATGGATGCTTATGTCTCTACTTTTTGAAATCATCATCATATATAAAAGAAATAAACAAATGGATGTATACCTGTATTTTATACGTCTAGCATCTTCAGATGCATAGCACATATAAGAATACATGTGCAAGTACAGATATACATCAATCACAAGACCATGCAGACCTTAAACTTAAAACTTGACAGACTGCACTTTATATTTGAAAGAGACACCTACATTTCTGCAGTGTACTTCAAGTGTACATTTCCCCAGACTCATAGAAAGTAGCCTAATCACTAATCCCTCTGCCAACCTGTCTTAAAACTCACTTTTGTGCTGCAGCTTCACCATTCTACGAATACTCAGAATGTTGGGCCTAGCCAAATATAAAGCAGCAACCTATCACATGTCTCTACCATAAGTCTAACCATATTCCTAAAAGCATGCATGCTTGTATCTGTACCGATTGCCAAAAGCATAACACATATAAGAATACATGTGCAAGTAGAGACATACCTCACTCACAAGACCACAAAGGCCTTAAAACTTGACAGACTACACTTAACATTTCAAACACATACCTAGATTTATGTGGCATTTTTCAAGTGAAGTTTTACACAGACTCTTATAAAGTACCATAATCACTAATTTCTCACTCAACATATTTTAAACATCACTTTTCTACTGCTGCTGCTTCACTATTCTACTACTAATCAGGTATTGAGCATAGCTAAGAGCAAAGCAGCAGCCCTTCACATATCTCTGTTGAAAGTCTCCCCATATTTCTAAAAACATGTATGCATATGTCTGTACCTTTTCCTAGTATCATCATATATTTAAAAAAATACAAATAGATGTATACATGTACTTTATCAATCTAGCATCTTCAGATGCATGACACATACGAAAATACATCTGCAAGTACAGACATACCTCAGTCACAAGACCATGCAGACCTTAAAACTTAAGAAGATGCACTTCTCATTTCAAGTAGGCACCTAAAATCATTTGATGTATTTCAAGAATACCTTTCCACAGACTCATGCAAAGTAGCCTAATCACTAATTCCTCTGCCAACATGTTTTAAACCTCACTGTTGAGCTGCAGCTTCACCATTCTGCAACTACTTATGGTGTTGGGCCTAGACAAATATAAACTAGCATCCCTTCACATGTCTCTGCTGTAAGTCTCACCATATTCCTGAAAGCATGCATGCATATGTCTGTACCTTTTGCTAGCAGCACCATATATAAAAGAAATATACAGATAGATGTAAACCTGTGTTTTATACGTCTATCATCTTCAGACGCATAACACGTACCATAATAGATGTGCAAGTAGAGACATACCTCAGTCACAACACCATCTACATCTTAAAACTTCACAGACTACACTTCAAATTTCAAAGACACTGAAAATTCTGCAGTATATTTGAAGTGTAGCTTTCCACACTCATACAAATTAGCCTAATAACTAATCTCTCTGCAAACATGTCTTAACCCTCACTTTTGTGCTGCAGCTTTACCCTTCTACAACTACTTAGAGTGTTACACCTAGCCAAATACAAAGCAGGAACCCTTTACATGTCTCAGCTGTAAGTCTCACCATATTCTTGAAAGCATGCATGCATATGTCTGTACTTTTTGCTAGCAGCATCATATATAAAAGAAATATACAAATAGATGCATACATGTGTTTTATACATCTAGCATTTTCAGATACATAACACATATCAGAATATATCTCCTATTAGAGACTTTCTTCAATCACAGCACTATGCACACCTGAAAAATTCACAGAACACACTTCCCATTTCAAGTAAACACCAACAATTATGTGGCATATTTCAACTGTACCTCTCTAGAGACTTATAAAAAGTAGCCTAATCACTAATACCTTATGTCAACATGTTTTAAACCACACTTTTGTGCTGCATCTTCACCATTCTACTACTACTCACAGTCTTGAGCCTAGCCACATACAAAGCAACACCTCTTTGTTAAACATCATACATCTTCAAATGTATAAGACATATGAGAATACATATACAAGTAGAGACATACTTCAGTCACAAGTCCATGCACACCTTAAAACTTGCAGACTGCACTTCCAATTTGAAAGCGACAGCTAAAATTATACGGTATACTTCAATTGTACATTTCCACACACTAGCACAAACTACCACAGTCACTAAACCATCTTCCAATATACACATATTACTATACACAATCTATTTCAAACAACATTTAAGTACAATAAAACAAACTACAATACACATCTCTACATTTAATGATATACTTCAAACATCACAGTTCTTGAATAATTTTTAAAGTTTGAAAATAAAGCTAATACATAATACACCTCACAAATTTATAACTCACCTTCCAAATAGTTTTGTAGAATATGAATTATCAGAAACTCATAAAAGATTTTCTTATGCACACAATCAATGTAATGCACCACTCTCAACAAGGTGGAACCAGTAATGGCAAACGTTCCCTCTCTTTCTCTACACAAATAAATGTAAGTAACAAATCACATTGCTTCCTACATTATTTCAAATTGTAAAACACATTTCTATTGGTTAGACATATTAACCCTTACCAACTGACTTCTAAAAGTGCCCAAACTGGTTCTGGAATTTTCTGGAGTCGTGACTCTACCGTGTACCATCGCGATGGAGCCGCGAATCCATACGGGAGCTCAAAAACATATTACTAATCATACTAGCATTATTTTTAAGAATTTAAGAACACACCGCTTCTAAACATAGTAAGATTTGGGAAATCTTACTTTAATAACATATAACTTATATATAAATTACAATTCCATATTTTAAAACCACAGTTAAGATTCAACCCTTCCCCCATTCTGCTTAATCCCAGTTTCCATAGTAACAGTTTCTGCAACATTCAACTGAACAGGAGGGTCACAAGTTCACCATATTTTCAAGCTCAGCACACAAGGTTACAAATGCAAACAGCAGGTGTGGTTGACTTTTGCAAAATATTTACCTTATCCTATCTACTGTACCTTTCAAAAAAAAATTTATAACCAATAAGAAACATGCTTTTTAAAGAAAGTAACATGCACCCTATTTTTGAGTGTGCAATGTTCATAAAGAGTCAATCAATTATCTGCTTTTTAAAAAACAGCATCTGGTCCACCATTTTAGATACCTCTCAATCTACCAACTGACTACCTCAGCTACAGCCATCTTTTCATTACTTCCAGCCATCTCTTCAAGATGCTTACAGTTTGGATTGTTGGGCACAGCTATGTTTTCTGGTGCAAAAGGTATGCTGAACGCAGTGGTATTGACAAAGACCTAGCTTTGCAAAATGTGGATATTAAATGGATTGCACAGAGAGGATTAAAGTGACACAAATTGATGCCTTTGGTTAAAACCTTTTTGCATCTCCATCCCCCTGACCTCATAATTGTGCACTGTGGTGGCAATGACCTAGGCACATTGACTGGGGTAGGTCTGGAAATGCTAATGAAGTACACCTTTGCACAATTGATGTTGCTTTTGCCTCAAACTGTCTTTGTATACTCTAATATATGCCAAAGACAGAAATGGAAGTGGTCAAATCAATTCTGTCCACAGATTGAGAAAGCTAGAAAGAATGTCAATAAAGCTGTTTCTGCTTACCTCAGAGACCATAGGATGGGCTCCATCTATCACAACAATCTACGTTTTGATATGGATGACATCTACAGAAGTGATGGAGTACACTTCACAAATCAAGGAAACAGAGTCTTTCTCAACAATCTAAAGCTGTGCATCCGCACTTACATGTAGCTACAAAAAACTCATAATAAAAACAAGGGTTCTTTTTAGAGCCACCCTATAACACAATAGTGAATCTATTTTTTTTACACATACATACTCTTTTTAAATTTTTTGTGGATTTGCGCACCCGTCGCGAATCTGCAAAAGCATGAATTCAATGTACTACAATACAACACACTTTTCAGGTTTAGCTTTTAATTTTTAATTTTATATATTTTTACTAACTCTATCAATTTTAATCTTATCATTAACTTCAATCGCACTACCTCTATAAAACAACTTCACAAATGCAACAATACCTTCTAAATTATATAGTACTAAATTATTTATTTGAGGAGGATCCGCAAATCCAATGCGACGTTACACGGGGGACCACGCTGAGAGCCGCATTGGGGTCGTGACTCCAAAATAGAAAGAAAAAAAAATCCCCAATTCCATTATTCGCTATCTGCCCCGGGGACCCCATCCCCTGGGGCAGTACCTCTTTTAAAAAAAAAATAATAATAATAATATTACGGGAGGAGGGCCGCATGGCCCCCCTTCTCTTGGCCACTTTCGGCCCCAGAGACCCCATCCCCTGGGGCATGGCCATGTATTTTTTTATTATTTATAAATTTAATTTTAAAGGAAGGGGACCGCAAGGCCCCACTCCTGAGGCCATTTTTGGCCCCGGGGACCCCATTATCCGGGGCTTTGCCTCTGTTTTTTCTTTATAATATGGGAGGGGGGTGCGTGGCCCCCCCTTCCCTGGGCCACTATTGGCCCCGGGGACCCCATTCCCCTGGGGCCAGCCCTCACTTTGGGGATCGCGGGGGGAGCCCCAATGCCCCCGCAGTCCCAGCCAGCTCCCCGCCTCATGTGGGAGCCAACATTGCTTTTGGACAAGGGGAGCTGCCGACATGCAGCTCCCCTTGTCCAAAAGCAATCTGCTTTGCTTCGTGGAAGCCGTGCTCCCGCCCCGTCATTGCAAACTGCAATGTCCCGGGGGTGGGCACCCCGGGACAATGCTGGATCCGGCCCTGGGAGCTGGCGTTCCCCAGGGCCATCTAGGGCTCCAGGAGGGGGGCCGCGCTGTCCCCATCCCAACATAAACATTGCCCCGGGGAGGTGGTGGTCCCTGGGGCCAGAGGTCCACAACGGACTCCCAGCTTCTTTTAATTAGTGCCCCGGGGGTGGTGGTCCCCGGGCGTGTGGGGGGGCTCAAGCCCCCCCACACTACTTTGCTTTTAGCACAGCCCTGGTAAGGTGGCAGTCCCTGGGGCTATGGGGGCCACGTGCCCCCCGCATCTGTGAATTAAGGTGGCAGTACCCGGGGCTGCGTGAGGGGGCAGGAGCCCCCCACACCTTTTATTTTATAATAAAGCCCTTGGGAGGTGGTGGTCCCTGGGGCTCCGGGGGGGCCACAAGCCCCCAACATTTGAATAATTATTGCCCCGGGGAGGTGGTGGTCCCCGGGGCTGAAGGGGCCTCCTCAGGGCCCCCACACAAACATTCACAAATGCTCCCGGGACCTGGCCCACCCGGGGGCTCATTAAAACGAACCACAGAAGACCGCGCTTTGTTTTTTTTATTTTCTCGGTGGGATTTGCGCACCCAGCGCGACTTCCACCGAAAGTTTTTTTTAAAAAAATGCTTTTTTGGGCAACAGGGACCCCCTGACCAGGCCTAGAGGGTCAGGGTGTTTCTACCCTGCCCCCTTTCCTTGATTTTTAATGTTTTTTTACCTTTTTCTTGTGACTCGGTTTAACCGAGTCACAAAATGGCTGCCAACACATTTTGGTTTGGAGTGTTGGCAGCCAATCAGAATGAAGCTCGTGCTCAGGAGGGTTCGCGAATCCTCCTCGGCCACCAGATATCGATAATTTTAATTTTTGAATTTCTCAGGAACTACTGAATGGAGTTACACCATTTAAAAAAAAGAACGCTTTTTGAACCAAGACCTACCTTTTTGCCAAATTTGGTGTAATTCCGTTCAGCAGTTCGGGCTGTAGCTTTGTCTAAAGTTTCCTATGGATATTAACATGGAGAAAACGTGTTTTGAGACCCCCTTTTGTTTCGGCCCCCGCTTGATGAATCACCCCGAAACTTTCAAGACAGGAGCTGACCTGAGCGAACCATTAGTTTTCAAAATTTCGCGAACATTCGTCAAACGGCGCCAAAGATACTGGCAAAAGAAAAAACGCTTTTTGAATAGAAACGAGGTCCTAACTATAACTACCTACTGGCGACCGCCAGTAGGTAATATATATATATATATATATAGACCCAGTAGAAGGCTGTATGCCGAAACGCGTCGGTCTTGACTTATAACTAAAATAGGGCCTTGGAATGCCATGTGTTTATGCCAAGACAATAAAATACAAATTCTAAAAACTGACCCGAATGGTGGTCTGATGTCTGTTTGGAGGTGCCGCCGGATTGGATGTTCAGGAAGAGGAACATCACTGGAGACATATATATATATATATATATATATATATATATATATATATATATTCACTGAAAAAACCATAGGTTTCAGGGACGTTATAGTTACAAATTAGCATTTAAAAAACCTTTGAAATTCACTGAAAAAACCATAGGTTTTAGGGACAGTTATAGTTAGTTGGACATTGCACTCGTACAAAACCCGTGAAATTCCCCCGTTATAGTTAGTCCAGCTAACTATAACTCGCGCCCCCGCAATGCACTGCTGATGATGTCACATATTACATCACTCATGACATGGTCAGTGACATCACTGATGACATCACTGATGACATCTCAAATGACAAATGCCTGTATTGGCCCCGGGGACCCCATCCCCCGGGGCATGGCCTCTTTTTGTTTTTATTTGGAGGGGGCCGCGTGGCCCCCCTCCTCAGGCCATTTAAGGCCCCGGGGACCCCATCCCCCAGGCCGGCCTTGCACTTTTTTAAATTTTTTTTACTTTGGGGAGGGGGGCTGCGTGGCCCCCCTCTGTGGCCACTTATGGCCCCGGGGACCCCATCCCCCGGGGCCTGGCCTCTCGTTGGGGACTGTGGGGGGGTCCCCAAGCCCCCCACAGTCCCGCCGGCTCCCCGTGTCCTACGGGAGCCGGCATTGCTGTTCCACATGGGGAGCAGCTAACATGCTGCTCCCCATGTGGAAAAGCAATCGGCTTTGGATATTGGAAGAGAGAGCAGGTTTCCTGCTCTCTCTTCCAATATCCAAAGCAAGTTTGCAATGACAGGACGGGAGCCGCGAGGCTCCCGTCCTGTCATTGCAAACAGCAGTGTCCCGGGGTAGGCACCCCGGGACACTGCAGGAGCCGGCCCTGGGGGGTGGTGGTCCCCAGGGCCATCAAGGGCTCCAGGAGGGGGCCGCGCGGCCCCCTCCCTACATCGAGAAAGCCCCGGGGAGGTGGTGGTCCCCGGGGCTTGGGGTCCAAAACGGACCCCCATTTTCATTTTTCTTAGTGCCCCGGGAGGTGGTGGTCCCGGGCGTGTGGGGGCTGGAGCCCCCCACACAGGTTTTTCAAATATAAAAAAAGAAGCCCCGGGGAGGTGGTGGTCCCCGGGGCTGCGGGAGGGCTCAGAGCCCTCCCGCACCATTATCCATAAAGCCCTGGGGGTGGTGGTCCCCAGGGCTTGGGGGCCCTTAGAGGCCCCCCACACATAAAATTAACCCCCCAGCATGCCCCCGGGACTTGGCCCACCCGGGGGCCAATTAGCTATCGAAGCGCAGGAGACCGCGCTTCGATTTTTCGGCAGGGTTCGCGCTCCCTGAGCGCATCCTGCCGATTTTTAAAAAAACAAAAACATTTTTTTTGCCCAGGGGTTCCTTGTGGGACCCCCTGAGCAGACCTAGGGGGTCAGGGTGTTTCTACCCTGCCCCCTTTGTGCGCTTTGCGCACTTGTTTCTGTCCCTCGGTTCTACCGAGGGACAAAATGGCTGCCAACACTTCCTGATTTGGAGTGTTGACAGCCAATTAACATAAAGCTCGTGCTCGGGAGGATCCGCGGCCCTAGATATACCTATCTTTTTTTCTTTTGATTTTCTCAGCAACTACTGAATGGATTTACACCATTTAACAAAAAGGGTTCTTTCTGAACCAAGAACTACCTCTTTGCCAAATTTGGTGTAATTCCGTTCAGCAGTTCGAGGCTGTAGCCGTGTCTAAAGTTTCCTATGGAAAATTGCATGGGGAAAACGCGTTTTGGGACCCCCTTTTTCTCGGCCCCCGCTTGACGAATCCCCCGAGACTTTCAGGGTAGGAGCGGACCGGAGCGGGCCACAAAGTTTGAAAATTTTGCGAAGATACGTCAACCGGCAAGAGAGTTATTTCAAATAGAATGTCGCGGATTTCCTATGGATAATAGGTTGTAACTATAACTATCTACTGGCGACCGCCAGTAGATAATATATATATATATATATATATATATATATATATATATATATATATAATTATATATTTATATATATATATATATATATTACCTACTGGCGGTTGCCAGTAGGTAGTTATAGTTAGGACATAGTTTCCATAGGAAAATCGTTTTTTGTTTTCCAATCAATCAATCAATCAATCACGGCATTTATAGAGCGCGCTACTCACCCGGGAGGGTCTCAAGGCGCTGGGGGAGGGGGTAAGTTACTGCTCGAACAGCCAGGTCTTGAGCTGCTTCCTGAAGGCGAGATGGTCCTGGGTTCGCCGAAGGTGAGTGGGGAGGAGTTCCAGGTCTTGGCCGCCAGGTAGGAGAAGGATCTTCCTCCGGCGGTGGTTCTGCGGATGCGTGGTACGGTGGCGAGGGCGTGGCTGGTTGATCGTAGCTGGCGTGTGGGCGTGTAGAAGGACATGCGGTCGTTGAGGTACTTTGGGCCCAGGTCGTGGAGGGCCTTGTGTGCGTGGGTGAGGAGTCTGAACGTGATTCTCTTGCTGACGGGGAGCCAGTGCAGGTCTTTCAGGTGTACGGTGATGTGGCTGTGTCGGGGGATGTCCAGGATGAGTCGTGCGGAGGCGTTCTGGATGCGCTGGAGTCTCTTTTGAAGTTTGGCTGTGGTTCCGGCGTAGAGGGTGTTCCCATAGTCCAGTCGGCTGGTGACGAGTGCCTGGGTGACGGTCTTCCTGGTTTCAGTGGGGATCCATCTGAAGATCTTGCGGAGCATGCGCAGGGTGTTGAAGCATGAAGATGAGACGGCGTTGACTTGTCTGGTCATCGACAGGGAGGAGTCCAGGATGAAGCCCAGGTTGCGTGCGTGGTCCGTTGGCTTGGGTGCGGTGCCCAGGGCCGGGGGCCACCAGGAGTCGTCCCAGGCGGAGGGTGATGAGCCCAGGATGAGGACTTCCGTCTTGTCTGAGTTCAGTTTAAGGCGGCTGTTCCTCATCCAGTCGGTGACGTCTCTCATCCCGTCGTGCAGGTTGGCTCTGGCGGTGGTGGGGTCGTTGGTGAGGGAGAGGATCAGCTGGGTGTCGTCGGCGTAGGAGATGATGTTGAGGTTGTGTCGGCGTGCGATGGCTGCGAGGGGGCTCATGTAGACGTTGAAGAGGGTCGGGCTGAGTGAGGATCCTTGTGGAACGCCGCAGATGACTTCGGTGGCTTCGGATCTGAACGGGGAGAGGCGGACTCTCTGGGTTCTTCCGGCGAGGAACGAGATGATCCATTCCAGTGCTTTCTCTCGGATTCCGATGTTGCTGAGGCGCTTCACTAGGGTGCGGTGGCAGACGGTGTCGAACGCCGCGGAGAGGTCCAGGAGGATGAGGGCAGCTGTTTCCCCGTTGTCGGTTAGGGTTCTGATGTCGTCGGTGGCTGCGATAAGGGCGGTCTCGGTGCTGTGGTTGGCCCGAAACCCGGACTGCGAGGGGTCGAGGGATCCATTCGTCTCGAGGAAGGCGGCAAGCTGTCTGTTGACGGTCTTCTCGATGACTTTGGCCGGAAACGGAAGGAGCGAGATGGGGCGGTAGTTCTTGAGGTCGGTGGGGTCCGCCGTTGGTTTCTTCAGGAGGGCGGTAAGCTCGGCGTGCTTCCAGCTCTCCGGGAAGGTGGCGGTGTGGAAGGAGGAGTTGATGATGTCCCGGAGATGGGGTGCGATGGTGGCGTCGGCTTTGTTGAAGACGTGGTGTGGGCAGGGGTCGGTTGGTGATCCGGAGTGGATGGAGTTCATCGTGCGGGTGGTGTCTTCGGTGTTGATCGGGGTCCAGTTGCAGAGGGTGGTGGTGGCGGGCATTGGTTCGGCGGTAGGGTGCGTTGTTTGTGCGTCGAAGCTGTTGTGTATGTCGGTGATCTTGCGGTGGAAGAACGCGGAGAGTGAGTTGCAGAGGTCTTGCGAGGGGGTGATGTCGTTGTTTCCGGCGCTGGGGTTGGAGAACTCTTTGACGATGCTGAAAAGTTCCTTGCTGTCATGGGCGTTGTTGTCCAGTCGTTCTTTGAGTGCCGACTTCTTGGTGGCACGGATCAGCTGGTGGTGTTTGCGGGTGGCGTGCTTGAGGGCGGTCCTGTTGTCTGTGGTCTGGACGAGTCGCCAGGTTTTCTCGAGAGTGCGGCAGTTCTTCTTGGATTCCTTGAGTTCGTTGGTGAACCAAGGGGTTTTCTTGCTTCCGGGTCTGCTGGGAGGGTTTTTAGTGGTGCGAGGTCGTCGGCGCAGGCGGTCAGCCACTTGGCGAGGTTGCTGGCTGCTTCGTTTGGGTCCGTTGTGTCGGTGGGTGTGTTCTGGCTGAGGGAGGCGGTGAGCTGCTCGGCGGTGATCTTGCTCCAGCTCCGGCGGGGAGCCTGTTGCGGGTGGTGGTGGGTCGCAGTCTTTCTGAAGCTGAAGTGGACGCAGCTGTGGTCGGTCCAGTGGAGTCCGGTGGCGTGGCTGAAGGAGATGTGCTTGCTGGACGAGAAGACGGGGTCAAGCGTGTGGCCGGCGTAGTGGGTGGGCGTGTTCACCAGTTGTTTGAGTCCGAGGTTGGCGAGGTTGTCCAGCAGGGCGGTGGTGTTTCTGTCGTTGTTGTTCTCCAGGTGGAAGTTGAGGTCCCCTAGGAGGATGTAGTCGGCGGAGGGCATGGCGTGCGGGCTGATGAAGTCTGCGATGTCTTCGCTGAATAGTGTGCGTGGTCCCGGGGGTCTGTAGATGAGGGTGCCTCGGAGGGTGGTCTTGGGGTCCGTGTGTATCTGGAAGTGTAGGTGTTCGGCGGCGGTGAAGGTCTCGTCGGAGTTAGTCGAGATGCGGATGGTGTTCTTGTGTACGATGGCGATGCCTCCTCCCGTCTGGTTGACGCGGTCCCTCCGGGTGATCTTGTATCCATCCGGGATGGCTATGGCGATGTCAGGCGCTGAGGAGGCGTTCATCCAGGTTTCGGTGAGGAAGGCGATGTCCGGTGCTGTTGCGTCGAGCAGGTCCCAGAGTTCCACGGCGTGCCTGTGGACGGAGCGGGTGTTCAGCAGGATGCATTTCAGGTGGTTGCTGCTGTTGCTCGACTTGGCGGAGGTGGTGCACGTCAGGGGGCAGGTGAATCGGCAGGTTTGGCAGGTGAAGGGTCCGTGGGTGCGTCTCGGTGAGGCTCGGTAGCAGGCAGGGTTCCGGCCGGCATTGAGTGCGGTGAGTGTGGCGGCGTCGTAGGTCCGTCGAGTGGTGTTGCATCGGTGGGATCCAGGGGTTCTGGCGCTGGGCGCGGTCCAGTCGCGGACGGGCGCAGACGGGCTTGCCTTAGGCGCGCCTTCGGCGCGCCAGCGGCGCGCCCGCTGCGCACGTCCGCTGCGCGGCCGTGCAGCGGCCGCCATTTATGGGGAGGTGGGAGGGAGGAGCAGCTGGGAGGCGGGAGGCAGGGGCAGCGAATGGGCAGTCAGGGGGCGGGGCCGCAGGGGACGCAGCGGCGGGAATGGCGATAGGCAGCGAGGGGCACAGAAGGAAAAACGGGGGAGAGCAGGCAAATCACGGGTAAACAACAGTGGGGCAGCGAGGGGCACAGAAGGAAAAACGGGGGGAGAGCAGGCAAATCACGGGCACAACAACAGTGGGGCAGCGAGGGGCACAGAAAGGAAAAAACGGGGGGAGAGCAGGCAAATCACGGGTAAACAACAGTGGGGCAGCGAGGGGCACAGAAAGGAAAAAGCGGGGGAGAGAAGGCAAATCACGGGCACAACAACAGTGGGGCAGCGAGGGGCACAGAAGGAAAAACGGGGGAGAGCAGGCAAATCACGGGCACAACAACAGTGGGGCAGCGAGGGGCACAGAAAGGAAAAACGGGGGAGAGCAGGCAAATCACGGGTAAACAACAGTGGGGCAGCGAGGGGCACAGAAAGGAAAAAACGGGGGAGAGCAGGCAAATCACGGGCACAACAACAGTGGGGCAGCGAGGGGCACAGAAGGAAAAACGGGGGGAGAGCAGGCAAATCACGGGCACAACAACAGTGGGGCAGCGAGGGGCACAGAAAGGAAAAAACGGGGGGAGAGCAGGCAAATCACGGGTAAACAACAGTGGGGCAGCGAGGGGCACAGAAAGGAAAAAACGGGGGGAGAGCAGGCAAATCACGGGCACAACAACAGTGGGGCAGCGAGGGGCACAGAAGGAAAAACGGGGGAGAGCAGGCAAATCACGGGCACAACAACAGTGGGGCAGCGAGGGGCACAGAAAGGAAAAAACGGGGGGAGAGCAGGCAAATCACGGGTAAACAACAGTGGGGCAGCGAGGGGCACAGAAAGGAAAAAACGGGGGAGAGCAGGCAAATCACGGGCACAACAACAGTGGGGCAGCGAGGGGCACAGAAGGAAAAACGGGGGAGAGCAGGCAAATCACGGGCACAACAACAGTGGGGCAGCGAGGGGCACAGAAAGGAAAAAACGGGGGGAGAGCAGGCAAATCACGGGTAAACAACAGTGGGGCAGCGAGGGGCACAGAAAGGAAAAAACGGGGGAGAGCAGGCAAATCACGGGCACAACAACAGTGGGGCAGCGAGGGGCACAGAAGGAAAAACGGGGGAGAGCAGGCAAATCACGGGCACAACAACAGTGGGGCAGCGAGGGGCACAGAAAGGAAAAAACGGGGGAGAGCAGGCAAATCACGGGTAAACAACAGTGGGGCAGCGAGGGGCACAGAAAGGAAAAACGGGGGGAGAGCAGGCAAATCACGGGCACAACAACAGTGGGGCAGCGAGGGGCACAGAAGGAAAAACGGGGGAGAGCAGGCAAATCACGGGCACAACAACAGTGGGGCAGCGAGGGGCACAGAAAGGAAAAAACAGGGGGAGAGCAGGCAAATCACGGGTAAACAACAGTGGGGCAGCGAGGGGCACAGAAAGGAAAAAACGGGGGGAGAGCAGGCAAATCACGGGTAAACAACAGTGGGGCAGCGAGGGGCACAGAAAGGAAAAACGGGGGAGAGCAGGCAAATCACGGGCACAACAACAGTGGGGCAGCGAGGGGCACAGAAGGAAAAACGGGGGAGAGCAGGCAAATCACGGGCACAACAACAGTGGGGCAGCGAGGGGCACAGAAAGAAAAAAACGGGGGAGAGCAGGCAAATCACGGGTAAACAACAGTGGGGCAGCGAGGGGCACAGAAAGGAAAAAACGGGGGGAGAGCAGGCAAATCACGGGTAAACAACAGTGGGGCAGCGAGGGGCACAGAAGGAAAAACGGGGGGAGAGCAGGCAAATCACGGGCACAACAACAGTGGGGCAGCGAGGGGCACAGAAAGGAAAAAAACGGGGGAGAGCAGGCAAATCACGGGTAAACAACAGTGGGGCAGCGAGGGGCACAGAAGGAAAAACGGGGGAGAGCAGGCAAATCACGGGCACAACAACAGTGGGGCAGCGAGGGGCACAGAAAGGAAAAAACGGGGGGAGAGCAGGCAAATCACGGGTAAACAACAGTGGGGCAGCGAGGGGCACAGAAGGAAAAACGGGGGAGAGCAGGCAAATCACGGGCACAACAACAGTGGGGCAGCGAGGGGCACAGAAAGGAAAAGGGGAGACAAGCAGACAAAACTGGCACCGGGGCCACAAGCGGAGGGCGATCTTACCTACAGGAGCAGCGGGCAGACAGCACAGGCGGAGCTGTGTGGTGGGGGAGCGACCTACCTGGCAAGGTCAAGTTATTTTCCCAATAACTTTGGCGCCGGTTGACGAATCTTCACGAAATTTTCAAAACTAGTGATCAGCTCCGGCAGCTCCTGTCTTGAAAGTTTCGGGGTGATTCGCAAAGCGAGGGCTGAGAAAAAAGGGGGGTCCCAAAACGCGTTTTCCCCATATTTCCCCATATTATTTTCCATAGGAAACTTTAGACAAAGCTACAGCCCGAACTGCTGAACGGAATTACACCAAATTTGGCAAAAAGGTACTTAATCCCCCAACTTAAAACACGCCATGGGGTGCGTTTGCACAGTGGTGAAGGGAGGGGGCGGGGCCTGATGTGACATGTGTGCAAACACGCCCTGTGGTGTGTTTTAAATTGGGGGATTAAGTCCCCTTCAATCCTGAGGGTCCCAGGGGGCCAACTAGCCCACCAGGTACCTCCAGTAAGCACCACAGAGTTGCATTGCAGAGAGGTGTAAAAAGGGGCGGGGCCTCGGACCACCTCTCTGCAACGCTGCCCTGTGGCACTTACTGGAGGTTCCTGGTGGGCTATTTGGCCCCCAGGGACCCTCAGGATTCAAGGGGACTTAATCCCCCAACATAAAATGCGCCACAGGGTGCGTTTGCACACTTGTCACATCAGGCCCCGCCCCCCCCTGCACCACTGTGCAAACGTGCCCCGTGGCGCATTTTAAGTTGGGGTATTAATTACCCTTCAATCCTGAGGGTCCCTGGGGGCCAACTAGCCCACCAGTACCTCCAGTAAGCGCCACAGGGCTGCGTTACAGAGAGGTGGTCCAAGGCCACGCCCCTTTTTACCCCTCTCTGCAACGCAGCTCTGTGGCACTTACTGGAGATACCTGGTGGGCTAGTTGGTCCCCAGGGACCCTCAGGATTCAAGGGGACTTAATCCCCCAACTTACAACGTGCTAGGGGGCACATTTGCACAGTGGTGCAGGGAGGGGGCGGGCCTGATATAAGAAGTTAGCAATCCTGCTGTGTGGGACTTACTGGTGGTAATAAAAGGGATAGTTGGCCCCCAAGGTTGACGTTGGGGCTAACTACTCCTCCTGTTACCTCCAGTAAATCCCACACAGTAGGATTGCTAAGAGGTGTTTCGGAGGCCACGCTCACCTTTCTCCACCACTCTGGAAACGCGACTGGTATGTTATAGTTAGAAATTAGCATTTAAAAAACCTTTGAAATTCACTGAAAAAACCATAGGTTTCAGGTACGTTATAGTTAGAAATTAGCATTTAAAAAACCATTGAAATTCACTGAAAAAACCATAGGTTTCAGGGACGTTATTGTTAGAAATTAGCTATTAAAAAAGCATTGAAATTCACTGAAAAAACCATAGGTTTCAGGGACGTTATAGTTAGAAATTAGCATTTAAAAAACAATTGAAATTCACTGAAAAAACCATAGGTTTCAGGCACGTTATAGTTAGAAATTAGCATTTAAAAAACATTAGAAATTCACTGAAAAAACCATAGGTTTCAGGGACGTTATAGTTAGTTGGACATTTCACTCGTACAAAACCAGAGAAATTCCGCCGTAATAGTTTGTTCAACTAACTATAACTCCCGCCCCCGCAATGCACTGCTGATGACGTCACATATTACATCATTCATGACATGGTCAGTGACATCTCTGATGACATCACTGATGACATCTCAAATGACATCACTGATGACATCATCCACGTGAAAATCTGATGCACCTCCTCACACCCTAATATAACCTTTGATACACCCACTGTAAAATACAGACTACCATTTTCGAAACCATCGACACACCAATACCAGTTACTACATACGCACTCACTGATTCCTAGGTCTACACACACATCCACTCATTCACCCATACAATCACTCATACATGCAGTCACTCATCAATACAACTCTATCATATGCACTCATACACCTATACAGACACTCACACACCGCCACTCATCTATGGAGTTACTCACACACCTAGTCAGTCATGCAAAGAATCAATCACACTCCCATTTACTCACCTATAAAGTTATACACACACCACCTCACTTATTCATACAGATACTAACACATACTTACTCTCTTATATAATCACTGATACAAGTACACACTCATCCATACAGCCACTCTCACAATCACTGACTCTCACGTATAGTCATTTATATACTCCAACTCTCACATACACTGCCTTTTACATATGTAGTTACTTGGACATGTACCACTGAGACATCCATTCACTCACCAACACACCCATACACACACTTACCCACCCATACAGCTGTTTCCACATGAACTCTTGAACCCATACACCCAGTGAATCAACCACTCACACATCTATGCACAGAGTCACACACCTCCCACCTACCCACACACACACTCAGTCTCCCATACAAATACTCAGGCAACCAATCAATAACCCATATAGACACTCATGTAGCTACTGACCAACCCATGCAGCAGCTTACACAACAGACAGACTGATACAGACATTCACACAGTTTAGTCACTAACCCATGCAATCAGTAAGACACATTTAATCACTCACTTATACAGTCAGTCACGCACCTACTAAATCCTCCATCCAGACACTTATACACCCACTCATTCTTCAATACACCTTTGCTATATATAAAACATATTTAAACGTTAAAGAAACACACAGTCACTGGATGATGTCATCAGTGATGTCATTTGAGATGTCATCAGTGATGTCACTGACCATGTCATGAATAATGTAATATGTGATGTCATCAGCAGTGCATTGCGGGGGCGCGAGTTATAGTTAGCTGAACTATCTATAACGGCGGAATTTCTCTGGATTTGTACGAGTGAAATGTCCAACTAACTATAACGTCCCTGAAACCTATGGTTTTTTCAGTGAATTTCTAAGGTTTTTTAAATGTTAATTTCTAACTATAACATGCCTGAAACCTATGGTTTTTTCAGTGAATATATATATATATATACTTGTTTATGATGTATTTTTAGTTTGTTCATGTCTAGGTTAAGCTGGCTTTGTCCCGTCTACAGATGTGCCTTAAGAGGGGAGGTGGGTTGATGTTTAATATATGTTGTTATGTGTATAGTATTAGGTAAGGTAGTTACTTTAGTGTACATATCAATTAGCATAAGTGTAGGTTAGGATAGGTCATTAGTATTAGGTTTAGGTTAGTTAGTATGTTTTTATGGAATACATTTCTAGTTGTTAGTGATTTGGGGTGTCACTGATGTTTAATGTGATTTAAAGAACTGGTGAGTTGGTAGTTGGTTACAACAGATTCATTCCCCACACAATTTATTAGAATATCTAAGAATGGATTAACGAAATCTTCAAGGGACAGGCTACTGCCATACTGCTTTTTGATTGTGATTGATAAACATGCATGATATGTAGGCTAGCAAAGTTAAATTTTGAGATTGCATAGGGATGGTCTGAAGAATAGGTTTTCATCTAATAAAAAACTGCAAATTAGAAAAAACACATGATGCAATGGAGGCATTGCGCTCACACAGCATTGGTTCCATGATGTAGGTATGTTGTTTGGTACACAGGGGCATATTTGCTAGCCCCTCTCCCCTCCCCTTCTTCACTTTCCACGAAATAGTGCTGGGGATATGGGCTTTGTCTTATTTACAAGGCAGCGTTAAGCCACTTTACATGTATTAACACTGCCTTGTACATTAAGGGCAGCATTACGCCATAATTTGCATACAAGTGTAGGGCAATGGGTGTTGCTATGGGCGTTCCACCACAACAGTGCTATAATTTATCAATCCTAACCCATTCCTCTTCTTACAGCAAGATTTCTTCATCATCTTAGGGAATTTGTTGAGGGATCTGTCTGTACATGTGTCATGGCATGATACCAATCACAACCATAGTCTACATTGACAATAAGTATAGGTTCAAAGTATGCCGTGTTTGCAAGGCAAGGTTGAGACACTTCATGTGGCTTGACACTGACTTGAGTATTGTTACAAGTCCCTATACCCATCCTAAACATAGGGAAAAGTAAAGTTGCAGCAACAATGTTGTCTTGGAGATCTGAGGCATTGGCTAATTTTCACATGTCCTGTCATCTCACTGCCTATCAGGGACACAGGCTCAGCAGAACACATTTTTTGAAGGGTACTCTGGAATATTTGTGCTGGCTACATTGCTTAGGCATTGATGACACATCTAAACTTGAATGGTCACAGGCAACACATCTTTGTATCTTTAGTGCTTTTATTTACAAGTGCATTTCAGTAGTTAACAGACTGGCCCAGTTCTTTTGTCAACAACACCCACATTGTGTACATAGCCAGTGGCAGGTCAGACAGAGTCAATCTGAGGACAGTGACAGATGATGTTCTGCGGCATGATGGTAAGCACAAGGCTAAGCAGAAACTGACCATTTGATACAGATACATGCTACCACTGCCTTATCCTTAAGAATGTTGTTTCATCCACATCTTCCTCCTCTAATGTGTCATGTTCCTCCCATGAGGGTGATGGTGGGTTTGCAGCAGTACTGGGAGGCACAGACACATCAGGGGCGGAAGAGGTGGATGGTGAAGGTGCAGCAGCATTCATCTGTGCCAACAGATGAGGCATCACTGCAGTGATAATGAGCTGCAGGGCTTGCAGGACTCTCGTGGTAGGCAGACATGGCAGCAAAGTGTAAATCCTGTTTCCGCTCCATGTTCTCCATGATCTTACGCATTTCCTCCAACAGTTTGGCAACATCGCTGGGGCCACTTTGACAGGACAGTTGTACTTGTCTCTGCATAAGGACTCCAGCGATGTCACCCATGGAATGATAGAGAGCATGGAGCAGACTGTGGGTGCCTCTGATGGCTTCTATATGGCCCCTAATGGGACAGAGGCACCCATGGATCCCATCCAGTTTGGCTGCCAGTCTCTCCAACCCCACCCGCACCTGGTCTGCCATCTCATGCTGGACTCCTACCGCACTACATTGAAAATGTAACAGTGGGTCCTCAGAGTCCAGGTTGTTAGCTGTGTTGCTAGGTGGGGCCTGCTGCCTGTTTTGCACAGCAGGTGGAGAGGCCACAATGCTGCTGGATCTCCCCGCTTCTGGAGATGGGCTGCCTATGGAGTCGAGCAGCTCTTGGAGGGTGTCCTGGTCAATGGTTCATCTTTGAAGAGTGGGACAGGCTGCTGACCAGGAGGTGATGTTTCTTCCTCTGCAATGTAAATGGCAGATACTGTTGTATGCGTATGTCCACTTTGGGCAAGCATTTTCACTATTGACACTCAGAGTGCATGACACTTTCCATTCTCTATTCTTGCAATGTACACCTATTACCTGCAGCTAGGTTAAGCAATGTACAATGTCCATAATGTTACATTTAGGTTGGTCATATTCCCATAGTTTCCCTGTGTGCCAACAGTGAGGAGCATATTTATAGGCCCCTGCTGCCCCTGTTACATCATCTGTTCATACCTTCCTGTGTACTGATTGGTTAACCTTATTGACAATGCAGGATTAATCTACTTCATGAGTCTTCACACTGCATTATGGATGAGTCTCCCTTACTCAGTAAGGTTTGCATATGGGTGGTAGTCACTAGGTTTTGAGGCTCAGATTAAACTGCACCCCCCATTGATGTTGGCACTGCCACCTATTTTGTAGTGTGGCATGAGGAGGATACTCATGCACTTGAGATCAGTGATACAGTAATGTCCACGTTGAGGTGAAAAGTAGGTGTGCTTGAATTCCCCTGCTCTGAGAAGTATCTATATGTTTCAAGTTTGGCAAGTCACATTGACACAGGTTAAGCCCATTAATGGATGTTGATGTGCAGGGAGGGACACCTTCCTCTTTATTGACAATCTTTCCCTCTATCCAGACACCCTTGCACTTTGGTGCCGTGCCAATGTTGCAAGCTGGAGGACATAGGACTTTGAGGCAGGCTTCTAAGATTGGTACATTGTGGCACTGCAGACCTTTGTTGGACCTCACAAGAATGGACACATGGATGATACATACTGTTGTGCTCAGGGAAACTGGCTGCATTTGTTTCTGGAAGGATGTTTAAAGACATCAATAGGTATGCATTTGTTCACTACTACTGTTGACTTTACTTAAGGTCCAGTTTCCATGCATGTCAATGTGTCTTGGACCTCCAAATCCAGGAACATGATGACAATGACATACTGCTAACTGAAAAACACAAGAAGATACTTTAATGAGGAAGACTGCTTTTTGAGGAATAATGTCAAGGCAATGTGTAGCCAAATTACATGCATTAATGCCACATTGTGAATGAGGCCCATTCTCAAACTTGACTTACCATGCACGTAACAGTGAATGTGTGGTTCTAGGAGCATTGCAAACAGAACAGGCATGTTGTGATTTTAGGATACACATTCCTATGATGCTGAGGCCTTACACTGTACTTTGAAATGCATATCCCTTTTACTCAAAGATAAACAACACCGTGGCCCTCCAGTATGTTAATTTTTGACAATATGGAATATGCACATCATTGACACAAGGTGCTTGCAAGAGCAGTGCAGCTTTTGATGTGGGCAACATGGGTGAGTCTACTTTAATAAATGCTCTCAAACATTTTTAGATGTGGTTATGTCTGCTTCATTCAGCTGCACACATAAAAGCAGCAGTTAAGCCATTACAATTGCTTATGGCTTATTTCCAAGGCACTATTGCAATAGGATCATCATCAACTTTTGGTTTACTGAGGGAAAGCATGCTTCACAATATTTACAAGGCACTGTTGACTCACTTGATGTGGATTGGCAAGACATTGTAAGGGAGGCACACTTTCATTAGGTACCTGGGTTCCTTTGTACAAACCTGTAACAAAACGCAGTGTTAGTCTTCTTGGCTTGACACGGTACTCAGCCACATCTGTGAAGCGGTGCTCAGACTTACTCACTAAAGTACATTGAGGCATGGAATTAGAATTTCGGCATACACATGCAATAAATGCAGCTGGCTAGCCCCTACGCAGACACTCTTGCATCATTGTGCATGAGTGCCTGCTTTTGCGCTAGGCAACTACACTGATCACCAGTGCATGTTGTGACACAGGACTGAGCCATATTGTTATTGTTATACATACAGTGCTGCATTTCAAAAGTGGCAGAGGGCTGCGTTGAGCCAAGTGGACTGACCCAATGCTCAGTGACTTTGCTGATTATTTACAAGCCACTGACACCACTGGAGCGTCACTTTGAGTGACTTTCCTGAGGCAATATGTGCTTAGTCTTATTTACAATGCAGCATTAAGCCACTGAATGTAGGTTAACAATACCTCATATATGAGGCACCCTTTCATGCTGTACTTAGCGGGGAAGGGGAGGCCAATGGGTTCTGCAGGGGGCTTTTCACCTCAAATCCAATTTTAGGGACAAAGCCTCATATTTACAAGGGCAGCGTAAATGAGAGTCAAGGCCAAAATTAAGGCTAGGGAAAACGTGATCTTAAACAGGCTAATCAAGGAGAAATGCATTATTTCTCCTTGTTTTTGCGGTTTCCATGTCTGCTGAAATTGTGCAGCAGACATAAGTACAGCAAAAGGCCATTAGTTGTTTATGTCCAGGAAGGGAGACCTTCCTGCACATTGACAATCTTCCCCTCAACGCAGACCTATGTATCAGGAATTTGATCTGCACACAGTGTGGGTGGGCACTGAGACATATTTAGATGGACAGAAGCAACATTACTCCCCTTCCCCACCCTCCCCCCATGTCCCTGGTTGTTAC
Source organism: Calotriton arnoldi (assembly GCA_963921515.1). Lineage (NCBI taxonomy): Eukaryota > Metazoa > Chordata > Amphibia > Caudata > Salamandridae > Calotriton > Calotriton arnoldi. The sequence continues at coordinate 393,681 of CAWUFW010006807.1, forward strand.
GTGCCCTGTTGCTGATGTATCTGGTCATAGTCAGCACTATCCTGTCCCTCAACTCCAACCACTGACTCTTCACAGATGACTACGGGCACCTGTTCCTCCAAGGCGTCTAACTCCTCCAGTAACGCTGGACTCCCACCTTCAGTCTGTAGTGCTGCCTGTCGATTGTTGGCCAGTTTCTGCTTTGTCTTGCGCTTGGCATCATGCCAGCGCTTCTTAAAGTCACCCACTGTTCTCTTGACTTCTGCTACTGTGTTCACCTTGGTCACAATGGACTGCTAAATGGAATTTTGGTCCCCAATGACACCCTGGAGTTGACGAAGAGCTGGTGTTGATTCTCCGTCACCTCCGCAATCAGGATCTCATTTTCCTCTTGACTGAATCTTATTTTTCTCTTCCTCTGGGACTCTGGCTGGTCATCCTGGCTGTTAGGGGGGTTATCTCCTGCTGAACTGGGTCCAACCTGCTCCATTCTTTTTCCAGGTGTTTTTTTTTTTATTTTGCTGGCTTTTTGTGGTTTATTTTTGCTGCAAAACGTGAAAAAAGTGACGTGCGGCTGCCTAACATGAGTTTTCTGGCCGCTAATTGGCCGTCCATCACTTTTCTCATGTTAGCAGCAAGAGTTTTATCGCCATGACGTTAGTGTGTGCTGCAACGTATTGTAAATACGTCACTACCATGGCGATTGTTTTCGGCGGTAAGAAAATTGCTGCTAAGCAACGCTAACTTTGCTTAGCGGCAATTCTTGTAAATATACCCCTAAATGCTTCCTATGCTACAAAATGATGTGCACCGGAGCTACATAGATTGTAGCCAGTTGTGGGGTAAGTGGCCTCTGCAGCACCAAGGAATTGGTAAGACTGTGTCAGAGATTACTCTGGGGCAATGATCTTTACCTCATGTGGTAAATGCCCCGCCGTATACCACCACTTGTAATGAGGGCCTTATAGCATCATATCAAGAGCATAGCAAAGGGATAAAAGAGCTTGAAACAATAGAAAAAATGCAAGATTACATCTGACAAACAACAGCGCCTGATAGACATAAAGTTCAGTCGGGTTAGGGTGAGCATAGGGTGCAACTGCCTCAGAATAGGGTCTGTATATTTAGGGTAGGTGTTGGACTTGGCCCTTTTTGCAGGGTCATTCCTGAACTTTTTGCCTTCCTCCTAGCCTTTTTTCTGACATGGTGTTTGGTGGGTTTATGACTCTGGGCACTTTTTCACTGCTGATCAGTGCTAAAGTGCATATGCTATCTATGATCAAATGATGTATGGATTAGTGACTCCATGATTGGCTGGATTGGTTTACTTGTCAGACCCTAGTACAGTGCACTGAGTGTGCCCAGGGCTTGTAAATCCAATGCTGCTGGTGGGCTTGCAGCACTGGTTGTGCCACCCACAGAAGCAGCCTGTAAAAGTGTGTCTCAGGTCTGCCATTGCAGAGCCTGTGGGCAGTCTGTGACTGCCATGTCGACTTGGCAAGTGCACCCACTTGCCAGTCCCTAAACCTTCCCTTATCTTCATATCAGACACCCCTAAGGTAGGCCCAAGGGCAGGGTGCATTGTAAGTATAAGGTAGGACATGCCCTGGTGTGTGTGGCATGTCCTAATAGTGAATTACAGCCATTTTCGTTTTTCACTATTGCAAGGCTACCTGTTCCCCATAGGCCAGAATGGGCAGTTTGATTATTACATCTTATAATCCTAACTGACCCAGGGAACATGGTAGAAAAACGAATTTAGTATGCCTGATCTCAGAATGATAAAATACATCTTTTAGTAAAGTTGGTTTTAACATTCTGTGTTTGAAAATACCACTTTTAGAAAGTAGGTATTTTCTTGCCTAACTGTCCAAGCCTGCCTCTTCTAGGTTGTGTATTGTGTGTCTGGCTTTGTGAGTGACAGGGGCTGGGGGATTCCAGGAGACAGGGTGAGTCAGCACAGAGCTGAATAGATCTTCCTGTATATAGAGTGGTGGGAGGAGTTGCACCTGGGTCTGAATAGGGCTCTGCCTGCCTTCCACAATGCTGGCTCCACCTCCTGCCGGGCGGCTGATGACTCTGCCCCTCACTCACAAAGGGAGAAGGTGTCTCCTGACAGAAGGCACCCAGAACTGGTTTGGACCAGGTACAGGACCCTCTGCCTTCAGAGGACAAAGGGTTTTTGACCATAAATACTGTTGCCCAGACCTCATGAAATTAGATCACTTCTGGGAAATCAAGAAACCTGCTGCCAAGGAAAAGAACCGGAGAAGCTGAAGGAGGAGTACTGCCCCTGTGCTGTTTTGCTGATTAGGGTTGGCCTGCAGTGGTTACTTTCTGCCAAGGACAGGAGAAAAGACTTTGCTGTGCTTTATCATCTTGAAGAGGAGAATCTCCAAGGGCTTGAACTGAACTTGCCTCCTGCCTGAAGTCATAGGGACACAACGACTTCACCCCTTCTGTTTGCCTGCATCTAGAACTGCTGTTTTAGCTGCTAACAGAAGGAAATTGCAACACCGACGCCGGCGAGCGACGCCGTAACCTGCACCGAAGCCGTGGACACCGCTGGTAAAGAGCGCGACGCACCGCCCCGACTTGCACCGTAGGCCCGACGCCTGCTGACGCCGTGCGAAATTGACTCCGAAACCGTCACCGAGGCCGCTGCCTGCACCGGAGCCGAGGACACCGCTCGTGACGCTCACAATGCACCGTCCTGCCTCGCACTGCAGCCCCGACTTCACCGACGCCCGGGCTTCATCACCGCGGAGCCGATCCTCGACGTGGGTGACCCATGAATCCATCGACACCGCACCATCGTAAGGAACTGACACCTCGCCGCCATCCGTGACGTCACCTCCCCGACACAGTAAGGAACCGACGCCTCACCTCCCCTGCGCTGCAGTAAGGAACCGAGACATCACCTCCCCTGGGGTCGGAAGGAACCGACTCCGCCGGCGCCAACGAAGCATCACCTCCCCGATTCCGTGCACCGTCATTGTTTTCATCTAATTCCAGGTACTGTTCTTTGTGGGTCTACTCGACTCCGGGCCCGACGCCGCGCACCTCGCGGTCGGCGCCGTACTTTGGGATTTCCTTCGGTCACGACGTCGTGATAACTCCAAGTGGAGTTATTTGTTGCTACAAGCTTTATTTAATTGACTATCCTATTTTTGAAGATAACGTGAACTGTCTCTATCATTTTAAGTCTATTTTAGATTACAGTATTGTGGATTTTTGCTATTGGGTCTTGTGTTAAGTCTATATAAAGATTACTTATTTTTACATACAACCTGTGTGGTGTCCATCTGTAGTGTTTTCACTGTATTACTGTATGTGTTCACAAATGCTTTACACACTGCCTCTGAGATAAGCCTGTCTGCGCGTGCCAAGCTACCAGGGGGTGAGCAGGGGTTATTTTAGGAGTGTATCCCCCTTACCCTGACTAGAAGCAAGGGTCCCTATTTGGACAAAGGTGCAAACCATTGCCAACTAGAGACCCCCAGTTCTAACAGTAGGGATGAAGTAGTGATGCCACAGAACAGGAGATTGTTGCGGGAGGAGGTCACAACAACTTTTTAAAAACATTTAACGTCACCCCAAATATGTACTTTAATCAGATTTTTTTTGTATGCAGCTGATTTCAGAAAACAAAATGTAAAGATGTCCCTGATGACAGTGGCGTAAATATCCTACAAATGTGAACCATGACCCACTTCTGCTTCCTGATCATCTTCATCACTTGTTGGTAGGGTCTCTTCATCATCGAATATCGTATCCAATGCCTAGCTGCAACATTGTGTAACAGGCAACAAATAACACAAAGGTGAGGCTCCTTGTCTGGTTGGTTTGTTAGCAAAAACATCCAACATCCATTTCATAGTCCGTTTTATGCAAGTTCAGTAGGTGATGTTCTCAGAATGGTCATGAACCGTGCTAATGTTCTCAGAGGAGTCAAGAGCTGTGCTGATGTTCTCAGAGGAGTCAGGAGTTGTGCTTATGTTCTCAGTGGAGTCAGAAGCCGTGCTGATTTTCTCAGAGGGGTCAGGAGCCGTACTAATGCTCTGAGGGGAGTCAGGAGCCATGCTGATGTTCTCAGAGGAGTCAGGAGCTGTACGTATGTTCCCAGAGGGGTCAGGAGCCATGCTTCTTTTCTCAGAAGTGGCTGGAGTTGTGGTGATGTTCTTAGAGGAGTTAGGAGCCGTGCTGATGTTCTCAGAGGAGTCAGGGGTTGTGCTGATGTTCTCAGAGGAGTAAGGAGCCATGCTGATGTTCTCAGAGGAGTCACGAGCCGTGCTGATGTTCTCAGAGGGGTCACGAGCCGTGCTGATGATCTCAGTGGAGTCAGGAGCAATGTTGATGTTCTCAGAGGAGTCAGGAGTCGTGCTGATGTTCTCAGTGCAGTCAAGAGCCATGCTGATGTTCACAGAGGGGTCAGGAGCCTTGCTGATGTTCTCATAAGGGTCATGAGCTGTTCTGATGTTCTCAGAGGAGTCAGGAGACGTGCTGATGTTCTCAGAAGACTCAGAAGTCATGCTGATGTTCTCATAGGAGTCAGGAGTCTTGCTGATGTTGAGTCAGGAGCCGTACCTACTGATGTTCTCAAAGAGTTTAGGAGCTGTGCCATCGGGGACTACATCTGCACATGAGCATACAAAACTATTGACACTAGTAATACAAATGTAAGTGCTTCTGTACAGTCAAAGTATTTGTAAGGATGACACTCTATTCATAGTACATGGACACTATTGTGTCAATAGCAAGATGTTTCAGTGCAAGATATGAGCTCAATCTCTTGCATTGACTATGAACAGGCCCTGGTGTTAATAGAATTGAAGGGGTTAATTCTTTCTAAGCAACCATGTCCAGAGGAGTTGATGTATCTCCCTAGTGTTCAGTATTCAGCGGTTTTTCAGAATCATGGAGTCCTGACTCAAATCGAAATAGAACTAAAAGATAATCTTCACATACCTATCTGGATACTGATGGAGTGTTGCATTGTACAGTTCTTGAACACTTGCTTCCTGCCCCTAGAACGGATTAGTAGAACATGTGGAATTTTGTTAGCTCTGATGTCTTTCTGCTTTATGCAAGATCAGTAGGTGATGTTCTCAGAAGGGTCATGAACCGTGCTAATGTTCTCAGAGGAGTCAGGAGCCATGCTGATGTTCTCAGAGGAATCAGGAGCCGTGCTTATGTTCTCAGTGGAATCATGAGTCGTGCTTATGTTCTCAGTGGAGTCAGGAGCCGTGCTGATGTTCTTAGAGGGGTCAGGAGCCGTACTAATGTTCTCAAATGAGTCGGAGCCATGCTGATGTTCTCAGAGGAGTCAGGAGCTGTACGTATGTTTTCAGAGGGGTCAGGAGCCATGCATATATTCTCGGACGTGGCAGGAGCCCTGATGATGTTCTCAGAGGAGTTAGGAGCTGTGGTTAGGTTCTCAGAGGGGTTAGGAATCGTGCTGATGTTCTCACAGGAGTCATGAGTTGTGCTGATGTTCTCAGAGGAGTAAGATGCCGTGCTTATGTTCTCAGAGTGGTCAGGAGCCATACTGATGTTCTCAGGGGAGTTGGGAGCCCTGCTGATGTTCTCAGAGTGGTCAGGAGTTGTGCTGATGTTCTCAGTGGAGTCAAGAGCCATGCTGATGTGCTCAGAGGGGTTAGGAGCTGTGCTGATGTTCTCAGTGGAGTCAGGAGCCACGTTGATGTTCTCAGAGGAGTCTGGAGTCATGCTGATGTTCTCAGAGGGGTCAGGAGCCTTGCTGATGTTCTCAGAAAGCTCATGAGTCATGCTAATGTTCTCAGAGGTATCAGGAGCCGTCATGATGTTCTCAGAAAAGTCAGAAGCCATGTTGATGTTCTAAGAGGGGTCATGAGCAATGCTGATGTTCTCAGTGGAGTCAAGAGCTGTGTGATGTTCTCAGAGAGGTCACGAGCCATGCTGATGTTCTCAGTGGAGTCAAGAGCTGTGTGATGTTCTCAGAGGGGTCAGGAACCACGCTGGTGTTCTCAGAAGGGTCATGAGCCGTGCTGATGTTCTCAGAGGTGCCAGGAACCGTGCTGATGTTCTCAGAAGAGTCAGAAGTCATGCTGAAGTTCTCAGAGGAGTCAGGTGTCAGGCTGATGTTGAGTCAGGAGCCATGCTGATGTCTTTGAGAGTTTAGGAGCAGTGACATTGGGGACTACATCTGCACATGGACACATGGGCATATGAAACTATTGACACTAGTTATACAAATTTGAGTGCTTCTGTACGGTCAAAGTATTTGTAAGGATGACACTATATAAAGTACATGGACATTATTGTTTCAATAGCAAGATGTTTCATTGCAAGATATGAGTTCAATCATTTGCATTGACTCTGGCCAGTCCCTGGTGTTAATGGAATTGAAGGGGTTAATTCTTTGTAAGGGACCGTGTCCAGTGGAGTTGATGTGTCTCCCTAGTGTTCAGTATTCAGCTGTTTTTCAAAATCACGGAGTCCTGACTAAAATCCAAAGAGAACTAACAGATAATTTTCACATACCTATCTGGATACTGAAGGAGTGTTGCATTGTGCAGTTCTTGAACACTTGTTTCCTGCCCCTAGAAGGGATTAGTAGAGCGTGTACAATGTTGTTAGCTCTGATGTGTTTCTGTTTTATGCAAGTTCAGTAGGTGATGTTCTCAGAAGGGCCATGAACCGTGCTAATGTTCTCAGAGGAGTCAGGAGCCGTGCTAATGTTTTCAGAGGAGTTGGGAGCCTTGCTAATGTTCTCAGAGGAGTCAGGAGTCATGCATATGTTCTCAGTGGAGTCAGGAGCCATGCTGATGTTCTCAGAGGGGTCAGTAACCGTACTAATGTTTTCAGGGGAGTCAGGAGCCATGCGAACGTTCTCAGAGGAGTCAGGAGCTGTGCTTAGGTTCTCTGAGGGGTTAGGAGTCATGCTGCTGTTCTCAAAGGAGTCAGAAGTTGTGCTGATGTTCTCAGAGGAGTAAGGAGCCGTGCTGATGTTCTCAGAGGGATCAGGAGCCATGCTGATGTTCTCAGAGGGGTTAGGAGCCCAGCTGATGTTCTCAGAGGTGTCAGAAATTGTGCTGATGTTCTCAGAGGAGTCAGGAGACATGTTGATGTTCTTAAAGGAGTCAGGAGTCGTGCTGATGTTCTCAGTAGAGTCAAGAGCTGTGCTGATGTTCTGAGAGGGGTCACGAGCTGTGTTGAGGTTCTCAGAGGAGCCGTGCTGAACTTCTCAGAGAGGTCACGATCCGCCTTGATGTTCTCAGAGGAATCAGGAGCCGTGCTGATATTTCTCAGTGGAGTCATGAGCCATGCTGATGTTCTGAGAGGGGTCAGGAGCTATGTTCCCTGTAAGGTGCCCATGTGTGCGCTCACCTTACACTTTCACAGAACCCAGCACCTTTGCAGGAGCGCACAGCAGATTACGGCATGGAGAGACTTCCCCAGCTGCTCATTTTTAAAAAATGCAGCAGCGTGGAAGGAAGTTTTCTCATCATGTGTGCGCTGCAAAAGGGGAAGAAATCCAGTTGAAATGAGATCCTGCTGGGGTCCCATCAGTATTGACCAGGCAGCTATTTAAGTAAATATGCTAATGCATTTAACACCTTTACAAGCCCTTTTGTTTGAAAGGACTTGAAGAGGTGTTAAGTGCATTAACATGGCAACAGGCTGCAGGGGAGACACAGGTTCACTAGTCTATGGGGCCATCAGGCTAGTCTTACAGGTGTTTTTTTTTGGCTCTTTGTGCATGGCTACAGTAACAAGCATTGGAAAAGCCAATAGGTTTCATCTATGCAAGATCTATTGGCTTTGTCAATGTTTTATTAGATATGCTGCAAAGCAGCACAGGCTTAAAGTAAAGGAAAAAAAGTGCTATGACGCAGCCAGCGTTGACCAGGTCATAGGACTTATTTTCCTCTTAAAGCCATGTTATATAGCAGTCTGTGCTGCTACACAGTAGAAATAAAAAAGCATTGACAAATCCAATTAGCTCATGGGTATACAAATGCTATTTGGCTTTGTTTAATACTTTTGTGGTGGACAAGAGATATATATATATATATATATATATACGATCCAATTTCCAGTATTCTTTAACACTGGACACCGACACAGCAGGCTGGTAAAGAATAGCACTTTATTTCCTGCTGATGTTACTGTTGTAACATTTTTCGGCAGGGTCCCCTGCCTTGCTCACACCTATATATATAACAGTGGGATGAGGGCAGGTGGGCAAGCAACTCGAGTGAGCTGCAGGCACACATGGCCTTGTCTGTAGTGCATAGAGGACCTTCATTGCCGCTGAAAAGAAAAAAATATTAGAGGGAACATTGGTCAGGAGCCATGCTTATATTCTCAAAAGTGGCAGGAGCTCTGCTGATGTTCTCAGAGGAGTCAGGAGCTTACTTAGGTTCTCAGAGGGGTTAGGAGCCTTGCTGATGTTTTCAGAGGAGTCAGGAGTTGTGCTGATGTTCTCAGAGGAGTAAGGAACTGTGCTGATGTTCACAGAGGGGTCAGGAACCGTGCTGATGTTCTCAGAGGGGTTAGGAGTCGTGCTGATGTTCTCAGAAGGGTCATGAGCCGTGCTGATGTTCTCAGTGGAGTCAGGAGCCATGCTGATGTTCTCAGAGATGTCAGGTGCCTTGCTGATATTCTCAGAGAGGTCACAAGGCACAATATGAGTGTGAGTCTGACAATCTGTAACTATTTGTATGAATGTTTGGCTCATGAACATAGCTGGCTTTAGTGGTGGTGGCGCTCGATGTGAAAATATCTTTTGGCACCCCCATGACCTCCTCCTCAGATTCCCTCACTACCACCCTGCAAAAGTGCCCCTATTCTTCCATAGCCCCTCTCTCACATACATTTCATTTGTTTTAAAGCGCTGGTAAAGGCTGGTTTTACTAATCAAATCAACTATCCACATAAAATACAGATCTGTGATCTGCACGGTATGTGTTATTTGCAGCAGGCATATTAACCCTCTGTGGTATTTTATGGGGAGTCAAAACTGCCACTAGACTAAACTCTGATCTCTTTGCAGCAGAAACATTAATCACAAGGGATATCTTGACATTTTTATTCATGCCTGAAAGCTGGATGCAAAAGGAACTCTGCATCAGATGCTTTTGAATTGTACGTTCTTGCTAAACACAGAACTTCCTCCCCTCACACCCCTGTCAGTGCCCCCCTCCAGGTTATCGCCCAGTGCGGCCACACCAGTGGCACTGCCCTAAAGCTGACCCTTCTCATGAGTATCTCTAGGTGCAAGCAATGTGCTGTATGGTATTTATGTTGACCATACGTTCTTCTGAGACTCTGACTTGTTTGGTGACATGAATCTTGTCCTAGCAGATAGGATTCTCCTCCATTTAAGGATGGCTCATACTATTTGGTGCTGTCTAGATAAATTCTATTCCTCCAGATGCGAGGCATTTCATACTTTGTTTGAAGATTAGCGTATGGCAAAATACCACAAAATCTCCCTTGCAACTCTTCTCTCACAGTCCACAATTTGGTTTCTTTTCATTGTGTGTTAAAATATTTGCTTATTTCTCTTATTTGGTAATGTTCTTCATTCTCCTTGCATATGCCAGTGATAGGCCTTTTCTTACAAGTGTTGTAAGCATTTCCTGAGTTAATGTGATAAAGCTCTTATTATTTTCTCAGGCTACTAATGTTTCTTTTAAGGTTGTGGATGGTGTTAATAATTTTCTTTCCTTGTAGTACTCAATTGTTTCCTCCACTGTTTCTTTCTAGGTATGCTGTATGACAGGAATTATCCAGGCATACCAGTGTGAGTCACAATATTTTTCTCACTGCCCCATTTGTCCTCTTCCATATGCAGCAGTCAACAATATTAAGGAGTCCTCAGTACATTAACAGAGCGGACCGCTCAGCCAGCACATATTAGTCAAGCCCAGACCAAGGTGCCAGACTAAATAATACCTCATTGGCCTAGAGTTGCTCAACCAGTTAAAACCTTTGCCACTGATGTTCAGTGTCACTCCTGTGGTGAGTCATTGCCTTCGCATGATGCCCATTTTGACTTGTGTCTTGCCGATAGCCTCTTGCCCCTTTTGTTTCACCATAGACATTGTCTGCTGAACCCCTATGAAGACAGGTTTAGTAAGTACCTTCATTAAATAAACAGACACACAAACTCTACAGTGTGAGTATTGATGACTGTCTGGGCATACTTTTATTTTTGGAAACCTGCCTTTTTTCTGGTTTAGAACTTTTGAAGTTAAGCCAACTGGCTTTGGCATCTTTAGGACTGATCTCCCTATGAATAATAGAAGTAGTGGTGTCACAGTCATTATCAAAGACTTCTGTTTGGTTTCTGTTCTAACTCCTGCTGCAATAACCTTGGCTAAAAGCCTTGTGTTCCAGATTTTCATTGTGCCTATTTCACTCCTACAGTTCTTTTTACCTATCAAATTTCTGGTTCTAAACCATAAACTCCAGCATAATTTTCGAGAGAAGGCAACGTCAAAAGCCACTTCTTTCACTAAACTTCTCATAATTAGGGTTTTTGATCTCTACTTCTATACCACGCCCATCAGTACTGTTAAAGACTTCCAGCAGCAAATCTCAGCTTCTCTGAATCTAGAACCTGAAGAGAAGTTGTTAAAATACAATGCTCTGTTTCTGGGACACTGAAGATTCATCCACAGATGAAAACACCAATTCTGCAAAACAAATGTATATTCAACAAATACATAAAGAATAACATATTGTGATCAATACATAGATAAAACGTATACAAAAATCGAAATTTTTATTTTAATGTGAAGTTTGGTGCATTTCAATTTTTGAATTTATTTCTAAAAGAGAAAGCTATATGACGCTCTAGCATATTGCATTGCTACAAATTGCATTGCCTTTTTTTCCTCCCAATGTGCTCTCTTTTATCGGTGCAGAGTAGGGCCTAACATTCCTGCCGCCATGACACTGTCTTCAATCAATCAATCAGGTGTTTATAAAGTGCGCTACTCACCCATGAGGGTCTCAAGGCGCTGGGGGGGAGGGGTGCAGCTCCGGATCAGTCGAAGAGCCAGGTCTTGAGGCTCTTGCTGAAGGTGTGCAGGGTGGGGGAGCGTCTGATGTTGACTGGGAGCTCGTTCCAAGTCTTTGCTGCGACGTAGGTGAAAGCTCTTCCGCCTGCTCTGGTTCGGTGGATGCGTGGGGTCTCTGCCAGGGCGAGGTCGGAGGAGCGGAGGTTCCTTTTGGGTATGTGGAAGGAGACTCTTTCGTTGAGGTATTTGGGTCCGATGTTGTGGAGGGATTTGTAGGCGTGGGTGAGTAGCTTGAAGTTTACTCTCTTCTCTATGGGGAGCCAGTGGCGGTCTCGTAGGTGCTGGGTCATGTGCTCGTATCGCGGGGTTCCGAGGACGAGTCTGGCTGCGGTAATTTGGATGGTTATGGAGCTTGTGTAGCAGGGTTTTGTTGATACCGGCGTAGAGAGCGTTGCCGTAGTCCAGTCTGCTGGTTATGAGTGCGTGGGTGATGGTCTTCCTGAATTCGGGGGAGATCCACTTGAAGGTCTTGAGGAGGATGTGGAGGGAGTTGAAGCAGGTGGAGGCGACGGCGTTGATCTGGCGGGTCAGGGTGAGGGAGGAGTCTAGAATGATGCCGAGGTTCCAGGCATGGTCCGTCAGGGTGGGTGGGTTTCCAAGGGCACAGGGCCACCAGGAGCTGTCCCATGCGGTGGGTGAGGGTCAGAGGACAAGGTCCTCTTTCTTCTCCGAGTTCAGTTTTAGGCAGCTGTTGCTCATCCAGGCTGCAACGTCTTTCATTCCTTTTTGGAACCTGAGTCTGGTGTCTTCGGGGTTCTTCGTGAGAGAGAGGATGAGCTGGGTGTCATCGGCATAAGATACTATGCTGAGCCCGTGCTGTCTGACTATGGTGGCGAGGGGGGCCATATAGATGTTGAAGAGTGTGGGGCTAAGCGAAGATCCTTGGGGTACTCCACAGTTGATCTCTGTAGGTTCGGAGAGGAAGGGAGGGAGTCTGAGCCTTTGGGTTCTACCGGAGAGAAAGGAGCAGATCAAGTGGAGGGCGGTTCCTTGTATACCGGCGTCGTGGAGTCTGGCTGCGAGAGTGCGGTGTGAGATGGTGTTGAAGGCTGCGAAGAGGTCTAGTAGGATGAGGGCCGCAGTGTGGCCCTGATCGAGTAGCATGCAGATGTCGACGGTGGCGGCGAGGAGGGTGGTCTCAGTGCTGTGGTTGCTGCAAAAACCGAACTGGGAGGAGTCGAGGATGGCATTTTCTTCAATGAAGGTGGTCAGCTGGGCGTTGATGAATCTCTCGGTGACTTTGGCTGCGAAGGGAAGGAGAGAGATGGGCCGGTAGTTTTTCAGGTCCGTCGGGTCGGCCGAGGGTTTCTTGAAGAGGGGCTTGACCTCTGCCCGCCTCCAGTCGTCGGGGAAGATGCCGGATTCGAGGGAGGCATTGATGGTCCGGCCTAGTTCTGGTGCTATGGTGGCGGCGGCTCTGTGTAGATGTGCGGTGGGCAGGGGTCCATGGGGGCTCCTGCGTGGGTGTTCTTCATGGTCGTGGAGGTGTCTTCGGTGGTGGCAGGTTTCCAGGTGGTGATGGTCGGCTGGTTGCCGGTGGTGTGGCGGGGGGGGTGTCTGGAGTTTGTTCGCTGAAGTTGTCATAGAGGGCCTTGATTTTCAGGTGTAAGTAGGAGCTGAGCTTGTTGCAGAGGTGGCTTCGCTGGGGGGTTTGGTGAACTGCTGTATGATGTTGAAGAGTTCTTTTGCATTACTTGAGTTGGTGTGGATTTTGTTCTTGATAAAGGTCCGCTTGGTGGCTCTTATACACTGGTGGTATTCATTCATGGCGTTCCTGTAGTTGTTTTGGTCTTCGGTGGTTTTCCTGTTCAGCCACAGTTTCTGAAGGCGTCTGCAGGAGCGCCTGGCTTCTTGGAGGTCGGTGGTGAACCAGGCGGCCTTCAGGGGGTGTTGTTTGGTGGGGTGGCAGAGGGCCGCGAGCTTGTCTGTGCAGCTGTAGATCCAGCGGTGTAGTTCTTTGGCTGCGGAGTTGGCGTCGGAGGTGGCGGAGGGGGGGTCGTGGAGGAGGGTGGTGTTGAGGTGTTCCTCTGTGATCTTGCTCCAGTTCATTCGTGGCGGGCGCGGGGTGGGTTTGGGTGCGGTGTTAGTGTTGAAGGAGAAGTGTACGCAGTGGTGGACTGTCCAGAGGGGCTGCATGGTGTGGTTGAAGTGGATGTTTGTCCCTCCTGCGAAGATGGGGTCGAGGGTGTGTCCGGCTCTGTGGGTGGGGGTGGTGACGAGCTGCTTCAGTCCGAGGTTGTCGAGGTTGTCGAGGAGGGTGGTGGAGTCGAGGTTGCTGCTGTTTTCGAGGTGGAAGTTCAGGTCTCCGATGAGGATGTAGTCCATGGAGGCGATGGTGTGGGGTGCAACGAGGTCGGCAATGGTGGTGGCGGAAGAGGCGCGAGGCCCGGGGGGTCTGTAGACGAGGGTCCCACGCAGCATGGTTCTGGGGCTGGTATGGATCTGGAAGTGAAGGTGCTCTGTGTTGGAGAGGGGGTCGCTCGTGCTGGAGGTGGAGAGTCGGAGGGAGCTCTTGTGTAAGATGACGAGTCCTCCTCCTGGGCGGTGGGGGCGGTCTTTCTTTGGATCTTGTATCCTTTGGGATGGCGGTGGCGATGTCGGGGGCAGAGGTGGCGATGTCTGGCAAGAGGGTGTTGAGCAGGTCCCAGATCTCTGTGGCGTGTCTGTGGAGGGAGCGCACGTTGAGGAGGATGCACGTCAGGGCTTCGGTGGTGCGGGTGTCCGGCGTGGGCTCTGCTGTCATGGGGGGGCTGTTGATGGTGAAGGATTGTCGACAGTGTCAACAGGAGAACTGGCCGTGGGTGGTGTTTGGCGTCCATCTCTGGCAGTTGTTGTCTCTTCCGGGGTTGAGTGCGAGGAGGGCAGCTGAGTCATAGCGGTGGATGGCCGGAGAACCAGGGTTCCTGGCGCTGGCCACGGTCGGGTCACTGACGGGTCGCGGACGGGTGCAGACGGGCTTGCCTTTGGTGCGCAGCGGCTGCCATTAAGTAGGGGAAGGGGGAGGGAAGCACAGCTGGGAGGCGGGAAGCGGGAAGCGGGAACTGGCAGGGGGGAGGGGCCGCGGGGGCAGCAGCGGCAGGGGTGACAGAGAGGGGCAGAAAACGGGCACGAGGGGAAAAATAATCAGAAAAATCAGAAAAAGGCGCAAAGACAGGCAAGGGCACAAAAAGCAGAAAATAAAGGCACAGAGACAGAAAGCGGGCACAAAAGAGACAGAGGCAACAAAGTGGCACAGAGACAGCCACGGGCACACAACAGACAGAACCTACCAAGTGGCACAAGTACAGAACCAGACAACAGCGGCTAGCTGACCTGGGTGGTGGCACTTCCTTACAGTCTTCCTGGGACCAGCGGTCGTCCTAATACTGCCGCAGCTGCAGTCCTAGGATGAGTCCTTTTATGTGACACACACTTTATCGCTGTTGGCCTTAACTTTTGACTTTGACCCAGTCAAGCGCAACCAGATTTCCACATTTGACCCTAAAGCATGTTGGTGCTATTTAGAACCTTATGCTTTAAAAATTCATAAATCTAGTCTCTCTGATTAAATATTTGTAGATTTGGTGCTATTTTAGTTTTTAAAATGTTATCTATTTTTTAAAATTAGTTTTGGATATTTCTTCTGTTGTGTTTTAACTCAACTGTTTGAGTATTGCATAAATAGCTTACACTTTGCCTCAAGCTTAAGCCTAACTGCTTTGGGACAAGCTACCACAGTCTTAAGCACAGGTTTATCTTTTGGCTTTTTTGGTTCACCCTGACAAGGATGATGATCAGTATTTGAGGTGGGTTCTCACCTCCCTTAACTAATGCTCCAATCTCTTACACTGGTGTTCTGGTCTTACACACAAAACACATGAAACACAACACAACACACACACACACTCTATAGGGAAGATAAAGGCACTAGATTTGCGGAAGGGTTGCTAGGTCGCCACAGGGAATACATGGTAAAGGGCCTGTACTGTCAATCAGTGGCCACTATCAGCCCTTCACTTGCTATCCTGGTAATGGGCGGCAGTTGCCACTGTTGACAATGTGACCCTACTACAGAACGTCAAGTTATATCATTGCTGTTTAATAACGTTTGCATATCTTAACAAAACCACTGTACCTCGGCACTCTCCAAAAATTATATCACTATTTTTAATCCTGTGACACATTTACAATTCAAGAACAGCTGTTTCCATCATTGCCAACAGGGCGGCTTTATGAACATGACCTCCGTGGATCAACTAGTGATATCAAGTTCTTTGTAATATATGTCTGTGTTTTGGATTCTTCAATGAAACATTGTCACTTGATATTAAATAGAATTTTGCAGAAGTTCATTTGATTGGACTGGTTTCCTGTTAGCAATCACATTGTTCTTGAATTGTAAATGTGTCACACGATTGACAATAGTGATATAATTTTTGGGGAGTGCCGAGGTACAGTGGTTTTGTTAAGTTTTGCACAGGAGTTCTTTGGAACGTCTGTGTGGCAACATCCGTGGTAGTGGGGTGTTTTTATATTGTTACCTTGAGGGGCACCAATACTGTTATTCCTATATGGACAAGCTGAGACAATTTATCGCTTGGAATCGATGTGCTATCCTGTAAACCATCACTACCTTTTCTGTTTATGTTGAACGTTTGCATATCGACTCTTAACTCCTTAACCGCGGCGGCCAATGGACGTGCGCAGAACTAGCGAGGTAGTGCTCGTGACGGCCGTTGGACGACGCACGCACGGAACGGGTTAATCAGAGCTAGTGACACATTTGGCAATGAAGAGAATTTGCCCATAAAATAAACATTTCAATGTCAACAACACCTGGGTTTATTAAGGGTGTTCCAGTTTTTCAAAGCCTGGCACCAGCTCTTGAGACTTTTTCTCATTACAGTGAAAGTCTCTGCTCTGCCACGTGTTCATCTATGGCCAATTCATTGTATTGTATTCTAAGGTGTGAGAAGCTGGGTCAGTATATGGTGCACCTTGCACTAACCCGGGTGACCCTTATGGTGATTTTAGGGGTTCAGATACCCATAGAAAGCTCTATAAGTGGTAGCTGTGGAGAGTAGCCTTCAGGCCTAATCTACGAGGAGTGCAAAGCAGCTCGGTTTACCAGTACTTAATCCTCTAGTGTAGGAGAAATGAAAAAGAACCACACAGTGTACTTATAAAATATGTATTTATTACAATCACTCACTAACACGTTACAGTATCTCCTATCCGGAGATATTCACAATGCACACAATACTTTGGGTATAGAACAGCAGTTAGCAGCAATACACAGTGGTTCCCAGAGGAGAGACAGACCATATATGAAATTAAGGGGAAGTGAACCACGACCTAAGTTGAGACTGGACCCAGGAGACGTAGTTGTGTAGGGGACCCAAGGAACCACCCCAGGTGAGAATCAAGGAACCCCCCAATGGTCGGGTGCGAAGGAATACCCAACCATATACTCAATACTGATCAGCGGGTATGTCACAGTTGCAGTCTTACCACAGAAGGACGAAAGAGTCTATTGGAACCCAGAAGTGAGTTCAAGTCAAAGAGTACCTGAAAGCAGAGGGGACAGAGTCTATGCCACACCGGGACGTCCAGGAGGCATGGAAGACGAATGCCACTCGAGTTCAAGGAAACAAATTAAGTGAAGGGGCTTCAAGCTTGGGTACACTGAAGCGGTAGCTCTGCCTGAGCCACCGGGATGCTGAAGTTCAGAGAGTCAGTCCGTCCAACCAACCGCGTCGACACGGTTCAGGTATTAGCGGGGCCAGACTCGTCGACAGAACCTCTTGTTGCGTCCGACTCTGTTGGCATGAGTTGGTCATGGTAACCATTGCGGTCACCAGGTGATTGATGCGATGCAGTGACACATTGCATAGGGGTTTGGTTCCAAGGCATTCTACGAAGGATGCTGGCCTCAACTCAAGAGCGGACAGCTCAGGCCTCAAGGGAATGCAGAATCACCACCTGTTTTGCAGATCCTTGTGGAGTCCGTGGGAGCCCAGATTTGGTAAAACTGTTGATCTTGTTGCAGGCCTGCAAATGCAGGGGAGAGACACCTTCACTCCAAGGGAGATTCCTATGGATGTCTTTGGATGTCCGCAGGCCCAGCACGGAACCTGTATATAGCAAGGACACTGATGGTGCAGTGAACTTGCAGGACGACAAGGTTAGGAGTCGACAGAGTCTTCTCCGTTGCAGTCTTGGTGCGAAAGCAAAAGGATGATGCGATCAGTTTGGCACGGTCAGCATGACTCGGCCAAGATGTCCAGATGGTCAAAGAAGAAGTGGAGTTGGATCTGAATCGAATCCCACGATGAATTAGGGACCCACCCACAGGTAAGCCCTTAAGTGCCCTAAGGTGAGGGTTGAGACGATTCAGGGGTCCCTCCCAGAGGAGGGGTTGGACAGTGGGGACGATACTCCCATGTGCTTTGTCCAGTTTTCGTGCCAGAGCGAGGAGCCAACGGCTCCCTGATCTGGTTTGAACTGGAGTATGCAAGGAGGGCATCAAATGCGCCCTTCTAGCAGACTATGTGGTGCTGGCAAGTGCTCCCGCCCCAGCCCAATACACTAAGTCATGTCTGGGAGGTGGTCACACCTCCCTGCGACAGGAAACCTATTGTCCTACCTTCCCCTGCTCGGGCTTGGCCAAGCAGCAGGAGGGCAGAATCGTGTCTGGGTTTGGCATCAGCCCTAGGTTGCTCTCAGGCTCCGTCAGATTGGTCCCGGGAGCATGAAGGGCCTCCCGGAGGGGCCCTACTGTGGATGGAATCATACCTCCAACACCTGTTACAGTGTTGGGGTATGATTCCAACATGTTTGTTACCAAACATGCCCAGGTTCGTCCCAGCCAGTTTAGAGATGGTCCTCGCGTAATGACGCATGGCCTCTCTATATCGTAATGGCTGATTCACTTACAAAGTCTGGAGAATGGACTCCCGAATTTGTAGCGGTGGTCTGCTCATGCAGGGCCACACTGACACTCACACGCGGAACCGGGCACCCTTCCTTTGGGACTGAAAGGCCTGCTAGAGGGGTGACTTACGGGTCACAAGTGCAGTGAGTCTGAGATATAAGGAAACTTATATCTCTCGTGAGTGGTGCATGCACCAACTCACACAGGCTGCAAGGGCAGGCCTGTGGTGGTAGTTTGGAAGGTCCCTCCTGGGTGGCATAATCCATGCTGCATCCCTTAAGGGACCTCTGGGGTACCAATGCCCTAGGTACCTTAGTATCATATACTAGGGACTTACCAGGGTGCCCCAGTAGCCAAATAGGAAAGTACCAAGGTACTTACCATAACCAATTTAGGGAGGAAGCACAGTAACTGGGGTCCTGATCAGCAGGATCCCAGTCAGACTAGTCAGAAAACAGTTGAACACCAGCAAAAAGTGGGGGTCACCATGAAAGCAGATCCTACTTTCCTACACAAGGTCTTTGACAGAAAACCCAATTTGGATGCAGAATGCTTAATGCCTCTGGCCAGTAATGTAAGTGGACTGACAGTAAATGATGTTGCCAACAGTACAAAATGTGCAGAGGTGCTCCATAGATTGGACCCAGTTGTGGGGTAAGGTAAGTATGTGTCAGAGACTACCCTGGCGTAATGATGTTTACCTCATGTGGTAAATGCCCTGACATATACAAACAAACTGGTAATGAGGGCCTTATAAAAGACTTGCATCATATCAAGAGCATAGCAAAGGGGCAAAAGAGCCTGAATTGACAGAAGAAATGCAAAATTACATCTGACAAACAAAAGCGTCTGATATACATAAAGTTCAGTCTGGGTTACGGCGGGCGTAGGGTGCAACTGCCTCAGAATAGGGTCTGCTGGGGTTAAGGTAGGGAAGCAGTAGTGATGCCATTGAAAATGAGATTGTTGTGGGGTCACAGCAACTTTTTAAATACATTTGAACTTAGCTCACCAAAAATACATACTTTAATCAGCTGTCTTTCTGTATGAAGCTGATTTTCAGAAATAAATTGTTAAGATGTGCTTGATGACATTGGCATACATATCCTGCCATTGTGTACCATGTCCCACTTCTGCTTTCTGATCATCTTCATCACTTGTTGGTATGGTCTCTTCCTCATCGGATATTGTATCCAAAGTCTAACTGCAACACTGTGTAACATGCAAATAATTAATACAAAGGCGAGGCTCCTTGTCTGGTTCCTATGTTAGCAGAAACCTCCAACAGGCCTTTTATAGTCCAAAGGCACATTCTACCATGTTGTGTATTCTGATGTGTTTCCATTTTTATTAACCCTGGGTGTAAACTCCACTCCGCTCGCGGAGTTTGCGGATTTTTGGCAACTGCGCGTTCCGTGTAGAACGCAGAGTTACCGAAAACGCCGCGCTCCGTAGCGGAGCGGAGTTTTTTTTGTGTTTGCCCGCTCAAATGCGTTTTCGCGGGTGCGTCTTACCGGGATGCCTGCGATCGCCGACGAGATTTCCCATCTGTTCGCGACACCACGAGATTTGGTAGCCGGCCGCACGGTCCCGCGAGAGTGTGCGATCGGGAACACGTCATTTGGGCACGCCATCGGACTTCCGGCGGAAGTTTTGCGAAGATCGCGATCCCGAACACGCAGAATTTGCAATCTGGAGAAGAATCTCTCTCGAGCAGCATCAAAACCTTTTCGAACTGATGATTTCGAAATGATGATTTGGATTAAAAAAACTCCTCCTTTTTACTTTTTTTTTGAAGAGGAAGGAAGTGCCCCAGAGTCTCCAACTTCCTGTTCCTGTCCAGCTGGCTCCTCCCAGTGCTTTGTCCATCTCCCGTTCACTTTTCATTTGGATTTGGAGCTGGAAGGATCACTCTTTGTGGCTGCTGCCTCATATATCATTGGATTTGAGGACTTTTGAATCTGAGATTTCACAAGTAAGTTGGAAAATTGGTGTTGTTTGTTTGATTGGAGCATTGTACCTGCATTATTTTCAACTTTTCATCGTTTTTTAAAAGCTTATTGTGGTGGGTGGCCTGTAGTTCAGTAGGAGCCTAGTTGTTTCTTTGTAAGTAATTTTTCAATTTTTATAAAGGAAACATGTTGCGCAGTTCACTGCATTTTCTCCAACTTTTGAAATTAATTTGCAATATTTATTTAATTCACTAGCCCAGTAGTCTGCCAATAGGCCTTTCAGCCAGTAGGCCCAGAGTTACTCATGGGTGCATGAAACAACTGTTTCTGTGGTGTCTGTTGAATTTAAACATCATTTAAGGCATGGATGGCATTGGATTGAATTGCAAAATGTGTTTTTTTGGGTATTTCACTTTTTTCGTGTGTGTTAAATAAATGCCTTTGTTGGATGAGTGTTGGGTGGTTGTTGTGTAACTTGCAAACCTTTTTTAGCCCTGTGGATTTTCGTTTTTGCATTGTTGCATTAAAGCTGTGTTGTTTAGCATGCCTCCTTTGTCTGGCCATATAGGCCTGCTTGAGTTCATTGTTTTCCAGGCCTCCTGCTTGTTGTTAGTGACCATGTGGCTGGTGGCCATTTTGTGGTGGTAGTTAGTGTGCTGCTTTTGCCATAGGCCTGCATGTCTTTCCTTTGTTCCTCTTGGCTTACTGCTTCTTGTTGTTGTGGCCTGGGCATGTGGCTGGCAGCCATTTTGTGAAGGCAGCCAGTGTGCTTTTGCCATAGGCCTGCATTGTCTGTCTTCCCTTTCTAGTTGTTGGGGTGGCCTGGCCATGTGGCTTGCGGCCATTTTGTGAAGGCAGCCAGTATGCTTCTGCATTAGGCCTGCAAGCCTTCTTTGTGGTGTCCATGCCATGTTGTTGATTTGCATGCAATTTTTTCTTCATTTACCCAGCAAAAAATGCAGCACAGTTCACTACATTTTCTAATACATTTGCAATATTATTGATTTGAATTGATTCACTATGTGGCCTAGTCTGCCAATGGGTTTTCCAATCAATAGGCCCAGAGCTACTCATGGGTGCATGAAGCAACTGTTTCTGTGGTGTCTGTTGAAGTTAAACATCATTTGGGGCATGGATGGCATTGTATTGAATTGCAAAATGTGCTTTTTCTTTGGTATTTCACTCTTTTTTTGTGTGTGTTAAATAAATGCATTTGTTGGATGTGTGTGGTTGTTGTGTAACTTGCAAACCTTTTTTAGCCCTGTGGATTTTTGTTTTTGGCATTGTTGCATTAAAGCTGTGTTGTTTAGCAGGCATGCCTCCTTTGTCTGGCCAGTGTCTGAGTGTGTGTGTTTGGAATAGTGGGCCAGCATTTGCCTTGGCTGAGCCTCCCTGTGTGGCCAGGGGCCATTTTGTAAAGTCTGTGTCCATATAGGCCTGCTTGAGTTCATTGTTTTCCAGGCCTCCTGCTTGTTGTGAGTGACCATGTGGCTGGTGGCCATTTTGTGGTGGTAGTTAGTGTGCTGCTTTTGCCATAGGCCTGCATGTCTTTCCTTTGTTCTTCTTGGCTTACTGCTAACATCCCCATTGCCAGCTGCAGTTCCCTGAATGCTGCATCCCACTTGATGCACAATGCCAAACAGGTTCCATTACATTTGTATTTTTGTTTTTGTTCTTCTTCTTTCCTATCCTTCCTGAGTGTACACAGTACACCATGAAAGCCTTTGTTGTCAAAGTCTCACAAATGGCTACACTGTTGTTATGTTTTTGTAATAACTGAGTTAATAAAATGTAATAATATTAATAATAACACTAACAAGTGTGACCACACACTAAGTTATATATTATATTTGTTTGTTTGTACTAGTAGTAAATTGAACCACAACAATATTAATGAAACGTTTCACTGATGTTCTTCTTGCTTCTTTGCTTTTAGGTGCACAAATGAGGAGGAGGCGTCATCACCCATTGTACTGCCAGACAGAAGTCCTGCTGCGCACGACGTCACGTGACGTGTGACCACAGACATCTCTTCAACTTGTGCCACTGTGTGCTGCTGCTGACATCTGAAGAAGATGGCCCCAAAGAAAGGTACCAGGTCCTCCAGTACCAAGAAAGTTGCCAGTGAGAAGAAGGAACTGCCACTTACTACTTCTGGTGTGCCGCCCAAGATCTTTTTTGGGAAACAAAAAAATGCACCTGCAGCAGCGTTGTCCGGGGAGCAAGCTGGGAGCAGCCCCCGCATCAGTGGACCCACCCCAACAACCTAGGCCCAAGCCCATGTCTGTCGCAGAGGAAGCCAGTCTAATCACGCCAACGAGCAGTGATGTTGAAATTGGCTTATCGTTATCGCAATGTAGTACCCAATTAACGCAGGAAACTCAGATAAGTGGACAACAGCCTCAACAACAGCTGCAACCACCACCCACAATAGTAGTTGTTCCTCCCGAAGTAGGGGCAGTTCAGGAAATCGAGCTCCCTGCAGAGGAAGAAGAAGAGCAAGCCACTCTTTTGAGAAGATCCATTGTCTTCCAGATCCCCAGCAAGGAAAAGGAGGGTTAGTCCATTGAGTTCTTCTGCAAATCCCCTTTCTGATGTTCTAGACGCCACTTGATAGCCACCACCTCAGTCTGAGAGTGAGACACGCCTTGAGACAAGGCTAGGGAAAAGGAAGGTTCCAGAAAGCCTTAGAGTTATGGAGGTAGATGTAGAAGAGGAGGATGATGATGAGCCAGTCATCATGGACATTAGTCCCGCCCCAGTGGAGACCGACATTACCCCATCTCAAATTGCTGTGAGGGATGTGGCACGGATACCACCAACACAGATAACATCAACACCACCTCCAGCTTCCATATTTGCATTTGCAAAGGCCCGGCAGCGACCTACATCCAGCACAACCACCACAGTAGAAGTAGGTACTGCAGAGAGTCAAACTCCATGCCCACCTACCAGCTCATCCGGCATTGAAAGTGGCACCAGCAGCGCCAGAAAGTTGACCTCCCCAGTTTGGGACTTCTTTTCGGTTAGCAGGAATAGGTTAGCATTGCGATATGCTCCATTTGTGGACAAAGTGTTAGTCGGGGTAAGCTTGGTACAAACTATGGTACTGGAGGCCAAACAACCCATCTGAAAAAACACCCCTTGATCCAGTGGGAGGCGCACCTTAGCGGCCAAAAAACTGCACCCATTGTTGTTGGTGGGGATGAAGGAGTAGAAGATCTGATCACGCTGGAAGGTGGTCAAGAGGGAGACATTTTCTCTGGTACACAAAGTAGCCCTGTCCCCAGCAGGGCAGTGGTACCGGCCAGATCCGCATTAGCAACATCACAGTGGCACAAGAGTAAGAGTCAGGCTGAGACACCAAGAGGTCCCAGGCAAGAGAGTACCGCAACGAAACGTGTGTTGAGACCAACAACATCTGGCGTCAAGAAGATGTCACCTGCATCAGTGGCACCAGAAAAGAAAAAAAATCCAGGCTACCATTCTGAGCATGCTTAGGTCTGAGGGGCAGTACGAACGCAACCACCCAACGGCACGTTTGTACAATGCGAAGCTGGCTAAAATGTTAGCGCTGGACCTTCCCCCTTTTTCTTTTGTGGAAGGGGTGGGTTTTCTTGAATTTGTGACAGCCAGCTGCCCAAAATGGAAGGTTGCCAGGCGGTCCTATTTTTCCAGAGTTGCTGTTCCAGCACTACATCACGACAGGCTGGAATTGCTTGGACAATCTTTGCAGCAGAGTGCTGTTCACACTATCCACCTGACAACAAACATGTGGACCAGTTGCCAAGCCAATGATTACATGTGAATCACTGCACACTGGATCTATTTTGAGGGGGTTAGAGAAAAGATTTCTGCAGGTGTTGAGACTGCTGAGATTTTTAATGCCACTCGAAAACATGCAACTGTAGCCATGTTTGCCATCGAGAAATCTCATACTGCTGCAAACATTTTGGAAGACTTTAACAGCAAGGTCTTTGAATGGCTGTGCCCAAGAGGACTTAACATTGGTTTTGTTGCCACGGACAATGGCAGTAATATAGTTAGGGCCATGTACGATGGTGGCTATTTCATGGTCCTGTGTTTGGCGCACTGCATTAACATCATTGTTCAAGACTTTCTGGAAAAAGAAGACCGAGTCAGCAACTTACTGACCACCTGCAGAAGAATCTGCACACATTTCAGCCATTCTTTTAAAGCCTGGAAGCAGCTGAGGATCGTTCAACGTGAGCATAGAGTGCCAGTTAAAGTACTCATCCAGGAAGTGCCAACACATTGGAACTCAACTTATTACATGCTTGAACGTCTGTTTGAGCAGTACAGGCCAATCAATGAATATGTCATGCAAAGAGGGGATGCTACTGTGAAAGGCATGACCGTTGAGATGGACCAATGGGGCCTAGTTAAATGCCTGACAGAGATGCTACTTCCTTTCGAGCTCTTCACACGTGAAGTCAGCTAGGAGGACTGCACTATGGGCCAAGCTATCCCATTGTTGCACATGCTACAGGAACAGCTGGAGGGGGTGTCTGCAATGTAAGCAGGTGTGGAGGAATAAAAAAGAAGCATATGAGTTGGTGGAGAGCTTAACCCTTCGCTTATCTGAAAATACAAGTGTGCAAAGAGGCATTGTGTCATCCAACCATTACATTTCTGCCACAATTCTGGATCCACGGTACAAAGCAGTACTGAACACATTGATTTCGGTTTCAGAGGTGGATGTTGCCAAGTACAAAACTTGGACAGCTGCAGAAGCCAGTCGCTTAGAAATAGAACGGCTGCAAATTTGAGGCCCGCTACTCCAGCCCACAACAAGTACTGCAGGGCAGCCGGTGTCAAGTTCAACTTCAGAGTCTGAGGGAAGTGCGGTTGGCTCACAGCAGTCAAAACCACCAACAACACCAAGAAAAGCATCAACAACATCAAGAACAGGATCATCAGCCCCAGTAAAATTGGCACAGGAATGGTATGTACGGCAAGGGCTTGTTAGGTCCAGTGCTGTGGCAAAGAGAAAAGAGGCCAGGCAAAGCAGAGCACCGATGAGCATTGAGCGGATGGTCCAGGCCTATCTGGATGACCCAACAGAGGTCTACATTGATCAAAACCCATTGGTGTATTGGTATGGGAAAAGGGGCAATGGCCAGTGCTCAGCAGGCTGGCAATAAACTATCTGGCTTGCCCTGTGGCCAGGGCCGGACTGGCCATAGCGGGCACCGGGCGTTTCCCTGGTGGGCCGCAAGGGTGGGGGCTGATTTTGGGCACCTGGGGGCCGGTTTTGTTACAGGGCCGTTTTTGCAGCATAGCTGCAAAATCGGCCCCTGTAACAAAATCGGCCGAAACCGGCGCTTGAAAACAGCTCGGTCGCACCCCCAACCCCCCAGGGGGCCGGCCGAGCTCTTTGCCAGGGCCGGTTTGGTTCCCAGTCCGGCCCTGCCTGTGGCAAGTGTCTCTTCTGAGCTTGTTTTTCAGTGCTGCTGGTGCCGTTGTAACAGTGAAAAGGACCAGTCTCTTTCCCCAAAACGTGGAGAGGTTAACCATGGTCAAAATGAATCAGCACTTTATACCACCGGATTACACCATGCCTGAAGTAGCACAGCAGGAAGATGATGACAGCGACTTAGGTCATGGAAGTAGTATGTTAGATGACCTACTTCTGGGTGTACCACCAGAGTTTGAGGACAAGCTCTACTTCCCTGACTACTAGGCTTTCAACTTGTTACTTTCTTTCTTCCTTATTTACTTTCATTATTTGTGTGTGTCTCTGTCTTTCTGGTTCGAATCACAACAAATCCATCACCACCGTCTTACTCTTTTATTGCCGGACTGGAGTTGCAACTGTGTGCAGTCATTAAAGAAGTAAGTCCACTCCTCCGAGTCCTGCTCCAGTCCACTCCTCCTGACTCGCCCTAAATCCATTTCCCTCAAGCAAGACATTGGATGGTGAATAGTACAAGAAATGTGTGCCTGCCTCGTTGAGTCCCTCCAAAGAACCTGACTATAGCTATCCTCCTTTCCGAGCCGAGAGGGACTGCCCCTTAAGAACAGGTAAATGATGGCATGCATTGGACGCTGATTGGTGTTTGTGTTGTTGTTGTGCATGAAGTCTACTAGTATTTAATCTACACACAAAAAAGTGACTCAAGTCAATGTTTCCCTTCTTGTTGTTTAATAACAAAATTGTACTTCTACTTCAGGCCGATCCATTGCATTTTTGAATCTGGAATGTGGACTCCCTTGGTACACTACAGAGTTGGACACCATGAAGACCATACTATACTCGTCGCAGTCAGTCAGTAGGATCGAAGATGATTGATGGAATAACTCGGGGTGTTTCATGAAGTGGCCTAAAAGGTAAATAAGTCAACAACAACCACAGCAGACCTACATGACTGCGTAGTGGTTAGAGGCGAGCGCAGTGGTATGACTGACAGCGGTGAATTGATTTAGTTACTTAATTTGGAAAATGCTATGTTGCTGTATATGCGTGCTCAAAATCTAAGCTAAGTGGAGGTTGGGTGGGCCGCCGCTGGCCTGCTCTGTCCTGTTGTTGTTGTAGGTTAATGCTGGAAACAGAGTAGACATGATTTAGCCATGCCACCTCTGAAAGTGTTCTTGTTGCACTCCTCCTTAATTTATGCATTTTTTAACTTTACTTTTCTCCTTGATTTTTCAATATCCCTTTTGTTTTTCCATCTACACTTACAGGCCGGCCTTTACCCTGTGCTATACTGGGAAAAACAACTCACACTTACCTTACCAATCCGCATCAGCCAGGCAGGCAGTGGCACCCAAGATTGACGGACGGAGCGTCCATGGAAGGAAGGACTAAGAGGAATGCCGAGATGCAACTCCCCAATTTCACCATAACATAGTAACTTAGTATCATCATCTTTCAATTTGATTCATTTTTTCTCTACAATCATTATAACTGTATGTGTTGTTGTTTATTATGTTTGCTTATATATTTGACCCCTACAGCTATTTTTTCATTTGCTTTGCTAGCTTTAAAAGGAAGCCCGGTACAACAGAACATAACATGTATGTAATTAGGGTCTCTCAGAGGGCAGACAGGCAAGGCAATTGCATAATAATAATAATGAATAATATACTGCTGCCCTGTACTAATAGTCTAGTACTACTCATCATTAACCATCTAGTCATCATCATGCATGCATTTCCTTTTTCTCCCTTAACAGATTTATGATGGTCGTCTGCCAAGATTGTGGGTTGTCCATGTGTAGTGTTTGTCTTTGTCAAATCTTTCCCTCAAATACCCCTTCCCAACCATTCATCAAACCCTAACCCTTTATATTGAGGTGTGACTAAATTGAATTTACATCAATAATTGATCACACACTTGCTGGGGCGGATGTGGTGAAAGCAACACTATCTCAAGACAGGGTGAGGATCTTCTTCTGCCCTAAGTGTGTGTGTGTGTGTATATATATATATATATCATACCAGTTCCAATTTCTCATGCGAATCGGATACTCACACCAGGTATGACACCACACTGATTGTCTTAATTGCGCTTCGATTTATTCCGCTGTAACGCGTTTCAGCATTGCTGCCTTGATCACACATCCACACATATATATATCGGCCATACCTGCAACAGATTAGATTGTCCAGTGCCCACCCTTGCTCAGTAGTATTCGCTATTCTCTTGTTTTTTCCAGAGGAACATAATTATTAACCCATTATTAATTGCCGGCATCGATTTATCATCCTTTCAGCACTAAAGGTTACGCTTGTCCACTTCATAAGTCGAGTCAACTTCAGTTTGTTGTAACTTGTACTAGGCTATCCCTGCCACCATTATGTTTTATTTTACTTCAGCATTGCTTATAATTCATCATCTGGTTTCTTGTTTGGCAGTCTTCTTCTTGTGTACCTACTACTTACTGTACTTCTACTACTCGTTCCCTAGTCTCCCTCAGGTGACTGACTGTCTCATTTTCTTTTTTTGCAAATTCAACTGTCTACTACTACTACCACCACCCACCATGGCACCTCCGGAAACCAAACCATCACCATGCAGCCATCTCTTCGCCTAAACTTCAATCACAGGTAAGAGAAGAAGTGTGGGGGAGTCAATATTGTATATACTATGGAAATTAATTAATTCACACACCCACATCCTTCCGAGTACATACTACAAAGGGGTTTTAGTTGCAGAATACATAGACTAGGAGGAGAGACTGACAGTAGTAGGACAAGTGAGGGTACTGCATCTATCTGTCGGTGTGTTACACTATTGGCAGATTTCAAAAACTGGCTGCGGCCCTGCAGCAGAAGGAGGAAACAAACAAGGTGACGTAAAAGAGAAACCCCCTCAGAAAAGATTTGCATCATATGTATTGTAAACCTATAAATAATATATTACCCTAACAAATATAAACTAGAAGAACAACCCACAACACCTGACCCACCCCTCTCCCTAACCCCAACCAATGTCCAGTAAATTAAATAAATGTCCGTCCAGATCGAAGTAGAAGAAAAAAGTAAACCCCAAGTTTCCCCAAATCCCAACATCCCACCAACCAAAAAAAAGATTAAAAAAGAGGCAAGGGTCGAAGACTGAGGTCTAGCGGTGGGGGTGCCGGATAGTTCACTCCAGGACCGCCTCCAGCTTGGCCTTTAGGCATGCCATCCGGAGGAGTATGCGGTGCCGAAAGTTCCTGTAGGAACAACAGAGGTGGGCAGCAGTAGATGATGATGAAGTTGATGGGCGGCGGGCGGCTGCCAGAATACGGCGCCGTACCACCGGAGGCACGGGGGGACTGGCTGGGCCCCGGGGCATTGGAGGAAGAAGCTGCAGCTGCCGCCTCCTCCTCCTCCTCCGCCAGGGCAACCAGTCGGCGATATTCATCCCGGATGGCCTCCAGCTCCCTTTGCTGGGCCCTGGTTGCTAACTCAGGCCTGGTGGGTTTGGGACAGAGCAGCTATATCAAGAAAGAAAAAAAAAGACAATTGTAACCAATACTCTTAGCAAAACAGTAACACAAAATTACACACATAACATTTATAGTGGCACAGTAGCACTAGCAGTTGTGGTATCCTCCTCATTTCCTTCCTAAGATTTGGATGTGATGATTAGACTTTCAGGCACTATGGAGTAGAGTAGAGGTATTCTTCTTCTCTCTCTTGTTTAGCACAATTAATGTTGTAGGCATGCCAGCTCAGTCAGCTTGTGCCCTAGACAGACATACTCATGTCGCAGACTCATGTTACTTTACTACTGTCTGCATGTGGGGCAGCTGTACTACACAATTATATATTTTTCCATTACGGCCATACTCGGTTAAATCAATGGCAAATGCTCAGACAATTTCACTTTCACCCTGACTACTGCAATAAGGCACATGATGATGATGACATGCTTATGAATGATGATATATGGCGGCAGAACATCATGTCACTCACGTGATGATGATGATGATGACATACTACTGAGTGATTTGTAAGTACTAGTTACCATGCAGCCGATAGGCCACCCATGGCTGACACAGTCAAAAATGACATGGGTAGGGACTGGAGCGGAAGTGGGCCTCGGAGTCGGAGGGAGGCGATTGATGATGGGTGGGTAGGGTACAAAATAGTCATGCACAATATATATGTTGTGCTTGCAAACTACTCTGAGTCAAGTGAGTATTCCATTCTGAAATACAACCTCAAACCTTTGAATCAAAAACCTTTCAAAAAAACAGTGCTTGTTCTTCCCAGGGCTTTTTTCATTTATTAGTGCATTGCTCTTCTAGCATTATTATTTTATTCTTCACCATTGGCTTTGGTACTCTGGCGCGGTTTAATTTTCTTTTACATTCTTTTCATCCAGTCTGAATCTGTTTTCACCTACTATCTATGATACCATCCAGGCATCCATACATCCAAACATGGCTATCATAAACCGGCTTTCACCGACAACATATATTTGTCATAGATATAACCAACCACCACCCATGTGTCCTTGCTTGCCTTTGAGTTTGACCCCTCAAACCCCCCGGAGGATTCCTTTCACCCATACATTTTTACCCACCCAGGCAGGCATCCTTTCTGCTTTCTCTTTCACCTTTCACCCATCCTTCAACTACCCATGCATCCTATCATCTTCATCCACCACCTATATGCATCACGGGGCCCCTTCCTTCGCCCATGCATCCTTCTCTGCCAGTCATACATGTCGTCTGACTCTTTGTCTTCGTCTTAAAACGGTCTCTGCTGAGTTGAAGTTAGAATAGAATAGGCCATTAGTTACTCAACCCCCACCGCTAATGGTAATGTTAAGTAAAGAGTGTCTTTTTCAACTGTTCAGTGTTCACAACAACTTAGTCTCAGCAGGAGTACAGTGTACTACTGAGTGTACACCCTTGCAGCGAGTGTATTCATCATTCTTAATAAGTAAGCAATATGACTTACCACTGCCCGCAACTGCTGCTGGCTCATCCCCTGCAACTTCCGCATCCGCTCCCTCCGGAGTGGCATGGCCCTCACCGCTGGCCCCGGCACTGGTGGTCGGTACGCCTGGAAAAAACATTTCACATTTTTTAGATGCCATATACGCCTCCACTATTTATTTTTTTCATTAGCAAGATAGAAAATACATAATAATACAAGCACCACACACATCACTATCCACAATTCGGTAGAGTAGAGTAGACAATATTGTCCTATCAAAAATAACAAAATAATATCCGGTTGGGCATTTTGTTGGTGGCAATTTTTAAAAGCCTCTCAAGAAGAGGACAACCCAAAGGACTGGACTCAGTGACTAGAGCTATTGGTGCATCTCATTTTTTGAAAAGAAGAAAGAGTGGCCATCTGGGCGGACATGAGGTCTCTCTTAGTTGGAAAATAATGGTGCCGTCCTCATACTCCTCATACTTCCTTCCAGCCATGGTGCGCGGTAATCAGTTGTTCAGTGTTTACCATCAACTGCTGCTACTGAAAAAAGTACTAGGCCTGGATTAGAAAAAGTAAAATACACCACTTTGGGGTGTCCAACGTGAGTGACCACCATTTACTGATTGAGCATGGTGAGACAGTAAAAGAAACTAAAGCCTGCTCATCTCACAAACCTGCGGAGAATACCTTACTTGGGCATGCAATCTGCACAGCAGATTTGTGCTACTAGTACTAGTAGTAGTAAGGAGTCCTTACTAGTACTAGTACTAGTAGTAGCCTAGGACCAATGGGTTCTCTGAGTCTTACAGTACCACTACTAGGCAATCCACATATAAGGGGAGAGGGAAAGCTGAGTGAAACCCAGAAGAAAGCAAGCTACAGACAGACTAATAGAGAGTCAGAGCAGAGGGTAGTCAGATGCAGTTTGATTTGATGTAAAAAAAAAAAACAGACACTGGAAACAATGTTAGTACTAGTACTTAGTAGTAGGTAATGTAGCAAAGACAAGAATTTAGAAACAGATAGATTGAAGAGGATTTTGGAAAAATTAAAATTAGGAAATGGAAATGGAAATAATAGAGCGGTAAACGTTAGGGAAATATTAATATATAACAACACCAGGAGGACTTACTGGGGCCAGCAGCAGAGCCATCTGCGCTAGAGGCCGCTTCCTGCTGCTCCTGGGAGGCCCCTCCAGCTCCCGCACCCGCTGCACTGCCAGCAGACCCAGACTTCTTCTTGCCCCTGGATGCTGATCATGTAAGACATAATTAAAGAGACAAAAATTGATTTGTGTTAAATAAATAAATACAATTGTTCTAAAAATATTTTTAGAGAGGAAACGGCAATTGCAATAACATTGACCTATCCTAAATCAAATCGACTTATTCGACTAGTAGTAGTCGACTAGTATGTATCGCAGTCGAGTACCATCCGATCATTATTATTCCACAGTTCAATTCCGATTCCTGAATCCTAAACATACCCAGCCCGCCTATTCCAGACTTTGGAATGAATTGCAAAAAAATTATATTTGCTTCTACTAAGTTCCGATCTCATTCCCAATCATCTCTCAGTCTCAACTCAAACCCCCTTTGACGGGCCAATTACTAAGTCTGCATTTTTATTCTTCTTAATGCATAGATGGACGCATGCATATTGCATACACCAAATTTGTTGGTTGTTATTCTATTCACTCACTATACGAACGAACTACAAAAGGTTCTACTAGGACTGAAGTCATGTGAGAGGATGTGTCACGCAGGCCGCTAAATTACCAAATAATACTAACTAACTACTACCACTATCTTAGTGACAGGAGACAGGACAGCCTGACAGGTCAAAGGAAAGGACTGGAGTCTTTCCTATATGCATTACCTAACTTAAATTCTCTAACCTCTCTTACATAACCAGCCCAAGAGAGCGCAAAGTTGCAAACAAGTACCATTAGTTATTAGGGCCGAGCATGAGCACCTGTCTGGAAGTAACAATCACATAATAATAAGATTTTTAAACATAAGTTACCTGCATGTAAGCAGCAGCAGCATGTTAGCTATTTGCGAAAAAAATAATATTCGCAATAACACAGAACAGAAGAACACAATAGTATTGTAATTAGCTACTCACCAAGCCCCATGACCTCAACACCTAGCAGGTCCAGCAGGTCCTGCTCCCGGTCCAGGATGTCGGACCACCGGTGCGTCAATTGGTTACGGGAGCGCCGGACCCCAGAGCAGCGAAACACTGCCCGGCGCACCCTTTCCCACCGCCGGTGACGCTCCCGGAGCCCGTACCTGGACCCAGGCCTGCCGCCTGCTACCATGGTTAAGGGGAGGTTGTGCTGGACATAAAAAAACAGTGCGGCCACCTCCGCCTCAGAGAATAAGGCCCATGCCTGCACCCCTTGTGGGCGCCGCCTTCCGCAAGGAAGGCGGTCACGGCTCTCACTCCTCTTCTTCCCCTGGCCCTTAGCTTTCTTAAGGCTCTGTGCCATGGTTCTTGGTAGGCGGGGGGCGGAAAAGAAAAGGTAGGAAGTAAGAAAGTAAGTAAAAGAAATAAAAAAAGCAAGTAATAGAAAAAGAGTGAAAAGCGCACTAATAAACACACAAAAAGTAGGAAAAAACGCAAAATATACAATCAGGAATAGAAAGGGATAGATAATAAGTAATAAAGATCAAAAAAAAGTTTCTAGTAACAAAGGATTGAAAAGATATAGGGAGGATAGAAAGACAGGCCCAGAACCATAGCAAAAAGTGAAAAACAAGATGGCCGTGCCCATTGACGAACGCGTGGTGAAGTTTGTGTGATATTTCCCCCCGAGCACGCAATAAGTGTCCCCGAACACGCAATACGCGTTCCCGAACAGGAAGAACGCATCGCGAACTGGTGGAACAAGCAACTCCGCGTTCTTGAGGAACTCCGCGTAGCTCGCGGAGTTTGTTTTCGACTTCGCTGAATTCCACGTAGCGCGACTGCGTGAACTCCGCCCAGTGTTAGGTTTTATGCAACTTCAGTAGGTGATGCTCTCTGAAGGGTCATAAGCTGTGCTGATGTTCTCAGAAGGGTCGTGCGCAGTGCTTATGTTCTCAGAGATGTCAGGAATCATGTTGATGTTCTCAGTGGAGTCAGAAGCCGTGCCGATGTTCCCAGAGGAGGCAGGAGCCGTGCTGATGTTCTCAATGGAGTTAGGAGCTGTTCTGATGTTTTCAGGAGTTCGAAGCCATGCTGATGCTCTCAGGGGAATCAGGAGCCATGTGGATGTTCTTCGAAGGGTCAGGAGTTTTTTTGATGTTCTCAGAGGAGTCAGAAGCAGTGCTGATTTCTCAGTGGAGTCAGGAGCTGTGTCCCGATTTTCTCAGAGGAGGCAGGAGCCATGCTGATGCTCTCAGTGGAGACTGGAACAACCATGCTGATGTTCTCAGAGGGGTCAGGAGCCATGCTGATGTTTTCAGAAGGGTCAGGAGCCATGCTGATGTTCTCTGAGGGGTCGGGAGCTGTGCTGATGTTCTCGGATGAGTCAGGAGCCATGCTGATGTTCTCAGAGGGGTCGGGAGCCATGCTGATGGTCTCACAAGGGTCAGGAGCCATGCTGATGTTCTCTGAGGGGTCAGGAGCCATGCTGATGTTTTCAGAGGAGTCAGGAGCCATGCTGATTTTTTCAGAGGGTTCAGGAGCTGTGCTGATGTTCTCAGAGGGATTAGGAGTCGTGATGATGTTCTCAGAGGGGTCAGGAGTCGTGCTAATGTTCTCAGAGAAGTCAGGAGCTGGGCTGATGTTCTTAGAGGGATTAGGAGTTGTGCAGATGTTTTCAGGAGTCAGGAGCCATGCTTATCTTCTCAGAGGAGTTAGGAGTCATGCTGATGTTCTCTGTGGAGTCAGGAGCCATGCTGATGTTCCCAGAAGGGTCAGGAGCTGTGCTGATGTTCTCAGAAGTGTCAGGAGTCCTGCTTATGTTCTCAGGGGGGCTAGGAGCCCTGCTGATGTTGTCAGAGGGATTAAGAGCCATGCTGATGTTCTCAGAGGGGTCAGGAGAGGTGCTGATGTTCTCAGAGGAGTCAGGAGCCGTGCTGATGTTCTCAGAGGGGTCAGGAGCCGTGCTGATGTTCTCAGAGGGGTCAGGATCCATGCCAATGTTTTCAGGAGTCAGGAGCCAAGCTTATGTTCTCACAGGAGTCAGGAGTCGTGCTGATGTTCTCAGAGCAGTCAGGAGCTATGCCGATATTCTCAGAGGGATTGCGAGCTGTGCTGATGTTCTCAGTAGGGTTAGGAGTCGTACTGATGTTCTCAGAGGAATCAGGAGCTGTGCTAATGCTCTCAGAGTGGTTAGGAGCCGTGCCGATGTTCTCAGTGGAGTCAAGAGCTCTGCTGATATTCTCAGAGGAGTCAAGAGTCGTGCTGATGTTCTCAGTGGAGTCAGGAGCCATGCTGATGTTCTCAGACATGTCAGTAGCCGTGCTAATAATCTTAGAAGGGTCATGAGCCGTGCGGATGTTCTCAGAGGTGTCAAGAGCCGTGCTGATATTCTCAGAGGAGTCAGGAGCCGTGCTGATGTTCTCTGAGGAGTCAGACGCCATGCTAATGTTCTCAGAGGGGTCAGGACCTGTGCTAATGTTCTCAGAAGGGTCATGAGCCGTGCTGATGTTCTCAGAGGAGTCAGGAGCTGTGCTGATGTTCTCAGAGTGGTTAGGAGCCGTGCTGATGTTCTCACAAGGGTCATGAGCCGTGCTGATGTTCTCAGTGGAGTCAGGAGTTGGG
Source organism: Calotriton arnoldi (assembly GCA_963921515.1). Taxonomy (NCBI): domain Eukaryota; kingdom Metazoa; phylum Chordata; class Amphibia; order Caudata; family Salamandridae; genus Calotriton; species Calotriton arnoldi. Next base: position 428,756 of record CAWUFW010006807.1, read on the forward strand.
CTGATGTTGTTCTAAGAGGAGTCAGGAGTTGTTTTGATGTTCTCACAGGAGTCATGTGTTGTGCTGATGTTCCAAGAGGAGTCAGGAGTCAAGCTTATGTTGAGTCAGGAGCCGTGTTGATGTTCTCAGAGGGGTTACAAGCCTTAAGATCGGGGAATACATCTGCACATGGGCACATGGTCATATGAAACTATTGACAATAGTAATACAAATTTGAGTGCTTACGTACAGTCAAAGTATCTGTAAAGTTGATAATCTATTCAAGGTACATGGACACTATAATTTCAATAGCAAAATGTTTCATTGCAAGAGAAGAGTTCAATCCCTTGCATTGACTATGGCCAGTCCCTGGTGTTAATGAATCTGAAGGGGTTCATTCTGTCTAAAGAACCATGTCCAGAGGAGTTGATGTATCTACCTGGTATTCAGTATTCAGCTGCTTTTTAAAATCATGGAGTCTGGACTAAAATCCAAAGAGAAATAAAAGATAATTTTCACATACCTATCTAGACGTTGACAGTGTATTGCAATGAGCAGTTCTTGAACACTCGCTTCCTGCCCATGAGGGACTAGTAGAACATGAGCAATGTATGGCATACAGCTCATTTGAGAAACATTCAATGGCATAAAATTTTGCATTACGGTCTACCATTCTGAAGGAAAAAGAATATGCTGGCCAACTATATACATTCTTGCATTTGTAACCTGTAGCAGTATTTTAAAAGAGGCATGCGGTGCTAATCCCCACAGCCATGCCCTCTGTTATGCTGAAATGAGGCTGCTACAAAAACATATTGAATTGTAAGTAATACGAATGTGAGTCTGACAATCTGTAACTCTCTTTATGGATGTTTGGCTCATGAGCAGGGCCGGCCTGAGCGCTAGTGGCGCCCGGTGAGACAATAGTTTTTGCCCCCCCTATGACCGCCTCCATGGATTCCCTCACTGCCACCCTGCAAAAGTACCCCTGATCTCCCCATAGCCCCTCTGTCACATACATTTCATTTGTTGTAAAGCACTGGTAAAGGCTGGCTTTACTAATCCATATAGCTATCCACATAAAATACTAATCTGTGGTCTGCACAGTAGTGTTCTGTGCAGCAGGCATATTAACCCTCTGTGCTACTTTATATGAGTCAAATCTGCCACTAGACAAAACTCTGATCTCTTTGTAGCAGGAACATTAATCACAAGAGATCTCTTCACATTTATATTGCTGCCGGAAAGCTGGATACTCAATGAACTCTGCAGCAGATACTTTTAAATCGTACGTTTTTGCTAAACACAGCCCCCCCTGCCGCCCCCCCTGGCCTCCCTCCCCCCTGGGTTAGTGCCCTCTCCAGGTCAGCACCAATGCAGCCGCACCAGTGGCACTTCCCAAAAGCTGACCCTACTCATGAGTATCTCTAGGTGCAAGCAATGTGCTGTATGGTATTTATGTTGAGACAATACGTTCTTCTGAGACTCTGACTTGTTTGGTGACATGAATCTTGTCCTATTGATCCAGCGGTGTACTAACAACAGATACTCTACTACCATATAATCACCTGGGCATATAAAACATTTTCCTTGATCCAAGTAGACCGCTGGGTTTAGTTTATATTTTTTCCAATATTTCAGGATTAATTATTACTCATTCCTTACTAACTTTTCACTGATCAAAGAGTTCTTCCTAGTGGTCGATGGACCATTAGTTGAACTAGTTGATGGTGATAAGGAACATAACCTTATAACTTTTCTTTATTTAAAGGAAAATAACCACAAACTCGGGAAGTTTAAAAGTCTTTATCTAAATTATGAATGTGAACCATCAAAATTACAGCACAGTCACCCTTAATCTTGGAGAGAGAAATTCAATCGTATTAAACATACACTTCAGATTCATGCAATGACCAATGCTCTGGAAAGGAGAGGATAGAGAGAAAAGAACATCTATAAGCAAACAAATAATAATAATTACCCAGATTGGTGTGAAGACCAAACACCCTGGCCAAAGGGCTGGTAAGGGTCCCCCGGGATAGATCAGGAGACAAAGACCACAGGACAGGATTCAGGATAGAATACTTAACCTCTCTAGAATACCGTCGTCTGCGTCGCACCCCTCTCTGACACTCTCTTCCTCCTCGAGATTCTTCCGCGATCTTCTTCTAACCCAATTAAATTAAGATAGATGGTTCAGCAACCGACGTCTTCATCAGCATCAGCACCACCCACCGCACCGACAGCATCCCAAGCTCTGCAGCATTCAGCAAATCTCCATCCCAGCAATCCAGGAACTCCGTGCTAACTAACTAACTAAAGTACCTCAATTATACCTTTCGTTGGCTACGGACCACCCACTAAAGTTTCAATATCGCAAAAATACTAACTCTGATTGGACAAGCAAGGGGGGATGATCATCACACCATGCTTATATGTCATCTTAGTCTATCATCCCATTGTTCATAAATCCAACCCCTTAAATTTTATTCATAAGTTTTATTCCCACCCGTATTCACATCTTAATAGAAACAATTGTTTTTATTTTCGCAAAAAAATCCATTCATCCAGAGGTCTTCAGTAGTTGTTCCCAGGATATGTAACTTTTGTGTCCTTGGATTGCATTCAAGTGCATCGTCATGCTTCGGACTCATTTCTTAACAGACATGCGCGAGGATCACATGTTTAGCACACTCTGGTCACACACAAGAGGTCCAAATACGCACTAATAATAAAGTCAAAAGAAGAAATGTTATTCTCAAAAATAAATGGTTTCACTGTATACCAATTGGGACGCAAGTTCCTAAAGGCGCACTCCTTGTTAACAATGAGTGGTAATTGTTCGGTGGTGCAGTTAGGGTGAATCCTCCTGAGTGAGAGGATAATCTTTGAAATACCTGTGAATGCTGGCCTCTGGCTCAGAGGTGCATGTCCCTTATGCACTCAATAGATAATGTACGTCAAGTAAACAAATTCACGAAAAGTATTTAAAGAGTCTTCAAAAATGTAATCAGTAAAGTTCATCTTTTGCATCTGTAATGATTGCGATTTATTGATTGTTATTACTTCATAACATCACTTTCATATGATAATAGTTTTTTTCTATGCCCAATGCATTCAATCAGAGAACAGACTACCTGTCTGTCTTCACGGTTTAATACGTATGTAGTTTTTGTATACACCCATTCTTGGGATACACGCGTTTTAAACACCCTAAAAGCGCGAGTACTTTTTATTAGGTATTTCTTGTTATATTAGTTAGGACACAGGGTTTTGAATCATCATTCACAATTAGACGAAATCGGGGAGCAGACCGCTAGTCTGTCTTCTACGGTTTTCCATGCATGTAATTTTTCATACACACTCAAACAAAATTGCGATCGCAAACGCTGAAATTCGCAGAATTTCAGCGTTTGCGATCGTAATTTGGCTTAGTGGTATGTATGAATGAAAAACTGCCTCGCAAAATAAGGAATCGCAAAATTTGCGATTCCCTATTCTGCGAATACATTTAAGGAATCGCAAATTGCGATTCCTTAAATGCAATGTAAGAAGCACAAAAAAGTGCAATTTGGCCTTAAGGAATCTCAAATTACCACCAACTTCAAGTTGGTGGTAATTTACGATTTCTTTGAAAAATGCACTTTTTTGCATTTTCAAAGTGCAATGTGGCGCACATACATGCCCTAAGGGCATGTATGTGCGCCACATGTGCACCCATGCATATTTCAGGGGTGCAACAGGGTGTCCTTTTGACACCCTTGCAACCTTGAAATTGCATTCTCAATTTGCGATTCTAATCGCAAATTGAGAATGACTTCCCATTCATTCCTATGGGCCCTAGGAATGAATGGGGAGGGTTTCCTTAATTGCGAATCGCAATTTGTGATTCGCAATTAAGGAATATGTAGGATTCGCAATTTTTTTTGCAAATCCTACATACATCTCGTTTTGCGATTCTCAAATAGCGATTCGCAAAAAATCGCTATTTGAGAATCGCAAAACCTAACATTGATACATATGGCCCTAAGAATCCTCCTGCAGTGTCTGTAGAAAGACGATTAACTATGGTTGATAGCTTACAAATTTTCTGCGAATTTAGAATGACTCCAACTGAGGGTATCAATGCACTAAATATATCTCCTACTATTTCAGAAAAACTTGCTCTTCTTCTTCGTGTTAGTTCATTAGGGTTTCCATTGATTCCGTCCACATGATAAATTTTTGGAAAAACTATTCCAAAATAACAGCTCCCGTACCACCTTGCAGGTAACCTATAATAGGCATTGTCCCCGGAGACATAATAAACTCCTGGAAATACAGGCTCAGTTCCCCCTTTTAGTCCCCACCCTCCTAGAATTAGGAAATTGTGTTCACACTCACTGGGACCAATGTAGTTATTATTGTAGTCTGTCTTTAATCTATGGAGGCAGAATTTTCCCCTTTTCACAAAATCCAGGGACATCGCAGCATAAGCCTTGCCCTTTGTATATTTTCCCTCTTTCTCAGCCCATGGAGGTACATAGGACTTCTGTTCAGCAGCTTTCTTGGTTAAATCCTGTCTCCTTTCTTCCACTAAATTCAAAAACTCCTTTTCTTCCTCATGTAATGTGCAGGTTAAATTATTTTTATGTGCTTGAACTATATCTATTAAAATCATTGTTAAAAGAATTCTCCCATAAATTGTGCATTTTTACTACTAGCTACTGGATTCATTCTTTTTCTAATAGGCAATTCGGAAAATACCACTTCTAGGTTTGAATAATAATACTGAAGTTTCCCTGTAGCATAAAACAAACTTGATAAAATACTACACGACACCCCATATGTTAAAGGTATATGATGATATGTCACTCCTTCTGATACAGATGACGGTAATTTCATACAGACATAGCATTTACTAACTTTCATTGTATTAAGGAACTGAAATAATAATTTGATAAACACATTTGAAGACGTATTATATTCTGACTTATTAAGATAATTTGTCTCATCTTTTACCCCTATTTCTATTTTAGTTCCCTTTACTCTTTGATTTACCGTTAATGTTGGTAATATTTTTATCACCTTTTCCCACTAATAACGGTACTCCTACTGTTAGAAACAACCATAATAATATTATTAATAAACTACCGAATAAACAAAATCTAAAACATTTTCTTTTTAAACCTCATTTCGGTCTTTCTGTGACTTCAATTTCTGCCATTTTAAATCTGAGGAAATTTCCTCTCTCTCTTTTCTTGTCTTTTGTCTGTTTTATTTCTTTCTTTTAAGGAGGTCTCAACTTCCTTTCATCAATCTGTGCCACATGAACCCTTTCAGTGTCTTCACTTAAATCTAAGTTTTCAAACTCTTCGAGTATGACGTAGATCCACTCAGGGGCCTTGTATTTTCTGTTTAAAGATCTCAGTCTTGGGCTTTTTCGAGTGAGTTTCACTAAAGTCTGTTTGGGTCCTGTTTGACTGGTAACTTCATTTACTTGTTCTGGTTTCTTTTCTACTTTTCTCAAATAGTATTTTAATTTCTTCACTCCTCCTGGCCAATTATCTCCTTTTCTAACTCTTTTCACCTGAACTGCACTTTCACCTTCTTTATCTTCTTTCAGAGTTCTTTTATTTTCACTTAATCTAGGCACAATCTGTCCTTGTTCTTTATTTTCTGTGCTTGATTCTTCTTTTATTTGCACCTGTTCAGGTCTTACTACAGTTTCTTCTTCTTCTGCCTGAACCTGTTCTTCTAGATCTACCTTATCCTGTTCAGGTCTTACCTCAGATTGATTGTCTTCTTCTGCCTGAACTTGTTCTTCTAATTCTGCCTTTCCCTCCTCAGGTTCCTGAATGTCTTTGTTTATTTTAACCTGAGTGTGTTCTTCTTCCCCTGTCCTTCCGTCTACTTTCTTGTCTTTTCAGTTTTGTTATTCTTCTCGTTTCAACAGCATCCTCAGGTATTTCAATTACTGGTATCCAATCTTCCTGACTTGTTCCTGGCTGTTCGTCATTCAGTTGTCTTTCAGAATCTATCACTCCAGTTTCTTCGATTTCACAGCTTTCAACTTTTGACGTTTCAGCCCGCCCAGTCAGTGGTTGCTCTTGCTGTTCTGATGGGCTCGGTACTCTTCTGGTATGACTAGCATGAATCCAATTGGGCAAACCTGCACACTTCACTGCTGTGGTAGTGACGAGTATGACTTGACGCAGTTTATCCCACCTCGGTGCTAAACACGACTTCCTTGCGTGTTTCTTCACTAGCACCCAATCTCCAGGATTCAAATCATGTGCTTGGTCCGGCTGTCTTTCAACTGCGTCTTCTCCAACCTGGTGGGAGACAGAACGCACCATTTCAGCCAATCCTTTGCAATAGTCCAATACCAGATCATCAGTTATGCTCATTAATCTGTTTCCAGGAATAAATGCTTGCCTCATAGCCCTTCCCATGAGAACCTCATGAGGACTCAATCCTGTCTTTTTGTCAGGAATACTTCTGAGACCCATCAGTACAAGAGGTAATGCATCTGGCCATTTCAGCATCGTGGATGCACACACTTTCCCTAATCTTGACTTGATTGTGCCATTTAGCTGTTCAACTATTCCAGAAGCCTCTGGATGATAAGCACAGTGCAGTTTTTGTTCAATGTTAAATGCAGCACAGATTAATCAAATTATTTCATTATTAAAAAGAGGTCCTCTATCTGATTCCAAAGTGACTGGAAAACCGAAACGAGGAACTAACTCTCTTAACAATAGTTTGGCCACTGTAAGACTGTCATTTCTTCTGGTGGGGTATGCCTCCACCCATCTTGAGAATAGGCATACTATGACAAGTACATATTTTAATCCATTGCAAGGAGGTAACTCAATAAAATATAACTGTAACCTGGTGAAGGGTCCTTCTGCCTTTCCAATTTTTCCCCAACTGACCACTGTCTTTCCTTCTTGCTGCTGACAGGTTAAACATCTTTGGCAAAGGCTTTCTGCAACTACCCTGAATTTTGGATTATACCAACTCTGTCTAAATAATCTTATCATTGAATCTCTCCCTATGTGTGTTGCTCCATGATAAACTCTTGCCATTTTAGAGAGCAGACAATCTGGCATGACTGGTCTTCCATCTAAATATACCCATACTTCATCTTCCGGTCTTTTTGTACAAGCTGCTTTTATCCAAATTTCTTTTCCCTTTCCTCAACTTCTTCCTGCAACTGTCTAATCTCATCCCATGTTTCTGGTATTGAGAAGAACATAAATTGGCAGCTGGTTTCATCGGTTTCAAATTTCCTGTTTATTGCCATTGTGTTCTTTGCACAATATCGAGCAATTTGATCTGCATATCTATTGCCTGCTACCACATAGTCATTTCCTGACTGATGTGCAGCGCATTTAACAACTGCTACTTCTTTTGGCAATTGTAATGCTTCGAGCAGATCCTTCACATTTTTACTGTTTCTAATAGGAGATCCTGAAGAGGTCAGAAATCCCCTCTGCATCCAGAGCTGGCCAAAATCATGCACAATTCCAAAACCATATTGACTATCCGTAAATATGGTTATTCTCCAATTTTTCCCAATTTTGCATGCCTTAGTTAAGGCCACCAATTCGGCTACTTGTGCAGATTTGACTCTAGGCAAACAGGATGCTTCAACTACCCCTGATACCTTACACACTGCATATGCAGCACTTAACCCTCCTCCCTCATGTCTCAAACAAGACCCATCCACAAAAAGCTCTTGATCAGCTTCTTTTAATGGTGTCTCTTTTATATCAGGGCGGGGCTTAGTACACAATTCAGTCACATCCAGACAATCATGATCAATTTCATCTCTTACTTCCTCATTACATGGATCTGGCAATAATGTGGCAGGGTTCATAATTGTACATCTTATTACAGTTACATTCTCTGCTCCCAAAATCACTCTCTCATACTTAGTCAGCCGACTAGGAGTGAGGTGTTGGGTTCTGGTTCTTGTCAAAAGAATTTCAACTGAGTGTGGAACATAGACCTTTACCAAATGTCCCATCACTATTGACTCACTTTGCTCCAGACTCATACAAGTAGCAGCTACTGCTTTTAAGCAGCCAGGTAAGGCTGAAGCCACTGGATCCAATGTGGCAGAAAAATACGCCACTGGACGTCTGCTCAGGCCATGTCTCTGTGTTAGGACCGAAAGTACACAATTTTCTCTTTCACAGCAAAACAACGCGAACTCTTTTAACCCTTTTGGTGCTTGCGTCGGCCAATGGCCGACGCAAGCACTACCTCCCTGGTGCTGCGCACGTCCATTGGACGTCACCAGGGAGGGCAATAATAAATCGTCCGGTGCATCGCACCGGATTTATTTTATTTTTTTATTTTTACTGGGGGAGACGCGGAAGGCTTTCCACGTCTTCCCCCGCCCCCCTCCCACCCATCTGTGACGTCAGCGCGCCGCGAGGCGCTCTGCAGCGTCACTGATTTCCCACCGGAGCCGAGGACAGCAGCAGGTAAGGCCGCGCTCGACTCCGATGGGGAAATCTGGCTGGAAACGACCTCCCCAGCTTTCAGGGAGGCCTCGTTTGAAAGGGAGAGTCTCCCTTTCAAACGAGGCCTTCCTGAAAGGGTTTCCTGGCCATGGATCGCAGGGCTGCTGCGATCCACGGCCAGAAACCCCACTAGACACCAGGGATGTCTTTGGGGGGGTCGGCCCTCGTGGTGATGGGTCGCCCCCCCCCGGGGGCACATTTTTAAATTAATTTACCTGGCTTTCCCTGGGGGGCGCGATCGCCCCTAAAAAATAAAAAAAAAGACGTTTTTTTTTTTAAAATGGCGGCGATATTGGCAGGGGGTCGGTCCTTCTGCTCAGTGGCCGACCCCCTGTGGGCATAAATGCCAACATTTTAGAAGAGCAAAGTGGGAGAATGGGGCCTTGAATCGGGTTACTGTCATGTATGGGCTTAGCAAGTGTGCTGCTGCAGGATCGGACGTTTGAAATGCAAATACACGTTTTTTCTTACCTTTCAGAAGCATGGAGTGCAATGGCAGGCAGAAAGAGGGTGATGCAAGTGTTGTGCACTGGCCTGCAGGAGCAGGTTGCTGGCAGTGCATACACCACGTTACACAATACCAAGCCCTGTCAGCTGAAACCCCCGAGTAATCGGGTTTTTGCTTGAAGGAATCGGGAGGCGGGAGACTAGCCTTGAAATCGGAAGTCTCCCGCCTGAATCGGGAGGGTTGGCATGTCTGCCTGTGGGGGCAATTATGTACATAATTATGGGGGCCACAATGTGCTCCCAGGGGAGCCATAGGCATGCACGTAACAAAGTGCATATAATGTAAAGAGGTTAGTGGGTTACTGCTTCTGTGCCAGCTTTATGTTTTTTTGCCCAGTCTTTCATCATCTAATCTTGTGAAAAGGGTTCATTTGGGTAGAAAATAATTCTTATTATGAAAGAGAACCCCCAACGATGGTACGTTGTAAATTCTGGATTTGTGCTTTCCCAGAATAAGGGCTCAAACTATATTACCTGCCAGTATAGATGGCATGTTACTGCTACACTACACCTTGTCCTGTCTGATGTAGCATATCCTATGTACTGTTGTCTCTGTGCAATGTGTGTGTGTGTGGTGTAAAGTGCTCTGACACAGTACACTGGTGTGAGTGTTGCTATAAAACTAAATGAATCTGAGAGACAGTGGTTTTTGAGACTTGAGGGGCACTGTTAAATGGTGCTAGTGAGGGAATCCATGGCAGAGGTGGTCATTGGTGGGGCACGAGCAGACATTGTCGCACAGGGCGCCACCAGCGCTAATGCCGGCCCTGGAGTGAATGATATATATGTATCTATATACACACATGTACTCTTTGACTGCTGTTACCTCCTTTCTCGACTGGAGGGCTTCCTTTGTGCTATAATATGGCATGATTTTCATTTGGAATAGTAAAGCGGCAATGTCGCTACGAAGCCCTGGCCCACCTGGAAGGGCGCCTTTTCTCGTCATGATTCATATGGATATATATATATTCAGAAACACAAAGGATGCCACACTCCAGAGATTGGTTTCAGAGTTGCTTTATTTTCACCAGGACTGGTGGTAGTGGTGGTGAAAATAAAGCAACTCTGAAACCTGTCTCTGGAGTGCGGCATCCTTTGTGTTTCTGAATTTAAATATCGTGTAAGGATTCTACCCGTTGCTGCCTGCACCAGGTATTGAGCGCGCTGACATTGGAAATTAATTGTTATATATATATATAAATATTTATTTACAGAGATATTTCTCAGTGCTGAAATTATGAGACTGTGAAAGAACTATAATGAGTCTCTTTGAAGTTACCTGAAAGGCAGTAAAGTGTGGTACTGCTGCAGAGTACAACATTTCTGCTAGATAGAGATATCTGACTTTTGTGTAGTGGCAGTTTTGACGCCATAAAGGGTATGCTGAAACGAACAGATCGGTATTATGTAGACAGCTAAGTGGATTAGTAAAGCCACGCAGTAGAAACACTTTGTAACAGGCTAAATGTATGTGAGAGAGGGGCTATGGAGAGATGAGGGGCACGTTTGCAAGGATGGTAGTGGGCGCATCAAAGGAGGTCATAGTGTGCAATTGTAAAGCACACGTTCACCCGTAGGCATCTTGGCGCTAAAATGATGGTAGCACTGGCTCCCACCAGCGCTAAAAGGCTGCGATTATGGGTATGTGGCAAGGTAAAGTAATACTGTGTCTTTCTTCTCTCTTTCTTAGTCTTTTTGGAGAGCGTACGGATTTCGCAAAGGTAAGGTGACTTCGTCATTATTGACTTAAACACTTCACTTACGCACACACCCACCTACACTTTAAAACCAACAACCTATCTGCCTTCTACGTAGGATAGTGTTTTAAAAGGATAGTTTAGGCACTAGCAGAGATGGCATATCGTTGGATGAATGCTGCCCAGGCCCTAAATCTGGTTCTGGAGTCCAGCTCTGAGGCAGGATCAGAGACTGAGACAGCAGATACTGAGACAGCATCTGAGGGAGAGGACAATGGAGCCGAATCTGGGAGTGACTTTTCAGTTGGCGCAGTTCCATCCGATGACTCATCGTCCAGCGATTCTGAAGGAGACAATGTCAGTCGTGCTGTCCCTTTGCCAGCACAGTCTGTGCAGCAGGACACCCGTAACAGGTTAGAGCAACCCAGAGTGCAGGCACGTGCGGCCGCAAGCACAGACGGAGTGCTGTCTTGGCAGCCTCCCAATTTAGTTCAGCCCCAAATTCCGCCTTTCACTGGTGACGCTGGATGTAAAGTAGATACGGCAAATTTTTTGCCAATTGACTACTTCCATCTCTTTTTTGATGTTGACTTCCTAGACGAAATTGTGCAGCAAACAAATTTGCGTGCCGAACAATTTCTGAGGGAGCAAGGAGGCACTCTTGGGCCTCATTCTAGGGCGCGCAAGTGGACTCCCACTTCACTAGGGGAGTTGAAGATATTTTTGGGCCTCACACTTAAAATGGGGGTAGTGCATAAACCAACCTTGCTATCCTACTGGTCTACTCGCACGGTTTGGTTAACCCCCATCTTTGCACCATACATGAGCAGAGATCGTTTTTTGCTATTGCAGCGCATGCAGCATTTCAATGACAATTCTGCTGCCTTGCCCCGGGACCATCCAGACTATGACAGGTTGTTCAAAATTCGGCCTGTCGTGGAACATTTGTCTGCCAGGTTTCCAGAGGTTTATACTCCTGGAAAGAATATAGCCATTGATGAGTCCTTGATCTTGTATAAAGGGCGGCTGCTGTTTAGGCAGTACATTCCGAGCAAACGCGCTCGCTATGGCATCAAGCTGTACATGCTGTATGAGAGCTCGACTGGCTATGTGTACAGCTTGAGAGTGTATACAGGGAAGGACACAACTCTTAACCCTGTAGGTTGCCCTCCCATGCTAGGGGTCACAGGAAAGATCGTATGGGAGCTTGTCCAGCCACTTCTTCACAAAGGTTATAACCTTTATGTGGACAATTTCTATACAGGAGTAGAGCTGTTCAGTGAGCTCTACAAAGCTGGCACCGTGGCTTGCGGTACAATTCGTTGTCGCCGCAAAGGATTCCCGCAGGAGCTTGTTTGCAAGAAGCTCCAGAAATCCCAGAGCACTGCGTTGCGTTCCAAGGAACTGCTCGCAGTTAAGTTCTCAGATAGGCGTGATGTGTACATGCTCACTACAATTCATGCTGAGAGCACTTCCCCTGTCACGGTTTGGGGTCAGATGGCCGAAGTCCACAAGCCCACCTGTATACTTGATTACAACAAGTACATGGGCGGAGTGGACAAGAACGACCAGGTTCTTCAGCCATACAATGCGAGTCGTAAAACTTGCACTTGGTATAAGAAACTGTTTACGCACCTGATCCAGATGGCAACATGCAATGCGTATGTTGTTTATCGTGAGACCACCACAGGAAGACTCATGTCTTTCCTTGACTTTCAGTTGTCTGTGATTGAAAGTCTTACTGCTACAGAAGCAGAAGCCTCCACTTCATGTGTTCTGGAGGACGTGGCAAGGCTGCAGGAGCGACACTTTGCAGATAAAATTCCTGCAACACCCAAAAAGGAGCGACCATGTCGTCGTTGTAAAGTGTGCTCGATGCAGGGAAAGAGGCAGGAGACTCGTGTTTACTGTCCCCAGTGCCCAAGTAAGCCTGCCTTCTGTTTTCCTACTTGCTTTATGTTGTATCACACTAAAGCAAAATACTGGGAAATTGACTGAGGTGGAGCTGCCAATAGGATAACCTTTCAATTGGTGTGAATGGATACCTACTGTCTGTGGGCCACTCCTTCACTACGCAAGCAGCTGCAGGATATTTCTTCCTCTACTTCATGAAATCATGGACTTCTCAACACCTTTATCTGCTTTCAGAACGTGGTAGTTGTTCTGTTCGCCAATTGACAAGTGCATTATAGTCCCCACGCTGCACATACTGGTGGACAGAACATATGCCACGTTGTCATGGAGTACCCGTGTTTCACATTCAACCGTTCTTCGTAGTTTATGATGTTCTCTTTAGGAAGTTTTTGAAAATTTCCAGCATGTTTGCCTTAGTTTCAAAGGTAGATATGCTTGCTCAGCTCGAGAAATGTTTTTGCGGCATACTCGGGCACCCCCAACTTGCATCCACAAACTGGAAGGAGTTGGATAGAGCATTGTGAGAGCATTGATAGCTCGTGACAGAAATGTTCACTCAAGCTTCAAGTAGCTAGAGATGAAAGGCATTAGTATAGGGTCTCTTAACAATTGGACAGGGTTAGTCAGGACTCTGAGGACAGACACACGAACGGGTTAGAACAGCTTACGGTAGGTACGCTTTCCGAGGAATATTGCAAAGGTAGAAGGCAGATAGTAAAGGTAGTATAGATACACGTCCTGACTTCTTCTTCACCCATGGATTCAAATCCATTGCTGCCACACTCACACTGAATTTACTGTGGTACTTATGGGTCAATGCTGCTTGCCATGTTCATCCTCCGTTAGAACATAGTAGATGGTCAGTTTGCTGTATGATAAGTGCATTACAGTCACTGCACATAACGGTGGATTGGACATATGCTACGTTGTCTCGGACTACCCTTGTTTCACATTCATCCGTTCATAGTTTGTGATGTTATCTTTTGAAAATTTCCAGCATGTTTGCCTTAGTTTCAAAGGTAGATATGCTTGCTCAGCTCGAGAAATGTTTTTGCGGCATACTCGAGCACCCCCCAACTTGCATCCACAAACTGGAAGGAGTTGGATTTAGCATAGTGAGTGCACTAAAGGTGCATGAAAGACATGTCTTCCTGAGCCTCATGTGGCTGTCATGGAAGTCATTAGTATAGGTTCACTGGGCATGAGTTCGGTAACGTCCTGGAAGAAGGAGGTGGAGACTTGACAGGTGGTAGAATATAGTCAAAGTCATTATGTCTTGTGGCATATGAATGTGATGGGCCCTTGCATGGCGGCAGTATGTTTGTGTGAGTGCAAGTGATATGGTTGTTTGGGCCCGTGGCTGGCGGTACGGACGTCTTGTGTGTGGTGTGTGAATGGCATGTGAATGGACCATAAAGTGGTTGGTGCCGTGATGTGGCTTTATGGCTCCCCTTCAGAAGGCTTGGCTTCAATATTTATATACTTTGATAAGTATATGTGTTTTGAAGCCAGCGTTTCTGGAGGTGCTAAAACCAACCTGTGTAAGTGGTGGATTAGCTTTATCAATTGAGTGTTAGATTTATATTTGTGTCGGTTTAATGGCCTTTTGTAAGATATTTTTTTTTTCACAATGGGTAGCAGGGGACTTTCTGCCCTAGCTCAGTCGTCACCTAGGCAAACCTTTACATTTTTGAGTAGTAGACAAAGGGGGAAGTACAAGGGTGAATGACTTGCGTGGTTCTCACAGTTTTTTTTTACCCAACATGCCCTGCTAGCCTCATATTTTGTTGAAAAAAATCACTATTTCCACACATTTTTGTGTGGGAAAGTTGTGGCATCGCCGGGCAGACATGCATTTCCTTCCACCCAGTGTTCCCCAAGGTCTCCCGATAAAAATGGTACCTCACTCGTGTGGGAGGCCCAAGTACCCGCGACAGGCTAGGGCCCAAAACGTATTGAGGTGACATTAAAATTGCCTATCACAAAACAACCTGGTTTTGCAAGGAGGGTCACCTCGGTTTTTGGCCCCGTGCTCGGCGGCCAGCTAGGGAAACCTATCAAACCCACACATTTCTGAAAACTAGACACCCGGGGGGTTCCAGGGAGGTATGGCTTGTGTGGATCCCCCAACGTTTTCTTACCCAGAATCCCCTGCAAACCTCGAATTTAGCTGAAAAAATCACTTTTTCCACACATTTTTGTGTGGGAAAGTTGGGGCATCGCCGGGCAGACACGCATTTCCTACCACCCAGCGTTCCCCAAGGTCTCCCGATAAAAATGGTGCCTTACTCGTGTGGGAGGCCCAAGTACCCGCGACAGGCTAGGGCCCAAAAGGTATTGAGGCAACATTAAAATTGCCTATCACAAAACAACCTGGTTTTGTGAGGGGGGTCACCTTGGTTTTTGGCCCCGTGCTCGGCGGCCAGCTAGGGAAACCTATCAAACCCACACATTTCTGAAAACTAGACACCCGGGGGGTTCCAGGGAGGTATGGCTTGCGTGGATCCCCCAAAGTTTTCCTACCCAGAATCCCCTGCAAACCTCGAATTTAGCTGAAAAAAATCACTTTTTCCACACATTTTTGTGTGGGAAAGTTGTGGCATCGCCGGGCAGACATGCATATCCTACCACCCAGTGTTCCCCAAGGTCTCCCGATAAAAATGGTACCTCACTCGTGTGGGAGGCCCAAGTACCCGCGACAGGCTAGGGCCCAAAACGTATTGAGGTGACATTAAAATTGCCTATCACAAAACAACCTGGTTTTGCAAGGGTGGTCACCTCGGTTTTTGACCCCGTGCTCGGCGGCCAGCTAGGGAAACCTATCAAACCCACACATTTCTGAAAATTAGACACACGGGGGGTTCCAGGGAGGTATGGCTTGCGTGGATCCCCCAACGTTTTCTTACCCAGAATCTCCTGCAAACCTCAAATTTAGCTGAAAAAATCACTTTTTCCACACATTTTTGTGTGGGAAAGTTGTGGCATCGCCGAGCAGACATGCATTTCCTACCACCCAGTGTTCCCCATGGTCTCCCGATAAAAATGGTGCCTCACTCGTGTGGGAGGCCCAAGTACCCGCGACAGGCTAGGGCCCAAAAGGTATTGAGGCGACATTAAAATTGCCTATCACAAAACAACCTGGTTTTGTGAGGGGGGTCACCTTGGTTTTTGGCCCCGTGCTCGGCGGCCAGCTAGGGAAGCCTACCAAACCCACACATTTCTGAAAACTATATACCCGGGGGGTTCCAGGGAGGTATGGCTTGCGTGGATCCCCCAACGTTTTCCTACCCAGAATCCCCTGCAAACCTAGAATTTAGCTGAAAAAAATCACTTTTTCCACACATTTTTGTGTGGGAAAGTTGTGGCATCGCCGGGCAGACATGCATTTCCTACCACCCAGCGTTCCCCAAGGTCTCCCGATAAAAATGGTACCTCACTCGTGAGGGAGGCCCAAGTACCCGCGAGAGGCTAGGGCCCAAAACGTATTGAGGTGACATTAAAATTGCCTATCACAAAACAACCTGGTTTTGCAACGGGGGTCACCTCGGTTTTTGGCCCCGTGCTCGGCGGCCAGCTAGGAAACCTATCAAACCCACACATTTCTGAAAACTAGACACCCGGGGGTTCCAGGGAGGTATGGCTTGCGTGGATCCCCCAACGTTTTCTTACCCTGAATCCCCTGCAAACCTCGAATTTAGCTGAAAAAATCACTTTTTCCACACATTTTTGTGTGGGAAAGTTGAGAGCATCGCCGGGCAGACACGCATTTCCTACCACCCAGCGTTCCCCAAGGTCTCCCGATAAAAATGGTGCCTTACTCGTGTGGGAGGCCCAAGTACCCGCGACAGGCTAGGGCCCAAAAGGTATTGAGGCGACATTAAAATTGCCTATCACAAAACAACCTGGTTTTGTGAGGGGAGTCACCTTGGTTTTTGGCCCCGTGCTCGGCGGCCAGCTAGGAAACCTATCAAACCCACACATTTCTGAAAACTAGACACCCGGGGGGTTCCAGGGAGGTATGGCTTGCGTGGATCCCCCAACGTTTTCCTACCCAGAATCCCCTGCAAACCTCGAATTTAGCTGAAAAAATCACTTTTTCCACACATTTTTGTGTGGGAAAGTTGTGGCATCGCCGGGCAGACATGCATTTCCTACCACCCAGTGTTCCCCAAGGTCTCCCGATAAAAATGGTACCTCACTCGTGTGGGAGGCCCAAGTACCCGCGATAGGCTAGGGCCCAAAACGTATTGAGGTGACATTAAAATTGCCTATCACAAAACAACCTGGTTTTGCAAGGGTGGTCACCTCGGTTTTTGACCCCGTGCTCGGCGGCCAGCTAGGGAAACCTACCAAACCCACACATTTCTGAAAACTAGACAACCGGGGGGTTCCAGGGAGGTATGGCTTGCGTGGATCCCCCAACGTTTTCCTACCCAGAATCCCCTGCAAACCTAGAATTTAGCTGAAAAAATCACTTTTTCCACACATTTTTGTGTGGGAAAGTTGTGGCATCGCCGGGCAGACATGTATTTCCTACCACCAGTGTTCCCCAAGGTCTCCCGATAAAAATGGTACCTCACTCGTGTGGGAGGCCCAAGTACCAGCGACAGGCTAGGGCCCAAAACGTATTGGGGTGACATTAAAATTGCCTATCACAAAACAACCTGGTTTTGCAAGGGGGTCACCTCGGTTTTGGCCCCGTGCTCGGCGGCCAGCTAGCGAAACCTATCAAACCCACACATTTCTGAAAACTAGATACCCGGGGGGTTCCAGGGAGGTATGGCTTGCGTGGATCCCCCAACGTTTTCTTACCCAGAATCCCCTGCAAACCTCAAATTTAGCTGAAAAAATCACTTTTTCCACACATTTTTGTGTGGGAAAGTTGTGGCATCGCCGGGCAGACACGCATTTCCTACCACCCAGCGTTCCCCAAGGTCTCCCGATAAAAATGGTACCTCACTCGTGTGGGAGGACCAAGTACCCGCGACAGGCTAGGCCCCAAAACGTATTGAGGTGACATTAAAATTGCCTATCACAAAACAACCTGGTTTTGCAAGGGGGGTCACCTGAGTTTTTGGCCCCGTGCTCGGCGGCCAGCTAGGGAAACCTATCAAACCCACACATTTCTGAAAACTAGACACCGGGGGGGGTTCCAGGGAGGTATGGCTTGCGTGGATTCCCCAACGTTTTCCTACCCAGAATCCCCTGCAAACCTCGAATTTAGCTGAAAAAATCACTTTTTCCACACATTTTTGTGTGGTAAAGTTGTGGCATTGCCGGGCAGACACGCATTTCCTACCACCGAGCGTTCCCCAAGGTCTCCCGATAAAAATGGTACCTCACTCGTGTGGGAGGCCCAAGTACCCGCGACAGGCTAGGGCCCAAAACATTTTGTGATAGGCAATTTTGATGTTGCCTCAATACGTTTTTGGCCCTTGCCTGTCGCGGGTACTTGGGCCTCCCCACAGTGAGGTACCATTTTTATCGGGAGACCTTGGGGAACACTGGGTGGTAGGAAATGCGTGTCTGCCCGGCGATGCTACAACTTTCCCACACAAAATGTGTGGAAAAAGTGATTTTTTCAGCTAAATTTGAGGTTTGCATGGGATTCTGGGTAAGAAAACGTTGGGGATCCACGCAAGCCATACCTCCCTGGAACCACCCGGGTGTCTAGTTTTCAGAAATGTGTGGGTTTGATAGGTTTCCCTAGCTGGCCGCCGAGCACGGGGCCAAAACCGAGGTGACCCCCTTGCAAAACCAGGTTGTTTTGTGATAGGCAATTTTAATGTCACCTCAATCCGTTTTGGGCCCTAGCCTGTCGCGGGTACTTGGGCCTCCCACGCAGTGAGGCACCATTTTTATCAGGAGACCTTGGGGAACACTGGGTGGTAGGAAATGCGTGTCTGCCCGGCGATGCCACAACTTTCCCACACAAAAGTGTGGAAAAGTGATTTTTCAGCTAAATTTGAGGTTTGCAGGGGATTCTGGGTAAGAAAACGTTGGGGGATCCACGCAAGCCATACCTCCCTGGAACCACCCAGGTGTCTAGTTTTCAGAAATGTGTGGGTTTGATAGGTTTCCTTAGCTGGCCGCTGAGCACGGGGCCAAAACCGAGGTGACCCCTTGCAAAACCAGGTTGTTTTGTGATAGGCAATTTTAATGTCACCTCAATATGTTTTGGGCCCTAGCCTGTCGCGAGTACTTAGGCCTCCCACACGAGTGAGGTACCATTTTTATCAGAAGACTTTGGGGAACGCGGGGTGGGTGGAATTTTGTGGATCCACGCAGATTCCAGAACTTTCCACCACAGAAATGTGAGGAAAATGTGGGTTTTTTTTACAATATTTTAGGTTTGCAAGGGATTCTGGGTAGCAGAACCTGGTGAGAGCCTGCCAAGTCACCCCATCCTGGATTCCCCTGGGTGTCTAGTTTTCAAAAATGTATAGGTTTCCTAGGTGCCGGCAGAGCTAGGGTTCAAAATCTACAGCTAGGCACTTTGTTGAAAAAGGGTCCGTTTTCACTGCGAAAATGTGGTGTGTCCACGTTGCGTTTTGGGCCGTTTCCTGTCGCGGGTACTTAGGCCTCCCACACAAGTGAAGTACCATTTTTCTCGGAAGACTTTGGGGAACGCGGAGTGGGTGGAATTTTGTGGATCCACGCAGATTCCAGAACTTTCCACCACAGAAATGTGAGGAAAATGTGTTTTTTTTTACAATATTTTAGGTTTGCAAGGGATTCTGGGTAGCATAACCTGGTGAGAGCCAGCCAAGTCACCCCATCCTGGAGTCCCCTGGGTGTCTAGGTTTCAAAAATGTATAGGTTTCCTAGGTTTCCTTAGGTGCCGGCAGAGCTAGGGTTCAAAATCTACAGCTAGGCACTTTGTTGAAAAAGGGTCCGTTTTCACTGCGAAAATGTGGTGTGTCCACGTTGCGTTTTGGGCCGTTTCCTGTCGCGGGTACTTGGGCCTCCCACACAAGTGAGGTACCATTTTTATCAGAAGACTTTGGGGAACGCGGGGTGGGTGGAATTTTGTGGATCCACGCAGATTCCAGAACTTTCCACCACAGAAATGTGAGGAAAATTTGTTTTTTTGGACAATTTTTTAGGTTTGCAAGGGATTCTGGGTAACAGAACCTGGTGAGAGGCAGTCAAGTCACCCCATCCTGGAATCCCCTGGGTGTCTAGTTTTCAAAAATGTATAGCTTTGCTAGGTTTCCCTAGGTGCTGGCAGAGCTAGGGTTCAAAAACTACAGCTAGGCACTTTGCCAAATAAGGGTCATTTTTCACAGTGAAATTGAGGTGTGTCCAAATTGCGTTTTGCGCCGTTTCCTGACGCGGACACTAGGCCTACCCACACAAGTGAGGTACCATTTTTCTCGGAAGACTTTGGGGAACGCGGGGTGGGTAGAAATTTGTGGATCCACGCAGATTTCAGGACTTTCCACCACAGAAATGTGAGGAAAATGTGTTTTTTTTGACAATTTTTAGGTTTGCAAAGGATTCTGGGTAACAGAACCTGGTGAGAGGCAGTAAAGTCACCCCATCCTGGATTCCCCTGGGTGTCTAGTTTTCAAAAATATATAGGTTTGCTAGGTTTCCCTAGATGCAGGCAGAGCTAGGGTTCAAAAACTACAGCTAGGCACTTTGCCAAATAAGGGTCATTTTTCACAGTGAAATTGAGGTGTGTCCACGTAGCGTTTTGCGCCGTTTCCTGACGCGGACACTAGGCCTACCCACACAAGTGAGGTACCATTTTTCTCGGAACACTTTGGGGAACGCGGGGTGGGTAGAAATTTGTGGATCCACGCAGATTCCAGGACTTTCCACCACAGAAATGTGAGGAAAATGTGTTTTTTTGACAATTTTTTAGGTTTGCAAGGGATTCTGGGTAATAGAACCTGGTGAGAGGCAGTAAAGTCACCCCATCCTGGATTCCCCTGGGTGTCTAGTTTTCAAAAATGTATAGGTTTGCTAGGTTTCCCTAGATGCAGGCAGAGCTAGGATTCAAAAACTACAGCTAGGCACTTTGCCAAAAAAGGGTCATTTTTCACTGTGAAATTGGGGTGTGTCCACGTTGCGTTTTGCGCCATTTCCTGTCGCAGGCTCTAGGCCTACCCACACAAGTGAGGTACCATTTTTCTCGAAAGACTTTGGGGAACGCGGGGTGGGTAGAAATTTGTGGATCCACGCAGATTCCAGGACTTTCCACCACAGAAATGTGAGGAAAATGTGTTTTTGTTGACAATTTTTTAGGTTTGCAGGGGATTCTGGGTAACAGAACCTGGTGAGAGGCAGTAAAGTCACCCCATCCTGGATTCCCCTTGATGTCTAGTTTTCAAAAATGTATAGGTTTGCTAGGTTTCCCTAGATGCAGGCAGAGCTAGGATTAAAAAACTACAGCTAGGCACTTTGCCAAAAAAGGGTCATTTTTCACTGTGAAATTGGGGTGTGTCCACGTTGCGTTTTGCGCCATTTCCTGTCGCAGGCTCTAGGCCTACCCACACAAGTGAGGTACAATTTTTCTTGGAAGACTTTGGGGAACGCAGGGTGCATTGAAATTTGTGTATCCACGCAGATTCCAGAACTTTCCACCACAGAAATGTAGGGAAAATGTGGTTTTTTGTGACAATTTTTTAGGTTTGCAAGGGATTCTGGGTAACAGAACCTGGTGAGAGGCAGTAAAGTCACCCCATCCTGGATTCCCCTGGGTGTCTAGTTTTAAAAAATGTATAGGTTTGCTAGGTTTTCCTAGATGCAAGCAGAGCTAGGATGAAAAAACTACAGCTAGGCACTTTGCCAAAAAAGGGTCATTTTTCACTGTGAAATTGGGGTGTGTCCACGTTGCGTTTTGCGCCATTTCCTGTCGCAGGCTCTAGGCCTACCCACACAAGTGAGGTACCATTTTTCTCGGAAGACTTTGGGGAACGCAGGTTGCATTGAAATTTGTGTATCCACGCAGATTCCAGAACTTTCCACCACAGAAATGTAGGGAAAATGTGTTTTTTTTGTGACAATTTTTTAGGTTTGCAAGGGATTCTGGGTAACAGAACCTGGTGAGAAGCAGTCAAGTCACCCCCTCCTGGATTCCCCTGGGTGGCTAATTTTCAAAAATGTATAGGTTTGCTAGGTTTCCCTAGGTGCCGGCAGAACTGGGGTTCAAAAACTACAGCTAGGCACTTTGCCAAAAAAGGGTCGTTTTTCACTGTGAAATTGTGGTGTGTCCACATTGCGTTTTGCACCGTTTCCTGTCGCGGGCACTAGGCCTACCCACACAAGTGAGGTACCATTTTTTTCGGAAGACTTTGGGGAACGTGGGGTGGGTAGAAATTTGTGGATCCGTGCAGATTACAGACCTTTCCACCACAGAAATGTGAGGAAAATGTGTTTTTTTTCACAATTTTTTAGGTTTGCAAGGGATTCTGGGTAACAGAACCTGGTGGGAGCCAGTCAAGTCACCCCATCCTGGATTCTCCTGGGTGTCTAGTTTTCAAAAATGTATAGGTTTGCTAGGTTTCCCTGGGTGCCGGCAGAGCAAGGGTTCAAAAACTACAGCTAGGCACTTTGCAAAAAAAGGGTAATTTTTCATTGTGAAAAAGTGGTGTGTTCACGTTGCGTTTTGAGCCGTTTCCTGTCGTGGGCACTAGGCCTACCCACACAAGTGAGGTACCATTTTTATCGGGACACTTCAGATTTGTAAAGCAATCGTTATTACCTATTGACTTTCGATGCATTTCTGCCTTCCAAATGAAAGACAATGTGTAAAAAAGAAGTTATTTTGAAAAATGACCTATAATTCTCATGCTAGTATGAGTATTACCAATTTCAGAAATGTGCAAATATCTACTGTTTCTAAACTCTATATTGTGTTCGCATTTCAGAAATACATAGGAGTCTTTCATACCAAATATTCCATGTATACATTTTCCCAGAATAATTGCTATATACCCAGTACATAATAAAAAACCATTGCAAGACGCTGCTCAGTTTTTGGCTCTGGGTTCGTCGGGTTCTTGGTGAACCTACAAGTCCTATATATCTCCACAACCAGTAAGGTCCAGTGGATGTAACGGTATATTGCTTTCAAAGAGCAGTCATAATTAGAAGAAGTTACAGGTGAAAACGTTGACAAAAGAACAGTTTTTTTCAACTAATTTTCCATTTTTCCTATATTTAACTGTTAGTTTCTATAAAGAAACCTTGATGGATTTACACAAATGACCCCTTGCTGAATTCAGCATTTTGTCTACTTTTCTAAAATGTATAGATTTCCAGGATCCATTATTGCTTTCATACCCATTTCTACCATTAACTGGAAGGAGGTTGAAAGCACAAAAAATAGCAAAAATAGGCTATGTCCCAGAAAAATGCCAAAACTGTGTAAAAGTTTTTGGTTTTCTGACAAAAGTCTGTCATTCCCTCAAAGCTGGGAAAATGGAGATTTCAGCCCCACAAACCCTTTTTTGATACCATTTGCAGGGAAAACCCCAGACGCTTTCATATGCGGGACTTTTTTCCCATTTTTCCCCAAAAAACCAACATTTAGCTGTATTTTGGCAAAAATCTGGGACTCCTCCAGGGGAATCCACAAACCCTGGGTACCTTTAGAATCCCCATGATGTTGGAAGAAAAGGACGCAAATTTGGTGTGGATACCTTATGTGGTCAAAAAGTTACAGAGGCCTAATCGCGAACTATTGCAAATAGCCAAAAAAGGCCTCAGCACTGGGGGGGGAAAGGCCCAGCAGTTAAGGGGTTAAATAATCAGGCATGCCCAAAGCAGGAGCTTCACACAAAGAATTCCGCAATTTCACAAAGGCTTCCAAACATTCATCATTCCAATCTCTTGGATCCTTTGCTCTTTTCCTGGTCATTTGTATCAATGGTTTTGCCAACATAGAAAAACTGTTGATCCATAGCCCACAGTACCCAACCGCTCCCAGAAACATTCTCATCTCTTTTTGTGTCTGAGGTAGCTGCATTTCTCTGATTATTTTTATTCTTTCCGGTGTTACTTTTCTTACTGCTCTTTCTATTTTATGCCCTAAATATTTAACTTCTTGTTGGCAGAACTGCAATTTTTCTGGAGACACCTTGTGTCCTCCTTCAGCCAAATGGTTCAGTAATGCAATTGTGTCAGTGACACAATCCTCTCGTGTTTTTGATGCCACCAATAGGTCATCAATATACTGAGCCAGAACCGAATTTCCAGGCATAATTAATGTTTCCAAGCACTTTTTCAAGATTTGATTAAAAATTGAGGGACTCTCTGTGTACCCTTGAGGAACTCGACACCATGCGTAAATACGATCTTCAAGCTTAAAAGCAAAAAGATACTGGCTGTCTGGGTGTAAAGGAATAGAAAAGAATGCCTGGCATAAATCAATTGCTGTAAACCAGCCTGCATTCCAAGGTATCTGATAAAGGATTACTGCTGGATTTGGCACTATCGGACAACAGGGCACTACAATTTTATATATTTTTCGTAAATCTTGCACTATCCTATATTTCCCACTAGGCTTCTTAAGGCCCATGATTGGTGAGTTACAAGGACTGCTCCTTTTAAAATGCCTTGTTTCACCATTCGCTCTATTTCTGGAATAATCCCTGCTTTTACTTCTGGACTCATCTTGTATTGTTGTGTGTTTGGATAAGCTGCACCTTCTTTTACTGTCACCTTCACTGGGTCTATATTTGACATCAGCCCAATATCTTTTCCTGTGAAATCCCATACTTCTGTATTGACTGTGGCTCTCAATTCTTCAGGTAACTCATTCTCAGTTATCAAAGAAAACATTTCATCTACTTCTGTTCCTTGCTTTGCTAACATCATTTTGTATATGATGTCTTCATCAGGGGTCTGGAAAGGGACACCATCCGGTGTACAATAGATCGTGCAATACATCTTGCACAGTAGATCTCTTCCCAACAGATTTACGGGACTAGAATCACATACTACAAATCGATGCATTTCTTTAAAGTTCCCAATGTGCACTTCCATTGGTTTTGTGATTGGGGTTCTAATCTGTTTATTCGTCACGCCTACTACTTGGATTGATTCTCCCGAGAGGGGTAGGTTTGGGATGTCTGCTGTTCTCACAGTAGACCGGGTAGCACCAGTATCCAATAGAAAAGTGATGTCTTTACCTTCCACTTTCCCATCAACAAATGGACCTGACTGATCTACTGGCAAGGATGCGCCAAGCACGCACTCCTCTTCCTCCCCCCCTCAGGCACCGTCATTGCACAAACTCTGTATTTTCCTCATCATTCTTTAACAAATATTGTGTAATGGTTCTATTATTCTTACCACTTTCTCCTCGAAATCCGGTGTCTGCACTGAACTTTTGATGGTTCACAAAATTTGGCATAGGAGCTGGTGGCACCTGATATTGTGGAGTAACTACCTGCTGCTGCTGATTCATAAGTTCTTCATTCTGCATCTGTGGAATTAAATTTTGATTTGGCCCATTATTATTCTGAATACTCTTACACTCGTTCTTCCAATGTCCAAGCTTTCTGCACGCATGACAAGGAAACTTCTTCTTTGCATCTTCTCTATTCATTCATCCTCTAAACTTACTACCACTCGCCACTTGATCATTCTGACTCTGCTCTTTCACTTGATTGTCATTCTGTGTATTAGTTTTATTCTCCTGCTGTTCTGCCAATTTTACCTGTGCCCACATCATTTTCTACTTTAACTTTCTATGCCTTGCCTCAATGTCGTCCCCACAATATTTTGCATACTTTAAAATTTCATCCACTGTCTTACTCTGCCAGCACAACATATGCTGCTGAATCATCTGGCTAATTTCTGGTTACAAACCGATACACAAAATGTCCCATGTCTTTATCACCGATATTCTCAAAACCACTATACTGTTTAAACACCTGCAATAACCTTTCATAATATGCGTGCACAGATTCATTCGGTTCTTGAGTGGTCCTGTCTATCTTTACCCAATCTGTTTCCTTAGGAGGTATTTTCCATTTCAAATATGTAATCACTTGATGATACTTCTTCATCACTTCCTCTGAGGGTGCTCCTGTCTTCGAGTCTCTAGCATATTCTTCACTTGGCCAGTCAACTGTAATCTTACACTCTGTCCATAAATCAGAAGGTACCAAAATGTCAAATAAACCATCCAAATCTTTTAATAAAACCTTTGAAACTTTCACAAATCTTTCCACTTGCTTATACCATTCCACTGGTTTCTCTCTCAGTTTTGGAAAATCATTTGTAAATGACAAAATATCCTGTCTACTCCAAAGAACATGAACGTATCCACCTCCTGGAACTTCTCTCATTGGACACAATTTCTCAACCTTTTCTGTTTCCCTTACTGGAAATGCAGATGATGCCTCTCTCGCTTGAACTTCCTCTTTCTTTCTTATCCATCTAATTCTCCATTTATCATTGTCTCCCCATTTTTGCAAAATATTCATTAATTCCTTTATCTGTAGTCTTTTACCAGAAGCATTTACACTTTCTAAATCTTTGTCAGTAAAATCCACTCGATATGGCTTTTGCAACAATTTCGATTTCCCTATATCTATTCCAATCTCTGAAGCGACTTCTGTTAATCTCTCATGAAATACTCTTGCTCTCCTGGTTATGTTTTTACATAAAAATAATAATTCTTCATCATTGTATACATTCAATCTTTCTAAGCTCACACTTCCCACTATCATCTCTTCTAATTCCACTTTCAATCTACTGATATCTAACATCTTTGGTGGTGGGTTCCGATTATCTATTTCCTGTGCCCATCTTTCTATGTCTTCAGGGGTAACCACTGTTGCACCTCCAGTTCCTATAGGAACCAAAGATCTCTTGTCTCTCAAATTTGTGGGCGTAATTCTTCTCGGTGTTTCAGTTGAAGTCTCTACTTTGGGAAGGTCTATCAGTGAAATAACTGATTCATTTTCACTAGTTTGGTCATCCGCAATTATTACTTCTCTTCTGGGACTTGTTAACGGAACTGTCACAGTTTGTGCTTTCTGACAAGTCTTTTTATCTCCATACAACAAGATTACCGGACCAATGGTCACTGGTACTGTTAAAGCTTCAGCATTTAAATTTAATTGACTTATTTTCTGAACTAATTCTTCTTTCGTTTTGTTTAAAACATCTCTCTCATTATCCTGCAATACCCTGTTAAATGACGTATCATGTAAAATTTGTGGGGTTAAAGGCATTCCTATCACTGGTGCACTTGGGGTAACCTTACTAGTTGCTTCTTGATATGGTGGTGGATTCTTAATCAAAATATCCTCTAACAACTCATCATCTGATTCTCCATATCC
Source organism: Calotriton arnoldi (assembly GCA_963921515.1). NCBI lineage: Eukaryota > Metazoa > Chordata > Amphibia > Caudata > Salamandridae > Calotriton > Calotriton arnoldi. Next base: position 455,678 of record CAWUFW010006807.1, read on the forward strand.
TGTGACATTCAAGTGTTTCATTTTCTCCTTACACTTTCCTCCAGACTGTTCCTCAGCCATTAATACTGGATATAAACCTTCGGACACCATGGCCCTCCTCCACTGTTTCATCTGCCCTTCTCGTGATTCTTGTAAATACCTGGGAAAGAACCCTTTATATCTCCCACCTCTATTTTTCTCGCGTTCATATGACTCAGTCTCGCACTCTTCCAAAGCCTCGTACTGAGTTAACCTAGGTCTGGGTTCCAAATCATTCATCCTCATTCTCAAATTCTGAAGGATTCTCCCATTAAACGTACCATTTTCTAGAAATGCTAATACTCCATCACCTTTCGTATATTCAATCCAATTTTCCAACCATTCGCAAGTATGATATCTTCTTTCCATCATCATAAATGATGCTGGTGTTTTTGGGGGCGGAATAGGAATTCCCTCTCTGGTCAACACAGGTTTGTCTTTCTTAAAGAAATTTTTAATCCGTTTTATAAATGACATTTTTCTCTTTTCTCCGTACATCCTAGATGAACGATATATAAAATTGTATTCTGCAAACCCTTGAACTCTTCTATTTGTACTTCTTTCACTGGTGATCAAATCAGAATCTTGCATACAAATCCTCTTTCTTCCAACCCTAACACAGCTTCTAACTGATTACCCAATCAAACTCTGGCCCATGCTGGTGGTCTAACCAATGCCAGCGCAGCCTTTTGTGACGTCAGTTCTGCTCCTTACTACTGACCCCTCCTTTACAAAGCTGCTTCTGTTACACGCCCGCTGTTTCAATCTATCCCAGTGCAGCTCCTTGTGACGTCAGTCCTGCTCCTTTCCACTGACCCCTCCTTTACAAGGCTGCTTCTGTCACACGCCCGCTGCTTCTACCAATCCCAGCGCGGCTTACTGTGGCGTCAGTACAACTCCGGCGACTGACCCTCCCTTCACAAGGTAATACGAAAACATATTTTCTTTATACTTTGCATTAAATTTCTTTGTGATAAACTACATAAAAACATTTGCTACTCTGCCTGTTCCTCTAAACCAAAGCATAGATTTTCTTTCCACTGCGAGTAAAGCATTCCGCTTACTCTTCATACACTGCGGGTAAAACCTTCCGCTTACCCTTTATTCAAGCTTCAGAGAACCTGCTACTCCTCCTGTCACCCGTTTTGGGAAATGAGACCAAAGTTTCACCAGCGAACCCCTTTTGCTATCATTCGCACTCCACTTTTATACAAAATAGTCCCTAGTTTAACACTCCCAGCCCTGCGTAGCTTCTCAGTGTTATTCCAACAGACGAGTAACCTCTCTGCAGTGTGGTTTCTATCGCCACCCACTATTCATTCCCCGGGAATTCTGGGCAAAATAGAACAAAGACGCTAACTCTTTTGTTAAAACATAAATCAATAATCTATACTTACCACCAAACTAGTCAATAATAACCATAGCTCTGCTACCAGAAAACTGATCCAGCGGTGTACTAACAACAGATACTCTACTACCATATACTCACCTGGGCCCATAAAACATTTACCTTTATCCAAGTAGACCGCTGGGTTTAGTTTATATTTATTCCAATATTTCAGGATTAATTATTATTCGTTCCCTACTAACTTTTCACTGATCAAAGAGTTCTTCCTTGTGGTCGATGGACCATTAGTTGAACTAGTTGATGGTGATAATGAACATAACCTTATAACTTTTCTTTATTTGAAGGAAAATAACCACAAACTCGGGAAGTTTTAAAAATCTTTATCTAAATTATGAATGTGAACCATCAAAATTACAGTACAGTCACCCTTAATCTTGGAGAGAGAAATTCAATCGTATTAAACATACACTTCAGATTCATGCAATGACCAATGCTCTGGAAGGGAGAGGATAGAGAGAAAAGAACATCTATAAACAAATGAATAATAATAATTACCCAGATTGGTGTGAAGACCAAACCCCCTGGCCAAAGGGCTAGTAAGGGTCCCCCGGGATAGATCAGGAGACAAAGACCCCAGGACAGGATTCAGGATAGAATACTTAACCTCTCTAGAATACCGACGTCTGCGTAGCACCCCTCTCTGACACTCTCTTCCTCCTCGAGATTCTTCCGCGATCTTCTTCTAACCCAATTAAATTAAGATAGATGGTTCAGCATCCGACGTCTTCATCAGCATCAGCACCACCCAACGCACCGACAGCATCCCAAGCTCTGCAGCATTCAACAAATCTCCGTCCCAACAATTCAGGAACTCCGCGCTAACTAACTAACTAACTAACTAAAGTACCTCAATTATACCTTTCGTTGGCCACGGACCACCCACTAAAGTTTCAATATCGCAAAAATACTAACTCTGATTGGACAAGCAAGGGGGATGATCATCACACCATGCTTATATGTCATCTTAGTCTATCATCCCATTGTTCATAAATCCAACCCCTTAAATTTTATTCATAAGTTTTATTCCCACCCGTATTCACATCTTAATAGAAACAATTGTTTTTATTTTCGCAAAAAAATGCATTCATCCAGAGGTCTTCAGTAGTTGTTCCCAGGATATGTAACGTTTGTGTCCTTGGATCGCATTCAAGTGCATCGTCATGCTTCCGACTCATTTCTTAACAGACATGCGCGAGGATCACGTGTTTAGCACACTCTGGTCACACACGAGAGGCCCAAATGCGCACTAATAATAAAGTCAAAAGAAGAAATGTTATTCTCAAAAATAAATGGTTTCACTGTATACCACCCATCTCTACTCTAACCCAATATACTTATTAATACCCTTTCTGCATTAGCATTAGTAAAAAAAAGCTTATTTTCTATTCAGCTGAGCAGGTGCCATGCATGTGAGCTTTCAAGCCACCATTTTAGTGCCTTCTGCTCATGCGCGAAAGTTTCCCTCCAAGCATTAGATGTCATACTACGTAGATGCAGTTGACGCATGCGCAGTAAAGATTCCCCTGTTAGAGCGTTCTTAGTCCTTCGTTCATTTTGTTAGCGTTAGTAAACACATATGCAAGCTTCTCTTATCCTGTGTGTCTTCTGTTTTCGACTGTTATTATTCACAAGACGTTGTTAGTAATTCGTTAGCGGGTTAAATGAGAGGATCGCTTCCGAGCAAGTCTCCTTTACGAGTCCTTGCTCCATCACTATCAGATAGGATTCTCCTCCATTTAAGGATGGCTCATACCATCTTACACTCGTTCTTCCAATGTCCAAGCTTTCTGCATGCATGACAAGGAAACTTCTTCTTTGCATCTTCTCTATTCATTCGTCCTCTAAACTTACTACCACTCGCCACTTGATCATTCTGACTCTGCTCTTTCACTTGATTGTCATTCTGTGTATTAGTTTTATTCTCCTGCTGTTCTGCCAATTTTACCTGTGCCCACATCATTTTCTCCTTTAACTTTCTATGCCTTGCCTCAATGTCGTCCCCACAATATTTTGCATACTTTAAAATTTCATCCACTGTCTTACTCTGCCAGCACAACATATGCTGCTGAATCATCTGGCTAATTTCTGGTTACAAACCGATACACAAAATGTCCCATGTCTTTATCACCGATATTCTCAAAACCACTATACTGTTTAAACACCTGCAATAACCTTTCATAATATGCGTGCACAGATTCATTCGGTTCTTGAGTGGTCCTGTCTATCTTTACCCAATCTGTTTCCTTAGGAGGTATTTTCCATTTCAAATATGTAATCACTTGATGATACTTCTTCATCACTTCCTCTGAGGGTGCTCCTGTCTTCGAGTCTCTAGCATATTCTTCACTTGGCCAGTCAACTGTAATCTTACACTCTGTCCATAAATCAGAAGGTACCAAAATGTCAAATAAACCATCCAAATCTTTTAATAAAACCTTTGAAACTTTCACAAATCTTTCCACTTGCTTATACCATTCCACTGGTTTCTCTCTCAGTTTTGGAAAATCATTTGTAAATGACAAAATATCCTGTCTACTCCAAGGAACATGAACGTATCCACCTCCTGGAACTTCTCTCATTGGACACAATTTCTCAACCTTTTCTGTTTCCCTTACTGGAAATGCAGATGATGCCTCTCTCGCTTGAACTTCCTCTTTCTTTCTTATCCATCTAATTCTCCATTTATCATTGTCTCCCCATTTTTGCAAAATATTCATTAATTCCTTTATCTGTAGTCTTTTACCAGAAGCATTTACACTTTCTAAATCTTTGTCAGTAAAATCCACTCGATATGGCTTTTGCAACAATTTCGATTTCCCTATATCTATTCCAATCTCTGAAGCGACTTCTGTTAATCTCTCATGAAATACTCTTGCTCTCCTGGTTATGTTTTTACATAAAAATAATAATTCTTCATCATTGTATACATTCAATCTTTCTAAGCTCACACTTCCCACTATCATCTCTTCTAATTCCACTTTCAATCTACTGATATCTAACATCTTTGGTGGTGGGTTCCGATTATCTATTTCCTGTGCCCATCTTTCTATGTCTTCAGGGGTAACCACTGTTGCACCTCCAGTTCCTATAGGAACCAAAGATCTCTTGTCTCTCAAATTTGTGGGCGTAATTCTTCTCGGTGTTTCAGTTGAAGTCTCTACTTTGGGAAGGTCTATCAGTGAAATAACTGATTCATTTTCACTAGTTTGGTCATCCGCAATTATTACTTCTCTTCTGGGACTTGTTAACGGAACTGTCACAGTTTGTGCTTTCTGACAAGTCTTTTTATCTCCATACAACGAGATTACCGGACCAATGGTCACTGGTACTGTTAAAGCTTCAGCATTTAAATTTAATTGACTTATTTTCTGAACTAATTCTTCTTTCGTTTTGTTTAAAACATCTCTCTCATTATCCTGCAATACCCTGTTAAATGACGTATCATGTAAAATTTGTGGGGTTAAAGGCATTCCTATCACTGGTGCACTTGGGGTAACCTTACTAGTTGCTTCTTGATATGGTGGTGGATTCTTAATCAAAATATCCTCTAACAACTCATCATCTGATTCTCCATATCCTGTGGCATTCAAGTGTTTCATTTTCTCCTTACACTTTCCTCCAGACTGTTCCTCAGCCATTAATACTGGATATAAACCTTCGGACACCATGGCCCTCCTCTACTGTTTCATCTGCCCTTCTCGTGATTCTTGTAAGTACCTGGGAAAGAACCCTTTATATCTCCCACCTCTATTTTTCTCGCGTTCATATGACTCAGTCTCGCACTCTTCCAAAGCCTCGTACTGAGTTAACCTAGGTCTGGGTTCCAAATCATTCATCCTCATTCTCAAATTCTGAAGGATTCTCCCATTAAACGTACCATTTTCTGGAAATGCTAATACTCCATCACCTTTCGTATATTCAATCCAATTTTCCAACCATATGCAAGTATGATATCTTCTTTCCATCATCATAAATGATGCTGGTGTTTTTGGGGGTGGAATAGGAATTCCCTCTCTGGTCAACACAGGTTTGTCTTTCTTAAAGACATTTTTAATCCGTTTTATAAATGACATTTTTCTCTTTTCTCCGTACATCCTAGATGAACGATATATAAAATTGTATTCTGCAAACCCTTGAACTCTTCTATTTGTACTTCTTTCACTGGTGATCAAATCAGAATCTTGCATACAAATCCTCTTTCTTCCAACCCTAACACAGCTTCTAACTGATTACCCAATCAAACTCTGGCCCACGCTGGTGGTCTAACCAATGCCAGCGCGGCCTTTTGTGACGTCAGTTCTGCTCCTTACTACTGACCCCTCCTTTACAAAGCTGCTTCTGTTACACGCCCGCTGTTTCAATCTATCCCAGCGCAGCTCCTTGTGACGTCAGTCCTGCTCCTTTCCACTGACCCCTCCTTTACAAAGCTGCTTCTGTCACACGCCCGCTGCTACTACCAATCCCAGTGCGGCTTACTGTGGCGTCAGTACAACTCCGGCGACTGACCCTCCCTTCACAAGGTAATACGAAAACATATTTTCTTTATACTTTGCATTAAATTTCTTTGTGATAAACTACATAAAAACATTTGCTACTCTGCCTGTTCCTCTAAACCAAAGCATAGATTTTCTTTCCACTGCGAGTAAAGCATTCCGCTTACTCTTCATACACTGCGGGTAAAACCTTCCGCTTACCCTTTATTCAAGCTTCAGAGAACATGCTACTCCTCCTCTCACCCGTTTTGGGAAATGAGACCAAAGTTTCACCAGCGAACCCCTTTTGCTATCATTCGCACTCCACTTTTATACAAAATAGTCCCTAGTTTAACACTCCCAGCCCTGCGTAGCTTCTCAGTGTTATTCCAACAGACGAGTAACCTCTCTGCAGTGTGGTTTCTATCGCCACCCACTATTCATTCCCCGGGAATTCTGGACAAAATAGAACAAAGACGCTAACTCTTTTGTTAAAACATAAATCAATAATCTATACTTATCACCAAACTAGTCAATAATAACCATAGCTCTGCTACCAGAAAACTGATCCAGCGGTGTACTAACAACAGACACTCTACTACCATATACTCACCTGGGCCCATAAAACATTTACCTTTATCCAAGTAGACCGCTGGGTTTAGTTTATATTTATTCCAATATTTCAGGATTAATTATTATTCGTTCCCTACTAACTTTTCACTGATCAAAGAGTTCTTCCTTGTGGTCGATGGACCATTAGTTGAACTAGTTGATGGTGATAATGAACATAACCTTATAACTTTTCTTTATTTGAAGGAAAATAACCACAAACTCGGGAAGTTTTAAAAATCTTTATCTAAATTATGAATGTGAACCATCAAAATTACAGTACAGTCACCCTCAATCTTGGAGAGAGAAATTCAATCGTATTAAACATACACTTCAGATTCATGCAATGACCAATGCTCTGGAAGGGAGAGGATAGAGAGAAAAGAACATCTATAAACAAATGAATAATAATAATTACCCAGATTGGTGTGAAGACCAAACCCCTGGCCAAAGGGCTAGTAAGGGTCCCCCGGGATAGATCAGGAGACAAAGACCCCAGGACAGGATTCAGGATAGAATACTTAACCTCTCTAGAATACCGACGTCTGCGTAGCACCCTCTCTGACACTCTCTTCCTCCTCGAGATTCTTCCGCGATCTTCTTCTAACCCAATTAAATTAAGATAGATGGTTCAGCATCCGACGTCTTCATCAGCATCAGCACCACCCAACGCACCGACAGCATCCCAAGCTCTGCAGCATTCAGCAAATCTCCGTCCCAACAATTCAGGAACTCCGCGCTAACTAACTAACTAAAGTACCTCAATTATACCTTTCGTTGGCCATGGACCACCCACTAAAGTTTCAATATCGCAAAAATACTAACTCTGATTGGACAAGCAAGGGGGGATGATCATCACACCATGCTTATATGTCATCTTAGTCTATCATCCCATTGTTCATAAATCCAACCCCTTAAATGTTATTCATAAGTTTTATTCCCACCCGTATTCACATCTTAATAGAAACAATTGTTTTTATTTTCGCAAAAAAATCCATTCATCCAGAGGTCTTCAGTAGTTGTTCCCAGGATATGTAACGTTTGTGTCCTTGGATCGCATTCAAGTGCATCATCATGCTTTCGACTCATTTCTTAACAGACATGCGCGAGGATCACGTGTTTAGCACACTCTGGTCACACACGAGAGGCCCAAATGCGCACTAATAATAAAGTCAAAAGAAGAAATATTATTCTCAAAAATAAATGGTTTCACTGTATATCACCCATCTCTACTCTAACCCAATATACTTATTAATACCCTTTCTGCATTAGCATTAGTAAAAAAAAGCTTATTTTCTATTCAGCTGAGCAGGTGCCATGCATGTGAGCTTTCAAGCCACCATTTTAGTGCCTTCTGCTCATGCGCGAAAGTTTCCCTCCAAGCATTAGATGTCATACTACGTAGATGCAGTTGACGCATGCGCAGTAAAGATTCCCCTGTTAGAGCATTCTTAGTCCTTCGTTCATTTTGTTAGCGTTAGTAAACACATATGCAAGCTTCTCTTATCCCGTGTGTCTTCTGTTTTCGACTGTTATTATTCACAAGACGTTTTTAGTAATTCGTTAGCGGGTTAAATGAGAGGATCGCTTCCGAGCAAGTCTCCTTTACGAGTCCTTGCTCTATCACTATCAGATAGGATTCTCCTCCATTTAAGGATGGCTCATACCATTTGGTGCTGTGTATATTCTCTTTTTCCAGAAGCATGGCATTTTGTATTTTCTTTCAGAATGAGCGTCTTGCAAAAGGGCAGAAATTGTCCCTTGCAATTCTTCTCTCACGTCCCACAATTTGGTTTCTTTTTATTGTGTGTTAAAATGTTTGCTTATTTATCTTATTTGATACCGTTCTTCATGCCCCTTGCATATGATAGTGATAGGCCTTTTCTCATTTGTGTTGTAAGAATTTCCTGAGTTAATTTGATAAAGCTTCTATTATTATCTCAGGCTATTTATATTTCTTTTAAGGCTGTGGGCGGTGTTAATAGTTTTCTTTCCTTGAAAGTATCTTCCACACAAATTTTTCCTCCACTGTTTCTTTCCCGGTATGCTGTGGTGCATGGATGATCCAGTCATACCAGTGTGAGTCACAGTCCTTTTCTCACTGCCCCATTTGTCCTCCTCCACATGCAGTCAGCAATATTAAGAAGTCCTAAGAGCATTAACAGAGCGGACATGCACCACCAGCATACATCATTCAAGCCCATGGCAAACCCAGCTGGACGCACTGGAGCGACGAGACCAAGGTGCCAGACTAAATGCTACTTCATTGGCCTAGAACTGCTTATCCATTTAAAACATTTGTCACTGATGTTGAGTGTCACTCCTGTGGTGCGTCATTGCCTTCACATGACGGACATTTTGACTGGTGTCTGGCCGATAGCTTCTTGCCCCTCACTAAAGACAAGGGGGCAGATTTACAAGCCCCTTGCGTGACTTTTGCACTGCAGTTGCGTCACTTTTTGACGCAACAGCGGCGCAAACAATGCGGCCTATTTACAACGTGACGCATCTAGGGGGATGCGTCATGTTGTAAAGCCCTCGCGTCACATTATACCTGCGTCAGGTATAATGTATGCAGGGTGGGCGTTCCCACGCAGGAAGGCCTCGTAAAAGTGACTCAGTGAAATCTACAAGATTTCACTGAGCCACTTTTAGGACGCCAATGCGTCAAAACCTTACGCCTGCTTGAAGCAGGCGTAAGTAGTGACGCAGTGTAGTGGGAATAGGCCTCAACACGCATTGCTGGAGTTGCGTCGTGCTTGCGACACGACTCCAGCCATGCGTGACTTTTCCGCCAACAGATGCGTCAGAATTTCTGACGCATCTGTCAATCCTTGCGCCATAATGCGCCGTATTGTAAATACGGCACATCTATGGTGACGCAAGGGTTTCTAAGGGTGGCACAGGGAAAGTGACGCATCTGTACAGATGCGTCACTTTCTTGTAAATCTGCCCCCTGTCTCCTGAACCCCTATGAAGACAGGTTTAGTAAGTACCTTCATTAATTAAACAAACACACAAACTCTACAGTGTGAGTATTGATGACTGTCTAGGCATAGTTTTATTTTTGGAAACCTGCTTTCTTCTCATTTCGCAATAATTTTGAGATTAAGTCAACTGGCTGTGGCATCTTTAGGACTGATCATCGTAAGAATAAGAGAAGTAGTGGTGTCACAGTCATATTCAAAGACTTCTGTTTGGTTTCTGTTCTAACTCCTTCTGTGTTCCAGATTTTCATTGTGCCTATTTCACTCCTACAGTTCTTTTTACCTGGTTCTAAACCACAAACTCCAGCAGGAATTTAGAGAGAAGGCAACGTCAAAAGCCACTTCTTTCACTAAACTTCTCATAATCAGGGGGCCAGATGTACGACCAAGAAAATAGCGCCTCGCAACTTGTGAGTTTTTTGCGACTCGCAATTTGCGAGGCGCTATTTCCTTTGTACAACAGTGTATTTCACACTGTTTGTGATTCCCAATGGGGTCGCAAATTGAGAGGCTCATGAATATTAATGAGCCTCTCACAATTTGCGACCCCATTGGGAATGGCAGGCCCTCCCAGGTATGGTGGCCTGCTGGGCTCAGCAGACCACCATGTCTGGGACTGCTTTTAAATAAAGCAGTTATTTTTTTTTTAATGCAGCTCGTTTTCCTCAAAGGAAAACGGGATGAATAAAAAAAAAAAAAAAATTGAAACATTTTTGTTTCATTTTTTAAGGGCAGGTAGTGGTCCCTGGGACCACTGCCTGCCCTTAAAAAATCTTTTCCCCTGCATTTGCAGAGTGGAAGGGGTCCCCTGGGGACCCCTTCCCTTTTGCGAGTGCATTACCACCCTCTTAAAGAGGGTGGTAATTTGCGAGTGTTTTGCGCCCGCAATTGTGGGCGCAAAACATTCATACATAGGGTTGTGCACGCTATTAGAAAGGGAACGCCCCTTCCTAATAGCGAGTCGCAAGACCCTATTTTGCAAGTCGCAAAAAATTGCGACTCGCAAAATAGGGTTTGTACATGGCCCATGCAGTTTTTGCATGCGCAAACGGCTTTGCAAACCCGTTTGCGCATGCAAAAACGGTCGTACATCTGGCCCAGGGTTTTTAATCTCTACTTCTATGCCACGCCCATCAGTACTGATACAGACTTCCAGCAGCAAACCTCAGATTCTCTGAATCTATAACCTGGAGAGAACTAGTTAAATACAATGCTCTAGTGGAATGGTTTCTTGGACACTGGAGATTCACCCACAACTGAACACACCAATTCTGCAAAACAACTGTTATTCAACAAATACATTAAGAATAACATGTTGTGTTCAATACATAGATAAAGCGTATACAAAAATCGAAATTTTAATTTTAATGTGAAGTTTGGAGCATTTCAAAATGTGGATTTATTTCTAAAAGACAAAGCTATATGACGCTCTAGCATATTGCATTGCTACATATTGCATTGCCTTTTTTTCCTCCTAATATATGCTCTCTTTTATCTTTGCATAGTAGGGCCTAACATTTCAGCTGCCGTGACACTGCAGCCTCCGCACCGCCAGCCCTGAATTACTATCAGATTCCGGCGGGCGGGAGACCGCAGCCTTGGCGGTCTTCCTGGGACCGCGGCGGTCCTACAGGAAGACCACCAAACTCGTAATCCTTCCCTAAGTCTAAACAAAAACTTTTTACTAGGACGAACCTGGTCCTTTTATGTGACACAAACTTTAACGCTGTCGGCCTTAACTTTTGACTTTGCCCCAGTCAAGCGCAACCAGATTTCCACAGTTGCCGCTAAAACATTTTGGTGCTATTTTGAACCTTGCGTTTTAAAAATTCATAACTCCAGTTTCTCTGATTGGATATTTGTACATGTGGTGACATTTTATTTATTAAAATGTCCTCAATTATTTTTTCATTGGTTTGGGGTATTTCTTGTGTTGTATTTTAACTCTATCACTGTTTGAGTATTGCATAAATAACTTACACATTGCCTCAAACTTAAGCCTAACTGCTTTAGGCCAAGCTACCACAGTCTTAAGCACAGGTTTATCTTTTGGCTTTTTTGGTTCACCCTGACAAGGATGAGGATCAGTATTTGAGGTGGGTTCTCACCTCCTTAAATAATCCTCCAATCTCTTACACCGGTGTTCTGTTCTTACACACAAAATACATGAAACACACCACACACACTCTATAGGGAAGATAAAGGCACTAGATTTGGGGAAGGGCTGCTAGGTCGCCACAGGGAATTCATGGAAAAGGGCCTGTACTGTCAATCGGTGGCCACTATCAGCCCTTCACTTGCTATCCTGGTAATGGGCGGCAGTTGCCACTCTTGACAATGTGACCCTACTACAGAACGTCAAGTTAAATCATTGCTGTTTAATAACGTTTGCATGTCGACTCTTAATCAGAGCTAGTGATGCTTTTCGCAATGAAGAGTTTCGCCCATAAAATAAACATTACAATGTCAACAACACCTGGGTTTATTAAGGGTGTTCCTGTTTTTCAAAGCCTGGCACCAACTCTTGAGGCTTTTTCTCATTACAGCGAAAGTCTCTGCTCTGCCACGTGCTCATCTATGGCCAATTCACTGTATTGTATTCCAAGGTCTTTGACAGAAAACAAAATTTGGATGCAGAATGCCTAATGCCTCTGGTCAATAGTGTTCAGTGGAGTGACACTAAATGATGTTGCCCACACTACAAAATATGCAGGGGAGCTCCATAGATTGTAGCCAGTTGTGGGATAAGTGGCCCCCTGCAGCACCGAGGAATAGGTACGGCTGTGTCAGAGATTACCCTGGGGTAATTATCTTTACCTCATGTGGTAAATGTCCCACTGTATACCGACAAACTTGTAATGAGGGCCTTATAAATTTCTAGCATCATATCGAGAGCATAACAAAGGGGCAAAAGAGCCTGAAGTGACAGGAAAAATGCAAGATTACATCTGACATACAACAGCGCCTTATACAAATGAAGTTCAGCTGGAGTGAGTGTGGGTGTAGGGTGCAACTGTCTCGGAATAGGGTTTGTTTGGGTTACGGTAGGAAGCAATAGTGATGCCACAGAACAGGAGATTGTTGGGGGAGTCACAGCAACTTTCAAAATACATTTGACCTCACCAAAAGTACGTACTTTAATTAGGTGCCTTTTGTATGTAGCTGATTTCAGAAATAAAATCTAAAGATGTGCCTGATGACAGTGGCATAAATATCTTACCATCAACCATGTCCCACTTATGCTTCTTGATCATCTTCATCATTTGTTTGTATGGTCTCTTCCTCGTCGAATATTGTATCTATGCCTAACTGCAACGTTATGTAACATGCAAAAAATTAGTACAAAGGTGAGGCTACTTGTCTGATTGGTATGTTAGCAGAAACCTCCAACAGCCCTTTTATAGTCCAAAGGCACGTTCTACCATGTTGTGTGTTCTGATGTGTTTCTGTTTTATGCAAGTTCAGTAGGTGACGTTCTCAGAAGGTTCAGGAGCCGTGCTGATGTCAGGGGCTAGGAGCCGTGCTGATGTTCTTAGAGGAGTCAGGAGCCGTGCTTATGTTGTCAGAGGAGTCAGGATCCATGCTGATGCTCTCAGACGGATTTGGAGCCATGCTAATGTTCTCAGAGGGGTCAGGAGACGTTCTTATATTCTCAGAGGGTTTAGGAGACGTGCCAATGTTTTCAGGAGTTAGGAGCCATGCTGATCTTCTCAAGAGTCAGGAGCTGTGCTTATGTTCTCAGAGGGATTAGGATCTGTGCTGATGTTCTCAGAGGAGTCAGGAGCCATCCTGATGTTCTCAGAGGAGTAAGGAGCCGTGCCTATGTTCTCAGAGGGGTCATGAGACATGCTTATGTTCTCAGAGGGATTAGGAAATGTACTGATGTTCCCAGAGAGGTTAGGAGCCGTGCCTATGTTCTCAGAGGGGTCAGGGGCCGTGCTTATGTTCTCAGAGGGATTAGGAGCAGTGTTGATGTTCTCAGAGGAGGCAGGAGTTGTGCTGATGTTCTCAGAGGAGTCAGGAGCCGTGCTTATTTTCTCAGAGGGTTTAGGAGCTGTGCCAATGTTTTCAGGAGTCAGGAACCGTGCTGATGTTCTCAGATGGGTAAAGAGCCCTGCTGATCTTCTCAGATGGGTCAAGAGCCCTGCCGATGTTCTCAGAGGAGTCAGAAGCTGTGCTGATGTTCTGAGAAGGGTAAGGTGCTGTGCTGATGTTCTCAGAGGGGTCACCACCATGACATCGGGGAATACATCTGCACATGGGTATATGAAATAATTGACACTAGTAATACACATTTGAGTGCTTATGTACAGTCAAAGTATTTGTAAGGATTACCCTCTATTCAAGGTACATGGGGACTATCATATCAATAGCAAGATTTTTCATTGCAAGATATGAGTTCAATCTGTTGCATTAACTATGGCCAGTACATGGTGTTAATTGAATTGAATGGGTTCATACTTTCTAAAGAACCATGTCCTGAAGAGTTGATATATCTCCCTGGTGTTCAATATTCAGCTGTTTTTCAAAATCATGGAGTCTTGACTAAAATCCAAAGAGAAATAAAAGATAATCCTCACACACATATCTGGACATTGACAGTGTGTTGCATTGTGCAGTTCTTGAACACTTGGCTTTCTACTCCTAGGAGGGACTAGTAAAATGTGTGCAATGTATGCCGCATAGCTCATTTGAGAAAAATTCAATAGCATAAAACCTTGCATTTACTGTCTACCAGTCAGTAGGAAAATAGAAATTGCTGGCCAACTATATTCATGCTTGCATTTGTAACCTGCAGCAGTATTTGAAAACAGAGACGCAGTGCCAACCCCCAGAGCCATGCCTTCTGTACACTGAAATGAGACTGCTACAAAAACATATAGAATTGGAAGTAATACGAGTGTGAGTCTGACAATCTGTTACTTTTTGTATGGATGTTAGGCTCATGAGCAGGGTCGGCTTTAGCGGTGGTGGCGCCCTGAGCGACAATATTTTTTTATGCCCCCCGCCCCCCATGACTTCCCCCGTGGATTCCCTCACTACCACCCTGAAAAAGTGCCACTTATCTCTCCATGCAAAAAGAACAATTGATGGACAGAATGCAGAACAATGTCATACGTTCACCCTAGTACAGATATCTGGGCCTAAATCCATCGTTTTTTTGCTCCCCATGCCATTCCAGTTTGAACCCAGCCATATGCAAATCAGTCTTGACCCTGCGCCCAATTGGAACAGTCCAGCCCGAACTGCAAGGCCAGGTCCTCCCTGGACTGGAAACAAGCATCCTGGGACCAGTTTTGGGGTTTCACCCCTCATCAGCCAGGATTGCTTGACTCCAGTGGCATGGAGAGCACGGGACCCACGTCTGGGCATACCCGTCCCACTTGGGGGGACAAATGCAAAAAGAACAATTGATGGACAGAATGCAGAACAATGTCATACATTCACCCCAGTACAGAGATCTGGGCCTAAATCCATAGTTTTTAGGTCTCGCTGAGCCAGCGCATGCGCTGCTCTGCGAGACTTTAGTAAGGGGCTTTTGAAAGTGCTACCTTGCCGGCCACCAGCTTGCTATTACGCGCACAAGAGCGCACGCGACGTGCACAGCTGGCATTTGGCTTCTTTGATCGCGCGCGTGAATGCCCTCCCCTACCCCCTCCCTTCTCGTTAGCTTCATGCCTTTGCATCGTGCACAGCTGGCATTTGGCTTCTTTGATTGCGCGCGTGAATGCCCTCCCCTACGCCCTCCCTTCTCCTACTCCCTTCTCGTTAGCTTTATGCCTTTGCATGCCGTGCGATAACTTTTAGCAGCGCCCCCCCCCACACACACCCCATTCCCTCTGTCATGCTATCAACCCGCAAGGACTTCTTTATTTGTATCCCTCTCCTTCTCCATCTCGTAATCTTTTTCTCCCGGCATTCTTTGTTCCCCTTCCCCTCTCACACCAGCCCTTCTTCCGCCCTTTTCCAACTTTTCCCCTCTCACGTCAACGTGTTCCTTCCTTCTCATCCGACTTGATGACTTCCCTCCCTCCCCCCTGATTCGCTCATCTCGGTTCCTCCACTGTCCCCACTTTCGCCCATCTCTCTCCTTCCCCATTTCTGCTAGTGACTCCGCCCCCCAGCAAGCTCTCTGCGTCGCACTTACACCCCCCACAAATGAAAGCAGAGCTCCGCCTGTGATGGCTTTTGTCTCTGGAGACATCTCACAGTAATTGCTTCACTCCGTTCTCAAGGCGGTCGTGGCTGTAAACCTCACACCGGCGCTGCGCACTGAAACAGCGCAGCCGGCGTTGTGCACCTGCTGGACCGGAAATACTTCATTTTTTTTGGGAAGTATTTCGAGGCACTTCAAAAAGCACCGCAATAGTGAAATCGGCTGTCGTTCTGTTAACGTGGATGACGCACGCACAATGATAGAGGTGGACAGCCAAGAATTTGACAGCAGGAGCCGAGCCAGATCCGAGCCAGGAGATTGGCCGGGCTCTAAGAGCCCGTGTAGAAGCCAAACCCTGAAAATAGTTGGCATCTAAATCTCCTAACAAACATCATACCAAAATATTACGGTCTCTTTAAAATAAAAAAGAAACATATTTAACATGCAGAAGCGTTTCACCTTGGTACATTAGACTGTTTTTATATAGCGCACAACCGTAGCACATATTGAAAGGTGCTCTGATAGGTGATAACTAAGAACAAGCATTGGCATAGCCAATAAGTCTCACCTTTGGGACCTTATAAGTGTTTAGCCATGCAACAATTGTGCTGCATAACTAAATACTTATAAGGTCCCAAAGGCGAGACCTATTGGCTATGCCAATGCTTGTTTTGCTTCCCATGCCATTCCAGTTTGGTTCCATAGCGGCTCTCTCACATATATTTCATTTGTTTTACAGCACTGGTATCTGTGATCTGCACGGTACGTGTTCTTTGCAGCAGGCATAGTAACCCTCTGTGCTACTTTCAAAACTGACACTAGAAAAAACTCTGTTCTCTCTCTATAGCAGGAACATTTATCACAAGAAATATCTTGACATTTTTATTGCTGCCTGAAAGCTGGATGCATAAGGAACTCTGCATCTGATGCTTTTAAATCGTAAGTTATTGCTAAACACAGCAACACCCCTGAGGTCAGTGTCCCCCTTCAGGTCAGAGCCCAGTGCGGACGCACCCGTGGCACTGCCCTAAAACTGGCCCTGCTCATGAGTAGCTCTAGGTGCAAGCAATGTGCTGCATGGTCCAGACTGACCTCATGATCTACGATCCCATCTCTCTGCTCCCCTTCCCAGCCAAAGTCATTGAGAAAGCCATCAACACCCAACTCTCCAAGTTCATCAAAATGAACAACATCCTGGACCTTTCCCAATTGGGCTTCAGAAGCAATCACAGCACCTAGACTGCTCTCCTTGTTGCTACAGACGTCATTCACACTCTCCTCGACCGAGGCGAGACTGCTGCCTTCATTCTCCTGGACCTCTCAGCCGCTTTCAACATCGTCTCCCACCACACCCTCTGCGCAAGACTCCACAACGCTGTAATCTGCAAGACCACTGACTCATTGTCAGTGAAATTGCTCTCCCACCCTCGCAGCTCCACCATTAAGTGAGCCCTACCCCTGCACTCTCGAGTGTTGGTGATCGAGGCCCTCCTCCACCCGCAGGTTTCCCTGCGCCTCATCCCTGGTGGTCCAGTGGACCTCTGTCTCCTTCCTCTCACTCTGCTCTTTCACTCGTTTTTCTACCTTTTTTTATCTTTCACCTTTCTGCACTTTTCTGCATCTTTGCTCTTTTGTGCCTTATTTCTGCTCATTTTCCATTCCTCTCGTTCTGCTCTTTCACTCGTTTTCACTCGTTTTTCTACCCTCTTTTATCTTTCACCTTTCTGCACTTTTCTGCATCTCTGCTCTTTTGTGCCTTATTTCTGCTTATTTTCCCTTTTTTCTTTATCCCTTATTTCCTCCCTTTAACTTTCCCCGCCGCTGCTGCCCCCGCGGCCCCTCCCCCCCAGCGCGACCGGCCCAATCCGGCTCCCCTCCCCGCTCCCGCCTCCCAGCTGTCCAGCCCTCCGGGACCCCTACTTAATGGCAGCCGCTGCGGGGACAGGAGTGCAAGACCACTGACTCATTGTCAGTGAAATTGCTCTCCCACCCTCGCAGCTCCACCATTAAGTGAGCCCTGCCCCTGCACTCTCAAGTGTTGGTGATCGAGGCCCTCCTCCACCCGCAGGATTCCCTGCGCCTCATCCCTGGTGGTCCAGTGGACCTCTGTCTCCTTCCTCTCACTCTTGTCTTTCACTCGTTTTCACTCGTTTTTCTACCCTTTTTTATCTTTCACCTTTCTGCACTTTTCTGCATCCCTGCTCTTTTGTGCCTTATTTCTGCTCATTTTCCCTTCCTCTCGCTCTGCTCTTTCACTCGTTTTCACTTGTTTTTCTACCCTCTTTTATCTTTCACCTTTCTGCACTTTTCTGCATCTCTGCTCTTTTGTGCCTTATTTCTGCTTATTTTCCCTTTTTTCTTTATCCATTATTTCCTCCCTTTACCTTTCCCCGCCGCCCCCATAGCCCCTCCCCCCCAGCGCGACCGGCCCAATCCAGCTCCCCTCCCCGCTCCCGCCTCCAAGCTGTCCAGCCCTCCCGGACCCCTACTTAATGGCAGCCGCTGCGGGGACAGGAGTGCAAGACCACTGACTCATTGTCAGTGAAATTGCTCTCCCACCCTCGCACCTCCACCATTAAGTGAGCCCTGCCCCTGCACTCTCGAGTGTTGGTGATCGAGGCCCTCCTCCACCCGCAGGTTTCCCTGCGCCTCATCCCTGGTGGTCCAGTGGACCTCTGTCTCCTTCCTCTCACTCTGCTCTTTCACTCGTTTTTCTACCCTTTTTTATCTTTCACCTTTCTGCACTTTTCTGCATCCCTGCTCTTTTGTGCCTTATTTCTGCTCATTTTCCCTTCCTCTCGCTCTGCTCTTTCACTCGTTTTCACTTGTTTTCTACCCTCTTTTATCTTTCACCTTTCTGCACTTTTCTGCATCTCTGCTCTTTTGTGCCTTATTTCTGCTTATTTTCCCTTTTTTCTTTATCCCTTATTTCCTCCCTTTACCTTTACCCGCCGCTGCTGCCCCCAGGGCCCCTCCCCCCCAGCGCGACCGGCCCAATCCAGCTCCCCTCCCCGCCTCCCAGCTGTCCAGCCCTCCCCGACCCCTACGTAATGGCGGCCGCTGTGCGCCAAAGGCGCGCCAAAGGCAAGCCCGTCTGCGTTCGTCCGCAGCCCTACCGTGACCAGCGGCAGGAACCCTGGACCTCCGCCCCGCCAACGCTATGACCCAGCAGCACTCCACGCACTCAACCTAGGCCGCAACAAAAACTGCAAGCTAGCATCACCAGCCGACACCCACGGACCCTTCAGCTGTCACCGCTGCCGGCACACATGCAGCACCGCCAAGAACACAGATCCAGCACAACCCGCCCACAAGAACACAACCAAACCGAAGACCCTGCAATGCATCCTCCTCAACATCCGATCCCTCCACAAACACGCCACCGAAATCTGGGACCTCCTCGACAGAACCACCCCGGACGTAGCGTTCTTCACCGAAACCTGGACCAACACCACCTCGGGACCGGACATCGCCATCGCCATCCCCCAAGGATACAAGATCTCCAGGAAGGACCACCCCACCCGTCCAGGAGGAGGAATCGCCATCGTCCACAAATCCAGCCTCCGCCTGAGCACACTCCCCAACGAGCCCACAGAACTGATGGAACACCTTCACTTCAAGATACTGGCCAGACCCACTGCCACCCTCCGAGGAACCCTCATCTACCGACCCCCTGGACCCGCGTACCCTTCGCCAACTCCATCACGGACATTATCCCCCAGCAGGCCATCGCATCCACCAACTACACCCTGCTGGGAGACCTCAACTTCCACCTCGACAACCAACTGGACCCCAACACCACATCCCTCCTGGACAACCTCCACAACATTGGACTCCGCCAGATCGTGACCGAGCCCACGCACTCAGCAGGACACACCCTCAACCCCCTCATCACTACAGGAAACTGCATCACCTTCAGCCACACCACCGAACTCCCATGGACCGACCATCGTTGCGTCCACTTCACCTTCAGAACACCCACCATCCACAGACACCAGCACCTGCTCCCACGAAGAAACTGGACCAAAATCACCGATGACCAGCTCACCTCCTCACTCAACAACTCCACCCCAACCATCGCGGAAAACGACGACCCCAACACCGCAGCCCGAACCATGCATAGATGGATCTCGTACAGCACCAACACCATAACCCCCCTCAAGAAAAACAACAATACCCGCGCCAAGAAAGCCAGATGGTTTACCACCGAACTTCGAGAGTCCAGGCGCACATGCTGCCGCCTTGAAAAGGCTTGGAGGAACACCAAATCCACAGAAGCCCACGACAACTTCAGAGCCCCCACCAACGCCCACCATCAACTCATCAGAGAAACGAGGAAAAAAGCGATTGAAGACAGAATCTCCACCCATGCGCACAACAGCAAGGAACTCTTCAGCATCATCATGGAGTTGGCCCAACCCACCAGCGAGTCGACCGACATCCCTCCCTCACAAGACCTCTGCGACAAACTCAGCACCTTTTTCCACCACAAAATCAAGAGCATCTACGACAACTTCGACGAAGACAACCAACACACTGAACCCTCACCAACCACCCCCGACACCCGGAAACCAGCGATTGACGACTGGACAGCCCTCACCACCGAAGACACACTGAAGACAATGAGGTCAATCCACTCAGGGGCCCCCATGGACCCCTGACCCACCGCATCTTCAACAGAGACGCCGACACCATCGCACTCATGCTCCGCCACACCATCAACCGCTCCCTGTTGACCGCCTCGTTCCCCGATGACTGGAAACACGCCGAGGTCAACCCCCTCCTAAAGAAACCCTCAGCGGACCCCACCGACCTCAAAAACTACAGACCCATTTCCCTGCTCACATTCCCAGCGAAAGTCATCGAGAAAGCCATCAACAGCCAACTCGCCACATTCATTGAAGAACACAACATCCTCGACTCCTCCCAATCCGGCTTCAGAAAAAACCACAGTACGGAAACCGCCCTCCTTGCCGCAACAGATGACATCCGCACCCTACTGGACAAAGGAGAAACAGTAGCCCTCATCCTCCTCGACCTCTCAGCGGCGTTCGACACAGTCTCCCACCGCACCCTAATACGCAGACTCTACGACGCAGGAATACAGGACAAGGCCCTCGACTGGATCCGCTCCTTCCTCTCTGGCAGGACGCAGCGGGTCAGACTCCCCCCTTTCCTCTCGGACCCCACACCTACCACCTGCGGAGTCCCCCAGGGCTCCTCCCTCAGCCCGACGCTCTTCAATGTCTACATGGCTCCACTCGCCCCCATCGTCAGAACCTACGGACTCAACATCGTGTCATACGCAGACGACACCCAACTCATCCTCTCCATATCCAACGAGCCCAACACCACCAGTCGCAACTTTCGACAAGGCATGGAAGCCGTCGCCAAATGGATGAAAAACAGCTGCCTACAACTAAACACCTGCAAAAACAACAGTTGATGGACAGAATGCAGAACAATGTCATACATTCACCCCAGTACAGAGATCTGGGCCTAAATCCATCGTTTTTTTGCTCACCATGCCATTCCAGTTTGAACCCAGCCATATGCAAATCAGTCTTGTCCCTGTGCCTCATGGGAACAGTCCAGCCCGAACTGCCAAGCCAGGTCCTCCCTGGACTGGAAACAAGAATCCTAGGACCGGTTTCAACTAAACACCAACAAAACAGAAGTACTCATCATGGGCCCAAACCCCGATGCCTGGAGCGACACCTGGTGGCCCCCCGCCCTCGGAAACCCGCCAACCCCCACGGACCACGCACGCAACCTGGGAATCATCTTGGACTCCGAGCTCAAAATGGACCGCCAGATCAACTCTGGCTCGTCTTCCTGCTTCCACACCCTCCGCCTCCTTCGTAAGACCTTCAAATGGATCCCCCTCGAACACCGAAAGACCGTCACTCACGCCCTGGTCACCAGCAGACTCGACTACGGCAACGCACTCTATGTTGGAATAAACAAAAACCTCACCCGCAAGCTACAGAACATCCAGAACGCCACCGCAAGACTGGTCCTCAACCTGCCAAAACACTGCCACATCTCCCAGCACCTGCGCACACTCCACTGGCTCCCTGTTGAGGCGAGAATCACCTTCAAGATGCTCACCCACACACACAAGGCCCTCCACGGCACCGGACCAGCATACTTGAGCAGCCGACTCAAATTCCACGCACCCCAAAAGACCCTACGATCAGCCCAGCTCTCCTACGCCGTGGTCCCCCGCACCAGAAAGACCAGATCGGGAGGCCGCTCCTTCTCCTTCCTCGCGGCCAAAGCATGGTACGCCCTTCAGCTCCACCTCAGACAGACAACATCGCTCCCCATCTTCGCAAGAAACCTCACAACCTGGCTCTTCGACAGACCCCCTCCTTGATGGAATGGAACCTGCACCCCACCCACCCCTAGCGCCTTGAGACCCTTACGGGTAAGTAGTCGCGCTTTAACAAACCCCTGATTGATTGATTGATTGAAACTGCGACAAAGCCCTCAACTAATCCACTCCATCCTCACCAGACGAATGCAGAGAGTCAGACTACCACATTTCATCTCGGAACCCACAAAGATCAGCTGTGGAGTTCCTCAGGGATCCTACCTGAGCCCCACCCTCTTCAAGATTTACATGGCACCACCTGCAGCCATCGTCAGAAGCCACAGACTCAACATCGTCTCTTATGCAGATGATACCCAGCTGATTCTCTCCCTCACAGACGAACCCACAGCTTCCAAGAGCAACTTCTACAAAGGGATGAAGGCAGTCGCCACCTGGATGAAGGACAGCTGCCTCAAGCTTAACTCATACTAGACCAAAGTACTCATCCTGGGCTCCTCCCCTTCCACCTGGGATGACTCTTGGTGGCCTGCAGCACTAGGAATCCCCCCACACCCACAGACATGCACGAAACCTCAGCATCATCCTGGACTCCTTGCTCTCATTAAACCGCTAAATCAATGATGTTTCGTCTTACTGCTTCCACGCACTCTGCCTCCTTCATAAGATCTTCAAGTGGATCTCCACCGAGTCCAAGAAAACAGTCACCCATGAGCACGTTAGAAGCGCACTCAACTATGGTAATGCACTCTACGCCGGCACCAACCAGAAACTCCCTAAAAAACGCAGACTGCCCAGAATGTCTCTGCCAGGCTCATCCTGAACATCCTACACTGCAACCACATCACTGGCCACCTGACAGACCTTCACTGGCTACCTGTCAATAAACAAATCACCTGTAAGCTTCTCACTCACACCTACAAAGCCCTCCACACTGCCGGACCTGCATACCTCAACCACTGCCTCTCCTTCTACACTCCCACCAGACATTTCTCCTCCACCAAACTGGCCCTGGCAACCATCCCATTGATCCGCATGACCATGGCAGGAGGAAGATCCTTCTATTAATTCGCCACAAAGACCTGGAATTCCCAGCCTCTGCACCTCAGGCAGTCAACATCACTGCAATAATTCAGGAAGGACCTCAAGACCTGGCTCTTCGACTGAACCGTAGACCCACCCCCCCCAACACTTAGCACCTTGAGACCCTCACGGGTGAGTAGTCGCTCTATAGAAGGTTACTGATTGATTGATTATGTTGAGACCATATATTCTTCTGATACTCTGACTTGTTTGGTGGCATGAATCTTGTCCTAGCAGAGCGGACTCTCCTCCTTTTAAGGATGGCTCTTACCATTTGGTGCTGTGTAGCTAAATTCTTTTCCTCCAGAAGCAAGGCACTTTGCATTTTCTTTCAGGATTACAGTCTAGCAAAATATCAGGAAATGCCCTTGCAACTCTTTCTCTCACAACCCACAATTTGGTTTCTTTTCATTGTGTGTTAAATTGTTTGCTTATTTCTCTTATTTGATACCATTCTTCAGGCCCCTTGAATATGATAGTGATAGGCCTTTTCTTTAAAGTGCTGTAAGCATTTCCTGAGTTAATTTGATATAGCTTCCCTTATTATCTCAGGATAATTAAAATCTTTGCCAAAGATGTTCAGTGTCACTCCTGTGGTGTGTCATTGCCTTTGATGGACATTTCAACTGGTGTCTGGCTGATAGCCTCTTATGTTTAATTAAAGACCACGTCTCCTGAACCCCTATGAAGACAGGTTTAGTAACATACCTTCATTAAACAAACACACAAACTCTACAGTGCAAGTATTGATGTCTGTCTGGGCATAGGTTTGTTTTTGGAAATCAGCCTTTCTTCTGATTTAGAAATTTTGAGGATACGTCAACTGGCTGCCACATCTATAGGATTGATCACCCCATAAAAAGAGAAGTAGTGGTGTCACAGTCATTATCAAAGACTTCTGTTTGGTTTCTGTTCTAACTCATGCTGTATTGACCTTGGCTAAAATCCTTGTGTTCCAGATTTTCATTGTGCCTATTTCACTCCTACAGTTCTTTTGACCTTTCAAATTACTGGTTCAAAACAACAAACTCCAGCATGATTTTAGAGAGAAGGCAACATCAAAAGCCACTTCCTTCACTAAACTTCTTATAATCATGGTTTTTAATCTCTTCATGCCATGCCCATCGGTACTGATAAATATTTCCAGCAGCAAACCTCAGCTTCTCTGAATCTCAAACCTAAAGAAAACTAGTTAAAATACAGTGCTCTTACAGAATGGTTTCTGGGCCACTGGAGATTCACCCACAGCTGAACACACCAATTCTGAAAAACAACTACACATTCAACACATACATAAACAATAACATATTGGGCCCGATTAGGATGTCGGGCGGACCGCCACTGACAGGCCATCAGTGGTAGTCCGCCCAACAGCCAGGATAGCGGTCCAACTGCCACATCATGATGCGGTCGGTTGGAGCGCAGTGATCGGAGGGACCGACCGACGCCTCCTACAGACTCAACGACCCCCTCGGAGTGTTTGTCTGACCGTAATCCCTTCAATGGTGCAGTGCCTTGCGAGGCACCGCCTTATGGATTATGATGTCCCTTTTCCCTCTGCCTTTACATGGCAGTCTGACTGTCATGAAAAAGGCAGACGGAAAGGGACTTTGGGGGCCCCTGGAAGGGCCTCCGTTCCTCACGGGGCTCCACTATGGTGCCTGGGGGGCACATGTGGTGCCACCTGAATCATCTGTGTGCCAGGCACCACTTGGTGCCTGGCACATGGTGCATGGATGTTTAAAAACATATGTGGCTTGTGCTGTGGCCATTTTCCAAGCCGCAGCGGAAGCTGCAATTGAAAAAGGCATGTTTCCGACCCCTTCACTGCGGTCGGATTGTTATAAAGTGGATGGAGCCGCTGACTGCAGGTCAAGTAGTCTCCAACCCGACACAATGGTGGTTGGACACTCGTCCGACAGCCATCGTAATGAGGCCTATTGTATTCAATACATGGATAAGTTATATGTAAAAAAGGGGGAGGTAGAGGTAAAGGCTAGGTTTATCCTCCTTATTGATACGTAACACACAAAAATTGAATACTTGGAAGAAAACCTGCCCAAAGGAATGGTGATTGGATACAGCGAGAATCCACTGTAATCGCTTACTAGAAAAAAATCTTTTTTCTAGAGACCCCTCACCCACCAGGGTTACCCCTATGTGGCATGCTTCATCATTGGGGTTCATCCCAATTCTCTACGAATTGAGTCGTGCTGCGACTTGTCGATTTACTGGTGTAAACAAGGTGAAGTAAAGGGGAGTGGAAAAATGTGTAGTTAAAAATTCCTAACTAGTGGGCCACTATTTTATTCCCACCCCTAGTTGGTAAGGTTAAAATCAGGGGTTATTACTGAAAACAAAGACCATAATGTGACTGGTTGTCTCAGTAAATGGATAGCCAACATGTTTCAAGCCGTTCCCCTATTGGCTCTTCTTCAGGACTCCACGGGAACCAGGCCCGTGTGTACTACTCCTAATAGATCCTATAATTAGGACACACACATGCACACATAATGCGCATGCACTCTGTATACATACGGTTTGTTAATTAAATATCCCATATCTGTAATAACACAAAGGAAAAAGCATTAAAAGCAGGGCTGGCAGGTTGCAAAGGTCATCCTGAACCATGACTATGTTACATCCGTATATTGTGGGTGCGCAATAGGTCTAACCAGTGATCACTCTTTTTTATGGAACAAATAATTTATTGATTTAGTTGGTAGGTATCTCGACATCTGCACACAGCCAATCGCCTACAACCACAGGGGCTGGCGGCTAAAAGACAATGCATCGAGTGTATATATAGCTCCACCGCATTAATGCCGACATCCCGGAGGCTGGCAGCGCTCAATATCAAACCTAACGAATAGGAACAGCATAAACTGTCAAAAGACAATGCAGGTACAGAAACGAGAACCCACCAAAAAAGGAGGACAACAAAAAAAGGAAACCCACCCTCCCGACCACCCCCCAGAAGAAAAGGGAAAACAGAGGGGGACCCGTACCAAGGTCTTCAGGAGTTGAATAGCGACCCGTACCACCCACCAAGCCCAACCCCGGCCCTCCCGCTCGCTCAGGTGGGGAACTCCTTATTCCGAAGTTGGAGGTATTAGACGTAGAACTTGCAAGAGTTTGGGGCAAGTGACCTCGCGGAGGTCCTTCGATAGTAACGTTATGAAAGGAGCCCAAAGTTCTGCATATTTCTCGCTCTTCTGATCTTGAATCAGCGAGAGTCGTTCCATGGCAAGGGTCATCCAGAGCCTATGGAGCCAAGCCGTGTGGTCCGGCACGGTGGTAGTAGCCCAATGAGCCAATATCGCCTGCCGCGCTGCAAGCAATGCCAACGCCATCTGCCTGCCTCATAGTGACCGCAATGGGAAAGTGAGTGGGTTCGATAGGCCCAGCAGGGTGTAAGCCAGGAAGCGAGGGATCTCAGTTTCAAATGCTGTGTCGATGTCATTAAGCACTTGCTCCCAAAATCTCTCTAGCCTCGGGCAGTGCCAGAGAAGATGTGCAAGGGAGCCTGTCAGGCCGCAACCCCGCCAACATTCCTCTGTGTGGTTCTTGTCCCATTGGTGTATCCTAGCTGGCGTAAGATACCAATAGGATGCGACCTTGAACGTGGATTCAGACCCAGCAGTGTTGTATGCCGTGTGGTGAGCTCTGTAGTGGATGTTGTCCCATTCCTTATCCGTAAGGGCCCGTCCCAATTCTGCCTCCCACCGGAGTTGACCTCGAGAGCGCTTCCCTATCGTGTGCGGGGCAAGGAGGACATAAAGTTCCGCTATGGGATGCTTGTCATCTTTCTTGTTCGCTATCCATTTCTCGAAAGGGGTAAGCTTACGAGAGACATGTGGTAGATAGGCCCTAGAGATAGCCCAGTGCCGGAGCTGTAGATAATAAAACTCGTCAGTTCGAGGAAGGTCAAAGTCTTGGCAAACCCGATCAAACGGGATAATGCCATCGAGGTCGAATAAATGGCCCAAGCGCTTACAGCCAGCTTCCCTCCATCTCTGGGCAACCGCAGTCTTACATCCCGGAGGAAAATCCGGGTTGTCAACCATCGGCGTCATCGGGCAGGGGAAGGTTGTAAGGCCTTTCGAGAGTGCCACCGCGTCCCACACCTTCATTGTCGCTGCCGTGACTGGGGAGGATTAAAGGCCCCACGATCGTGATCGGCGGGGGAGCCAGATTTCGCGCCAGACATTCGCACCGGCTACCGCCTGGTCCATAAAGGTCCAGTGCTTCTTGGAAAGTGGGCGGTTCCACTCCAGCACATATTGAAGGTGCGCGGCCTGTAGGTATCTGTGGACTAGTGGCAGGTTCACCCCTCCGTCACTTTTGGGACCCGACAGTTGTGCCACAGAGAGACGAGCCTTCCTATTGCCCCAGATGAATTTGTTCATAGCAAGCTGCAAGGCCCGCAGGGCTTTAGGTGGCGGCACTAACGGCAGGGTCTGGAACAGGTAGAGTATTCGTGGCAGGATCGTCATTTTTTCCGCAGCGATGCGCCCAAACCAAGATAAATTGTGCTTAGTCCACCCGTCCAGCGCCCTCCGTGTCTGAGCCACCAAAGTCGAGTAGTTCAGCTCCAGCGTACGTGGGAGCGAGGGGGTCAGGAGGATGCCCAAATAGGGCATGGGGTCGCTAGACCAGTGCAGAGGAAGAGTCTGCCAGAGGGCCTCCACCTGTGCTTGCGGTAAGGACAAATTGAGGACCTGGGACTTGCCAAGGTTGACCTTGAAGCCAGAGAGTCGTCCAAAGGACTCGAGTTCTCTGACCAACGTAGGGAGGGAGGTTAGAGGCTGCGCGAGGGAGAGGATGACGTCATCCGCATAGATGCTTATCTTGTGGATGTCGCCTCCGAACCTGAGACCCTGGATGCCCGGGTGATCGCAAATTTTCTGCGCAAGGGGTTCCATGTAAAGGGCAAATAAGAGGGGCGAGAGTGGACACCCTTGTCTCGTGCCCCTGGCGATCTCAAAAGGGGACGAGGACACCCCATTAACTCTAACAAATGCCCGGGGGGCATGGTAGATGCACTGCACCCATTGGACGAAGCGGGGGCTAAACCCGAAGCCCCGCAATAAGTCGAAGAGATATTTCCAGCATACTCTATCAAACGCCTTTTCGGCGTCAACGGAGAAGAGCACAGCTCCTACCTGGGAGCGATGAACACTGTCCATGAGGTGTATAAGCCGCTTGGTATTGTCGCCACCCTGACGAGTAGGAATGAATCCCGCCTGGTCTGGGTCGATTAGACCCGCCATTAGGGGGTTCAGCCGAGAGGCTAGTATGCCCGTGAAGAGTTTCGCGTCGATATTAAGCAGCGAGATCAGGCGGTAGGAACTACAGAGCCCTGGGTCTTTATTAGGCTTAAGGATTACGGAAATCGCCGCCTCGGACATAGAGTCCGTAACCGCCCCACTTTCTAGAAAAGAGTTGAACAGCCGGGTTAGGAGGGAAGCTAATTCGTGACAGAATGTTTTATAAAACAGGGCAGGATAGCCGTCGGGGCCCGGAGATTTGGCGAGCTTCAGCCGAGAGATGGCTGAGATAACCTCCTCTATCCGAATGGGATCCTCCAGGGGTTCTGCCTGCGCTTTAGGGAGGCGAGTAAAGTTGCTAGACTCCAGGTAGTCCCTTGCGTCAGGGGGACCATGCGCATCCGCGCTATAGAGAGATTGGTAGAATCGTCGAAATTCCTCTACGATATGGGAGTCCAGGTGGATCTCCTCGCCTGTAGGCCGTTTTAGGGAGGGGATAGTCCCTGCTACTGCCCTGACACGCAATCTCTGTGCTAACATCCTCCCACATCTGTCACTACCCAGATAAAACTTATGTCGGAGGCGAAGCAAAGCATATTCCGCCCTGTCAAGGTCCAAACGTTTAAGAAGCATCCGCTTCTTTTCTAATGACCGCCAAACCCTCGGGGCCCCCGTGCGTTTATGTATCGCTTCCAGTTCCGCCACTTCCTTTTCAAGGCCCAGATAGGCTTCCTTACGTTGCCGGGTGTCCGCGGAGGAGGTGGCTATAAATTCCCCGCGGATCACCGCTTAGAGGGTTTCCCAAACTGTAGCCAGGGACGTCTCACCAGTGTCATTGTGTTGGAGGTATTCTAATAGCTTGGCACGCACACCCTCTACAGTGTTAGGGGAGCGTAAGAGACCTACGCGCAGCCACCATCTAGCAGGGACGTGCCCAACCCCTTCAGGTCGTAAGGAAATAGAAATATGTGCATGGTCAGAGAGGGAGCGTGTGGCTATAGAGGCATCACTGATCCTGGGGAGAAGCGCATTAGAGACCAAGAACATATCTAGATGTGCATAGGATTTGTGCGCCGCAGAGTAATGGGTGTAATCTCGCATGTCCGCATGCTTAAGGCGCCAGACATCATGAAGGCCACTATCGGCCAGCCATTGCTTACCCTCCAGAGAGAGGGCTCCCACCTGTGTGTAGCGCTGCCCCGATCGGTCACAATCGTTGTCCATGACCAAGTTCAGGTCCCCACCCACCACAAATGCAGAGTCCGGGGAGGCCAGGCCCTCTGCAACATGTCAGCGTAAAAAGGGCTCTTGATGTGCGTTGGGCGCGTAAATATTAAGCCAAGTGAGAATAATGGACCCACATTGAATCCTGAGAGCTAGGACCCTGTTCTTGGACTCATAAAAAGTGGACAGTACCTTGCC
Organism: Calotriton arnoldi; assembly: GCA_963921515.1. NCBI lineage: Eukaryota > Metazoa > Chordata > Amphibia > Caudata > Salamandridae > Calotriton > Calotriton arnoldi. The sequence goes on from CAWUFW010006807.1 coordinate 485,438, forward strand.
ATCAAATTTTTCCCCCAGAAGGATGGCCACCCCATTCTTTTTCACTGCCCCAGAAGACCAATATTGACGAGGGAATCGCCGCGTACGCATGCGGGGAGTATCTTTAGCAAGCAGATGGGTCTCTTGAAGCAGACAGATATCTCCCTCGGACATTTCAAGTAGGGAGAGGATCGCAGCGCGCTTTGCAGGGTGGTTCAGGCCCCGAACATTAAGGCTCACAATTTTCAGGTCTCTAAACATAACGGGTGGGGGTTAGCATGCAAGGCGCAGCCATAGGATTTAAGGAGCGAAGCGCAAATGTCGGGCTGGAGAGAGTGTGGGTCGATGAGGAGGAGATGGAAGCACAGGGCCTGGTATGGGAAACCCCTAAAAGGAACACCAACAAGTACACATAAAAAAACATTCCACAATAACTCAACCCCATAAAGGAACAATAGACATAAGTCTGTCTGCAAGGAAAGACCAAAATGGGTTGTGACTTTGGCGGCAGACCGCAGAACAGAGTACCTGGGGAACCAAGAACTGCGGAGGGGCATTCAGCTGAACCAGGAGAGGTGACCGTCCCATGTGCCCCTCCGGCTTCACTCCGTGACACCGATCCCCGTGAGATTGATTGAGGTGCTCAAGGCCAACACGGGCGGTCTTGAGGCTGAGAGAGAGAGAGGAGATCATAGCCTCCCGTTCTTTCGCCATCTCCTCCGGGTCTGGTTTTGCAGAGGCCGACGGTTTACCAACAGTTTGCCACCTTGGAAGTCTTCGTGCCGCCCGGTCCTTGGGGCCTTCCCTCCGCTCCGTGTCCACAGTGTTGTCCAGCCCCAGCAGATCAAGAGCCTCTGCGAGTGAGCAAATCTGTCGCAATTTCCCTTGATGCTTAAAGATGATGCGGAAGGGATGGCCCCATGAATATGGAATTCCATTGTTGCGAAGATAGGAGGTGACCACTCGGAATTCTCTCCTTTTGGTCAATGTGGACGCTGCAAGATCCTGGAAGAGGGCCGGTGAATGCCCGTGGAACTGGATCGGCTGGGCCGCACAGGCTTTGCGTAGGATTTGCTCCTTGAGCTGGAAGTCATGCACGCAGACGAGTATGTCGGGCGGGGGGGCCTTCTCTCCCCTGGGCAGGCCCACATGATGCACCCGGTCTAACTGTACTTCTTGCGGGCCATCGTCCCCCAAGACCTGCCGAAAGAGGGACAGGACATAGGATCGAAGGTCGTCTCCCTCCGCTCGCCAGGGCACCGCGCGAATGCGGATATTGTTCCTCCGTGAGTGGTTCTCGAGATCCTCTGCGTGGGCCTGCAGGTCCAGGTTTTGATCCCGCAGCCGAAGTACTTCCTATTGCAGCTGGTGAAGGTCTTCTTCCTGGCTTAGCTCATGCTCCTCGAGGAAAGCCACCCGTTTGCCTACTTCGTCTATGTCCCGCCGGACATCTTTGAGATCAGCAGAGAGCTGGCCCTTCAGGTCGAGGATGTCTTCCTTGATGGCGGAGAACAGCTCCATCATGAAGGGTTTCGAGGCCGGACCGCCCACCCCTTCCAGTGATTCCAAGTGCCCCTGGTCCCGGGGCGCCGCGTTTGCTGCGTCGGGGCCGCTGGACTGTTTCAGCAGCTGGTCTTTGAGGGTCTTCTCCCTTTTTGCTCGGGCCGAAGCCATATCGCCGTGCTGAGGCCGAGGAGGTGGCTATAGGAGGTCCGTGAATCTGTAGCTCCATATTCTCACCGGGCCCAGGGACACAACAGCTCTGGCGTCCTGGCTGGAATAAGTGGATGGGAGCCATGAGGTTGATGGCCGGCTTAAGTGCGTCTGTGTTATGCGGCGAAAATGCGCCCAGGCCTACCACTCCACCGCGACCGGCTCCCGCACTGTCCAGGCAGCCCTCCCCGCCTCAGTGATCTCAGCGCCCACGATGCAAGATGGCGCTTGGAGAGGCCTAGGTCCACCTGAACCGGCAGTCGGACGGGGTGCCCGGTGACAGCACCGACTAAGGAGCGTTCGTCCAGGGGCACACTAGCAGCACGTGGCCCCTCAAGCTCAGTCTTTCACATGCAAAGACCACGGGCCCTCAGTCTTTGCCCCTTGTCAGCAGTGGGCCTGTGGGGGGGGCCCGATAATCAGCTGGGCTACCACCTTCAGACAGAACCGGGCTCCCGGAGCAGCCGCTGGGAGCTTGGGCAGGGGCCAGGCAGGGTCAGGCAGGGTCGCTAATGGTGGGCAGGCCCCACTCACCGGAGATCCAGATGACCAATGTGGCGCTCACCAGGAGGTCTGCAGTGTCGTTGGGTGCCAATTCCTGTGCCTGGCTGGGCAGGCAGCGAGGCCGGCTGCTCTCTCGTGCCCCGTGCATTGGAGTTAATAGGCCCCAGGCCCAGCGGTCTCCAGAGCGCGGTGCCGGCCAGTGCAGGGAAGGGGACAAAATGGCGGGCAATCCGTAGGCCTCCTGTCGGGCAGCTACTGCGTTCCCACGTTGTGCTGAATGCTCTCTAGCAGCGAACTGTGGCAGTCTCTCTGGGCAGCATTTGGCCCCGTCACTGGCTCAGGGGCTCGTCTGTGCCACGCTGTCGCAGGTATCTCCCGGGTCTGTCCAGGAGTGCAGCCGCGTACGCTGCCGCTCTCGTCTCAGCGCCGTCTCGGTCCGGCCAGCACCGGAGCAGGGAGCGCCGACGCGGCTGCCAGCAACCTCTGCACCGGCACCGGAGGAAGCGCAAGTAAATTCCGGTCCCCGTCTGGCTATTTGGGGGCCGGGGATGGGGCAAATACAATGCTAAGAAACGGCGAGGCCGGAGGGACGGAATCTCACGTCCTACCGTGCCGCCATCTTGGCACACCCCCGATCACTCTTTTTTAACGTGTAAAATTGTGGCCACACTCTGTGGTTTGTGCAAAAAAACTCATTCTTGAGACAAAAAAACAACAAGACACAACACGACAACACATTTAACATATAGGAAGTGGACTACTTCATGACATACTTTAAAAACGCTAAACTAAAGCGTCATGGTCGAAACCAGGGTCGAGGGGCCTGCAGTCAAACCCTAAAGAGGAAGAAAGGATATGCCGATCAGAAAAAAGCTGCTGTCGGTAGTGCAACTTAATTAGCATCGGTTGCCGCCTTTTGAAAGCATCCTAAGGTAATCCCCCGTCACTTACTTCATCAAGACCGCCTCGGACAATGCACCTACTTCCTGCGCTTGGGACCGCATATTAGCATGTTGTTGTTCCGGTCCCTCTTTTCAAGTCCACTCGCGCTCAGGCGGCGCGAAAGTGCCAGAACCTTGCGTTTTTGCACGAACTACAGAGTGTTGCAACGATTTTACACGTTAAAAAAGAGTGATCACTGGATAGACCTATTGCGCACCCACAATATATAGTCATGGTTCAGGATGACCTTTGCAACCTGCCAGCCCTGCTGACAGGTCAGTGGTTTTAATGCTTTTTCCTTTGTGTTATTACAGATACAGGATATTTCATTAACAAACCATATGAATACAGAATGCATGTGCATTATGTGTGCAAGTGTGTGTCCTAATTATAGGATCTATTAGGAGTGGTACACACAGGTCTGGTTCCCATGGAGTCCTGAAGAAGACCCAATAGGGGAATGGCTCGAAACATGTTGGCTATCCATTACTGAGACAATCAGACACATTATGGTCTTTGTTTTCAGTAATAAACCCTGATTTTAACCTTACAAACTAGGGGCGGGAATAAAATAGTGGCCCACTAGTTAGGTATTTTTAACTACACATTTTTCCACTCTCCTTTACTTCACCTTGTTGACACCAGTAAGTGCTCCTGCGTAATCGCCAAGTCGCAGCATGCCTCAATCCGTAGAGGATTGGGATGAACCCAAATGATGAAGCATGCCACCTAGGGGTATGGTAACCTTGGTGGGTGAGGGGTCTCTAGAAAAAAAGTCTTTTTTCTAGTAAGCGATTACAGTGGATTCTCGCTGTATCCAATCACCATTCCTTTGGGCAGGTTTTCTTCGAAGTATTCGATTTTTGTGTGTTACAATACATGGATAAAACATATTAAAAAATCAAAATTTTAATTTTAATGTGAAGTTTTGAGCACTTCAAAATTTGGATTTATTTCTAAAAGACAAAGGGGCCGATTCCGATTCGGGCCGGAAAACGTACCGACCGACTCGGTACGGGAATAAAGTCCGACCGACACGTACCTGCGCTGCCCGACCTGGGTAGTACGATGAAATGCATGTGAAACACGACCGACTCGTACGGAACACAAGCCGAACGACCGAACAGGACGGAAACAAGCTATCCGGCCGGAAAACCACGCGAATCGAACCGACCGACACGCACCAGGAAGGAACCCGAACTAAACGTACACGCGAACTCCGAGCCGCGCAGTACGATGCAATGCGTGGAAAACCAGACTGAGTCGCACGGAGACCAAGCCGCACGACCGACACGCATACAAAACCCAGCCGAAGCAATCCAATACACCGCGACCGACTCGTACGCCGCACAATAAACCTAGCTGAAACACAGCGTGAACGACTCGGAGAAGCTGGCACGAGACAACTGCAGCGTCCTACTCGTTCAGAAGAACGTCTCCTACATGCACAAAAAATACAAAGGGAAAAATAGAAAAAAAAAGGGCCAAACAAGCAATGACAAAGTCAATAAATACAGGGGGAAAAAAACAGGGAACAAGGTCACCCCCCCAACTCCACCTATATAAAGGCCACAAATCCCTACCATGATCCTTTGCAAATTCAACTGACCTGCCAGCACAGAACACCAACACACAGCAACCACAGACACACTCACAGCTCATCCATCACACAAGCCACACACCATTAGCACCTCAACAAATAGCACCCTCACATACACCCAGCAAAACCTACACACACACACACTCACTTGCACACACACACACATCAATCACCACCACCACCCATCACCATGCCCCCAAAGAAAAATCATAAGTTCCTAGACAGTGAATTGGAAGTCCTGGTAGATGAGATCCTGAGGGTAGAGCCACACTTGTTTGGTACATTGGTCCAACAGACCCCCATGTCGCAGAAAACCAAGATGTGGGAGAGGATCGTCGACAGGGTCAACGCACAATCACCATGTTTGCGCACAAAGGAAGACATCCAGAACAGGTGGTATGATGTGCGCAGGAGGGTCAGGGACCTGTTAAAGAAGGATTACATTGTGAGCCAGCGCACCAGCAGTGGCCCTCCTGCCAAACCACTATACCTCAGGCCCTGGGAGGAGAAGGTGCGGGCCATCCTACCACCAGTGAGCATATATGGACTAACAAACATCCCAGAGCCTGGTGAGTACACAACTAATATACCCAATATTGTGTGGCAATACACACACATCACTGTCAAGGGGATAGTCAAACCATGCACCCTTAGCAAATCCACAGCAACCAAAAGATAATCATACAAAGATGACTATGTTAGTCAGAGAAACACAATACCTGCCATCTCATAGTGATATGTAACAGTGTCATGACAGGTACAAACCTAACAATAAATAGAGCAAGCCAGTGGCACAAATATAACAAACAAACAGTCACATATGTTGCCACCACCAGAACACCACCTCACAGGGAAGCTCACTTAAAGGAAGGAATTCTGGGTATGCTGGTGAAGTCAGTGTAGGCAATAGCATGATGGGAGTTGTAGTCACAGATATTGGTCAGCCTCACAATTGGCCCATCAACACCACTCTCAACCATGCACACATCACAGGGAGTTGAAAAGGACTGACAAGATGGCTGACACTGGGTACTGCTGTGGGGAGCACAAGGCCCTGCTGGGAACTGGCCACCAACAAACAACAGGAACACACTGTCAGCCATCTTGCCATTGCTGTCACACTCACACACAGTGAAGTCCACCCAAAAGGAAGGAAGTATGGGCATGCTGGGAAGGGGGGTGTAGGCAATAGCATGATGGGAGTGGTAGTCACAGCTCAACATCCCCCACCCACATGGCCCAGCAAGCTAGCACTGAAGCATGCACACCTCACAGGGAGTTAAAAGCCACTTCAAAGATGTCTGATACTGGCCTCAGCTGTGGGGAGCCCAAGACCATGCTGGGAACTGTGCACCAACAAACAGGACCACACTGTCAGCCATCTTGCCATTGCTGTCACACTCACACACAGTGAACTCCACTCAAAAGGAAGGAAGAATGGGCATGCTGGGAAGGGGGGTGAAGGCAATAGCATGATGGAAGTTGTAGTCACAGACAATGGTCACCCTCACAATTGGCCCATCAACACCACTATGAACCATGCTCACATCACAGGGAGTGGAAAACAACTGACAAGATGGCGGACACTGGGGACTGCTGTGGGGAGCACAAGGCCCTGCTGGGAACTGTGTACCAACCAACAGCAGGACACCACTGACTGACATCCTGAAAGCCAACTTGCACTCCATGCAATGGAAGCACGTTCCATGGTGGGATATCTGGCTGGGTGGGAAGGAGGACTGACAGCTCTGACCATAGTTACCAGCAGCTTTTCTCACATACCCCCTTAACACAAACTCCACACAACTCACCTGGGAGAATGCAATGCCTCACACTCTAATTAAATATCCCACAAAGAACAACCACACTGCGTTATGCTGTGTGAAGCACAGGGACACATTTGGGACTTGTAGCCAAACAAACACCAGGACAACACCGTCAGCCATCCTGGCAGCACAGGCACACTACCCCACAGGGAAGCAGAGTCAAAAGGAAGGAAGTATGGGCATGCTGGGAAGGGGGGTGTAGGCAATAGCATGATGGGAGTTGTAGTCACAGATATTGCTCACCCTCACAATTGGCCCATCAACACCACTCTGAACAATGCTCACATCACAGGGAGTGGAAAACAACTGACAAGATGGCTGACAATGGTGCTCTGTTGTGGGGAGTACCAGGCCCTGCTGGGACCTGGGCACCAACCAACAGCAGGACACCACTGACTGACATCTTGAGAGTCAACCTGAACCCACTGCAAGGGTGGCATGCTTCATGGTGGGATAGCTTGGCTGGGTGGAGAAGGAGGGCTGGATGTCCACCAAATACAACCAATGCTGGCCATGCACACACCTCAACATTCACATTTAAATGCCTCAGGTTTGCAGGGCAATGTGCTACACCAATATCAACCTCTTACTGTGACAACTTAGGTCATTGCAATGTACAGGGCCGCATCCAGAGGTACAGTCACAACTGTCAGGTGTGTGAACCATTGATGCCTGTAGAAACATAACATACATTGTGTGTCTCTTCCAAAAACAGGTGATGATGGGGACACAGCAGCAGACGATGAGGAGTCCCAGTCCCAGGCTCTGGGGGACACTGAGCTCACTGGTGTGGAACAGCCTCTGCCCTCCTTGGATGGCGAAGACCTACCTGGCACCTCCGGTGTGAGTCATCATGCAGCACCAGCAGGACCAACATCTGCACCCCCTGCACCCACTCCTCCAACAACTGCCAACACACAGACCACCCCCGCCGACACGGACAGACCAAGGACCACCAATGACAACAGCACAGGAACCCTGGCCCAACGTCGAGCCACGGACAACGACCCCAGTAACAACCCCCAAGGGGGCCTAGGGACACCTGTGTGTGCCACCGCAGGTCCCGCACGTGTCGCCAGGGGTGGTGGGAGGGGTGGTAGACATAGGTCGCTGTTTGCAGAGGGGTCTGGACTGCATGATGACCCACAACTGGTACGCATTGCTGATGCGTACCAGAATAGCACCGGAGAGGTCACCCAGGTAGTGGGGATCCTCAAGGACATTCAACAGCAGCAGGCTGCCCATCATGCCCGCTTGGACTCACACATGTCCCGTATGGAGACACACATGGCCCGTGTGGAGACACACATGTCTGGCATGGAGTCCAAGTGGGACACATTGCAAGAACTGACAGCGGTGCATAGGGACATATTGACATGCCTCCGCCAGATTAGCACCAACATGGCCACACCTCCCTGTGTGCCCACAACATCTGGTGCTGCAACACCTGCAACTGCCACAGGGAGGGAGGAGGACTATGGTGGAGAGTCCCCTGCACCGCAGCAGCCTGCACGTGAGGGTCCCCCCCAAAAGAAGAGGGGTTGTCCGAGGAAGGAAAACTGAGAGGTCGATGGCCATGTACATCCCCCAGGAAGCCAACACCTGTTCTGGAAATTCTCCTTTGTGTGCAAACTGTTCACCCTGTCGACTGCAACACAACTCACCCACATGACATGGGGAGTTCAAGTTGGACCAATGTATCAGATCACTGTTGACTTTACCCTGGACATTTCTGCTACCAAGACTTCCAACTCACCTGGGAACTTTGGATCACAATCCCAATGTACAGCACCCACCATCCTGTGCACTAACCTCACACATGTATGTAATAAACTCACCAATACACCATACTTGCCTCTGTTGTGATTCCAACGTTGTTATTGTCACGGAGATGATGATCTGCTAAATGACACCGTGCATGCTAACTGCCACAGCAAGTTCAACACCGTCATGTCAGTCATGGCGAAGTGACACATATGAGGGAGGCACACCACTAGGGCTACACAACACATAGACACCAGGGCCATCGGACTCATCGCCTACACTGATGTTGCCAGGAAATATTGTGGAATGCACAGACACCACACCTATTCAGAGTCTGTGTTAACTAGCCCACAGGTGCAGTAAGCAAATGTCAGTCAGAAGTGTGACCACAGACAACGCACATCCCAAAGTGAAGCACAGGTTTATTACACATTTGCAACATGTTGTTTCCACTACAGATGCAAGGTAATCCCATGTGGCAGTGGCCACACAGTCAACAAGTGTAGAAGAAAGAAAGTCCAGGGGTGTGGGGCACATCACCTGTAGGGAAACGACTGCTTCCACCCTGGAAGTTGAATCATGGTGTCGGGGGATCCGAGTTGACCAAACAACTCTGAAAGCACCCTGTGAAGGACAGAAATGACACACAGTCAAAAGCACTGAAGAACAGGACAGAACTGCAATACTCATGCCCAATACATGTCACAAGATACCTACACAAAACCAAGTTAGCATGTCAACACTGTTGGGGAGGACAGACTACCTGTAAGGACACATCGCTGCATGCATCCAGTAGCACATGGCCACACTCAAACAGCAACAGAGCACCACCAACACATATCATGCAAACTCAAATCATTGACATGACATCTCTGGATACTCACATTCAGCTGAAGAAGCTGGTGATGAGCTGTGTGCGGACATCACCATCATCATCATCACTGGCATCGTGGCCCAGGCCAGGATCCTCCACAGGTGGCGGATGTTGGTCATCGTCAACCAGGATGAGAGGCAATTCCTTCCGCACTGCCAGGTTGTGTAGCATGCAGCAGACGATGACAATCTTGCACACCTTTGCTGGGGCATATGGGAGGGCCCCTCTTGTCTTGTCCAGGCAGCGGAAGCGGCTCTTCAGGAGACCAAATGTCCGCTCGATCACTCTCCTGGTCCGACCATGTGCCTCATTGTAGCGCATCTGGGCTGCTGTCACAGGGTTCCTGAGGGTTGTCAGCAACCACGGCATGTTGTGGTATCCGGAGTCACCTACAGACAGACAATTGCACATTAGCTGAGTTGGAAAAAAGTGCGGAATACAACATAGCAGAACACACACAATGGTACAAAGTCAGTACACACCGACAAGCCAGGCACGCTGGTTCCGCATCTGTGACATCATCCTTGGGATGCGACTACTCCTCATCACGTAGGCATCGTGTGCCGAACCAGGGAAACGTGCACACACATGTGAGATGCTTATATCTGCAAGACATACCACCAGAGCATTGATCGAGTGATAATGTTTACGGTTCCTGTATGCCTGCTCATGTGCCTGTGGTGGTACCAAAGCCACATGTGTCCCATCAATGGAGCCAATGACATGTGGCATCCTCCCTAGGGCATAGAAGTCACTCTTGACGTCAGTGAGTTGTTGACGTTTAGGGAAATAGATGTACTGGTTCAGACATCTCAACATTGCCTCCAAAATATCGCGTAGCACACGGCTGAACATAGTCTGTGACATCCCACCAGCAGTCGCCACAGTGTGTTGAAAGGTACCGGTGGCAAAGAAGTGTAGGGCTGCCATCACCTTCACCTTGGGGGTTAGCGCTGTAGGGTACGCCCGGCCAGGTTGCAAATGTGGGGCCAAGCTCACTGCCAAATCCTCTATCAGCTTTCTGGTGAAGCGGTACCGTCGGATGCAGTCACGTTCCACCATCGTTGCAAGGTCAGGGAATGGTCGATGGACAGCTGGTGCCCTGCAGTGCATAGGTGAGGAAAGAAAGATTGTCAGTCACCCCACATATGTGGCATAGACCAGACTCAATATCACATGATACAACATTACGAGACACAAGTACATGATGTGTGTGCCGTTCCGTAAGGACATGTATGGCACCGAAATGTACAACATCTAACATCACAGTTCAATATGTGTCCTCAACAAGTCCCAGGTTGTGCTATGGGATATAATTAGGCTGTGTCACAGTACCCATGTACTGCTGTCACGTTCCAAACACACACCACAGTGACATGTGAGGACAGATGTGCCCCAGGCATCACAGCTCATTGACAGGTAGATTCCCAGGGACCCTGTATTGCCACATGGACACTGGCATGACATGGTGCATCATGAATACACCACAGCAAAACAACCATGACCCCCACAGGTAGTGCTCCCTGTTGCCTCGGCAGGACAGACATGGACGTCTGTGACACACACACGCACAACATCAAAGTCCATGCACAAACAATGTGGATGTGGAGACTGTCTCCCATTGTGCACATGGAATCAGAGACATTGTAAACACAACATGCACACAGACTGTGGAGGGCCATCACTATTGTGGCAATGGGTCACCCTGTGACGTACATACCGTCCCACATGGGACTCAGGGGGTATGTGACATGACATACACATACACAACCATGAAATGTGACCATGCCACATGCTCTGAAATGAACAGTTGCACATCACAGTGGTCATGTGCACAACACACAAAGGAACCTGTCCCCATGAACACATGCACAGCCTGGGAGTGGCTGCCCCCAAGTGCCACCCCAAAAACCACATGTTGACCCCCATACACAGAAAAGGTAATGCAGCCTTACATGCCTTAGGATACAGTGTGGACAGGCTGTGGTGTTGTAGGTGTGCCCCTGAGTCCCTTGCAAGTATATGTTACTGGCATACGTTCACCAGTGACAAGCATGGTGACATATGCGAGAGACCTGTACAGGGAAGCGTCGTACAGCAATGGACCGATCGGTGTGCACGCATTGGCCATTGAATCTGTTGTGTGCGGGTACGCGTTGTACAGCGATGGACCGATCGGTGTGCACGCACTGGCCATTGAATCTGTTGTGAGCGGGTACGTGTTGTACCCGGAATACGCGTTGTACAGCAATGGACCGATCGGTGTGCACGCACTGGCCATTGAATCTGTTATGTGCGGGTACGCGTTGTACAGCAATGGACCGATCGGTGTGCACGCACTGGCCATAGAATCTGTTATGTGCGGGTACGCGTTGTACAGCAATGGACCGATCGGTGTGCACGCACTGGCCATTGAATCTGTTGTGAGCGGGTACGCATTGTACCCGGAATACGCGTTGTACAGCAATGGACCGATCGGTGTGCACGCACTGGCCATTGAATCTGTTATGTGCGGGTACGCGTTGTACGGCAATGGACCGATCGGTGTGCACGTACTGGCCATTGAATCTGTTGTGAGCGGGTACGCGTTGTACCCGGAATACACGTTGTACAGCAATGGACCGATCGGTGTGCACGCACTGGCCATTGAATCTGTTATGTGCGGGTACGCGTTGTACAGCAATGGACCGATCGGTGTGCACGCACTGGCCATTGAATCTGTTTTGAGCGGGTACGCGTTGTACCCGGAATACGCGTTGTACAGCAATGGACCGATCGGTGTGCACGCACTGGCTATTGAATCTGTTATGTGCGGGTACGCGTTGTACAGCAATGGACCGATCAGTGTGCACGCACTGGCCGATGAATCTGTTATGTGTGGGTACGCGTTGTACAGCAATGGACCGATCGGTGTGCATGCACTGGCCATTGAATCTGTTGGACCGATCGGTGTGCACGCACTGGCCATTGAATCTGTTGTGAGCGGGTACGCGTTGTACCCGGAATATGCGTTGTACAGCAATGGACCGATCGGTGTGCACGCACTGGCCATTGAATCTGTTATGTGCGGGTACGCGTTGTACAGCAATGGACCGATCGGTGTGCACGCACTGGCCATTGAATCTGTTTTGAGCGGGTACGCGTTGTACCCGGAATACGCGTTGTACAGCAATGGACCGATCGGTGTGCACGCACTGGCTATTGAATCTGTTATGTGCGGGTACGCGTTGTACAGCAATGGACCGATCGGTGTGCACGCACTGGCCATTGAATCTGTTATGTGCGGGTACGCGTTGTACAGCAATGGACCGATCGGTGTGCATGCACTGGCCATTGAATCTGTTGGACCGATCGGTGTGCACGCACTGGCCATTGAATCTGTTGTGAGCGGGTACGCGTTGTACCCAGAATACGCGTTGTACAGCAATGGACCAATCGGTGCGCACGCATTGGCTATGGCCTGGCATGGCAACGGACGCGTTTTCAAAAGTTTAACGAGTCTGATGCTGTGAATTCAGTTGGCCACCCACAACAATGTTGCAAATGCATGGGTGTCATGAAGTTGAACTTTTGAAGGGTGCTGTGGGCGTGTGTAAGTGGTGCAATTCCATGGATTGGCCAGATTCAGAAGATGCAAACGACTTGGACCTATCACTTTGGACACATGGGACAGTATCTGCCTCAGCAGCACACATATAATGCTGGCTGTTCCCCTGAGAGCTCACTTGCCTGCACTACATGCTCCAGGACGACATCTGCCACCACCACTGCTGCTGTCTCTGCATCCTCTGGATCCTGCAAAGGCACGTACTGTGGAGAGAGCCCCAGCCTTCAGCACTGAGGAGAACCAGGCCCTGCTGGACAGCCTCCTTCCACAGTACAGCAAGCTGTATGGGAAACCAGGGGAGCAGGTGAGTGTGCTGTCCACTGCCTTACAAATGTGCATGTTGTCTGACTAGCCAGACTTTCAGTTTGCACGCCACTGGCTAGCAGGCTCACTGAGTAGTTGTCACCCCCCATTGTGTGTAGTTACATGCACTGAACAGGTATAGTGCAGTAACAGTGCATTTAAACAAGGTTTGACTTCCCAGGCAATCATACCATGTAGTAACTGCTGGCAAACTGTTCATAGACATCCTTGCACTGCCCGTGTACATCATGTGCCCCTGTGATTGAGACATGTATATCCAAATGTGTGATGCACGGATTTGTTGCATGGCCTTTACACTTTGTCATCCTCACAGGTTGATGCCCACCAGAAGCAGGAAATATGGCTGGACATCGCCCGGGCAGTAAGGTCTGTGGGGGTCTACAAGCGCCGGATCCGCAACTGCCAGAAGAGGTGGCAGGACCTTCGGGGCTGGATCTGGAGGATCGCAAGGGTCCAGCTGAAGCTGTCGCCTCCTCGCAGGAGGGGCGGACACCGGACCCTGACCCCCACATGCTCAGGATCCTGGCGGTGGTCTTCCCTGATCTGGATGGGCAGCTGAAGGGCAGACAGCAGCAAGGAGGGGTGAGTCCATGACTGCACTGTGAGCTTTGTCTGACATGCTATGTGCCCTCCTCTGGCCTGTTTAAACTTCAACAGTACATCAGTTATGTGGTCCAGGACCCATGTCCCTCAATTGTGCACTGCCCACTCCTCATCTGATACCCAGGTGTGGCCCTTACAGTCAGGAAATTGTGTCACTTGGGTACTGTGTCCTTGCATTTTGCTTAGCTCAAGGTGGGGGACAGCATTTGTTCATGTAACTCTGTGGTGGGCTTCATGGGTGGGTCCATTGCTTACACAATGCCTGAGTTCTGACATGTAATCTGCGTGTTACTTTGATGTGTGGTCCAATTGCTGATCTGATTCACCACATGTGCCTGGGGTATTTGGCACACACCCATGCTGTCGGTGGGAACAATGTTTGGGCCTCAGGAGTATGAATATCAAGTGTGTCACACATGCTTAGCCACCTGCCTACTGTCCAGGGCTCATCCCTCTTTCACGTGGAGCAGGACAGTCATGCCTACTCCAGGCCATGCAATACACTCTGTACTCCCACTCCCATGTATCAGCTGACACGTTGTGCTCAGTGAAATGTTCCCTCAGGTGTCTGCCTCTGTGTCATTGTGCTGTGGCTTCCTTGTCTGGACTACTGGGGTGTTTATCGGTTAGGGCTCAGCATGCCACCGGAGATGTGACCATAGGAGACGATACTGGTGTGACATATAGGTGTTTGATCACTTGACCGTGCATACTGGGGTGTGCGACTGTGTAGTTCAGGCAGCTGTTTCCCATTCACAGCAGATTGTGAGGTGCTCAGGTTCCGAGGGTTGGGTTTCATGTCTCCCATATGTCCAATTGGTATGACGTGGACAAATGAGAGTTCAGATGATGTGGTTTGTGGGGGATGGACATGTGCACTTGTCAGCTACAGGACTTGCATTCCCCATGACCTAGAATTGTGATACAGTGCAGACTGTTGTTGTCTGGCTGCCCTGCCCATGTGACTGGAGACAGTGATGTATGACTTTGCAGGCATGCCTGTGCCATGGCATTAAACTTCCTAAGAGTGATCCTGCAGGGGAGTGACATGTGCTACATGCACCTCACTGTGGCATTGACTATCAGGACATGGGTGCATCATGGTGTCTGGTGCTGGTATGCATCACATGCATTTCAAATATAGACTCTGGCCATCCCTTTATCCGGACACCTGTACTGACTCAGTGGCAAGAGTTGTGATGTGTGCATGTTCACATACTTCACCGTGTTCTCTGCACTGTCCAACTACTGTGTAGGTGGTGCATGTGTCCACACTGGGGTATTGCCATCCGACAGACACCAGACCGATGGGTGCAAGGCCAGGAGGGATGTGAGTGCCATAGTTGACCATCAGACTGACAATTGGCTTCTCCTACTCTGTTTGGGCACTTTTGGCAATGTTCAACTAAGGATGCCAGGGCTTGCTCTGTAATGTGCTGTACTTACTGTGGTTTTGTGCGGTTAGTGCAGGTGACTGATGTCTGTCTGTTTCCCTAATTGTTTGCAGATACATCCACGGCCACAGGAGGGGACAGCTCCACGGACCAGGAGGAGCCGCAGAGCCAGACTGGGTCAGCAGCCGAGGAGTGGTCGGAGGGACCCAGTGGCACAAAGGGCGAGGGGAGCAACACCAAGGAGTCCTCAGCACCATCCACCTCAGCTGAGGACCACAGCAGCTCGGAGGATGACTCCCTTGTGGAGGCGGGTGTCAGCAGCCACCACACCCCAGCTACTATTGCTGTCCCCGCCACCACCACCACCACCACCACCGCCCTCCCATCGGCTCCCATTCCAGAGGTCCGTGGAGGCTCCCTTGTTCGGGAGCATGTCTCCTTCATGCCAGGCACCGCAGCCCCTGCCCCTGTGTCCCCTGCTGCCCTGAGTGAGGAGTCTGTGTACCTACTTCGCCAGCTCCATGTAGGGCAGACAGCAATGCTGAGTGTCCTCCATGCCCACACCACTCTATTGACTCAGCTGGTGTCGTTCATGGAGGGCCTCTCATCAGGCATGTCTGCCCTACAGAGGAGCAATAGGTCCATGGACTCCTCCCTGACAGCAGCAGTGTCCCTCCTCCAACAGTCCCTCACCCCTCCTACCTCTGCCCCATCCACACTTCCTGGCACCCTACCTGTCCCAAGCACATGCACACCTGCACATTCACTCAAACACACAGACACGAGCAGCACAGACACACCCACTACAAAAACAAGACGTGCACGCAGGCATCCTCAGGGGGCTGATACCACACCCACAGGGGAAGGGGTACATACACACACACAGGCATCCACAGTCACTCCGCAGTCCTCTGATACCTCTCCCTCCGAGGCCCCTTCCCTTGCCTCACCTGCAACCCCACCTACACAGCAGCTCTTCCTCTGTGACCTCGGCTCTTCCCCTCCAATCCAGCTGATCCAGCATACAGGGGGAAGAGGAAGTCCACCCACACAGAGGGGAGTGCCCCTCACCCCCGGACACCCTCCCCCAGGCGCAGACAGACTGAGGCCCCCATCCGCAAGTCCCCCCGGACCCGGAAGAGCAAGACCCCGCCACCACCCTGCAGCTCAACCACCAAGTCTCCTTCCTCCATCCCTCAGGCCCCCACTCCACAGGTTCCCCCACCACACCCTGCCCCAGGTTCCCCCACCTACAGATACACCATCCCCAGAAAGATCTGTCCTTCTACCCCTACCACTTGCTCTTCCAGCACCACACCCCCGCTGCGCTTGTTTGTGCCACTGGTGTGGAGAGGGTGTCCTCCCCCTCTGTCCTGCCCACCTTACCTGAACCCCATTCTACTCCCCTGGAGATAGGCACTGCAGTGGAGTCCACTACCACCCTGTCTGACTTGGGCACTGCAGTGGGGTACCTGTCCACTCCATCTGCATGGCCCACTGCAGTCGTGCCAGCACCCACACCATCTGACTCATGCCCCCCAGTTGTACCGGCACACACCATATCAGACGCCTCCACTGCAGTTGTCAGTGACTCTCCAGCACCCACCACCCCTTCCCTGCCTCCTTCTGGTGAGCCCTGATCCTGTCCCTGTGGTGCCTGGCCTGCCCCCCGTATGCCCCTCCGAGGGGAATGTCCCCGCTCCATATCAGTGCAGGCATGCAAAGGGTGACATCTGGCACTGTCACCCTGTTTGGACTATTGTTATGGACTGGCCATTGGCCTTTGTTATATTTCTGGACTTTCACTTCTATACACAAAAATGCTGAATAAAGCTACTTTCTGTTCTCTAGTGGTTTTGCTTCTGATGTACATGATGTTGATGATGCTAACCGTGCCCTTGCTGCACTGATGATGATTTTTGATATCAGGGAAATGAAGTGTTACTGTGCAGGACCCCATGTGGTCCAGGGGGAATGTGTCCTATCCTGGTGTGTATCCATGTCATCCTTTGCAGCAATATGAGGGTGTCATGTTTTCAATATTTGGCAATGGGATTTCCTACATTTATTTGCAATATCACATCTGTGGCTTACACCCCTGCACATCTGTTGTGCTTGCCATTGTTCAATTTGTCTATTTCCCTGACCGTGTGACCATCTCCACTGGACATGCAAGTTTGGGCATCAATGGGGAAGGACTCATCTGTGTGATCAGTGCAACTTGCTATACATGTGTGTTGGATCTGTGCAGATGGTGTCGGTGACACTGCCATGACCAGGCTGATGTGACGAGAGCCTTCATTTTGTGCTAATTGTTGACTGAGTGACCAAGTGTATTGCTGATATGATAGAACCCCACAGAGACAACGTATGGCACAGCTTTACTTACACAGGAGTGGAGTGCCCTCATGGCAGTGTGTAATTCTGTGACATTGCCTGAGCCCAAGGTGTGTGTTGTGTGAGCATGTCTGTGTGTGTTCACTTCCGTTTTGCAAACCAGGCTGGGATCCCTAGTGATGTTCCTGTTTGTGATGCTTGCTGAGTTGACCTATGTACCACCATAATCTTCGCACTGGGTTCTCTGGGATGTGGGTGCATGGCACATTACTGGTCATCAGGGTGTCATCAATAGGTGTGTTTGCTGTCAGGGCTGAGTTTGTGGGCAAACGCAGATGAGACACAGTCAGGATTCCTCTTGGCACTTGTTGGTTACACAAGTCATGTAATTTCCAGTTTGTGTTAGCTTTCAGTGATTGTGACACATTGTGTGTGTGACTGCTGCCACTCCTCTGGGTCAGAGCTGCAATGTTGGAAGTTGTCTATGTGTGTTCTTTGTGGGTGACCTTGACTTCTTCATTGGTGTGTGACTGTGTCTGGGATCACATTGATTGTGGTGGATTTCACATCATGCCCATGTACAGCGTACTGTGCAGTGTGTCAGACATTCACGAGTCTTGTTGACTGGCCACGTGTGATGGGTTTCTGCACCTTAGTTCCCAACAACACCCCTGGGATTGTCATGGGTGCATGTGCAATGTCACCAGTCCATGTGAACTTCACTGCTGCACATTGGTGGAGATCAAGGTGTGTGGTGTTGAGTGTGTGCAAATGAGAGTTGTTGCACGGCTAGACCCCTGCCTCCATGTTGGCCTTGGCTGACAGGCCGTGCTGATTGATTTGTGCTTGTGTAGGTGTGATGGAAGTTTGTTGCTCAGGACACATGACTGTGGTTCACAGTGTGAACGACATCTAGCTTTGTCATCACAGTGGGATCATCATGCAGGCCACGGTCACCACGATGTGGGGTCCCTGGGGGTAGTAATGTGGTGGGTCTGCCTCTTGCTGTGTTATTTGCTGTTCCTACAAGCTTGTGTGACATGTGTAATTTGGGCTCCCTCTCATCTAACAATGCCTGTTTGCCCACATAGGGGAATCCGATCCATGAGTTACTTTTGTGTGGCACTGTATACACATCTGTGTAATTGGGATTCAGGCCTCCTCATGTGTTGTGTGGTTGCCTGGGGACACTGGCACACCCCCCATCACCTGTTGTGTTTGATCTGCAGTGTGAGGCTGCCTGTTTGTGTTTGTGCATCTGCACCACTGCATTGGCATATCTTTAGTGTGCCATTGGCTGTATGTTGTTTGTTGGCTTTCCCCTGCTGTCCCTGGGACTCCTAGGCCATCAGTCAGCACAATGATCATGGTTTGTATGTCCCATTGCTGCCATAGTATGGTATTTGTTCACCTGACATCTACAGTCTCCAAAGGATATCTAGATTTGTGTGTCCATTTGGTGCAGATATGTGGGGCTGCATTATGATGGTCACTTCTGTCATTGTGTTATTGAGGGATGTTGACAATGTCAGCCCCCATGGGTGATGTTTGTCTGCACATGGCCAAAGGTATATCTTATTTGCACTGCACTGTTTGCCTCACCCAATGTATGTTGCTTTGGGACACAAGCACTACTATGCCACAGATGTGTTTGTTGTTCTGTGACCAGGAATCAGCCATGCTGTTTGGCATTTGCAGCTTTTACCATTACTACACTTACCTTTTGGGCACTGTGGTGATGGGTGTTTAGACCCCATTGCCACAATGTTCAGAATGTGCTTCAGCTATGGACCCCACACTTCCCTTTTGGTCACTGTGGTGATGGGTGTTTAGACCCCATTGCCACAATGTTCAGAATGTGCTTCAGCTATGGACCCCACACTTCCCTTTTGGTCACTGTGGTGATGGGTGTTTAGACCCCATTGCCACACTGTTCAATTGGGCTCAGCTATGGACCCCGGACTTACCTTTTGGTCACTGTGATGATGGGGTGTTATACCCCATTGCCACAGTGGTCATGGTCTGCTTGCATTGTGGTGGCCACACAAATGTATGTGTGACACATGTGATTGGGGGTCACATTGTATGCTCAATGACATGTTCAGTGTTGTGGGCATTTGACACAGACTACACACGCTTGTCATGGTGTTGGTGGGATGTATTTTCAGACATTCCTTATGTTGGAGTATGCTGGTTGTGTCATGCATTTCCCGTCCTATGTTTAGGGGTGGTGGTAGTGGTAGGCATCCATCCCCCTATTAGTGGGGATGGTAGTAGTGACAGGCATCCAGCCCCCCCTGAGTAGGGGTGGTGGTAGTGGTAGGCATCCGTCCCCCTATTAGTGGGGTTGGTAGTAGTGACAGGCATCCAGCCCCCCCTGAGTAGGGGTGGTGGTAGTGGTAGGAGTCCAGGCCCCCCTGAGTAGGGGTGGTGGTAGTGGTAGGAATCCATCCCCCTATGAGTGGGGATGGTAGTAGTGACAGGCATCCAGCCCCCCCTGTGTAGGGGTGGTGGTAGTGGTAGGCATCCGTCCCCCTATTAGTGGGGTTGGTAGTAGTGACAGGCATCCAGCCCCTCCTGAGTAGGGGTGGTGGTGGTGGTAGGCATCCAGGCCCCCCTGAGTAGGGGTGGCGGTAGTGGTAGGCATCCAGCCCCCTATGAGTAGGGGTAGTGGTAGTGGTAGGCATCCAGCCACCCATGAGTAGGGGTGGTGTTGGTGGTAGGCATCCATCCCCCTACGGGTGGGGTTGGTAGTAGTGACAGGCATCCAGCCCCCCCTGAGTAGGGGTGGTGGTAGGCATCCAGACCCCCCTGAGTAGGGGTGGTGGTAGTGGTAGGCATCCATCCCCCTATTAGTGGGGTTGGTAGTAGTGACAGGCATCCAGCCCCCCCTGAGTAGGGGTGGTGGTAGTGGTAGGAATCCATCCCCCTATGAGTGGGGATGGTAGTAGTGACAGGCATCCAGCCCCCCTGAGTAGGGGTGGTGGTAGTGGTAGGCATCCGTCCCCCTATTAGTGGGGTTGGTAGTAGTGACAGGCATCCAGCCCCCCCTGAGTAGGGGTGGTGGTAGTGGTAGGCATCCATCCCCCTATGAGTGGGGATGGTAGTAGTGACAGGCATCCAGCCCCCCCTGAGTAGGGGTGGTGGTGGTGGTAGGCATCCAGGCCCCCCTGAGTAGGGGTGGTGGTAGTGGTAGGAATCCATCCCCCTATGAGTGGGGATGATAGTAGTGACAGGCATCCAGCCCCCCCTGAGTAGGGGTGGTGGTAGTGGTAGGCATCCGTCCCCCTATGAGTGGGGTTGGTATTAGTGGCAGGCATCAAGCCCCCCTGAGTAGGGGTGGTGTTGGTGGTAGGCATCCATCCCCCTATGGGTGGGGTTGGTAGTAGTGGTAGGCATCCAGCCCCCTGAGTAGGGGTGGTGGTAGTGGTAGGCATCCAGCCCCCCATGAGTAGGGGTGGTGTTAGTGGTAGGCATCCAGGCCCCCCTGAGTAGGGGTGGTGGTAGTGGTAGGCATCCATCCCCCTATGGGTGTGTATGGCATTGGTGGTAGCCATCCCGCCCCTATGGTTCTGCTGTTGCTGGTGTACGTCATTTCTGCATCCCTATGTGTGTGTGACATATGTTGGGTACGTGTGGTTTGTTTGTGTAGTGGGTGTTTGACTTACCGTCTTCGCCGTACGCGTCCGTACCGGTCCCGGTAATAGATGTAGAGTATTGGTAGGACCTGCGCGATGGGATTCATGGTTTGTTCGTCTCGTTCGGGTTTCTCATGGCTTCGACTCGTACTCTTCGCTGGCTTGTTCGTCTCGTAGCCGTGGATCGTCTTGTGGCGCGAATCGGAGCTTATGTGCAGCTCTCCCGGATGCTCTGACGTGCCGGACGTAGCGACGGGTTCGGCGCGTACGGAATGCGCATCGTACTAGTCCGGCCGGAAGGTGCTGTGTATTTGGTTCCGTGCGACTCGATTGGACGTTTACGGATCCGGCTTGGGCGGGGAACAGGAGCTGAAATGGGTGAGTACGGCTCGCTCGCAATCTGGGCTGTTATGCGCATCGTACTTGTTCGTTCGGACGGCTGTTCGAATCGGTCGGGAATCACGCGTTCGGCTTGGTTTTTTTCTGGACGAATACTGTTAGGTGCGCTTCCGGCCGAGATCGGAATCGACCCCAAAGCTTTATGATACTCTAGCATATTGCATTGCCTTTTTTTCCTCCTATTGTATGCTCTCTATTATTGGTGTATAGCAGTGCTTTAATTGAGGTCATCAATTGTCCATTCTGCTGTTTGTTGTACTGAGCGGTGTTTGGACAAAATGTTGAATAAAAAATATTGTGATGCAAAAATTTGTGTCAAGAATATAGGGATGTCAAAAATATCTTTATCAGAAATACTAAAGTTAAGAGTATTGTTTTAATTGTTGTTTTTAATATCACCGTAAAAGAAATCGACTTAGAAAATATTGTTGTATATAATATCATGTGTATTATTTTGTATGGGTTTTTTGAAGTGTGTTTGCTTTTATATGTTTATTATTTTTAAAATTGTTGTGTTTAGTAAGATAATTTATTAGGTATGACATTTTTGACATTTGTATTTTTATTTGTATTAATGTGTAAAAATAATGTATATATAATTGTATTTCTTTTTGGTAGCGAGATGGGTTTTTAGGGGATAAGGATGGGGAGATTTCTAAAAGGTAAATATTTTAATTTAAATGTAATGTTAATTATTGTAGTGGTATGCAAATTAACATTGCAAAATGTATAAATTGATTATGTTATGCCCTTAATTTTTCTAAATAATATTTCGTTTTTATTTTGAATGTATTGATAAATTATATTGAATTAATAAATATTTTATTGTGAATATTAAAATCTTTATTTTAATTATAGAAATGTAAATACAAAATAACATTTAATAAATTAAACTGTAATAATTAAAAAATATTGTAAATGTTGTGTTATTAAAATGCTTTATTTGAATGTTTATTTTAGTTTAATAATGTCACTGTTAATAAATTATTGGACACAATTTTGACATTTATTTTTACGTTTATTAAAATAAATCTTGAAATGTTGTATAATTAAATTATGGAAATAGAATAAATATGTATTATTTATGACGTATACATTGAGAATTTGTTGTATATTTATGTTATAGGTTTATTGATTTTAAACATATTAAACATAGTTTGAATGACATTTTTATTATTTTTATTATTAAACACAAAGTCAAGATGTTGTACATAATTTAAAATGTAATATTTGAATGTAATAACAAATATTTTTCAAATTTATTTTGAAATTTTGTTTCATTTAAAAAAATGTAATTGTTTTCAATTTTGGATTATTATTGGTTTTCTGTTATGTTTCAAAGTTTAGGAATCTTAATAAATTGTAATAAAAATATATTATCAGTAGTAATTAACAAATTATTTTATATGTTAATGTTTAATTTTAAATAGATAGGTTTTTTATATGGGTTATTGTGTCTTCTATGTAATTTGTATTTTATATCATCAAAAATTATGTGAGTATGGAGTACTGATTGTGTATATAATTATTTTGTGTCCAACACCATGCCAAAATGCTCTAGATTGGAGAGGAAATAGTAAATGCCATCCCTTTAGTGTCTAACAAATTCCCCATAATTGGTTTAGATTGGAGTGGGAATATGAAATATCACCTCTTTAGTGTCCAACACTTTCCCCAAATTGGTCTAGATTGGAGTGGGGCTCATAAGTGTCACCCCGTTAGTGTCCAACACCGTCTCCAAATTGGTTTAGATTGGAATGGGGATAGTGAATTTCACCCATTTTAGTTTCCAACGCTTCCTTCAAAATGGTTATTGTTGGAGTGTTAATATTTAATTCAGCGGCGGCTGGTGACATTTGAAAGTGGTGGACGTCGAATTTGGGTATGACTTTTATGTAGCAAGCAATGCGAGCAAGCTTAATACACAAACATTCCCGATAAAAAAGTGAAAAAAGATTGGAAAATGGTGCATTTTAAAGCAAACTAATTTTGCGTTAAAGCAAGGCATATAAAGCAGTGGGAACGTATAGTCTTGAAATATTAAACACATTAAAAACAGCCCCATAGCTTACTGCATTATATGTTCAACAGTTACTGTAATATGCAATACACGGTAAGGCACAATCCAAGTACAAGAGAGAAGCAAAGCCAACTCACCTCACACTGAAGGGGTATGGAGTATGCCTTGCGATATAAGCAGATCTGACATTAGAAGACCAGATACTGTATGACAATGTCACATTTATTAATGCATTAATTTCATAACTGGCCGTACAAGAAGCAGAGTGTAGTTGCTTCAGCTAGATAGTAAACCAAATAGCCCTGTGCCACATCAATTGCAGCAGTGCAATCGTGCACCAGCCTTTCCAGATTCCATAAATTGCCTTGGTGTCATGGCGATTTTGCGCTGACATTCCAGATTATGTAAATTGCACCGGTGCAACTTTATACTTGCATTATCCTGCCTGGCAGGTTGACTGATGCAAAAGCAACAGGCAGAGGAGCGTCACCCACCCAGCCAGCCTCAAAATTGGAAAAATAAAATAATAATAAAACATGTTTATTATCATTTAATTTTTCTTCGATTGACTGAGTCTTGGGGGCGGGGCTATCACAGGGGCAGTCATGGAGGAGGAGTGGTAGGTAGGTGCACTGCTATCAGTGTGCATGTGGGATTGGCCGGCTGTCTCAGGACAGCCAAACCCACATGCGCACTGGGCTGTCTCCAACCCGAGCTGTATTGCCGCGTTGGAAACAGCAATGACAGGCTCCCTGTCTCTCTGGGAGTGCAAATTGAGGGCGCTCAGGCCAATCCTAACACTGTTCTCATGTATGAGAACAGCATCAGGATTGGCCGCAGGGGAGTCTGGGAGCATGTGCTGCAGCTGGGAGTCAGAGCAGAAGAGCGACCTTTCGGCAGGCGGCGAAGCAGCAGGTAAGTCCTTTTTTTACTATTTATTTTAGTGTTTTCTTCTTCCATCTCCATCGACCCCCGCCACTCTGCCCAGACACCAGCCTCTACAGGTAGAAACACAACATTACTGCAGTGGCTGTGAAGCTTTTTGAAGCACACTGTATGTTTGTTTGTTTCTAAGCACTTGATGGCTTACGATGTTTGTGTTGCTTCTGTAGCCTGAGACCATTTTCACTGCACAAAAATGAATGACGAATATTTTCTGAAAAGTACTTTTTGGAAATCTTTTCTATGCACAGAGGAAACTGGCTAGACAATTCTCTACAAGCCCACTGTTTCCTAGAACCACTTAAAGTGGAGGGTCAGGCAAATAACTCATTTTTGGAAATTATGTTTCCTGCTCCATCATTTTGGAAGCTTTATATAAGAATATGTCCAAAACGGCAAACCATAAAAATTGTAAACTTGAAGTTGTGAAAATGTCGGTACACCTTCAAAAACATTGTAAAAAAGTTGTGCTACGCCTACGTTGTGCAACCCGACCCCCGTTGATTCCTCATGAGTTTCACTTTCTAGGTGTACACCAGGGATAAAAACATACACAGACAGGAGCCTGCAAAGAACCAAGCGTGACGCTACTTGCTTCCTGCCGCAGATATAACTTTTCACTAGGACGAACCTGGTCCTTTTATGTGACACAAACGTTAACGCTGTCGGCATTAACTTTTGACTTTGCCCCAGTCAAGCGCAACCAGATTTCCACAGTTGCCGCTAAAACATTTTGGGGCTATTTTGAACCTTGCGTTTTAAAAATTCATAACTCCAGTTCCTCTGATTGGATATTTGTACATGTGGTGACATTTTATTTATTAAAATGTCCTCAATTATTTTTTCATTGGTTTGGGGTATTTCTTGTGTTGTATTTTAACTCTATCACTGTTTGAGTATTGCATAAATAACTTACACATTGCCTCAAACTTAAGCCTAACTGCTTTAGGCCAAGCTACCACAGTCTTAAGCACAGGTTTATCTTTTGGCTTTTTTGGTTCACCCTGACAAGGATGAGGATCAGTATTTGAGGTGGGTTCTCACCTCCCTTAAATAATCCTCCAATCTCTTACACCGGTGTTCTGTTCTTACACACAAAATACATGAAACACACCACACACACTCTATAGGGAAGATAAAGGCAATAGATTTGGGGAAGGGCTGCTAGGTCGCCACAGGGAATTCATGGAAAAGGGCCTGTACTGTCAATCGGTGGCCACTATCAGCCCTTCACTTGCTATCCTGGTAATGGGCGGCAGTTGCCACTGTTGACAATGTGACCCTACTACAGAACGTCAAGTTAAATCATTGCTGTTTAACCCCTTCGATGCTCATGACGGAATGGTTCCGTCATGAGCATCGGTGCCCCTGTGCTCATGACGGAACCATTCCGTCATGAGGCCAGAGGCACGAAATCCCTCTGCTGCAGACAGCAGAGGGATTTCCTTTCTCCCCCACAGCCTCTGGAGCTGGGGAAGAGCTTCCCCAGTTCCCGAGGCCCCCCTCCCTTTCAGTGAAATGAAGATCAGCGCGCACGTCGCGCTGACTTCATTTCACTGACGAAACTAAAATGAGCCTTTAGGCTCATTTCAGTTTCACTTTCTACGTGCTCAGGGGCTATCTCAGCCCCCTGAGCACGTAAAGACGGGAGAGGTATCATTGGAAAGGGAGAATCTCCCTTTCCAATGGTACCCCTCTCCAGTGGATCCCTGCTTGGGGATTGCCCCAGGAGGGCGATCCCCAAGCAGGGATCCACCCACTAAGGCACCAGGGAGGGGCGAGCGGCCCCTTAGGCAAGGGCTTTTGCTCCCCCCAAACAAATTGGCAATGTTCAGTCTTTCTGCCCCCCCTGGGGGGCAGATGGGAGCAGTAGCCCCCAATATGCCCCCCCCGGGGGGGCAGAAAGCCCACTAAACACCAGGGATTTTTTTGGACGCATTTCTTTTTAGGGTGGGTGCTGCCCGAAACGGGCACGCTAATGCCCCCACCCCCCCACCACCATTACAGCCTTTCTGCCCCCCCTGGGAGACAGATGGGGCAGTAGCCCCCAATCTGCCACCCCGGGGGGGGCAGAAAGCCCACTAAACGCCAGGGATTTATTTTTTGTGTAATTTTTTTGCCCCCACCCCCTGTCACCATTACAGCCTTTCTGCCCCCCCGGTGGGGCAGAAAGCCCACTAAACACCAGGGATTTTTTTTAACGTGTTTTTTTTTCGGTGGGGGCTACTCGAAACGGGCACGCCAATGCCCCCACCCCCGCCACCATTACAGCCTTTCAGCCCCCCAGGGAGGCAGATGGGGCAGTAGCCCCCAACTGCCACCCCGGTGGGGCAGAAAGCCCACTAAACGCCAGGGATTTTTTTGTGCAATTTTTTTTTAGGGTGGGGGCTGCCCCCACCCCGCCGCCACCATTACAGCCTTTCTGCCCCCCCTGGGAGGCAGATGGGGGCAGTAGCCCCCAATATGCCCCCCTGGGGGGGCAGTAAGCCCACTAAACACCAGGGATTTTTTTTTGTGCAATTTGTTTTAGGGTTGGCGCTGCCCAAAATGGGCACGCCAATGCCCCCACGCCCTTGCCACCATAACAGTCTTTCTGCCCCCCTGAGGGGTAGATGGGGGCAGTAGCCCCAATCTGCCCCCCGGGTCAGCAGAAAGCCCACTTGACTCCAGGGATTTTTTTTTGCGCATTTGTTTTTAGGGTGGGGGCTGCCCGAAGTGGGCACGCCAATGCCCACATCCCCACCACCATTACAGCCTTTCTGCTCCCCCTAGTCTCCAGATAAAAATGGTACCTCACACGCGTGGGTGGGGCAAGTACCCGCGACAGGCAAGGGCCCAAAACCTAGTGAGGCGACATCAAAATTACCTATCACAAACCAACCTGGTTTCAAGGGGGTCCCATGAGTTTTTGGCCCCGGGTTCGGCGGCCAGCTAGGGAAACCTACCAAACCCACACATTTCTGAAAACTAGACACCTGGGAGATTCCAGGGAGGTATGGCTTGCGTGGATCCCCCAATGTTTTCTTACCCAGAATCCCACAGAAACCTGAAATTTTGCTGAAAAAATCACTTTTTTCACACATTTTTGTGTGGGAAAGTTGTGGCATCACCGGGCTGAAACAAATTTCCTACCACCCAGTGTTCCCCCAGGTCTCCCGATAAAATCGGTGCATCACTCGGGTGGGAGGCCCAAGTACCCGCGACAGGCAAGGGCCCAAAACGAATTGAGGCGACATCAAAATTGCCTATCAGAAGACGACCTGGTTTTGCAAGGGGGGTCCCATGACTTTTTGGCCCGGGGCTCGGCAGCCACTTAGGGAAACCTACCAAACCCACACATTTCTGAAAACTAGACACCCGGGGGATTCCAGGGAGGTATGGCTTGCGAGGATCCACCAACGTTTTCTTACCCAGAATCCCCAGAAACCTGAAATTTTACAGAAAAAAATCACCTTTTTCACACATTTTTGTGTGGGAAAGTTGTGGCATCACCGGGCTGACACAAATTTCCTACCACCCAGCGTTCCCCAGGTCTCCCGATAAAAATGGTGCATCACTCGGGTGGGAGGCCCAAGCACCCGCGACAGGCAAGGGCCCAAAACGTATTGAGGCAACATCAAAATTGCCTATCAGAAGACGACCTGGTTTTGCAAGGGGGTCCCATGACTTTTGGCCCGGGGCTCAGCGGCCACCTAGGAAACCTACCAAACCCACACATTTCTGAAAATTAGACACCCGGGGATTCCAGGGAGGTATGGCTTGCGTGGATCCACCAACGTTTTCTTACCCAGAATCCCCCAGAAACCTGAAATTTTACAGAAAAAAATCACTTTTTCACACATTTTTGCGTGGGAAAGTTGTGGCATCACCGGGCTGACACAAATTTCCTACCACCCAGCGTTCCCCAGGTCTCCTGATAAAAACGGTGCATCACTCGGGTGGGAGGCCCAAGTACCCGCGACAGACAAGGGCCCAAAATGTATTGAGGTGACATCAAAATAGCCTATCACAAAACGACCTGGTTTTGCAAGGGGTCCCATGACTTTTTGGCCCGGTGCTCGGCGGCCACCTAGGAAACCTACCAAACCCACACATTTCTGAAAAGTAGACACCCGGGGAATTCCAGGGAGGTATGGCTTGCGTGGATCCACCAACGCTTTCTTACCCAGAATCCCCAGAAACCTGAAATTTTACAGAAAAAATCACTTTTTCATACATTTTTGTGTGGGAAAGTTGTGACATCACCGGGCTGACACAAATTTCCTACCACCCAGCGTTCCCCCAGGTCTCCCGATAAAATGGTGCCTCACTCGGGTGGGAGGCCCAAGTACGCGCGACAGGCAAGGGCCCAAAACGTATTGAGGCAACATCAAAATTGCCTATCAGAAAACGACCTGGTTTTGCAAGGGGGGTCCCATGACTCTTTGGCCCGGGGCTCGGCGGCCACCTAGGGAAACCTACCAAACCCACACATTTCTGAAAATAAGACACCCGGGGGATTCCAGGGAGGTATGGCTTGCGTGGATCCCCCAACGTTTTCTTACCCAGAATCCCCCAGAAACCTTAAATTTTGCTGAAAAAGTCACTTTTTTTCACACATTTTTGTGTAGGAAAGTTGTGGCATCACCGGGCTGACACAAATTTCCTACCACCCAGCGTTCCCCCAGGTCTCCCGATACAAATGGTGCCTCACTTGGGTGGGAGGCCCAAGTACCCGCAACAGGCATGGGCCCAAAACGTATTGAGGCGACATTGAAATTGCCTATCACAAAATGTTTTGAGCCCTTGCCTGTCGCGGGTGCTCAGGCCTCCCACCCGAGTGAGGCACCATTTTTATCGGGAGACCTGGGAACGCTGGGTGGTAGGAAATTTGTGTCATCCCGGTGATGCCACAACTTTCCCACACAAAAATGTGTGAAAAAAGTGATTTTTTCAGCAAAATTTAAGGTTTGCAGAGGATTCTGGGTAAGAAAACATTGGGGATCCAAGCAAGCCATACCTCCCTGGAATTCCCGGGTGTCTACTTTTCAGAAATGTGTGGGTTTGCTAGGTTTCCCTAGGTGGCCGCCGAGCCCGGGCCAAAAGTCATGGGACCCCCTTGCAAAACCAGGTCGTTTTGTGATAGGCATTTTGATGTCGCCTCAATACGTTTTGGGCCCTTGCCTGTCGCGCGTACTTGGGCCTCCCACCCGAGTGAGGCACCATTTTATCGGGAGACCTGGGGAACGCTGGGTGGTAGGAAATTTGTGTCAGCCTGGTGATGCCACAACTTTCCCACACAAAAATGTGTGAAAAAAGTGATTTTTCAGCAAAATTTCAGGTTTGCAGGGGATTTTGGGTAAGAAAGTGTTGGTGGATCCACGCAAGCCATACCTCCTGGAATCCCCAGGTGTCTACTTTTCAGAAATGTGTGGGTTTGCTAGGTTTCCCTAGGTGGCCGCCGAGCCCGGGCCAAAAGTCATGGGACCCCTTGCAAAACCAGGTCGATCTTCTGATAGGCAGTTTTGATGTCGCCTCAATATGTTTTGGGCCCTTGCCTGTCGCCCGTACTTGGGCCTCCCACCCGAGTGAGGCACCATTTTTATCGGGAGACCTGGGGAACGCTGGGTGGTAGGAAATTTGTGTCAGCCCGGTGATGCCAGAACTTTCCCACACAAAATGTGTGAAAAAAGTGATTTTTTCAGCAAAATTTCAGGTTTGCAGGGGATTCTGGGTAAGAAAACGTTGGTGGATCCAGGCAAGCCATACCTCCCTGGAATCCCGGGTGTCTACTTTTCAGAAATGTGTGGGTTTGCTAGGTTTCCCTAGATGGCCGCCGAGTCCCGGGCCAAAAAGTCATGGGACCCCCCTTGCAAAACCAGGCCGTTTTGTGATAGGCATTTTTGATGTTGCCTCAATACGTTTTGGGCCCTTGCCTGTCGCGGGTACTTGGGCCTCCCACCCGAGTGAGGCACCATTTTTATCGGGAGACCTGGGGCAATGCTGGGTGGTAGGAAATTTGTGTCAGCCCGGTGATGCCACAACTTTCCCACACAATAATGTGTGAAAAAGTGATTTTTTCAGCAAAATTTCAGGTTTCTGGGGATTCTGATTAAGAAAACATTGGGGGATCCATGCAAGCCATACCTCCCTGGAATCTCCCATGTGTCTACTTTTCAGAAATGTGTGGGTTTGGTAGGTTTCCCTAGGTGCCGGCAGAGCTAGGGTTCAAAAACTACAGCTAGGCACTTTGCCAAAAAAGGGTCATTTTTCACAGTGAAATTGGGGTGTGTCCACGTTGAGTTTTGCGTCGTTTCCTGTCGCGGGCACTAGGCCTACCCACACAAGTGAGGTGCCATTTTTCTCAGAAGACTTTGGGGAATGTGGGGTGGGTGGAATTTTGTGGATCCACGCAGATTCCAGAACTTTCCACCACAGAAAAGTGAGGAAAATGTGTTTTTTTTTACAATTGTTTAGGTTTGCAAGGGATTCTGGGTAACAGAACCTAGTGAGAGCCAGTTAAGTCACCCCATCCTGGATTCCCCTGGGTGTCTAGATTTCAAAAATGTATAGGTTTCCTAGGTTTCCCTAGGTGCCAGCAGAGCTAGGGTTCAAAAACTACAGCTAGGCACTTTGCAAAAAAGGGGTAATTTTTCACTGTGAAAATGTGGTGTGTCCACGTTGCGTTTTGGGCCGTTTCCTGTCGCGGGCACTAGGCCTACCCACACAAGTGAGGTACCGTTTTTCTCGAAAGACTTTGCGGAACGCGGGGTGGGTAGAATTTTGTGGATCCATGCAGATTCCAGAACTTTCCACCACAGAAAAGTGAGGAAAATTTGTTTTTTTTGACAATATTTTAGGTTTGCAACGGATTCTGGGTAACAGAACCAGGTGAGAGCCAGTCAAGTCACCCCATCCTGGATTCCCCTGGGTGTCTAGTTTTCAAAAATGTATAGGTTTGCTAGGTTTCCCTAGGTGCCGGCAGAGCTAGGGTTCAAAAACTACAGCTAGGCACTTTGCAAAAAAAGGGTAATTTTTCACTGTGAAAATGTGGTGTGTCCACGTTGCGTTTTGGGCCGTTTCCTGTCGCAGGCACTAGGCCTACCCACACAAGTGAGGTACCATTTTTATCGAGAGACTTAGGGTAACACAAAATTGTAGAGCAACTGTTATTATCTATTGACTTTTGATGCATTTCTGCCTTCCAAATGAAAGACAATGTGTAAAAAGAAGTCATTTTGAAAAATGTCCTATAATTCTCATGCTAGTATGGGTACTCCCAATTTCGGAAATGTGCAAATATCTACTATTTATAAACTCTATATTTTGTTCCCATTTCAGAAATACATAGGTGTCTTTCATACCGATTTTTCCATGTATAAATGTTCCCAGAATAATTGCTATATACCCGGTACATAATAAAAAACCATTGCAAGACGCTGCTCAGTTATTGACTCTGGGTTCATCGGGTTCTTGGTGAACCTACAAGTCCTATATATTGCCACAACCAGAAAGGTCCAGCGGATGTAACGGTATATTGCTTTCAAATATCTGTCATAATTAGAAGAAGTTGCAGGTGAAAACAATGACACAAATGGCTGATTTTTTCAACTAATTTTCAATTTTTTCTATATTTAACTGTTTGTTTCTATAAAGAAAACTTGAAGGATCTACACAAATGACCCCTTGCTGAATTCAGAATTTTGTCTACTTTTCAGAAATGTGTGGCTTTTCAGGATCCATTATTGCTTTCATACCCATTTCTACCATTAACTGGAAGGAGGTTGAAAGCACAAAAAATAGCAAAAATAGACTATGTCCCAGAAAAATGCCAAAACTGTGTAAAAAATTTTGGTTTTCTGACAAAAGTCTGCTTGTCCCTGAAAGCTGGGAAGATGGTGATTTCAGCACCACAACCCCTTTTTGATGCCATTTGCAGGAAAAAACCAGACGCTTTCATCTGTAGCCCTTTTTCGCATTTTTCCCCAAAAAACCAAAATTTAGCTGTATTTTGGCTAATTTCTGGGTCCCCTCCAGGGGGATCCACAAACCCTGGGTACCTTTAGAATCCCCATGATGTTGGAAAAAAGGACGCAAATTTGGCGTGGATACGTTATGTGGTCAAAAAGTTACAGGGGCCTAAGCGCGAACTACCCCAAATAGCCAAAAAAAGGCTTAGCACAGGAGGGGAAAAGGCCTAGCAGCGAAGGGGTTAATAACGTTTGCATGTCGACTCTTAATCAGAGCTAGTGATGCTTTTCGCAATGAAGAGTTTCGCCCATAAAATAAACATTACAATGTCAACAACACCTGGGTTTATTAAGGGTGTTCCTGTTTTTCAAAGCCTGGCACCAGCTCTTGAGGCTTTTTCTCATTATAGCGAAAGTCTCTGCTCTGCCACGTGCTCATCTATGGCCAATTCACTGTATTGTATTCCAAGGTCTTTGACAGAAAACAAAATTTGGATGCAGAATGCCTAATGCCTCTGGTCAATAGTGTTCAGTGGAGTGACACTAAATGATGTTGCCCACACTACAAAATATGCAGGGGAGCTCCATATATTGTAGCCAGTTGTGGGATAAGTGGCCCCCTGCAGCACCGAGGAATAGGTACGGCTGTGTCAGAGATTACCCTGGGGTAATTATCTTTACCTCATGTGGTAAATGTCCCACTGTATACCGACAAACTTGTAATGAGGGCCTTATAAATTTCTAGCATCATATCGAGAGCATAACAAAGGGGCAAAAGAGCCTGAAGTGACAGGAAAAATGCAAGATTACATCTGACATACAACAGCGCCTTATACAAATGAAGTTCAGCTGGAGTGAGTGTGGGTGTAGGGTGCAACTGTCTCGGAATAGGGTCTGTTTGGGTTACGGTAGGGAAGCAATAGTGATGCCACAGAACAGGAGATTGTTGGGGGGGGAGTCACAGCAACTTTCAAAATACATTTGACCTCACCAAAAGTACGTACTTTAATTAGGTGCCTTTTTGTATGTAGCTGATTTCAGAAATAAAATCTAAAGATGTGCCTGATGACAGTGGCATAAATATCTTACCATCAACCATGTCCCACTTATGCTTCTTGATCATCTTCATCATTTGTTTGTATGTTCTCTTCCTCGTCGGATATTGTATCTATGCCTAACTGCAACGTTATGTAACATGCAAAAAATTAGTACAAAGGTGAGGCTACTAGTCTTATTGGCATGTTAGCAGAAACCTCCAACAGCCCTTTTATAGTCCAAAGGCACGTTCTACCATGTTGTGTGTTCTGATGTGTTTCTGTTTTATGCAAGTTCAGTAGGTGACGTTCTCAGAAGGTTCAGGAGCTGTGCTGATGTCAGGGGCTAGGAGCCGTGCTGATGTTCTTAGAGGAGTCAGGAGCTGTGCTTATGTTGTCAGAGGAGTCAGGATCCATGCTGATGCTCTCAGACGGATTTGGAGCCATGCTAATGTTCTCAGAGGGGTCAGGAGCCGTTCTTATATTCTCAGAGGGTTTAGGAGCTGTGCCAATGTTTTCAGGAGTTAGGAGCCATGCTGATCTTCTCAAGAGTCAGGAGCCGTGCTTATGTTCTCAGAGGGATTAGGAGCTTTGCTGATGTTCTCAGAGGAGTCAGGAGCCATCCTGGTGTTCTCAGAGGAGTAAGGAGCCATGCCTATGTTCTCAGAGGGGTCATGAGCCATGCTTAAGTTCTCATAGGGATTAGGAAATGTACTGATGTTCCCAGAGAGGTTAAGAGCTGTGCCTATGTTCTCAGAGGGGTCAGGAGCCGTGCTTATGTTCTCAGAGGGATTAGGAGCAGTGTTGATGTTCTCAGAGGAGGCAGGAGTTGTGCTCATGTTCTCAGAGGAGTCAGGAGCCGTGCTTATGTTCTCAGAGGGTTTAGGAGCTGTGCCAATGTTTTCAGGAGTCAGGAACCGTGCTTATGTTCTCAGAGGGGTCATGAGCCATGCTGATGTTCTCAGATGGGTCAAGAGCCCTGTTGATGTTCTCAGAGGAGTCAGAAGCTGTGCTGATGTTCTGAGAAGGGTAAGGTGCTGTGCTGATGTTCTCAGAGGGGTCACAACCATGACATTGGGGAATACATCTGCACATGGGTATATGAAATTATTGACACTAGTAATACACATTTGAGTGCTTTTGTACAGTCAAAGTATTTGTAAGGATGACACTCCATTCAAGGTACATGGGCACTATCATATCAATAGCAAGATTTTTCATTGCAAGATATCAGTTTAATCTGTTGCATTAACTATGGCCAGCCCATGGCCTTAATTGAATTGAATGGGTTCATTCTTTCAAAGAACCATGTCCTGAAGAGTTGATATATCTCCCTGGTGTTCAATATTCAGCTGTTTTTCAAAATCATGGAGTCTTGACTAAAATCCAAAGAGAAATAAAAGATAATCCTCACACACATATCTGGACATTGACGGTGTGTTGCATTGTGCAGTTCTTGAACACTTGGCTTCCTACTCCTAGGAGGGACTAGTAGAAGGTGTGCAATGTTTGTCGCATAGCTTGTCTGAGAAAAATTCAATAGCATAAAACTTTGCATTTACTGTCTACCAGTCTGTAGGAAAAATAAATTGCTGGCCAACTATATTCATGCTTGCATTTGTAACCTGCAGCAGTATTTTAAAACAGGGACGCAGTGCCAACCCCCAGAGCCATGCCTTCTGTACACTGAAATGAGACTGCTACAAAAACATATAGAATTGGAAGTAATACGAGTGTGAGTCTGACAATCTGTTACTTTTTGTATGGATGTTAGGCTGATGAGCAGGGTCGGCTTTAGCGGTGGTGGCGCCCTGAGCGACAATATTTCCCCCTTGGATTCCCTCACTACCACCCTGAAAAAGTGCCTCTTATCTCTCCATGCAAAAAGAACAATTGATGGACAGAATGCAGAACAATGTAATACATTCACCCTAGTACAGATATCTGGGCCTAAATCCATCGTTTTTTTGCTCCCCATGCCATTCCAGTTTGAACCCAGCCATATGCAAATCAGTCTTGACCCTGCGCCCAATTGGAAGAGTCCAGCCCGAACTGCAAGGCCAGGTCCTCCCTGGACTGGAAACAAGCATCCTAGGACCGGTTTTGGGGTTTCACCCCTCATCAGCCAGGATTGCTTGACTCCAGTGGCATGAGATCACGGGACCCATGTCTGGGCGTACCCGTCCCACTCGGGGTGACAAATACAAAAAGAACAATTGATGGACAGAATGCAGAGCAATGTCATACATTCACCCCAGTACAGAGATCTGGGCCTAAATCCATAGTTTTTTGCTTTCCATGCCATTCCAGTTTGGTTCCATAGCGGCTCTCTCACATATATTTCATTTGTTTTACAGCACTGGTATCTGTGATCTGCACGGTATGTGTTCTTTGCAGCAGGCATATTAACCCTCTGTGCTTCTTTCAAAACTGACACTAGAAAAAACTCTGTTCTCTCTCTATAGCAGGAACATTTATCACAAGAAATACCTTGACATTTTTATTGCTGCCTGAACGCTGGATGCATAAGGAACTCTGCATCTGATGCTTTTAATTCGTAAGTTATTGCTAAACACAGCAACACCCCTGAGGTCAGTGTCCCCCTTCAGGTCAGCGCCCAGTCCGGCCACACCCGTGGCACTGCCCTAAAACTGGCACTGCTCATGAGTAGCTCTAGGTGCAAGCAATGTGCTGCATGGTCCCGACTGACCTCATGATCTACAAACCCATCTCTCTGCTCCCTTTCCCAGCCAAGGTCATTGAGAAAGCCATCAAAACCCAACTCTCCAAGTTCATCAAAATGAACAACATCCTGGACCTCTCCCAATTGGGCTTCAGAAGCAATCACAGCACCAAGACTGCTCTCCTTGCCGCTATAGACGTCATCCACACTCTCCTCAACCGAGGCGAGACTGCTGCCCTCATTCTCCTGGACCTCTCAGCCGCTTTCAACATCATCTCCCACCACACCCTCTGCGCAAGACTCCATGACTCTGTAATCTGCGACAAAGCCCTAGAACTAATCCACTCTTTCCTCACCGGACGAATGCAGAGAGTCAGACTACCACATTTCATCTCGGAACCCACAAAGATCAGCTGTGGAGTTCCTGAGGGATCCTACCTGAGCCCCACCCTCTTCAAGATATACATGGCCCCACCTGCAGCCATCGTCAGAAGCCACAGACTCAACATCGTCTCTTATGCAGATGATACCCAGCTGATTCTCTCCCTCACAGACGAACACACAGCTTCCAAGAGCAACTTCTACAAAGGGATGAAGGCAGTCGCCACCTGGATGAAGGACAGCCTCCTCAAGCTTAACTCATACAAGACCAAAGTACTCATCATGGGCTCCTCCCCTTCCACCTGGGATGACTCTTGGTGGCCTGCAGCACTAGGAATCACCCCACACCCACAGACATGCACAAAACCTCAGCATCATCCTGGACTCCTTGCTCTCAATAAACCGCTAAATCAATGATGTTTCGTCTTACTGCTTCCACGCACTCTGCCTTCTTCATAAGGTCTTCAAGTGGATCTCCACCGAGTCCAAGAAAACAGTCACCCATGAGCACGTTAGAAGCACACTCAACTATGGTAATGCACTCTACGCCGGCACCAACCAGAAACTCAAAAAAAAAACGCAGACTGCCCAGAATGTCTCTGCCAGGCTCATCCTGAACATCCTACGCTGCAACCACATCACTGGCCACCTGACAGACCTTCACTGGCTACCTGTCAATAAACAAATCACCTTCAAGCTTCTCACTCACACCTACAAAGCCCTCCACACCGCTGGACCTGCATACCTCAACCACCGCCTCTCCTTCTACACTCCCACCAGACATTTCTCCTCCACCAAACTGGCCCTGGCAACCATCCCATTGATCCGCATGACCATGGCAGGAGGAAGATCCTTCTACTAACTCGCCGCAAAGACCTGGAATTCCCAGCCTCTGCACCTCAGGCAGTCAAAATCACTGCAATAATTCAGGAAGGACCTCAAGACCTGGCTCTTCGACTGAACCGCAGATCCACCTCCCCCAACACTTAGCACCTTGAGGCCCTCACGGGTGAGTAGTCGCTCTTTATAAGGTTACTGATTGATTGATTATGTTGAGGCCATATGTTCTTCTGATACTCTGACTTGTTTGGTGGCATGAATCTTGTCGTAGCAGAGTGGACTCTCCTCCATTTAAGGATGGCTCTTATCATTTGGTGCTGTGTAGCTAAATTCTTTTCCTCCAGAAGCAAGGCACTTTGCATTTTCTTTCAGGATTAGAGTCTAGCAAAATATCAGGAAATGCCCCTTGCAACTCTTCTCTCACAACACACAATTTGGTTTCTTTTCATTGTGTGTTAAAATGTTTGCTTATTTCACTTATTTGATACCATTCTTCAGGCCCCTTGAATATGATAGTGATAGGCCTTTTCTTTAAAGTACTGTAAGCATTTCCTGAGTTAATTTGATATAGCTTCCCTTATTATCTCAGGATAATTAAAACCTTTGCCAAAGATGTTCAGTGTCACTCCTGTTGTGTGGCATTGCCTTTGATGGACATTTCAACTGGTGTCTGGCTGATAGCCTCTTATGTTTAATTAAAGACCATGTCTCCTGAACCCCTATGAAGACAGGTTTAGTAACATACCTTCATTAAACAAACACACAAACTCTACAGTGCAAGTATTGATGACTGTCTGGTCATAGGTTTATTTTTGGAAACCAGCCTTTCTTCTGATTTAGAAATTTTGAGGATACGTCAACTGGCTGCCACATCTATAGTATTGATCACCCCATAAAAAGAGAAGTAGTGGTGTTGATGGAGCAAGGACTCGTAAATGAGACTTGCTCAGAAGCAATCCTTTCGTTTAACTCATTAACGAATTACTAACAACGTGTTTGTAATTAATAATTCGCATTTAGAAAAAGACACGCGGGACAGTGAAGCTTGCCTATGTGTTTACTAACTGCAATAACATGAACAAAGGACTAAAACACACTTTAACAAGGGATCTTTACTGCGCATGCGTCTACTGCATCTACGTAGTATGACGTACTAATGCTTGGAGGGAAAATCTTGCGCCTGCGCAAAGGACGATAAAATGGCCGCTTGAAAGATCACATGCATGGCACCTGCTTGGTTGAATTAGAAAATAAAGTTTTATACTAACGCAAATGCAGAAAGGATAATAATGATTAGAGTGGGTTAGAGTAGAGGTTGGTGGTGTACAGTGAAACCATTTATTTTTGAAAATAACATTTCTTCTTTTGACTTTATTATTAGTGCACATTTGGGCCCTCCATACTTGTCTGAATCGAGCTGACTGACTTGACCCCACGCATGCGCACCAGAGAGAAAATATGGAAAGATGAGTAAGGATTTGTCACACGTCCAAGGCCAGCGAAGATGTGCCCTGGGAACATGAGGGTGAAGAGTTCATATGAAGGAGGTTTATTCATGACATTGCAAAATTTTGTATTAATAAAGTTTGGAGATGTATGGGAAAGGAAATGAATTAATAAAGTTTGAGGGGAGGAGTTTGAAACAATGGTTTAATGGAATAAGTGAAATGTA
Organism: Calotriton arnoldi; assembly: GCA_963921515.1. Classification (NCBI taxonomy): domain Eukaryota; kingdom Metazoa; phylum Chordata; class Amphibia; order Caudata; family Salamandridae; genus Calotriton; species Calotriton arnoldi. The sequence goes on from CAWUFW010006807.1 coordinate 524,463, forward strand.
AGCATGGTGTGACGATCATCCCCCCCTCGCCTGTCCAATCAGAGTTAGTATTTTGTGAAATTGAAACATTTATGGGTGGTACATGGTTATGGAAAGGTATAATTGAGGTAGTTTCAGTTAGTTAGTTATGCATGCTTTTACGGGAGGCGATGCAGAGCTTGGGATGCTGTCGGTGCTGGGGTTGGTGCTGAAGCTGTGAGACGCTGATGAAGAAATTCAAATGCAGAACCATCTACTTAACTTAATTGGGTTAGAAAGAAGATCGCGGAAGAACCACGAGGAGGAAGAGAGTGTCAGAGAGGGGTGCTGCGCAGTCGTCGGTATCTAGAGAGGTGAAGTATCCTGTCCTGATTCCTGTCCTGAAGTGTTTTGTCTCCTGATCTATCCCGGGGGACCCTTACCAGCCCTTTGGCCAGGGGGTTGGTCTTCACACCATACTTGGTAATTATAAATTCATCGTCTTCATAGATGTTCTTCTCTCTCTGTCCTCTTCTTTCTGAGCATAGTTATTGTGTGGATCTGAATTGCTATTTACCTATTGAAACTTGATTGAATTGACACTCCTGCGAATAAGGGTGTTTGTACTGAAACGGTCAGAGATGGTTCACATGCAATTAATTTAGATAAAGATTTTTTAATACTTCCCGAGTCTGTGATTATTACTTTTAATCAAGAAATGTTTAATAAGTTATGTTAATTATCACCATCAACTAGTTCCAACTAATGGTCCATTGACCAGAGGAAAGAACTATTTGATCAGTGAAAAAGGTTTAGTTAGGGAAAGAAATAACTAGATCTTGAAGTATGAAAATCATAAACTAAAATTCCAGCGGTCTACTTGGTATTTAGTGGAAGTAGTTATATGGGCCCAGGTGAGTATATGGTAGTGGAGTAGATGTTGCTAGTACACCGCTGGATCAGTTTTCTGGTAGCAGAGTTATGGTTATTATTGACTAGTTTGGTGATAAGTATAGATTATTGATTATTGATTTATGTTTAACAAAAAGAGTTAGCGTCCTGTTTTATGTCATCTGGAAAATTCCCGGGGAATGAATAGCGGGTGGCGATAGAAACCACACTGCAGTGAGGTTACTCGTCTGTTGGAATAACACTGAGAAGCTAGGTAAGGCTAGCAGTGTTAAACTAGGGACTATTTTCTGTGTAAAAGTGAGAGTGATTGATAGCAAAGAAGTTCGCTAGTGAAACTTTAGGCGTTATATCACCTAGAAAGGGTAACCCTGAAGGAGTAGCAGGTTTTTTCAAGCTAGACTAACAGCAAAAGGAGTTCACTGGGGAAAATTTGGTCTCAAATTTCCCAAACGGGTGACACCGGAGGAGTAGCAGGTTCTCTGGAGCTTATACGAAGGGTAAGCTGAAGGTTTTACTCGCAGTAGAAATAAATAAACTATCCTTTGATTTAGCGGAACAGACAGAGTAGCGAATGTTTTTATGTCGTTAATAACAAAGAATTTGTAAAGAAAATATAGAGAAATAAAGTTTCGTATTACCTTGTAAAGGGAGGGGTCAGTTGCCGGAGTGGTACTGATGTCACAGTGAGCCGCACTGGGATTGGTAGAAACAGCGGGCGTGTGACAGGAGCAGCCTTGTAAAGGAGGGGTCAGTAGAAAGGAGCAGAACTGACGTCAGGAAAAGGCCGCGCTGACATTGGTCAGATCATGGGCGTGAGCCTGATTTAATTGGATAGCTAGTTAGAAGCCGTGCTAGGATTGGTGGAGAGAAAGATTGTATGCAGGATTTTGATTTGACTGTTAGTGCAAGACGTACAGGTAGAAGATTTCAAGGGTTTGCAGAATATAATTTCCTACATCGTTCCTCAAGGATGTATGGAGAGAAAAGAAAAATGTCATTTTTAAAGAAAATTAAGAATTTCTTTGTAAAGGATAAGCCTGTGTTGACTAGAGAGGGAATTCCTATTCTGCCACCGAAGACACCAGCATCTTTTATGATGATGTAAAGAGGATATCATACTTGCGTGTGGTTGGAAAATTGGATAGAATATACAAAGGATGATGGAATGTTAGCATTTCCTAAAGATGGTACGTTTAATGGAAGGATTCTTCAGAATTTGAGATTGAAAATGAATGATTTAGAACCTAGACCTAGGTTAACTCAATATGAGGCTTTGGAAGAATGGGAGACTGAGTCATATGAACGAGAGAAATGTAGAGGTGGAAGATATAGAGAATTCTTTCCGAGACACTTGCATGAGTCACGCGAACGGCAGATGAAACAATGGAGGAGAGCTATGGTATCAGAAGGTTTATATCCAGTGTTAATGGCTGAGGAACAGTCTGGAGGAAAGTGTAAGGAGAAAACGAAACACCTGAATACAGCAGGATATGGTGAATCAGATGACGAGTTGTTAGAAGATATTTTAATTAAAAATCCACCACCGTATCAAGAAGCAGCCAGTAAGGTTATCCCAAGTGCACCAATAATGGGAATACCATTAACCCCACAGATTTTACATGAGACGTCATATAACAGAGTGTTGCAGGATAATGAAAGAGATGCTTTGAATAAAACTAGAGAAGAACTAGTTCAAAATATAAGTCAATTAAATTTGAATACTGAAGCTTTGACAGTACCAGTGCCCATTGGTCCGGTGATCCCATTGTATGGAGATAAAAAGATTTGCCAGAAACCACAATCTGTGACAATCCCATTAAATAGTCCTAGAAAAGAAATAATAATTACAGATGATCAGGTTAGCAAAAGTGAGTCAATTATTTCACTAATGGATCTCCCTAATGTGGAACCTTTCACGGAAACTCCAAAGAGAGTTACGCCCATGAATTTGAGAGAAAGAAGGCCTTTGGTTCATACTGGAACTGGAGGCGCAACAGTAGTCACCTCTGAAGAAATAGAAAGATGGGCACAGGAAAGAGATAATCAGAACCCAAAACCAAGGATTTTAGACATCAGCAGATTGAAAGTGGAATTGGAAGAGATGATGACAGGATGTGTGGGTACAGAAAGATTGAACGCTTACAATGATGAGGAATTATTATTTTTATGTAAGAGTATAACCAGGAGAGCAAGAGTATTTCATGAGAGATTGACTGAAGTTGCTTCAGAGATTGGAATAGACATAGGGAAATCGAAATTGTTACAAAAACCATATCGAGTGGACTTTACTGATAAAGATTTAGAAAGTGTAAATGCTTCTGGAAAGAGACTACAGATAAAGGAATTAATGAACATTTTGCGAACATGGGGAGACATTGATAAATGGAGAATTAGATGGATAAGAAAGAAAGAGGAAGTACAAGAGAGAGAAGCAGCAGCTGCATTTCCAGTAAGAGAATCAAGCAAATTGGAAAACTTGTGTCCAATGAGAGAGGTTCCTGGAGGTGGATATGTTCATGTTCCTTGGAGTAGACAAGATATTCTGTCATTTACAAATGATTTTCCAAAGCTGAGAGAAAAAACCAGTTGAATGGTACAAACAGGTAGAGAGATTTGTGAAGGTTTCAAAGGTTCTATTGAAAGACTTGGATGGTCTATTTGATATAGTGGTACCTGCTGATTTATGGACAGAATGCAAAATTACAATTGACTGGCCGAATGAGGAGTATGCTAGAAACTCAAAGACAGGAGCACCCTCGGAGGAGGTGATGAAAAAGTATCACCAAGTGATTACGTATTTGAAAGGGAAAATTCCTCCTAAAGAAACAGATTGGGTAAAAATAGATAGAACAACACAAGAACCAAATGAATCTGTACATGCATATTATGAAAGGTTGTTACAGGTGTTTAAGCAGTATAGTGCTTTTGAGAATATCGGTGACAAGGATATGGGACATTTTGTGTATCGGTTTGTATATGGTTTGGAATCAGAAATCAGTCAGATGATACAGCAGCACATGTTGTGTTGGCAAAGCAAGACAGTGGATGAGATTTTAAAGTATGCGAAATATTGCGGAGATGATATTGAAGCCAGGCGTAGGAAGCTAAAAGAAAAAATGATGTGGGCACAAGTTAAAATGGCAGAACAACAAGAAGAGAAAACAAATGACCAAAATAATAATCAAATGAAAGAACAGAGTCAGAATAATCAAGGAGCGAATGGTAATAAATATAGGGGACAAATGGACAGAGAAGAAGCGAAAAAGAAGTTTCCTTGTCATGCGTGCGGAAAGCTTGGACACTGGAAGAATGAGTGTAAGAGTACTCAGAATAATAAGAGTAATAATGGGCCAAATCAAAATTTAATCCCACAGATGCAGAATGAAGTACTTATGAATCAGCAGCAGCAGGTAGTTACTTCACAATATCAGGTGCCACCAGCTCCTATGCCAAATTTTGTGAATCATCAAAGTTTCAGTGCGAACACCGGATTTCAAGGAGAAAGTGGTAAGAATAATAGAACAATTACACAATATTTTTTACAGAATGATGAAGAACATTCAGATGTCGCACAATGACGGTGCCTGAGGGGGGAGGAAGAGGAGTGCGTGCTTGGCGCATCCTTGCCGGTAGATCAGTCAGGTCCATTTGTTGATGGGAGAGTAGAAGGTAAAGACATTACTTTCCTATTGGACACTGGTGCTACCAGGTCTACTGTGAGAACAGCAGACATCCCAAACCTACCCCTCTCGGGAGAATCAATCCAAGTTGTAGGCGTGTCAAACCAACAGATTAGAACCCCAATTGCCAAACCAATGGAGGTGCACATTGGAAATTTTAAGGAAATGCATCGGTTCGTAGTTTGTGATTCCAGTCCTGTAAATCTTTTGGGAAGAGATCTTTTGTGCAAGATGAATTGCACGATCTATTGTACACCGGATTGTGTCGCTTTCCAAACCCCTGATGAAGACGTGCTATACAAGATGATGCTAGCCAAACAGGGAACAGAAGTAGATGAAATATTTTCACTAATAACTGAGAATGAATTACCAGAAGAGTTGAGAACCACAGTTAATCCAAAAGTGTAGGATTTTACAGGAAAAGACATTGGGCTAATGACAAATATAGACCCAGTTAAAGTGACAGTGAAAGAAGGTGCAGTGTATCCAAACACCCGACAATACAAGATGAGTCCAGAAGTAAAAGCAGGAATTATTCCAGAAATTGAACGAATGGTAAAACAAGATATTTTAAAAGAAGTGATGGGTAGTCCCTGCAATTCGCCAATAATGGGACTGAAAAAGCCTAGCGGAAAGTACAGAATAGTGCAAGATTTACGGAAAATAAATAAAATTGTAGTGCCATGTTGTCCAATAGTGCCAAATCCAGCAGTGATCCTTTATCAGATACCTTGGAATGCAGGTTGGTTTACAGTGGTTTATTTATGCCAAGCTTTCTTTTCTATTCCTTTGCACCCAGACAGCCAGTATCTTTTTACGTTTAAGTTTGAGGATCATATCTACGCATGGTGTCGAGTTCCTCAAGGGTACACGGAGAGTCCTTCAATGTTTAATCAGATATTGAAAAAGTGGCTAGAGTCACTGGTTATGCCTGGAAAATCTGTTTTGGTCCAGTACATTGATGACCTATTGGTGGCATCAAAAACACGAGAAGATTGTGTCACAGACACAATTGCATTGCTGAACCATTTGGCTGAAGGAGGACACAAGGTGTCTCCAGAAAAATTACAATTCTGTCAACGAGAGGTTAGATATTTAGGGCATAAAATAGAAAGAGGAGTTAGAAAAGTGACACCGGAAAGAATAAAAATAATCAAAGAAATGCAATTGCCACAGACTCAGAGAGAAATGAGAATGTTTTTGGGAGTGGTTGGGTACTGTAGGCAATGGATTAATGGTTTTTCTATGTTAGCGAAACCATTAATACAGATGATCCGGAAAAGAGCAAAAGATCCAATTGATTGGAATGATGACTGCATAGAGGCATTTGTAAAATTGCGAAATTGTTTGTGTGATGCTCCTGCTTTGGGCATGCCTGATTATTCAAAAGACTTTGCTTTGTTTTGCTGTGAGAGAGAAAATTATGCACTTTCAGTCTTAACACAGAGACATGGACTGAGTCAACGTCCAGTGGCATATTTTTTAGCTACATTGGATCCAGTGGCTTCAGCAATGCCTGGCTGCTTAAAAGCAGTAGCTGCTACTTGTATGAGTCTGGAGCAAAGTGAGTCGATAGTGATGGGACATCCAGTAAAGGTTTTTGTTCCACACTCAGTTGAGATTCTTTTGACAAGAACAAGAACACAGCATCTCACCCCTAGTCGATTGACTAAGTATGAAAGAGTGATTTTGGGAGCTGAGAATGTGACTGTGATAAGGTGTACGATTATGAACCCAGCTACCCTATTGCCAGACCCCTGCGATGAAGAAGTGAGAGATGAGAGTGATCATGATTGTTTGGACGTGACTGAGTTATGCACGAAGCCCCGACCTGATATAAAAGAGACACCTTTGAAAGAGGCTGACCATGAGTTATTTGTAGATGGTTCCTGCCTCAGAACACAAGAAGGAGGATTAAGTGCTGCATATGCTTTTTGTAAAATATCTGGGGTAATCGAAGCATCCTGTTTACCTGGGGTCAAGTCTGCACAAGTAGCTGAATTGGTTGCCTTAACAATGGCATGCAAAATGGGGAAAAATTGGAGAGTAACCATATTTACGGACAGTCAATATGGGTTCGGGGTTGTGCATGACTTCGGCCAGCTCTGGATGCAGAGGGGATTTCTGACTTCTTCAGGATCTCCTATCAGAAACAGCAAAAATGTGAAGGATTTGTTGGAAGCATTACAATTGTCAAAAGAGATAGCAGTTGTAAAATGCGCTGCACATCGGTCAGGAAATGACTATGTGACTGCTAGCAATAATTATGCTGATCAAGTGCCCAAATACTGTGCCAAAAATGCAGTGGCCATAAACAGAAAAATTGAAACGGGTGAAATCAGATGCCAACTTATGTTTTTCTCAGTACCAGAAACATGGGATGAGATTAGACAATTACAAGAAGAAGTTGAGGAAAAAGAAAAAGAAACTTGGATAAAGGCAGCCTGTACAAAGAGACCACATGATGAGGTATGGGTGTACTTAGATGAAATACCAGTCAAGCCAGATTGTTTGCTTTCAAAAATGGCAAGAGTGTATCATGGAGCAACACACATAGGGAGAGACTCAATGATCAGGCTATTCAGACAGAGTTGGTAGAATCCAAAATTCAGGGTAGTCGCAGAGAGCCTTTGCCAAAGATGCTTAACCTGTCAGCAGCAAAATCCAGGTAGAAAGACAGTGGTAAGCTGGGGAAAAATTGGAAAGGCAGAAGGACCCTTCACTAGACTACAGTTAGATTTTATTGAATTGCCCCCATGTAATGGACTGAAATACATACTTGTCATAGTATGCCTTTTCTCAAGATGGGTGGAAGCCTATCCCACTCGAAGAAATTACATTCTTATAGTCGCAAAATTGTTGTTGAGGGAGTTAGTTCCGCGATTTGGTTGCCAGTCACTTTGGAATCGGATAGAGGCCCTCACTTTAATAATGAAATAATTTGATTAATCTGTGCTGCATTTAACATTGAACAAAAACTGCACTGTGCTTATCGTCCAGAGGCTTCTGGAATTGTTGAGCAAATGAATGGCACAATAAAGTCAAGATTGGGGAAGGTGTGTGCATCCACAAAGCTGAAATGGCCAGATGCATTACCTCTTGTATTGATGGGTCTCAGAAGTATTCCAGACAGAAAATCTGGAATGAGCCCACATTAAATTCTCATGGGAAGAGCCATGAGACAGGCATTTATTCCTGGAAATAAACTAATGAGTATAACTGATGATCTGGTATTGGACTATTGCAAAGGATTGGCTGAAAGGATGCGTTCTGTCTCTCACCAGGTTTGAGAAGACGCAGTTGAAAGACAGCCAGAACAAGCGCATGATTTGAATCCTGGAGATTGGGTGCTAGTGAAGAAACACGCAAGAAAGTCGTGCTTAGCACCAAGGTGGGACAAACCGCGGCAAGTCATGCTAGTCACTACCACAGCAGTGAAGTGTGCAGGTTTGCCCAATTGGATTCATGCCAGGCATACCAGAAGAGTTCCACCTGTTCAGTCAGTGGTTGCTCTTGTTGTTCTGATGGGCTCGGAACAACAAGAGCAACCACTGACTGAAGAGGCTGAAGCGTCAGGAGTTGTAAGCTGTCAAATTGAAGAATCTAGAGTGATAGATTCTGAAAGACAACCATATGACGAACAGCCAAGTACAAGTCAGGAAGAATGGATACCAGTGATTGAAGTAATTGATGATACTATTGAAACAAGAAGATGAACAGAATTGAAAAGACAGGAAAGTAGTCAGGAGAAGTCAGGAGAAGAAGAACATACTCAGGTGGAGATAGAAAAAGACTTTCAGGAACCTGAGGAGGGAATATTAGAAGAAAACGTTCAGGCAGAAGAAGAAGAAAAGTTTGAAATAAGACCTGAACAGGATCAGGTAGAAGTAGAAGAAAAGTTCAGGCAGAAAAAGAACAGTTTGAAGAAAGACCTGAACAGGGTCAGATAGAATTAGAAGAACAAGCTCAGGAAGAAGAAGAACAAAATACGGTTAGACCTGAGCAGGTGGAAGTAAAAGAAGGTTCAAGCACAGAAAACAGAGAACGGGAACAGATTGTGCCTAGATTAAGTGAAATTAAAAGGACTTTGCAAGGAGATAAAGAAGGTGAAAGTGCAGTACAAATCAAAAGAATCAGAAAGGGAGACAATTGGCCAACTGGAATAAAGAAATTAAGATATCATTTGAGAAAATCAGAAAAGAAACCAGAACAAGTAAGTGAAATCACAAGCCAAACACGACCTAAACAAACCTTAGCAAAAATAACTCGAAGAAGTCCAAGATTGAGAAATTTAAACAGGAGATACAAGGCTCCTGAATGGACTTACGTCATACTCGAGGAATTTGAAACCCTAGATCTGAATGATGAAACAGAAGAGGTTCATATTGCACAGATTGATGAAAGCAAATTGAGGCCTCCTTAAGAACGAAAAAGAAAGTCAAAACTGACAAAGAAAAGATAAGAGAAAATACATTTTCTCAGGAGTAAAATGGCAGAAATTGAAGTTACCGGGAAACCAAAATGTGGATTAAAAAGAAAGTGTTTTAGATTTTGTTTTTGTAGTATTTTATTAGTAGCATTAGTATGGTTATTCCTAACAGTAGGAGTACCTTTGTTAATGAAAATAAGTGACAAGAATAATACAGATACTAATGTTAAGGTGGATAAAATAAAAGAAACTGAAATAGAATAAGGGTAGAAGATGAAGCAAACTATCATAATGAATCAGACTATAATACATCTTCTAATATGTTTATTAAATTATTATTTCAATATGTTACTACTATGGAAATTAATAATTGTTACGTGTGTATGAACTTACCCTCTTCAGTATCAGAAGGGATGATGTATCACCATATACCTTTAACATATGGTGTGTCATGTAGTATTTTATCAAGCTTATTTTATGCTACAGGGAGACTTCAATATTTTTATTCAGATATAGATGTAGTATTTTCAGAATTGCCTATTAGAAAGAATATAAATCTAGTAGTTAGCAGTAAAAATGCACAGTTTATGGGTGAATTTTTCTTAACAATGAGTTCAATAGATTTAGTTCAGGCACATAAAGATAATCTAACGTGTACATTAAGAAAAGAAGAAAAAGATTTTTTGGATTTAGTAGAAGAAAGGAGACAGGATTTAATAAAGAAAGCAACTGAACAGAAAACCCATGTACCTCCATGGTTTGGGTAGGAGGGAATCTATGCAAGTGGCAAGGCTCATACTGCGATGTCCCTGGATTTTGTGAAAAGGGGAAAATTCTGCCTCCATAGATTAAAGACAGACTATAACAATGATTACATTGGTTCCAGTGAGTGTGAACACAACTTCCCAATTCTAGGAGGGTGGGGACTAAAAGGGGGAACTGATCCTGTATTTCCAGGAGTGTATTATATTTGTGGGAGTAACGCCTATTATAGGTTACCTGCAAGATGGTACGGGAGCTGCTACTTTGGGATAGTTTTTCCAAAGATTTATCATGTAGATAAGATCAGTGGAACCAATGGAAAATCTAATGGACTAACCCGTAGAAGAAGAGCTAGTTTTTCTGAAATTGTAGGAGACATTTTTAGTGCACTGATACCCTCAGTTGGAGTCATTCTTAATTCACAGAAAATTTGTAAGTTATCAACCATAGTTGATCGTCTTTCTACAGATACTGCAGGAGGATTCTTAATGATTAACACAGAGATGGTTGCAATCAGGTCAATGGTTTTACAGAACCGTCTTGCTCTTGACATATTATTAGCTAAAGAAGGTGGAGTTTGTGGCATGTTGAAAATTCAACATTGCTGCACTTATATTCCGGACAAGAGCAGAGAAATTAAAGGATATAGTGAAAACATTACAAGAATGCATAAAGACTTGACCCAACTGGAGGTTGACAGTGTGTGGGGAAGACTAACAAAAAGTATAACATCAATAGGGAAATGGTTTGTTGATTTTGTGAAAAGTTTTCTAGGTCAAATAATAATACCATTAGTTATGATAATAACAGTAGTAATAATAATAATGATTACATATAAGTGCTGTAGATGTGAAAGGAAGAGGAAAGTACATTTTGAAAGAGAAGGAAAGGGACAGAAACGAAAAAGAAAATATGATGAAATACAGCTGGAAGACATGAAAGGCAGATTATATAAGAAAATTAGTGATTTAGAAAGAAACAAGTTGACTGATGAAAAATTGAGAGGAGAAATAGAGAAAACTGAGAAGTGCTAAAGTTGGTATCTGGGATGGGATGGGTAATTTTGTGATGGCTTAAGATGCCATCAGAGAGGGGATTGATGGAGCAAGGACTCGTAAATGAGACTTGCTTGGAAGCAATCCTTTCGTTTAACTCATTAATGAATTACTAACAACGTGTTTGTAATTAATAATTCGCATTTAGAAAAATACACGCGGGACAGTGAAGCTTGCCTATGTGTTTACTAACTGCAATAACATGAACAAAGGACTAAAACGCACTTTAACAAGGGATCTTTACTGCGCATGCGTCTAATGCATCTACGTAGTATGACGTACTAATGCTTGGAGGGAAAATCTTGCGCCTGCGCAAAGTACGATAAAATGGCCGCTTGAAAGCTCACATGCATGGCACCTGCAGAGTGTGGCAAAGATTTTACACGTTAACAAAGAGTGATCACTGGATAGACCTATTGCGCACCCACAATATACATGTGTAACATAGTCATGGTTCAAGATGACCTTTGCGACCTGCCAGCCCTGCTGACAGGTCAGTGTTTTTAATGCTTTTTCCTTTGTGTTATTACAGATACAGGATATTTCATTACCAAACCGTATGAATACAGAATGCATGTGCATTATGTGTGCATGTGTGTGTCCTAATTATAGTATCTATTAGGAGTGGTACACACAGGGCTGGTTCCCGTGGAGTCCTGAAGAAAAGCCAATAGGGGAACGGCTCGAAACATGTTGGCTTCCCATTACTGAGACAATCAGACACTTTATGGTCTTTGTTTTCAGTAATAACCCCTGATTTTAACCTTACCAACTAGGGGTGGGAATAAAATAGTGGCCCACTAGTTAGGTATTTTAAACTCTCCATTTGTTCCACTCCCTTTTACTTCACCTTGTTTACACCAGTAAATCGCCAAGTCACAGCACGCCTCAATCCGTAGAGGATTGGGATGAACCCCAATGATGAAGCATGTACCTAGGGGTAAGGTAACCTTGGTGGGTGAGGGGTCTCTAGAAAAAAGTATTTTTTCTAGTAAGCGATTACAGTGGATTCTCGCTGTATCCAATCACCATTCCTTTGGGCAGGTTTTCTTCGTAAGTATTCGATTTTTGTGTGTTACAATACATGGATAAAACATATTAAAAAATCCAAATTTTAATTTTAATGTGAAGTTTTAAGCACTTCAAAATTTGGATTTATTTCTAAAAGACAAAGCTTTATGATACTCTAGCATATGGCATTGCCTTTTTTTCCTCCTAATGTATGCTCTCTATTATTGGTGTATAGCAGTTTTAATTGAGGTCACCAATTGTCCATTCTGCTGTTTGTTGTACTTGAGCGGTGTTTGGACAAAATATTGAATAAAAAATATTGTGATGCAAAAATTTGTGTCAAGAATATAGGGATGTCAAAAATATCTTTGTCAGAAATACTAAAGTTAAGAGTATTGTTTTAATTGTTGGTTTTTAATATCATTGTAAAAGAAATCGACTTAGAAAATATTGTTGTATATAATATCATGTGTATTATTTTGTATGGGTTTTGTTGAAGTGTGTTTGCTTTTATATGTTTATTATTTTTAAAGTTTTTGTGTTTAGTAAGATAATTTATTAGGTATGACATTTTTGATATTTTTATTTTTATTTGTATTAATGTGTAAAAATAATGTATATATAATTTTATTTCTTTTTGGTAGCGAGATGGATTTTTAGGGGATAAGGATGGGGAGATTTCTAATAGGTAAATATTTTAATTTAAATGTAATGTTAATTATTGTTGTGGTTTGCAAATTAACATTGTAAAATGTATAAATTGATTATGTTACGCCATTCATTTTTCTAAATAATATTTCGTTTTTATTTTGACTGTATTGATAAATTATATTGAATTAATAAATAATTTATTGCGAACATTAAAATCTTTATTTTATTTATAGAAATGTAAATACAAAAAAAAATTAATAAATTAAACTGTAATAATTAAAAAAAATTGTAAATGTTGTTTTATTAAAATGCTTTATTTGAATGTTTATTTTAGTTTAATAATGTCATTGTTAATAAATTATTGGACACAATTTTGACATTTATTTTTACGTTTATTAAAATAAATCTTGAAATGTTGTATAGTTAAATTATGGAAATAGAATAAATATGTATTATTTATGACGTATACATTGAGAATTTGTTGTATATTTATATGTTATAGGTTTATTGATTTTAAACATATTAATCAGAATTTGACTGACATTTTTATTATTTTTATTAAACACAAAGTTAAGCTGTTGTACATAATTTAAAATGTAATATTTTGAATGCAATGAAAAATATTTTTCAAATTTATTTTGAAATTTCGTTTCATTTAAAAAAAAATAATTGTTTTCAATTTTGGATTATTATTGGTTTTCTGTTATGTTTCAAAGTTTAGGAATCTTAATAAATTGTAATAAAAATATATTATCAGTAGTAATTAACAAATTATTTTATATGTTAATGTTTAATTTTAAATAGATAGGTTTTTTATTTGGGATATTGTGTCTTCTATGTAATTTTTATTTTATATCATCAAACATTATGTGTGAGTATGGAGTAATGATTGTGTATATAATTATTTTGTGTCCAACACCATGCCAAAATGCTCTAGATTGGAGAGGAAATAGTAAATGCCATCCCTTTAGTGTCTAACAAATTCCCCATAATTGGTTTAGATTGGAGTGGGAATATGAAATATCACCTCTTTAGTGTCCAATACCTTCCCCAAATTGGTCTAGATTGGAGTGGGGCTCGTAAGTGTCACCCCGTTAGTGTCCAACACCGTCTCCAAATTGGTTTAGATTGGAATGGGAATAGTGAATGTCACCCATTTTAGTTCCCAACGCTTCTTTCAAATTGGTTAATGTTGGAGTGTGAATATTTAATTCAGCGGCGGCTGGTGACATTTGAAAGTGGTGGGCGTAGAATTTGGGTATGACTTTTATGTAGCAAGCAATGCAAGCAAGCTTAGTGCACAAACATTCCCGATAAAAAAGTGAAAAAAGATTGGAAAATGGTGCATTTTAAAGCAAACTAATTTTGCGTTAAAGCAAGGCATATAAAGCAGTGGGAACGTATAGTCTTGAAATATTAAACACATTAAAAACAGCCCCATAGCTTACTGTATTATATGTTCAACAGTTACTGTAATATGCAATACACGGTAAGGCACAATCCAAGTACAAGAGAGAAGCAAAGCCAACTCACCTCACACTGAAGGGGAGTATGCCTTGCGATATAAGCAGATCTGACATTAGAAGACCAGATACTGTATGACAATGTCACATTCATTAATGCATTATTTTCATAACTGGCCGTACAAGAAGCAGAGTGTAGTTGCTTCAGCTAGATAGTAAACCAAATAGCCCTGTGCCACATCAATTGCAGCAGTGCAATCGTGCACCAGCCTTTCCAGATTCCATAAATTGCCCTGGTGTCATGGCGATTTTGCGCTGACATTCACCGGTGCAACTTTATACTTGCATTATCCTGCCTGGCAGGTTCATTGATGCAAAAGCAACAGGCAGAGGAGCGTCACCCACCCTGCCAGCCTCAAAAATGGAAAAATAAAATAATAATAAAACATGTTTATTATCATTTAATTTTTCTTCGATTGACTGAGCCTTGGGGGCGGGGCTATCACAGGGGCAGTCATGGAGGAGGAGTGGTAGGTAGGTGCACTGCTATCAGTGTGCATGTGGGATTGGCCGGCTGTATCAGGACAGCCAAACCCACATGCGCAACCCGAGGTGCATTGCCGCGTTGGAAACAGCAGTGACAGGCTCCCTGTCTCTCGGGGAGTGCAAATCGAGGGCGCTCAGGCCAATCCTGACACTGTTCACATATATGAGAACAGCATCAGGATTGGCCGCAGGGGAGTCTGGGAGCATGTGCTGCAGCTGGGAGTCAGGGCAGAAGAGCGACCTTTCGGCAGGCGGCGAAGCAGCAGGTAAGTCCTTTTTTTTACTATTTATTTTAGTGTTTTCTTCTTCCATCTCCATCGACCCCCCGCCACTCTGCCCAGACACCAGCCTCTACAGGTAGAAACACAACATTACTGCAGTGGCTGTGAAGCTTTTTTGAAGCACACTGTATGTTTGTTTGTTTCTAAGCACTTGATGGCTTACGATGTTTGTGTTGCTTCTGTAGCCTGAGACCATTTTCACTGCACAAAAATGAATGACGAATATTTTCTGAAAAGTACTTTTTGGAAATCTTTTCTATGCACAGAGGAAACTGGCTAGACAATTCTCTACAAGCCCACTGTTTCCTAGAACCACTTAAAGTGCAGGGTCAGACAAATAACTCATTTTTGGAAATTATGTTTCCTGCTCCATCATTTTGGAAGCTTTATATAAGAATATGTCCAAAACGGCAAACCATAAAAATTGTAAACTTGAAGTTGTGAAAATGTCGGTACACCTTCAAAAACATTGTAAAAAAGCTATGCTACGCCTACGTTGTGCAACCCCACCCCCGTTGATTCCTTATGAGTTTCACTTTCTAGGTGTACACCAGGGATAAAAACATACACAGACAGGAGCCTGCAAAGAACCAAGCGTGACGCTACTTGCTTCCTGCCGCAGATATAAATGTCACGGCTGGAGGGTGGGGGAGACTGGGTATTGTCACATATTCCATGTCCACACTTCACTGTCACACCTATCACTGATGTTAGGGTGGGCGAACAGGGAAGGGGTGCTCACGAGTTGACTAGAGACTTGACATTTTATGTATGAATGGCATGCATTCTTTACTGTGTTTGTATATAGCTCCCTGCCTTCAGCACACAGATCCCGTAGCCAGAAGTCTTCACACAAAGCTGAGGAGGGCATCAGAGTCAGGCTACTATTCTGTCATATAGAACTTAAAGCAGATACACTTTTCTTTGGAGCAGACCTTTTTGTTCAATGGCTTAACTTGCATATTGATGTTCTGATCTGTCTACTAATTAGGGTTCAGGTTCACTAAGAAATAGTGTATATGGTGAGCAGGTGAGCACCTCTAAGTGCTATAACACAAAACTGTTTATAACGCCTGCTTACACTCGTGTATTTGCACTGCGAACATTGCTGAAGCTCAAATAAGAGAGTAGAGCTCATGCACCAGGTCACAGATTTCCTCTCACCCATTTCTTACAGAGGGAGGTGGGGTGGACCCAAGGTCGCATTTGTTTCCTGAGACCTACTCTTTAAGTGGGTTTCTAATAGGGGAAGTACAGGTGAGTTTGGGGTTTTTGCTAAGATGTGATCGAAGAGGTCTCCTGCTGAACTAGCTGCCCTGTGCTTTGGGGCATAAAATGTGAAGTGTCTAATTTTTCTGAATCGGGCAAGGATACATATATTTCACTGGTGCACGCTCAGGTAAGTTCCCACTGACATTAGGCTTCGGGCTTGCCGGATCCGATTCGGAACCCTTCCTAACGAGCTCGGAATCTGGCCCTAAGTCTTTAATAATGAAAGATGTTTTAGATGTGTGATGTATTTTTGTATTTTGAGTATATTTTTGTTCATCAAGGAGAGATGAGAGAAGCTTTGCCTGGACTGCTGCACCACTGGGGGAATACTACACTCCCCATCATTCCCTGCGACACCTTCACGTGCATTCAAGTGCGATGCCAACCCGCGGCACTTGTAGCCGCATTTTTGTTCAGCCTGGAGAGAGGGGAGAAGCCGTGCCTCACTAGACTGCTGCCCCGCAGGGAGAAAACTACACTACCCATCATCCCCTTCGATGACTTCACGCGCATTTAAGCATGGCGCTGATCCACTGCAAATGACACACGCATGGACATGCCCAGGCAAAGCCTGGGCCAATGGCAGGCCCATCCAAGCCCATCATAGCCTGGACGAGGCTGGACTGGGCTCGCCCTCTAACTTTGCAGTATCGTAGACGGTGTCCTAAGTCCATCATGGGCAAAAAGAAGACAAAGCAGCCATAAACAAGTGGAAAAATTATTACCACTTTAGATTCTTTCCTTGTGAAGGCGACAAACGTTTTAACAAAGGAAATAGAACTTACCGAATAGAGACTTTCATTGGGAGGGGTGGGAATTGGAGAAGGCTTTAGCACTAGCCCCCAGAGATCTTGCCCAAGCGACCTACCTGGGGGTCCTTCTCTGGGTTTGATTACTTCTCATTATGGATTATGCGATTATGTAGTAATACTCCTGAAGGAGCCTCCAGGAAAAAGGAAAAGAGGTGGGTCCAGAGAGCTACAACCCACTAAAGCTAAAAAACCAAGGAAAGGCCCTGTAACTGGAACTTAGATTGACCCACAAACACAAACACAGGGTCTCCATATTCCAAATGTGGATGATATATATGAAAATGTTAAGTCTTTTGTCAACCGTGGTTCAGCCCTGGAAAAGTTTGCACAGCGGGTAACACAACTAATTGAGCAGGGCGGGTCAATGCAAACATCAGGGCCTCCCGTGTTAGTTCCCAACACTCCTTGCATTTTGAATACATTTTCGAAACCATATGAGCTAACCTTGGTGGAGGGTGACAAGGTAGGGACAGGGTATATGGTTGCAGATCCTCAGTATACATTTTTGATGCCAGATATGGGCACTAGGCAGCAAGAGAAAGCTTCCAGAGAGGGAGATCTGGGGCAGTATCCTCAGGTGTCCCTGATGGGAGCCCCAATTTAAATCAGCTTCGTCCCAGGGAAGAAGAAAGAAGGTCAAAAACAAGAGAGGAGTGGGCAAGAGAAAGACGTGTTTCCCAACAAGAAGGGGGAACAAGGCCCAGTTCTTAAGTCTCCCACTGGCAGCGTGCCTGTATGTTGTTATTATGGTCAACATACTGGAGTTAAGGGACCCACAACATGAGTCAACAGAGCAATTAATGGATAAAGTGCTTTACTGGCTGACCAAGTTTGCTAGATTGGGTTCGCATATACAGGGGCATCTCCTTATGGCAAAGAAAACACCATGGGTGTGGCCAGCCTCAAAATAATTCCGGGGGATTGTATTGTAGTCAACTTTGATAGTCCAAGGCTAGTAGGAGGTCTTTTAGGCCAACTACCTATAGCGCCATCTGTAGGGTCTCAGATTTACGCCTTACCCTTAGGGTTTTTCTATAAACCTCAAGATATATCTAGGCTCCAGAAAGGGAGATACAGCGATGTGGCTCCCCCCTGTGTTAATTCTGTACTCCTAAGAGGATCACACAGCCTTAGCGGAATTCACACCAGAAATCAGTTTACCCCTCTAGAGAGCTTAGAAGGTTGCGACTGACTCCCTAGGACAGGAAACAAGTTGGAGCTGGTTGGGGATTGTAGGCAACTAGGAAAAAGGGAGTATGATCAAAAGCCTGAGGGGTCAATGGAACTGAAGTTGATAACATGGAATATTGGACAGCTAACAAAGATGGCCGACGGGTAAGGAGCTCCGGCCGGGAGCTCCCCGGTAAGGGATTGCATTTTGGCATAATTCCCTGGGAAAAATCCCCTATCGGACCACCTCCACCCCCGGAGATCCGTGGAATACTTTCCCCGATTTCCAGGGCCGATCCGCAGCTTTCGCTGATTGAGATTATGCTGGCTACAGCAGCTAGCAAGAAGCCTGGAAAGACTGCCGCCAGTGGAGCCCACGCATCATGGCCGAAACACGGTTGTGCTGCTCAGGCAGCTGAGAGGAGATGGCCTGGGATCATCCCTCCGGTGCTGTTCAGGGCCGTCATCTACCTTCCGGGCATGGCCATGGTTGCTCAGTTTCCCGCTACGACTTCCTCTTTTCTACGCCTCCCGTGGCTGCTGCTTTTTGCATCCGAGTCGCTTGCCTCAGTTAAAGCAGTGAGTGCTCGACGCGACGCTGCCGCCTTTGTGTTCCCCGAGTGATTCCTTACGACCCGGGAGAGAGCGGTGAGTTCCTTGTCTTTCGCCCTCTCGCTTCCCGTGACTGAGATTGACTTCCTCCCCGATTGGTGTTTGTGGTTTGATGGATCAGAATTTCCTCCATTTTGTGCTGGAGGTCGATGTGCCTGCGAACTGAGCCCTCCATCTTGGTGGCGTGGATCGGATTCTTAGCTCTCCGCTTGAGGCCGGTCTTTGGCATTGTTTCGCCAGCCTGACTCTCGCCTCTCGACGATCCCCCCTTAACGAGACGACTACTCCCTATCGACTACGATGATCCGTCTGAATCATTCACTTCGCCCCCCTCGTCTGGCCCTCTCCACAGCCAGGGTGCTCCAGCCCGGTGAGTGAGGCCGGCCCCGGCTGCCGTGGATTCCATGTCCCCGACTGGTCTAATGGGTTTGCTGACGCTGTCTTTGGAGGGACTCCTGATGTTTAACTGTCTTCATTGCCACTATGCCTGTCTTATCCGTTGTCCAGCTATGGGCTCAATTCCCCTCCCCCACCACCTTATATGTTCTTTTATGACTTGCTCTTGTGTTTTTCTTTGTTCCCTGGTAACCTGTGCAACTTGTGTAACTGGATTTTGTACTCAACTTCTATGTAAAGCGCTCTGATACCTCCGGGTCTAGCTAGTGCTATATAAAACTCTACAAATAAATAAATAAATTACAGGGTATAGCTGCAAGAAAGATAATAAAGAATGGATAGACGAGATTACAAAATATGATATCCTTTGCCTCCAGGAAATATGGGAAGTGGGGCTCATATCCCTGGATGGATATCAATTGTATCAAACCCTGGCACTACCCTCTAGAGCCAGTAGGACAAAGGGAGGGATACTGACATTCTTAGCAAATGCCCTCAGGATTAAAATTGTAAAAAATTTTAATGACTCTCCTTATTTCCATTATTTGGTTTGTGAGGGACAAGGAGACTGGGACTTAGCAATTATACATTACTATAACAATCACTTTGGGAATATGGTGTATGTGGCAGAAGACGGTGAAAGGATGATTAATGAAATTAGTCACCAACATCCTAAACCCTTGAAAATCATTTGGATGTGAGACTTTAACATTCAGAGTTGCCAAATAGTTGAAAAACCGATTTGGGGAGTAACAGATTGTGACGGAGACCTTATTGTACACTTTAGCCACTGCCCCTATGGGAATGCCTTAAATAGGGTTCTGATTACATGGAGATTAGTGGTTGGCAATAGGATAAACCTGCACACCAGATTAATGGATAAAACCTTTGAAAGTGCAGGAAAAGGGTCTACAATTGATTACATCATAGCCTCAGAAAATCTGAGAGACAGCATAAAGAATATGCAGGTACTGTCTATAGATTTTAGTGATCATGCCCCACTCACCTGTGAACTGGGCTGGGGAGGACACATTAAATCGGTGGAGAGGAGAGTACCAAAGCCAGTTTTAACCAGGAAAAATGGTTATACATTAAAGTAGGGTAGAGAGGATGAGGTTAACTTATTCACCTCAGTTCTTACATGTAATAAACTTGAGGTTACGACTTGTTTAGATAAAATGTTCAACTTGTATGGACCCTACGTTTCAGGTACAAAGAAGTAAGAGGCAAAAGGCTGAAACACTTAAGCATGGGAGAATCTAAGGCAATCCTCTGAGAATATTGATAGCTGTGGGTTCTGGAAGGCTGTAAATGCCCCATTCTTAAAAGATGCAGAGGAGCCGTCTTTAGATGTACACATTAACGAGGATGGCTGGGTTACACATTTTCAAGGCATTTTCCAAAATAATGAAGGGTTAATACATCTTGTAGATTGCCCGGTGATGGCAAACAATCCTCACCTGATTTTTGAAGTGGCAAAAATAGAATAAGCCCTAAAACAGTCATGCCCCGAAGGCCCCTGATCCTGATGGGACTCCTGTTGACATCTTTTTAACTAATAAGCTGTTGTGGGGTCCATTACTGGCAAATGTTTTTAACTCTATAGTTAAAATGGGCCTCTTGGACCAGCTCAATAATTGTACCAATTTATAAAAAGAGGGACAGATCTAACCCTATAAATTGCAGGCCTATTTTCCTAGTTGATTGTACAGCTAAGTTAATGGGACGTCTCCTATTGAACAGGCTAGAAGAATGGGTAGGAGAAAGGAAGATCCTCTCTGAGGCCCAATACGGCTTCAGGAAGGGCAAAGGAACAACAGATCAATGCCCGAACCTAATGATGGTGGCTGCAAAATATACAATGGTAAAGAAAGGTCAACTCTGTATGGCCTTTATGGACCTTTCTGCTGCATTCGACTGTGTGGTCCACAGTAAACTATGGGCCATCATGGAGAGCATGGGAGTGGATGCACCGATAATCACCTTTATAAGGCAACTGTATGTGGAAGCAACGGCAAGTGTTTAGTATGGGAAACAAGGAGAGTACTCAAAATCCATTAACATTAAAAAAAGGCATGAGACAAGGCTGTGTCCTTACCCCATTCTTATTTGCTCTTTATACTAAAAAACTGGAAATGGTCATGGTGGAGAGAGCTAAAGATATTCCATATGTTAAGGCCGTCCCCCTCCCAATACCCCTCTATGCAGACGATGCAGTGCTTTTAGCCAGAACTCCATTGGCACTGCAGAGTCTCATAGAAGAGTACATGAGCTTTATGGCTAGTTTGGACCTACCTGTTAATGAGTCTAAAACATTTGTATTAATCACAGGGGCAGGTCCTAAGAAATCCCTAAGATTCTCTATAGGAAATAGAAGTGATGGAGAAATTTACCTATTTGGGAGTTCTTTTTGATTGTATACTAAATTGGAAAGATATGGTGTTAAATTGTTAATTTTATGGAAAAAGAATTGCTGCAATTTTTAGATTCTCGAAAAAATTTGGATCAAAACCCTTCTCGGAAATATTAAAGATCTGTTCATCCAAAGCAAAAGCTATTGCCACATACGGAGCAACAATCTGGGGTATTGTGGATGTTGAAGCATTGCAGTGTGTAGAGGACGCATTTTGTAAAAGCCTACTATCTGTGCCCTGCGCCTACTTGAACTACATCTGCCTCACTGAATTGGGCTTACCCTATATTAGTGATTCGATCAAATTGGCTCCCTTATTGCTGTGACACTCAATATGAAAAAGGGATAGTGTCAAACTGAATCAATCAGTGTTAAGGGATAGCCTAAAAATGGACTACCCACTTAGAATGTTTGAGTTATGTAGAGATCACTCAGTCATCTTTGGGCTTGCATGAACTGTACGACACCCCATTGTTATATGACAGCTTTCCGAAGTCCAAGCTAAAAGAAATCTTCCTGGCTAAGGCAATAAATGACAGATGGGCTAAAAACAAAGATAAAAGTACAATAACTCTGTACCAGATGCTACCCCCTGTAAAGCACGGCGAACTTTCCCATTAGTCCTTTGTACAGAACTCACAGCATCGGTTTATTTTGACACGGTTCCGTCTAAACTATATCCCACTCATGATTGGCTTCTCTGCAAATACCTATTCATTGAACCAGTTGTCCCACTGTCCTTGTGATGGAAAGTCTACACAGTCTAATTTGCCTTTTTGTTTTTTTGCCCTTTATATAGTCAACAGAGAAAAACGTATATTGTTCCTTTTTTACATAAATAGGATTTTAGACAGTGCCTGCCAGCTTTATTTTTTATTTAACAAATGGAAGATGCTTAGGTTTGCCATACCCTTGCATCCTTTCTCTGTCGATGATTATCCCAGTTGCTGTGATTTTGACCAGGGCAGTGATCATAGTTTTTCTATCTGCTATGTAAATATTATATTTTATAGGCTGGCTTGCAATAATATTTATTAGAGAAAAATGCAGGGCCGAGATGTTTGTATAAATTAACAGACTAGAGTGTTTGACGAGACTTTGTATAGATGAATTATAAAGATGATATAAATGGTGGCATGTTTTGAGATTGTTTAAATATTGTATACATGCGGAGCCAAAAGTTATTCATTTTACATGCATATTATTAATCAAGAACACATGCAATATGTATGGATTTTGTGAAATGTAAGTTTGTATATCAAATAGTTTATTAACTGCCTATTGTACTTTTATGCATTTTAATTGATGTGAAATAAAGTTTTGTGACTGACTGAGTGTATATATATTTATAGTCACTGAAAAAAACACAGGTTTCAGGCACGTTATAGTTAGGAATTAACATTTAAAAAATGTTAGAAATTTATGGAAAAAAACAAAGGTTACAGGGACGCTATAGTTAGGCTGATATTTCACTTGTACATAACCTGTGAGATTCATCCGTTATAGTTAGCTGAGCTAACTATAACTCGCTCCCCGCACTGCACTGCTTATGACCTCACATATTACATCACTCATGACATGGTCAGTGACATCACTCATGACATCTCAAATGACACCACTGATAACATCACTAATATCATCCACAGCATCTCTGACGCACCCACTCACACCCCCATAGAATCTTTTATGCACCCACTGCCACTCCCACACAACCATTCACTAACCCATTCGCAGAGCCATACCAGTACTTACACATCCACTCACTGATTCATTGATCTATACACACATCCACTTGCTCACCCATAATGCCACTAGTAGACCCACTCACTCACTAATACAGCCATTGACATATCCACTCATGCAGCCATACAGGCGTTCACACACTGAGTGAGTCACCCATAGAACTACTCACACACCTATGCACTCACCCATACAGTCAACCATACAGCCACTTACTCACCCAAACAGTTACACACCCACCCACTTACTTACTTATACAAATAGTAACACATACTCTCTCAGCTATACAGTCACTGACAGAAGCATGCACTCATCTATATAGCCATTCTCACATTCACTCACTCACACATACAGTCACTCATATACATTGTCACTCCTGTGTACGGCCTTTCACATACTAAGTTACTCACCCATACTGACACATGCACTCAATCACCGACACAGCCATACAGACACTCACTCACCCATACAACTTCTCACGCATGCAAGAGTACCCCATACAGCCACTGACTAACCCACTCACTGATCCATACAGGCAGTCACACACCTCCTCAACCACAAACACGGACACCCAGACAACCATAGATGTAGTCAGACAACCAATCAATCACCCATATAGCCATTCACGTAGCAACTAATACACTCATAGACCCACTAAGACATCAACTGACAGACAGATAGACACATTCACACAACCAGTCACTCACCCATACATTCACTGAGACACCAAATCACTCACTTATACAGTCAGTCATGCACCCACTGAGTCATCCATACAGTCACTCATACACCCACTGATTTACCAATACACCTTGGTATATATATTTAACACTCATAAACTTTTTAAAGAAAACACTCACAGTCACTGGATGATGTCATCACTGATGTCATTTGAGATGTCATCAGTGATGTCATCAGTGATGCCACTGACAATGTTATGAGTGATGTAATATGTGAGGTCATAAGCGGTGCATTGCGGGGGTGTGAGTTATAGTTAGCTGAGCTAACTATAATGGCTGAATTTCACAGGTTTTGTACAAGTGAATTGTGGCCCCCACATTGAATGAATAAGCCCAGGGGAGGTGGCAGTCCCTGGGGCTGTGGGGGCCCGCACGGGCCACCGCATCACATTTTTTCATTGCCCCCAGCGCATGGCCCACCCGGGGGCTTAAAGGAAATGAAGCACGGCAGCCCACGCTTCTGTTGTTTTTTTTCAGCCAGATTTGCAAATTCTACACGAAACCTGCAGAATTTTTTTTTTTTAAATTGTTTTTTTGGCCCTTCTTTTTTAACCTTTTTTCTTGTGACTTGGTTCAACCGAGTCACAAAAGGGCTGCCAACACATCCTGGTTTGAAGTGTTGGCAGCCAATCAGATTGCAGGCACTAGATCGTTGGGTTCTCGGATCCTCCGCGTCCTCAGTTGTATATCTGAGAAATATTAAAATTTCTCAGGAACTACTGAACGGATTTACAACATTTAACAAAAAGAGTGCTTTCTGAACCAAGAGCTACATTTTTGCCAAATTTTGTGTAATTCCGTTCAGCAGTTCGAGCTGTAGCCGTGTCTAAAGTTTCCTACGGAAATTAACATGAAGAAACCGCGTTTTGGGACCCCCCTTTTTCCTGGCCCCTGTGTGACGAATCTCCCCAAAACTTTCAACACAGCAGCTGAACTGACTGCCCCATTAGTTTTGAAAATTTTGTGGAGATTCGTCAAATGACGCCAAAGATATTGGCAAATCCAAAAACACTTTTCCTATGGAAACTAGCTCCTAACTATAACTACCTACTGGCGACTGCCAGTAGGTAATATATATATAGTCGTGAACAAGGCTGTTACAGCCGAAATGCGTAGACGCTTGTCTGTATACATGCCATCATTTGGATAACCAATAAAAGATTTTCTCCATTCCACTGGAGTGCTGTCTCTTCAAAGCAGTCTTTTTGAGATATATATATATATATATATATATATATATATATATATATATATATATATATATATATATATATATATATATATATATATATATATATGATAAACACGTAGGAAGAAGCCACAACCAAGTGCTTACGTGCATGCATTTTTATAAAAGTCTTGGGTCACATGACTGGTGAAAAATACACCTCCACAATGCATCGGGAATTTCAGTTACATGCTGGTATTTTACTGAAAGTTCTCATTTAAAGGCACAGTTCCCAATTTGCTCTTTTCATCCTCCGATGCATTTTTAATGTAATAAATCCTGATGGAACCCAGTCATGACAACAATTACCAGCAAGATGCTCGAGTGTTTAGACATCTTTGAAAAAAGGATTCTGTCTCCAGAACGATCGGTGTAGGAAATACTCCTCACTGAATCCTTCCAGCGCTGCTGTCTCTTTTCGCTGTGTAGCATAACCTAGTAGGCGAAACAGCAGTGTGTGGGTCATGCTCCATAATTAAATCATTTGCAAGCCTCCGAGCAAGGAGCCCCCGACCCTTCAGGGCGGCTTCTCAACAACAGGCACGGAGAAGCCTGTCAATTCACTACAGGTGAGCACAGAAAACAGAGGCCCATTTCCAGAGTTGGTTCCTTTATTCAAAGTAAAATGCACCATCAGCTTCTCTTTCCCTACGCAGAGCGCCGAAACATGTAGGGAAAGAGAAGCTGATGGTGCATTTTACTTTGAATAAAGGAACCAACTCTGGAAATGGGCCTCTGTTTTCTGTGCTCACCTGTAGTGAATTGACAGGCTTCTCCGTGCCTGTTGTTGAGAGGCCGCCCTGAAGGGTCGGGAGCTCCTTGCTCGGAGGCTTGCAAATGATTCAATTATGGAGCATGACTCACACACTGCTGTTTCGCCTACTAGGTTATGCTACACAGCGAAAAGAGACAGCAGCGCTGGAAGGGATTCAGTGAGGAGTATTTCCTACACCGATCGTTCCGGAGACAGAATCCTTTTTCAAAGATGTCTAAACACTCGAGCATCTTGCTGGTAATCATTGTCATGACTGGGTTCCATCAGGATTTATTACATTAAAAATGCATCGGAGGATGAAAAGAGCAAATTGGGAACTGTGCCTTTAAATGAGAACTTTCAGTAAAATACCAGCATGTAACTGAAATTCCCGATGCATTGTGGGAGGTGTATTTTTCACCAGTCATGTGACCCAAGACTTTTTATAAAAATGCATGCACGTAAGCACTTGATTGTGGCTTCTTCCCGTGATCAAGGCAGAGCAACCGAAACATGTAGGGAAAGAGAAGCTGATGGTGCATTTTACTTTGAATAAAGGAACCAACTCTGGAAATGGGCCTCTGTTTTCTGTGCTCACCTGTAGTGAATTGACAGGCTTCTCCGTGCCTGTTGTTGAGAGGCCGCCCTGAAGGGTCGGGGCTCCTTGCTCGGAGGCTTGCAAATGATTTAATTATGGAGCATGACCCACACACTGCTGTTTCGCCTACTAGGTTATACTACACAGCGAAAAGAGACAGCAGCGCTGGAAGGGATTCAGTGAGGAGTATTTCCTACACCGATCGTTCCGGAGACAGAATCCTTTTTTCAAAGATGTCTAAACACTCGAGCATCTTGCTGGTAATTATTGTCATGACTGGGTTCCATCAGGATTTATTACATTAAAAATGCATCGGAGGATGAAAAGAGCAAATTGGGAACTGTGCCTTTTAAATGAGAACTTTCAGTAAAATACCAGCATGTAACTGAAATTCCCGATGCATTGTGGGAGGTGTATTTTTCACCAGTCATGTGACCCAAGACTTTTTATAAAAATGCATGCACGTAAGCACTTGGTTGTGGCTTCTTCCCGTGATCAAGGCAGAGCACCGAAACATGTAGGGAAAGAGAAGCTGATGGTGCATTTTACTTTGAATAAAGGAACCAACTCTGGAAATGGGCCTCTGTTTTCTGTGCTCACCTGTAGTGAATTGACAGGCTTCTCCGTGCCTGTTGTTGAGAGGCCGCCCTGAAGGGTCGGGGGCTCCTTGCTCGGAGGCTTGCAAATGATTTAATTATGGAGCATGGCCCACACACTGCTGTTTCGCCTACTAGGTTATGATACACAGCGAAAAGAGACAGCAGCGCTGGAAGGGATTCAGTGAGGAGTATTTCCTACACCGATCGTTCCGGAGACAGAATCCTTTTTTCAAAGATGTCTAAACACTCGAGCATCTTGCTGGTAATCATTGTCATGACTGGGTTCCATAAGGATTTATTACATTAAAAATGCATCGGAGGATGAAAAGAGCAAATTGGGAACTGTGCCTTTTAAATGAGAACTTTCAGTAAAATACCAGCATGTAACTGAAATTCCCGATGCATTGTGGGAGGTGTATTTTTCACCAGTCATGTGACCCAAGACTTTTTATAAAAATGCATGCACGTAAGCACTTGGTTGTGGCTTCTTCCCGTGATCAAGGCAGAGCACCGAAACATGTAGGGAAAGAGAAGCTGATGGTGCATTTTACTTTGAATAAAGGAACCAACTCTGGAAATGGGCCTCTGTTTTCTGTGCTCACCTGTAGTGAATTGACAGGCTTCTCCGTGACTGTTGTTGAGAGGCCGCCCTGAAGGGTCGGGGGCTCCTTGCTCGGAGGCTTGCAAATGATTTAATTATGGAGCATGACCCACACACTGCTGTTTCGCCTACTAGGTTATGCTACACAGCGAAAAGAGACAGCAGCGCTGGAAGGGATTCAGTGAGGAGTATTTCCTACACCGATCGTTCCGGAGACAGAATCCTTTTTTCAAAGATGTCTAAACACTCGAGCATCTTGCTGGTAATTATTGTCATGACTGGGTTCCATCAGGATTTATTACATTAAAAATGCATCGGAGGATGAAAAGAGTAAATTGGGAACTGTGCCTTTTAAATGAGAACTTTCAGTAAAATACCAGCATGTAACTGAAATTCCCGATGCATTGTGGGAGGTGTATTTTTCACCAGTCATGTGACCGAAGACTTTTTAAAAAATGCATGCACGTAAGCACTTGGTTGTGGCTTCTTCCCGTGATCAAGGCAGAGCGCCGAAACATGTAGGGAAAGAGAAGCTGATGGTGCATTTTACTTTGAATAAAGGAACCAACTCTGGAAATGGGCCTCTGTTTTCTGTGCTCACCTGAAGTGAATTGACAGGCTTCTCCGTGCCTGTTGTTGAGAGGCCGCCCTGAAGGGTCGGGGGCTCCTTGCTCGGAGGCTTGCAAATGATTTAATTATGGAGCATGACTCCACACACTGCTGTTTCGCCTACTAGGTTATGCTACACAGCGAAAAGAGACAGCAGCGCTGGAAGGGATTCAGTGAGGAGTATTTCCTACACCGATCGTTCCGGAGACAGAATCCTTTTTCAAAGATGTCTAAACACTCGAGCATCTTGCTGGTAATTATTGTCATGACTGGGTTCCATCAGGATTTATTACATTAAAAATGCATCGGAGGATGAAAAGAGCAAATTGGGAACTGTGCCTTTTAAATGAGAACTTTCAGTAAAATACCAGCATGTAACTGAAATTCCCGATGCATTGTGGGAGGTGTATTTTTCACCAGTCATGTGACCCAAGACTTTTTATAAAAATGCATGCACGTAAGCACTTGGTTGTGGCTTCTTCCCGTGATCAAGGCAGAGCGCCGAAACATGTAGGGAAAGAGAAGCTGATGGTGCATTTTACTTTGAATAAAGGAACCAACTCTGGAAATGGGCCTCTGTTTTCTGTGCTCACCTGTAGTGAATTGACAGGCTTCTCCGTGCCTGTTGTTGAGAGGCCGCCCTGAAGGGTCAGGGGCTCCTTGCTCGGAGGCTTGCAAATGATTTAATTATGGAGCATGACCCACACACTGCTGTTTCGCCTACTAGGTTATGCTACACAGCGAAAAGAGACAGCAGCACTGGAAGGGATTCAGTGAGGAGTATTTCCTACACCGATCGTTCCGGAGACAGAATCCTTTTTTCAAAGATGTCTAAACACTCGAGCATCTTGCTGGTAATTATTGTCATGACTGGGTTCCATCAGGATTTATTACATTAAAAATGCATCGGAGGATGAAAAGAGCAAATTGGGAACTGTGCCCTTTAAATGAGAACTTTCAATAAAATACCAGCATGTAACTGAAATTCCCGATGCATTGTGGGAGGTGTATTTTTCACCAGTCATGTGACCCAAGACTTTTTATAAAAATGCATGCACGTAAGCACTTGGTTGTGGCTTCTTCCCGTGATCAAGGCAGAGCGCCGAAACATGTAGGGAAAGAGAAGCTGATGGTGCATTTTACTTTGAATAAAGGAACCAACTCTGGAAATGGGCCTCTGTTTTCTGTGCTCACCTGTAGTGAATTGACAGGCTTCTCCGTGCCTGTTGTTGAGAGGCCGCCCTGAAGGGTCAGGGGCTCCTTGCTCGGAGGCTTGCAAATGATATATATATATATATTATCTACTGGCGGTCGCCAGTAGATAGTTATAGTTACAACCTATTATCCATAGGAAATCCGCGACATTCTATTTGAAATAACTCTCTTGCCGGTTGACGTATCTTCGCAAAATTTTCAAACTTTATGGCCCGCTCCGGTCCGCTCCTACCCTGAAAGTCTCGGGGGATTTGTCAAGCGGGGGCCGAGAAAAAGGGGGTCCCAAAACGCGTTTTCCCCATGCAATTTTCCATAGGAAACTTTAGACACGGCTACAGCCTGAACTGCTGAACGGAATTACACCAAATTTGGCAAAGAGGTAGTTCTTGGTTCAGAAAGAACCCTTTTGTTAAATGGTGTAAATCCGTTCAGTAGTTGCTGAGAAAATCAAAAGTAAAAAGATAGATATATCTATGGCCGAGTAGGGTCCGCGTACCCTCCCGATCACGAGCTGCATGTTAATTGGCTGTCAGCTGGCTGTCAACATTCCGATTCAGGAAATGTTGGCAGCCATTTTGTCCCTCGGTAGAACCGAGGGACAGAAACAAGTGCGCAAAGCGCACAAAGGGGGCAGGGTAGAAACACCCTGACCCCCTAGGTTTGCTCAGCGGGTCCCACAAGGACCCCTGGGCAAAAAATAAATAAATAATTTTTTAAAAATCGGCAGGATGCGCTCAGGGTGCGCGAATCCTGCCGAGAAAACGAAGCGCGGTCTCCCGCGCTCGATTGTATTTGCCCCCGGGTGGCCCAAGTCCCGGGGGCATGGTGGGGGTTAATTTTATGTGTGGGGGCCTCAAAGGACCCCCAAGCCCCAGGGACCGCCACCCCCGGGGCTTTATTGCAAAAATAGTGCGGGAGGGCTCTTCTGCCCTCCCGCAGCCCCGGGGACCGCCACCCCCGGGGCTTCTTTTTTAATTTGAATAAGGTGTGGGGGGCTCCAGCCCTCACATGCCCCGGGGACCACCACCTCCCGGGGCACTTATAAAATAAATGTGGGGGTCCATTACGGACCTCCAGAGCCCCGGGGACCACCACCTCCCGGGGCTGTGCAACTTAAGGGAGGGGGCCGCGCGGCCCCCTCCTGGAGCCCTTGATGGCCCTGGGGACCGCCACCCCCAGGGCCGGCTCCTGCAGTGTCCCGGGTGCCTACCCCCGGGACACTGTAGTTTGCTATGGCAGGACGGAGCCTCGCGGCTCCCGTCCTGCCATAGCAAACTGCTTTGGGATATTGGAAGAGAGAGCAGGAAACCTGCTCTCTCTTCCAATATCCAAAGTACATTGCTTTTCCACATGGGGAGCTGCATCTTAGCAGCTCCCCATGTGGAAAAGGAATGCCGGCTCCCAAGGGACGCGGGAGCCGGCGGGACTGTGGGGGATTGGGGACCCCCACAGTCCCCAACGGAGAGGGCCAGCCCCGGGGGATGGGGTCCCCGGGGCAAGTAGGCTCGGGAGGGGGGCCACGCGGCCCCCCTCCCCAAAAAATAATTTTTTTTTTTTTTTTAAACGGAAGGCCGGCCCCGGGGATGGGGTCCCCGGGGCCTTAAATGGCCTGAGGAGGGGGCCACGCAGCCTCCCTCCAAAAAAAAAAAAAATCGAGGCCATGCCCCGGGGATGGGGTCCCCGGGGCCAATACAGGCCCAGGGAAGGGGGCCACGCGGCCCTCTTCCCGTTTTTTTTTTTAAATTTAATTAAAAAAAGGGGTAAGGCCCTGGGGGATGGGGTCCCCAGGGCCCAAAAACAGGAAAAAGGAAGGGGGCCACACAGCCTCCCTTCAGGGAAAAAAACAAAAAAAAACGATCGGCCCGCAGGCCCCGCCCCTTCCTTCACCACTCTGCAAACGCGCCTGGCGTGCTTGCAGAGGGGGAACAAATTCCCCTTGAATACTGGGGTCCTGGGGCCAACTAGCCCACCAGGAACCTCCAGTATGCGCTAGGGGCTGCGTTGCAGAGAGGTGTACAGAGGCCACGCCCCTTTTACACCTCTCTGCAACGCAGCTCTGTGGCGCTTTTTGGATATACCTGTTGGGCTAGTTGGCCCCCAGGGACCCTCAGGATTCAAGGGAGTTAATCCCCCGACTTAAAACGCGCCACGGGCGCGTTTGCACAGTGGTGAAGGGAGGGGGCGGGGCTTCAGGTGACATCTGTGCAAACGCGCCCGTGGCGCGTTTTAAGTTGGGGATTAAATCCCTTCAATCCTGAGGGTCCCTGGGAGCCAACTAGCCCAACAGGTACATCCAGAAAGCGCCACAGAGCTGCGTTGCAGAGAGGTGTAAAAGGGGTGTGGCCTCTCTACACGTCTCTGCAACGCAGCCCCCTGGCGCATATTGGAGGTTCCTGGTGGGCTAGTTGGCCCCTAGGGACCCTCAGGATTCAAGGGGACTTAATCCCCAACTTAAACGCGCAACGGGGCGCGTTTGCACAGATGTCACCTCAGGCCCCGCCCAATCCCTTCACCATTGTGCAAATATTCTTCTAAAATCATCCGAAATACGAATTCCGATTTACTCACCTGTTATAAGGAGAGACCTCAGTGCTGTATCTTTCAGTCCAGTACTGGTCCTGAAAAGTAATTTTAACCGTACTTACCAGTAACTTGAATTTCCTTCCATAGGATATCATTGCCTGCTTTTTGCTGAAAAAGTTTCTGTGTTGATTTTTGAAACCTACAAATATTCCTCTAAAATCAGCCGAAATACGAATTCCGATTTACTCAACTGTTATAAGGAGAGACCTCAGTGCTGTATCTTTCAGCCCAGTACTGGTCCTGAAAAGTAATTTTAACCGTACTTACCAGTAACTTGAATTTCCTTCCATAGGCTAACATTGACTGGTTTCACTTGGAAATTCTTCTAAGTGTGGAGTTTTGGAACTTTAAAATATTCCTCTAAAATCAGCCGAAATACGAATTCCGATTTACTCACCTGTTATCAGGCGAGACCTCAGTGCTGCATCTTTCAGCCCAGTACTAATCCTGAAAAGTAATTTTAACCGTACTTACCAGTAACTTGAATTTCCTTCCATAGGCTAACATTGACTGGTTTCACTTGGAAATTCTTCTAAGTGTGGAGTTTTGGAACTTTAAATTATTCTTCTAAAATCAGCCGAAATACGAATTCCGATTTACTCACCTGTTATCAGGAGAGAACCCAGTGCTGCATCTTTTAGCCCAGCACTGACCCTGAAAAGTAATTTTAACCGTACTTACCAGTAACTTATCTTTTCTTCCATAGGAATCCATTGTCTGGTTTTCAGCAGAAAAGTTTCAAAGTGTCGATTTTCACAAACTACAAATATTCCTTAAAAATCGCCTGTATGACTTAAACGCATTTTTTCAACTGTTTACAGGAGATGCACCAGTGCTGGATCCAGGATCCAACACTGAGTAAGAAAAAGTAACGATAACAGTTTTTACCTGCTAAGTGAATTTCCTTCCATAGGATAACATTGGTGATTCTATGAGGAAAAGTTTCTAAGTGTCAACTTTTAAAATACAATAATATTCCTTAAAAATCACGACTGTAACCAAAACGCTTTTACTCAACTGTTTACAGGAGATGTCCCAGGACTGAATCTAGGATCCAGTCCTGTGGTTAGAAAAGTAATCCATAAAGTAACTAATTGCATTTAACTAGAAATTCACATTGAGCTGAATGTTGCATTGTGTTTGAAAATGTGTTGCCCATTGCAACAACTGTAACTACTGTACTTAAAAGTCTATTGCCTATGTGCTAAGTATTTAAACTAAAGTAATTCATTCTGAGAAAGTATTTTTTGTAATGTAATGTATAATGTAATTACAATGTAATTTAAAAAATAAAATATGTAAAAGAAATTGTTTCTAAAAATGTAGTAAATCAGTATGAAAAAAATTAATATAAAAATTAATACATTTAAAAAATGTCATTTAAAAAACCTTTGAAATTCACTGAAAAAACCGTAGGTTTCAGGCACGTTATAGTTACAAATTAGCATTTAAAAACCTTTGAAATTCACAGAAAAAACCATAGGTTTCAGACACGTTATAGTTAGAAATTAGCATTTAAAAACCTTTGAAATTCACTGAAAAAACCATAGGTTTTAGGGACAGTTATAATTACAAATTAGCATTTAAAAAACCTTTGAAATTCACTGAAAAAACCATAGGTTTCAGATATGTTATAGTTACAAATTAGCATTTAAAAAACCTTTGAAATTCACTGAAAAAACCATAGGTTTTAGGGACAGTTATAGTTAGTTGGACATTTCACTCGTACAAAACCCGTGAAATTCCCCCGTTATAGTTAGTTCAGCTAACTATAACTCGCGCCCCCGCAATGCACTGCTGATGACGTCAGATATTACATCACTCATGACATGGTCAGTGACATCACTGATGACATCACTGATGACATCTCAAATGACATCACTGATGACATCATCCACGTGATAATCTGATGCAGCTCCTCACACCCTAATATAACCTTTGATACACCCAATCTAAATTACAGACTGCCATTCGCAAAACTATAGACACTCCAACACCAATAACTACATACCCACTCACTGATTCTTAGGTCTACACACACACATCCACTCACTCACCCGTACAGTCACTCATACTTATGGTCACTCAGTACAGGACTATCATATGCACTCTTACTCCTATATAGACACTCAAACACCGTCACTCATCCATAGAGGTACTCACACACCTAGTCAGTCATGCAAATAATTAAACACACTGCCATTTACTCACCTATACAGTTATACACACACCAGCTCACTTAATCATACAAATACTAGCACATTGTTACGCTCTTATACAATCACTGATACAAGCACACACTCATCCATACAGCCACTATCACAATCACTCACTCTCGCTTATAGCTATTTATATACTCCAACACACATATATACTGCCTTTCACATATGTAGTTACTCACACATGTACCACTGGGACATACATTCACTCACTAACACACTCTTACACACACTTACCCACCCATACAGTCTATCACAGATGCACTCTTGAAACCATCCACCCAGTGAATCACCCACTCACACATCTATGCACAGAGTCGCACACACCCCACCCACACAAACACTCAGGCACCCATACAGATACTCAGACAACCAATCAATAACTCATATAGACACTCATGTAGCTATTCACAAACCCATGCAGCCACTTACACAGCAACAGACAGACGGATACAGACATTCACCCAGTTTAGTCACTAACCCATGCATTCAGTAAGATACGTTAAATCACTCACTTATAGAGTCAGTCACGCACCTACTAAATCATCCATACAGACACTTACACACCCACTCATTCTTCAATACGTCTTTTCCTATATATATTAAAAATATTTAAACTTTACAGAAACACACAGTCACTGGATGATGCCATCAGTGATGTCATTTGAGATGTCATCAGTGATGTCATCAGTGATGTCACTGACCATGTCATGAGTGATGTAATATGTGACGTCATCAGCAGTGCATTGCGGGGCGCGAGTTATAGTTAGCTGAACTAACTATAACGGGGGAATTTCACGGGTTTTGTACGAGTGAAATGTCCAACTAACTATAACTGTCCCTAAAACCTATGGTTTTTTCAGTGAATATATATATATATATATATATTTATATATATAAATATTTAAAAAAAGAAAAATTATATATATATATATATATATTATCTACAGTAGATAGTTATAGTTAGGACCTTTATCCATAGGAAATCCGCAACATTCTATTTGAAATAACTCTTGCGCTGGTTGACGAATCTTCGCGAAAGCTTCCAACTTGTTGGGGCGCTCCGCTCCTACCCTGAAAGTCTCGGGTTGATTCGTCAAGCGAGGGCCGAGAAAAAGGGGGTCCCAAAACGCGTTTTCTCCGTTTTTCCATGTTAATTCCCATAGGAAATTTTAGCCACGGCTACAGCCCGAACTGCTGAACGGAATTACACCAAATTTTGCAAAAAGGTAGCGCTTGGTTCAGAAAGCGACCTTTTTTTTAAATGGTGTCAATCCGTTCAGTAGTTGCGGAGAAATTCAAAAAATAAGAGTGAAAAAATCGATTTCCCATAGGAAACTTTATGCAAGGCTACAGCAAAATCTGCTGAACGGAATTACACCAAATTTGGCAAAAAGGTAGTGCTTGGTTCAGAAAGCACCCTTTTTAAAAATGGTGTAAATCCGTTCAGTAGTTGTGGAGAAAATCCAAATTAAAAGTTTCGATATTTAGAGGCACGGAGGATCCGCGCACCCTCCCGACCACGAGCTGCATGCTAATTGGCTGTCAACACTCCAAACCAGGAAGTGTTGGCAGCCATCTTGTTCCTCGGTAGAACTGAGGAACAAGAAAGCAGTAAAACAACTGCGTAAAACGCAAAAAGGGGGCAGGGTAGAAACACCCTGACCCCCTAGGCCTGCTCAGGGGGTCCTATAAGGACCCCCAGGGCAAAACATTTTTTTTTTTTTAAATCGGCAAAAAACACGCTGGGTGCGCGGATCCTGCCGGAAAAAAAAAAAACGAAGCGCGGTTAATTGGCCCCCGGGTGGGCCAAGTCCCGGGGGCATGCGGGGTTATTGTATATTTATATGGGGGGCCTCTAAGGCCCCCCCAAGCCCTGGAGACCGCCACCCCCCGGGGCTTTGTAAAACAAAATGGTGTGGGAGGGCTCTGGGCCCTCCCGCAGCCCCGGGGACCGCCACCCCCCGGGGCTTCTTTTTTTAAAATAAATTAATCTGTGTGGGGGGGGCTCGTGCCCCCCCACACGCCCCAGGGACTGCCACCTCCCCGGGGCACTAATTAAACAAATGTGGGGGTCCGTTTCGGACCCCCGAAGCCCCGGGGACCACCACCTCCCCGGGGCTTTGCCAATGTTAAGAGGGGGCCGCGCGCCCCCTCCTGGAGCCTGTGATGGCCCTGGGGACCACCACCCCCAGGGCCGGCTCCGGCAGTGTCCCGGGTGCCTACCCCGGGACACTGCTGTCTGCAATGACAGGACGGGAGCCTCGCGGCTCCCGTCCTGTCATTGCAAACTGCTTTGGATATTGGAAGCGAGAGCAGGAAACCTGCTCTCTCTTCCAATATCCAAGCACATTGCTTTCCACACGGGGAGCTGCATGTTAGCAGCTCCCCATGTGGAAAAGCAATGCCGGCTCCCGCAGGAGGCGGGGAGCCGGCAGGGTCCGTGGGGGGTTGGGGTCCCCCACAGACCCCAACCAGTGGCCAGGCCCCGGGGGATGGGGTCCCCGGGGCTATTAGTGGCCTGGGAGGGGGGCCACACAGCCCCCCTCCCCCCAAAAAAAAAATAAATAAAAAAAATAATAAAACGTAAAGGCCGGCCCCGGGGCCTTAAATGGCCTGAGGAGGGGGGCCACGCAGCCTCCCTCCGAATATTTATAAAAAAAACAGTGGGCATGCCCCGGGGGATGGGGTCCCCGGGGCCAATAGAGGCCCAGGGAAGGGGGGCCACGCGGCGCTTCATTTCCCTAGCGCTGCGGGACCCGCTCGATCTGCAGCGGGGCGCCTCAGATCGAGCCTGTTTGTTGCAGTCTCCCATGTCCAATGCCAGTGAGCAAGGGCTACTGAGAGCCCAAAAAGCGTTTGGTGAAATCGGAGGATTTTAATGGACTAATGCTGTTTTAATGCTTGAAGAGTGATGCTGAAACCCTTTCAAGTCCGCCAATAAAGGGG
The DNA here is from genome assembly GCA_963921515.1 of Calotriton arnoldi. NCBI lineage: Eukaryota > Metazoa > Chordata > Amphibia > Caudata > Salamandridae > Calotriton > Calotriton arnoldi. The sequence goes on from CAWUFW010006807.1 coordinate 561,721, forward strand.
AAGAAGTACGCTGTGAGTGGCGCCTCAATTTTGGAGCACCTTTCTTGTGGATTTGTTTACGGCCTGCTCAGGTCGTGAGGCGCCCCGCTGCAGATCGAGCGGGTCCCGCAGCGCTAGGGAAATGAAGCGCTGAAGGAACGGCGTCTCTGTTGGTGGAACAAACAAAAAGGAAAGGGGGACAGCATCGGCTGTTTAAGCAACCCACTGTGGTTTTCTGAATTATGCATTATAGGATTGACTGCACCCACTGGGGATAAGATCATTTGTCGAACTCCAACTACCATGATGCAAAGTTGTACATACGCCCACAAGGCGTGAGATATAAAGTGGTGCAGGTGTGCCAGAAATGTTTGTTGCAGTCTCCCATGTCCAATGCCAGTGAGCAAGGGCTACTGAGAGCCCGAAACGCGTTTGGTGAAATCAGAGGATTTTAATGGACTAATGCTGTTTTAATGCTTGAAGAGTGATGCTGAAACCCTTTCAAGTCCGCCAATAAAGGGGAAGAAGTACGCTGTGAGTGGCGCCTCAATTTTGGAGCACCTTTCTTGTGGATTTGTTTACGGCCTGCTCAGGTCGTGAGGCGCCCGCTGCAGATCGAGCGGGTCCCGCAGCGCTAGGGAAATGAAGCGCTGAAGGAACGGCGTCTCTGTTGGTGGAACAAACAAAAAGGAAAGGGGGACAGCATCGGCTGTTTAAGCAACCCACTGTGGTTTTCTGAATTATGCATTATAGGATTGACTGCACCCACTGGGGATAAGATCATTTGTCGAACTCCAACTACCATGATGCAAAGTTGTACATACGCCCACAAGGCGTGAGATATAAAGTGGTGCAGGTGTGCCAGAAATGTTTGTTGCAGTCTCCCATGTCCAATGCCAGTGAGCAAGGGCTACTGAGAGCCCGAAACGCGTTTGGTGAAATCGGAGGATTTTAATGGACTAATGCTGTTTTAATGCTTGAAGAGTGATGCTGAAACCCTTTCAAGTCCGCCAATAAAGGAGAAGAAGTACGCTGTGAGTGGCGCCTCAATTTTGGAGCACCTTTCTTGTGGATTTGTTTACGGCCTGCTCAGGTCGTGAGGCGCCCCGCTGCAGATCGAGCGGGTCCCGCAGCGCTAGGGTAATGGCGCTGAAGGAACGGCGTCTCTGTTGGTGGAACAAACAAAAAGGAAAGGGGGACAGCATCGGCTGTTTAAGCAACCCACTGTGGTTTTCTGAATTATGCATTATAGGATTGACTGCACCCACTGGGGATAAGATCATTTGTCGAACTCCAACTACCATGATGCAAAGTTGTACATACGCCCACAAGGCGTGAGATATAAAGTGGTGCAGGTGTGCCAGAAATGTTTGTTGCAGTCTCCCATGTCCAATGCCAGTGAGCAAGGGCTACTGAGAGCCCGAAACGCGTTTGGTGAAATCGGAGGATTTTAATGGACTAATGCTGTTTAATGCTTGAAGAGTGATGCTGAAACCCTTTCAAGTCCGCCAATAAAAGGGAAGAAGTACGCTGTGAGTGGCGCCTCAATTTTGGAGCACCTTTCTTGTGGATATATATATATATATATATATATATATGTACCTCATGTTATTACTGTTGCGCTTACTCTGTAAAGCGCTCTGATACCTTCGGGTCATGTTCGCGCTATACAAAACTCTCAAATAAATAAATAATAAATATTTTAGAGCACGAGTTATACATACTTGAGGTAACTATAACTGTAACTACTCTATGCTCAGGAGCTAGATTTTTGCTCCTCGTCCCGCGTTTTATAAAATCCCGCTTGGGTGGGAAGGCATTCTCCCACCTAGCCCCCTATTACTGGAATCAGCTCCCTATTCATCTTCAGAAATGCCCAGATTACCTTCTATTTAGAAGGCTCCTTAAAACTGAACTTTACTAATTAACCACTTCTCATCTGCCTTGTCTGTAGCACCTCCGTAGTGCGGCGATACCCCTTTGGGGGTGATTCGGGCGCTTTAAAGTAAAAAAATGAATGAACAATAACATAAATAACTGGTGACATTTTGTGTATTTTTTAGTTTAGAATATTATGTTGTTACTGAACATTTCACCTAACTACAGCGTTATGTTAGTCTTCATTTTGTTTAGTGAATATGTAGACATATATACATATCTATCTATCTAAATATATTTTGAAATAAAGCTTTAAAAAATTAACAATTCAATTACAAAATATTAAATCAATTACCAAATAAATGACATAGAAAAATGTAAAACCAAAAACACACAATTGCAAACAATATTATATATATATATATATATATATATATATATATATATATATATATATATATATATATATATATATATATATATAATAAATATATTATCTACTGGCGGTCGCCAGTAGATAGTTATAGTTAGGACCGATTTTCCATAGGAAATCCGCGACATTCTATTTGAAATAACTCTTGCGTCGGTTGACGAATCTTCGCGAAATTTTCAAACTTTATGGCCCGCTCCGGTCCGCTCCTACCCTGAAAGTCTCAGGGTGATTCGTCAAGCGGGGGCCGAGAAAAAGGGGGTCCCAAAACGTGTTTTCCCATTCATTTTCCCATAGGAAACTTTAGACACGGCTACAGCCTGAACTGCTGAACGGAATTACACCAAATTTGGCAAAGAGGTAGTTCTTGGTTCAGAAAGAACCCTTTTTGTTAAATGGTGTAAATCCGTTCAGTAGTTGCGGAGAAATTAAAAAATAAGAGTCAAAAATCAATTTCCATAGGAAACTTTATGCAAGGCTACAGCCCGAACTGCTGAACGGAATTACACCAAATTTGGCAAAGAGGTAGTTCTTGGTTCAAAAAGAACCCTTTTGTTAAATGGTGTAAATCTGCTCAGTAGTTGCTGAGAAAATCAAAAGTAAAAACACATATATATCTGGGTGGAGCCTAACCACACATGTCATCGTGAGATCTGATTGGCTGTCAGCACTTCATCCTGGAATTGCTGGCAGCCATCTTGGGACCAATATAAATGATAGTACCATTGAAATGCATTGTAGTGAATCGAAGATTTTGAGGGTTACCAAAAGGAGAACTATAAAGGGTGATAACAGACTTTAGTTACATTAGAATTCATTTGTTGATGGTACCATACTAATTTCAGGAATTGTGGTGTGTTCTAAGGTGATTTTACCCTGTGAAAAACCTTCTGCTGGGATATCATGAATCATGTTTGAGAGAAAACTATTTTCACATGCTTGTCCCATACAGTTTTGGAAGGTGCCCCAGAAGCTAAAATGAGAGCATATTTTCTGTAAATTCACATTATCTTTCTCAGTCATGTGAGAATGAAGTCTGACATTCTCAGTAAAACATGTACATCCAACAAGGGCAGAGACTGTCAGTAGATTCCTTTGTGTTCTACTGCAGCTTCCCAGAGTGTTCTAAAGAACAACTAGAGTGCTAACAGCCTTACTTATGACAAAAGTATGGCACACCTGAAGCCATCTTGATTGGAATAAACTGGTAACACTTAAAACATTTAATTTAAAAAGGAACAAAATGATGGGGTTCATTTTGTCATAGAAATTATGGTTAGTGCTGTAGAAAGAAAAATTAGGACATGTTTCAAGTGTGATCTCAAATATCTTCCTGTTATATTTCAACAGGAGCAGCCTGTCAGTTGATTCCTTTGTGTTCTACTGCAGCTTCCCAGAGTGTTCTAAAGAACAACTAGAGCGCTAACAGTCTTACTTATGACAAAAGTATGGCACACCTGAAGCCATCTTGATTGGAATAAACTGGTAACACTTAAAACATTTAATTTAAAAAGGAACAAAATGAGGGGGTTCATTTTGCCATAGAAATTATGGTTAGTGCTGCAAAAAGAAAAATTGAGTGCATGTTTTAAGTGAGATCTCAAATCCTCTTCTATTTCATTAGAAAATTCTGACATGCAGACTGAAACAATCACTTTCAATACCAGCAGTAGACTTCCAGTTAACTCCTTGGTGAGCAGTAGCTTTACTACAGTGATCTAATGAACAACTAGAGTAATAACATTCTGAATTTATGGCAAATGTGTGACACATCTGAATGCCTTCTTGATGGAATCAAAGTAAAAACTGAAAGCATTTCCTACTGAGGAGACTGCAGTAAATGAGGAAATTAGGAAACTTCATAACAAAGAAGTCTTCCAAGATGGCCACCAGTGAAAAAAGAGCCCAAATGTAGCACAAATATTACCCAGATGTAGCCCACATATAGCCCAATGACAAAAGTGTGCAAAACACTTTTTATTTTTAGTTTTTTTGTAGTTTTATGTAGTGAGACTGGTCAGGTATTGGAGCGTTGCATCTTAAAACATGACCCCCTACACTACAAAAACACCACTGCACTACCCTAAACCCTAAAACACTACCCCAGCACGACCCCCCTACACTACACAAGCACCACTGCACTATCCTAAACCCTAAAACACTACCCCCAGCATGACCCCTATACTACACAAACACCACTGCACTACCCTAAACCCTAAAACACTACCCCAACACCACTGCACTAACCTAAATCCTAAAACACTACCCCCAGCACGACCCCCTACACTACCCAAACACCACTGCACTACCCTAAAACATGACCCCCACACTACACAAACACCACTGCACTACCCTAAACCCTAAAACACTACCCCAGCACGACCCCCTACACTACACAAGCACCACTGCACTACCCTAAAACCTAAAACACTACCCCCAGCATGACCCCCTACACTACACAAACACCACTGCACTACCTTAAACCCTAAAACACTACCCCCAGCATGACCCCCTACACTACCCAAACACCACTGCACTAACCTAAATCCTAAAACACTACCCCAACACCACTGCACTAACCTAAATCCTAAAACACTACCCCCAGCACGACCCCCCTACACTACCCAAACACCACTGCACTACCCTAAAACATGACCCCTACACTACACAAACACCACTGCACTACCCTAAACCCTAAAACACTACCCCCAGCACGACCCCCTACACTACACAAGCACCACTGCACTACCCTAAAACCTAAAACACTACCCCCAGCATGACCCCCTACACTACACAAACACCACTGCACTACCTTAAACCCTAAAACACTACCCCCAGCACGACCCCCTACACTACCCAAACATCACTGCACTACCCTAAAACATGACCCCCTACACTACACAAACACCACTGCACTACCCTAAACCATAAAACACTACCCCCAGCACGACCCCTACACTACACAAGCACCACTGCACTACCCTAAACCCTAAAACACTACCCCCAGCACGACCCCCTACACTGCCCGAACACCACTGCACTGCCCTAAACCCTGAAACACCAGCCCCTGCACGACCCCATACACTGCCCGAACACCACTGCCCTGCCCTAAACCCTGAAACACATACCCTAGCACGACCCCCTACACTGCCCGAACACCACTGCACTGCCCTAAACCCTGAAACACCACCCCCTTCACGACCCCCTACACTGCCCGAACACCACTGCACTGCCCTAAACCCTGAAACACCACCCCCAGCATGACCCCTACACTGCCCGAACACCACTGCACTGCCCTAAACCCTGAAACACTACCCCAGCAAGACCTCCTACACTGCCCGAACACCACTGCACTGCCCTAAACCCTGAAACATCACCCCCAGCAAGACCCCCTACACTGCCCGAACACCACTGCCCTAAACCCTGAAACACCACCCCAGCACGACCCCCTACACTGCCCGAACACCACTGCACTGCCCTAAACCCTGAAACACTACCCCCAGCACGACCCCCTACACTGCCCGAACACCACTGCACTGCCCTAAACCCTGAAACACCACCCCTGCACGACTCCCTACACTGCCCGAACACTACTGCACTGCCCTAAACCCTGAAACACCATCCCCAGCACGACCCCCTACACTGCACGAACACCACTGCACTGCCCTAAACCCTGAAACACTACCCCAGCAAGACACCCTACACTGACCGAACACCACTGCACTCCCCTAAACCCTGAAACACTACCCCCAGCAAGACCCCCTACACTGCCCGAACACCACTGCACTGCCCTAAACCCTGAAACACCACCCCCAGCAAGACCCCTACACTGCCCGAACACCACTGCACTAAACCCTGAAACACCACACCCAGCAAGACCCCCTACACTGCTCCGAACACCACTGCACTGCCCTAAACCCTGAAACACCAGCCCCAGCATGACCCCTACACTGCACGAACACCACTGCACTGCCCTAAACCCTGAAACACCACCCCTGCATGACCCCCTACACTGCCCGAACACCACTGCACTGCCCTAAACCCTGAAACACCACCCCAGCACGACCCCCTACACTGCACGAACACCACTGCACTGCCCTAAACCCTGAAACACTACCCCCAGCAAGACCCCCTACACTGCCTGAACACCACTGCCCTAAACCCTGAAACACCACCCCCAGCAAGACCCCTACACTGCCCATACACCACTGCACTGCCCTAAACGCTGAAACACCACCCCCAGCATGACCCCCTACACTGCCCGAACACCACTGCACTGCCCTAAACCCTGAAACACCACCCCCAGCACGACCCCCTACACTGCCCGAACACCACTGCACTGCCCTAAAACACCAGCCCCAGCACGACCCCCTACACTGCCCGAACACCACTGCACTGCCCTAAACCCTGAAACACCACCCCCAGCACGACCCCCTACACTGCCCGAACACCACTGCACTGCCCTAAACCCTGAAACACCAGCCCCAGCACAACCCCGTACACTGCCCAAACACCACTGCACTGCCCTAAACCCTGAAACACCAGACCCAGCACGACCGCCTACACTGCCCGAAACCACTGCACTGCCCTAAACCCTGAAACACCAGCCCCAGCACGACCCCCTACACTGCCCGACCACCACTGCACTACCCTAAACCCTCAAACACCAGCCCCAGCACGACCCCTACACTGCCCCGACCACCACTGCACTACCCTAAACCCTCAAACACCAGCCCCAGCACGACCCCCTACACTGCCCGAACACCACTGCACTGCCCTAAACCCTGAAACACCAGCCCCAGCAAGACCCCCTACACTGCCCGAACACCACTGCACTGCCCTAAACCCTGAAACACCACCCCCAGCAAGACCCCCTACACTGCCCGAACACCACTGCACTAAAGCCTGAAACACCACCCCCAGCAAGACCACCTACACTGGCCGAACACCACTGCACTGCCCTAAACCCTGAAACACCACCCCCTGCACGACCCCCTACACTGCCCAAACACCACTGCACTGCCCTAAACCCTGAAACACCACCCCTGCACGACCCCCTACACTGCCCGAACACCACTGCACTGCCCTAAACCCTGAAACACCACCCCTCAGCACGACACCCTACACTGCCCGAACACCACTGCACTGCCCTAAACCCTGAAACACCACCCCCAGCATGAACCCCTACACTGCCCGAACACCACTGCACTGCCCTAAACCCTGAAACACCACCCCCAGCACGACCCCCTACACTGCCCGAACACCACTGCACTGCCCTAAACCCTGAAACATCAACCCCAGCAAGATCCCCTACACTGCCTGAACACCACTGCCCTAAACCCTGAAACAACACCCCCTACACTGCACAAACACCACTGCACTGCCCTAAACCCTGAAACACCACCTCCAGCAAAACCCCTACACTGCCTGAACACCATTGCTCTGCCCTAAATCCTGAAACACTAGCCCCAGCATGACGCCCTACACTGCCCAAACACCACTGCACTGCCCTAAACCCTGAAACACCACCCCCAGCACGACCCCCTACACTGCCCGAACACCACTGCACTGCCCTAAACCCTGAAACACCAGCCCCAGCAAGACCCCTACACTGCCCGAACACCACTGCACTGCCCTAGACTCTGAAACACCAGCCCCAGCAAAACCCCCTACACTGCCCGAACACCACTGCACTGCCCTAAACCCTGAAACACCAGCCCCAGCACGACCCCCTACACTGCCCGAACACCACTGCACTGCCCTAAACCCTGAAACACCAGCCCCAGCACGACCACCTACACTGCCTGAACACCACTGCACTGCCCTAAACCCTGAAACACCAGCCCCAGCACAACCCCCTACACTCCCCGAACACCACTGCACTGCCCTAAACCCTGAAACACCAGCCCCAGCACGACCCCCTACACTGCCCGAACACCACTGTACTGCCCTAAACCCTGAAACACCAGCCCCAGCACGACCCCCTACACTGCCCGAACACCTCTGCACTGCCCTAAACCCTGAAACACCACCCCCTGCATGACCCCCTACATTGCCCGAACACCACTGCACTGCCCTAAACCCTGAAACACCACCCCTGCACCGCCCCCTACACTGCCCGAACACCACTGCACTGCCCTAAACCCTGAAACACCACCCCCAGCACGACCCCCTTTACTGCTCGAACACCACTGCACTGCCCCAAACCCTGAAACACCACCCCCAGCACGACCCCCTACACTGCCCGAACACCACTGCCCTAAACCCTGAAACACCACCCCCTGCACGACCCCCTACACTGCCCGAACACCACTGCACTGCCCTAAACCCTGAAACACCACCCCTACACTGCCCGAACACCACTGCACTGCCCTAAACCCTGAAACACCACCCCCAGCACGACCCCCTACACTGCCCGAACACCACTGCACTGCCCTAAACCCTAAAACACCACCCCCAGCATTACCCCCTACACTGCCAAAACACCACTGCACTGCCCTAAACCCTAGAACACTACCCCCAGCACGACCCCCTACACTACCCGAACACCACTGCACTACCCTAAACCCTAAAATACTACCCCCAGCACAACCCACTACACTACCCGAACACGACTGCACTGCCCTAAACCCTCAAACACTCCCCCAGCACGACCCCCTACACTACCCGAACACCACTGCACTGCCCTAAACCCTAAAACACTCCCCCAGCATGACCCCTACACTACCCGAACACCACTGCACTGCCCTAAACCCTAAAACACTCCCCCAGCACGACCCCCTACACTACCCAAACACCACTGCACTGCCCTAAACCCTAAAACACTACCCCCCGCATGACCCCCTACACTACCCAAACACCAATGCACTACCCTAATCCCTAAAACACTACCCCCGCATGACCCCCTACACTACCCTAAACCCTAAAACACTACCCCCGCACGACTCCCTACACTACCCAAAGACCACTGCACTACCCTAAACCCTAAAACACGACCTCCTACACTACACAAACACCACTGCACTACCCTAAAGCCTAAAACACTACTCCCTACACTACCCAAACACCACTGCACTACCCTAAACCCTAAAACACTACCCCCAGCAGTACCCCTACACTACCCAAACACCACTGCACTAACCTAAACCCTAAAATACTACCCATAGCAGTACCCCCTACACTACCCAAACACCACTACACTACCCTAAATCACTACCCCCAGCACGACCCCCTACACTACCCAAACACCACTGCACTACCCTAAACCCTAAAACACTACCCCAGCACGACCCCCTACACTACCCAAACACCACTGCACTACCCTAATCCCTAAAACACTCCCCCAGCACGACTCCCTACACTACCCAAACACCACTGCACTACCCTAAACCCTAAATCTACCCCCAGCATGACCCCCTACACTACACAAATACCACTGCACTACCCTAAACCCTAAAACACTACCCCCAGCACAACCCTCTTCACTACCTAAACACAACTGCACAATTTGTTACAGGCGTTGCAACGCAGGCCTGTGGTGCTTACTGGAAGTACCTAGTGGGCTAGTTGGGCCCCAGGGACCCTCAGGATTCAAGGTGACCTAATCCCCCAACTTAAAACGCACCACGGGGCGCGTTTGCACAGTGGTGAAGGGAGGGGGCGGGGCCTCAGGTGACATGTGCGCAAACACGCCCTGTGGTGCGTTTTAAGTTGGGGAATTAATTCCCTTTGAATCCTGAGGGACCCTGGGGCCAACTAGCCCACCAGGTACCTTCAGTAAGCACAACAGAGTTGCGTTGCAGAGAGGTGAAAAAGGTGCGTGGCCTCGGAACGCCTCTCTGCAACTCAGCTCTGTGGTCCTAACTGTAGGTACCTGGGGGCTAGTTGGGCCCCAGGGACCCTCAGAATTCAAGGGACTTAATCCTGCAACTTAAAACGCGCCACGGGGTGCGCTTTGCACACATGTCACCTCAGGCCCCCTCCCTTCACCACTGTGCAAACGCGCCCTGTAGCGTGTTTTAAGAGGTAGTTTTAATCCCCTACCCTATTATGTACTAGGGACTTGCAGAGGAGGTCATGCTAATCACAGGGGTACCCCAACGCATAGTGTTCCCTAGTGTATGTAGGTGTTTTCACTGTATTCTAAGTGTCTTTTAGCATAGCACTGGCTCTGGTTAGTCAGAGTCAGTTACCACCAGTACCCGTCTGAAAAAGTTGTGGGCACAGGATGATTTTGCAACAAGGCCTCTTTCTGCTCCTCTGTTGGTTCTTTCTGCACATCTTTTGCTTCTTTCTGTGCGTTTTTTCTTCTTTCGTCACATGTCCTACCTCTGTAGGCATAGTTAGAAACTAGCATTTAAAAAAACCTTTGAAATTCACTTAAAAAATCATAGGTTTCAGGCACGTTATAGTTAGAAATTAGCATTTAAAAAACCTTTGAAATTCACTGAAAAAACCATAGGTTTCAGACACGTTATAGTTAGAAATTAGCATTTAAAAAACCTTTGAAATTCACTGAAAAAACCATAGGTTTTAGGGACAGTTATAGTTAGTTGGACATTTCACTCGTACAAAACCATAGAAATTCCCCCGTTATAGTTAGTTCAGCTAACTATAACTCGCGCCCCGCAATGCACTGCTGATGACGTCACATATTACATCACTCATGACATGGTCAGTGACATCACTGATGACATCACTGATGACATCTCAAATGACATCACTGATGACATCATCCATGTGATAATTTCATGCATCTTCTCACACCCTAATATAACTTTTGATACACCCACTCTAAATTACAGACTGCCATTCTCAAAACCATAGACACTCCAACACCAAAAACTACATACCCACTCACTGATTCTTAGGTCTACACACACATCCACTCACTCACCCGTACAGTCACTCATACTTAGTCACTCAGTACAGGACTATCATATGCACTCATACACCTATATAAACACTCACACACCGCCACTCATCCATAGAGGTACTCACACACCTAGTCAGTCATGCAAAAAACTTAATCACACACCCATTTACTCACCTATACAGTTATACACACACCAGCTCACTTACTCATACAAATACTAGCACATTCTTACGCTCTTAAACAATCACTGATACAAGTACACACTCATCCATACAGCCACTCTCACAATCACACACTCTCACTTATAGCCATTTATATACTCCAACACACATATATACTGCCTTTCACATATGTAGTTACTCACACATGTACCACTGAGATATACATTCAATCACTAACACACCCATACACACACTCACCCACCCATACAGTCCATCACAGATGCACTCTTGAAACCATGCACCCAGTGAATCACCAACTCACACTTCTATGCACAGAGTCACACACACCCCACCCACACAAACACTCAGGCACCCATACAGATACTCAGACAATCAATCAATAACCCATGTAGACACTCATGTAGCTATTCAGAAAGCCATGCAGCCGCTTACAAACCAACAGACAGACGGATACAGACATTCACACAGTTTAGTCACTAACCCATGCATTCAGTAAGATACATTTAATCACTCACTTGTAGAGTCAGTCACTCACGTACTAAATCATCCATTCAGACACTTATACACCCACTCATTCTTCAATACGCCTTTCCCTATATATATTAAACATATTTAAACTTTACAGAAACACACAGTCACTGGATGATGTCATCAGTGATGTCATCAGTGATGTCATTTGAGATGTCATCAGTGATGTCATCAGTGATGTCACTGACCATGTCATGAGTGATGTAATATGTGACGTCATCAGCAGTGCATTGCGGGGCGCGAGTTATAGTTAGCTGAACTAACTATAACGGGGGAATTTCTATGGTTTTGTACGAGTGAAATGTCCAACTAACTATAACTGTCCCTAAAACCTATGGTTTTTTCAGTGAATATATATATATATATATATATATATATATATATATATATATATATATATATATATATATATATATATATATATATATATAAAAAGGATTATTATTCATATAACTAAATATATACAGTTGGTGTTTTTAAATGATATAATAAATTAATCAATATAAAGATGAAAGTTGAATCTTGTTCTGAACCCTTACCTTAAGCGAATGATTAATTTAACTGTAATATTGCAAAAATGTCACTAATATAGATGCATTGCCTCTCCACCTCATCTTTTGATCTTAGGATATGCCTTTTACTTATCCAACTGCAATGAAGTGGCGGGAACACAATTGCTTTTCTATAAATGATTAATGATGGCTGTGGAGGAGATAAGGCTTCATCAACTCCCTGCAGGTCATTATGGACACTGTTTCCAGTCCTGGACTTTTGTATGATAGCCTAACACCTTCTGGGTGTTGTAGTCTTGTGTTGCTTCCATTGAACTAATATGACTAACACTGCTACAATCACTGATTTCTAGGTGAAAAGTTTAGGCAGTGTCCGTAATGACCTGGAGTGAGTTTGCACCCTGTTTGCATGTGAAGGTTGTGTTGAGTGAGGAGTAGCTGAGGGATTTGAGTGGTGCCCCCAGAGAATGCCATTGCATTGCTTGCATTCAGATCCATGACAGCTGAGTTATGCCTCAGAGTGTACATGGGACGGGTAGCTCTATGACTATGATCTGAGACACCCTTGACTGCTACTTGTTACAAATCCTGTATCCCTCTCCCTTGTGGCCAGTTGCCACCTCCCCTTTCTGCTGCCCTAATCCCCAGCAAGCATCTTGATCGGTGCCACCTGCACCTAGGGGCGTGGCGTCCTTAGTTGCATCGCGGGCGGGAGTCTGTTTTCTCTCTCTCCCCCCCAGATGGCCCGGAAGTAATGGTAGCCAGGGGGAGGACCGGTGACGTCATCGGAGGGCGCAAGTTGTCCGCGATGAAGATAAAAGCAGACGGTGAAGAGGGGGAATCCTCTTTGTCCTCTCCAGCGGCTCCAGAAGTGGCAGACCAGCATCAAGTTACCCGCCCACCCATCCTTAAGGCTGAAGGACAGGGACCCTGGCAGCAAAAATGGTGTGGACTCTTTCTGGCATGGACAGACTGACCCTTGGGACAGGGCGAGCATTCAATGGGGATCCGGGCTGGCAGGATGGGGGACTGACCTGCTGGTGGTCCTGGACTCTTCTGCCCTACCCGAGATGCCGGTGTGTTAAGAGACTTTGGGGGGGTCCTGTGTTCAGGAACCCCGGTGGGGTGCAAGCATTATGCGGGGCCCTAGTGGTTGTACCTCTGGGATGGAGGGCTCGAAAAAGTTCTTACTAATAAAGGTGACTGGTGGTCAAAGTGTTTAATCTATTCTGTCGGATGCCCTTGGTGGTACTCAGGGGCCAGTGCAAGTTGGGGCCTGCTGGCACAGCAAGCGCAGTTGGAGTCATTAACTAATTGCATGTCTTGATGGTTGTAGTAAAGTAGGATCTGCTTCTTATGGTTACCCCCACTTTTTGCTTGGTGTTACACTGTTTTTGACTAGTCTGACTGGGTTCATTCTAATCAGGACCCCAGTCTATCTGCTTTCTCCTTAAAATGTTATGCATGTACTTAGGTACACTCCAGATTGGATACTGGGGTACCCTTGTCAGTCCCTAGTACATGGTACACATGAACCCAGGGCATAGGTACCCCAGAGGCCTCCCATGAGCTGAAGCATGTATTATGCCACCCATGAGAGGCCATGCAAAATGGAACTACAGGCCTGCCATTGCAGCCTGTGTAAGCTGGTGCTTGCACCACTTACTCTAGATATAGGTTTACTATATCTATAGGTCACTACACTTAAAACCTATAAGTCACCCCCATAGCAGGCCTTGACAATCCTGAAGGCAGGGTGCTGGGTTTTACGTGAGAGGGTGCCCCTGCATGAGCAGAGCCCCTCTGCAGCCTTCAGAGACCATTCTCCCGCGTTGTCGGTGACGCAGCCAGACATATAGGTAGAGGTGCATTATATGCTCTCGTAAAATGCTATCTCAAAAACGGCTGCAACAAAACATGTCATGTTTGGTATCAAACACCTTGGAATCATACCTCCACACCGGTAACCGGTGTGGGAGGTATGATTCCACCCTTCTGAAGCAAGCTTCATGGGCTCACTGGTCTTCTCGGTACCAGCCTTCTCGACCCGGGCAGCACAAAATGGCTGCCGACCAGAGACACATTTCTGCCCCTCCTGATGCTGAGCCAAGCTCGAGCAGGGGAAGGCAGGACAATAGGTATCCTGTCACAGGGAGGTGTGACCACCTCCCAGACAGGATTTAGTGTATTGGGGCTGGGTGGGTGCACTTCCAAAGTGCCTGAAAGTCTGCATCTGGGGCACACTTGGTGTCCCTGTGCATAGTCCAGTTCAAACCAGTCCTGGGAGCCATTGGCTCCTGCTCTGGTGCGAAACTGGAAAAAGGACATGGGAGTATCCTCCCCACTGTCCTGACCCTCCCCTGGGAGGGTCCCCTGAATCTGTCCAACCCTCTCCTGTGGGTAGAAAAGGGCTTACCTGGCTGTAGGACTCTAGATTCGACGTGGACAAGATTCTGATCAAGAAACCACTGAACTTCAACCGTCTGGACACTCTGGACTTTGCTGGACTTCGACTTGGCCCGACTTTGTCTCCCTCTCCGTCCAAAGCATCGTCTGTGCCCGTGCACCATACAGGCTCCATGCAGGACCTGTGGAGCATCAAGGACATCTGAAGTATCTCCCTTGGGGTGAAGGAGTCACTCCCCTGCATTTGCAGGCACCATAATGCAACTGACTGGTCTGCTGATCTTGAGCTTCTGTGGACTCTGAAGGGTCCAGCAACACAGGAGGTGGGTTCCTAAGTTACTTGAGGTCATGCGGCCCTCTCACCAAGTTTGAGGCCAGTATCCCCTGTGGGGACCACATAACCTGAAACCCTGTGCACCGCATACTTTTGCAATTGCAAATGCTTTTTGATGTTCCCCAACTAAGTGCATTGGGGTATCAATAGCCCCAACCTCTGCGCACATTTTGTACAAAGGACTCTGGCCTCCTCACACTCTGTGCCCTGCAAGCTGTGACTTTGTGAAACTGCTAGAGGTCCCCTCGCGACTCCTGTGCCTTCGGCCTGTGGGTCCATTTGAGGGACAACACTGATTTTCTTGGGCTTGCCTGGTTGCTCCAGGCCTGCCCTGACTCCCCTTGCTGTGGTGAGTCTCCTGGTCCTTGCTGGGCCAGACCGTGACCTTCCTCAACCTTCTTTGTGGGTTGCCGCTGCCAAGGCTTGTTGGTGCTCCCGCCGGACACCGACCCCTCAGCACTCGACATCCTTTGTGGGACAGCTCGTATCTGGCTCCTGGTCATCCTCAACATCTCATGGTCCCCGTGGCTGCAGAGTCAAGGTCTCCATCTTCACACCTGACGCACCCGACATCGGTGGGCATTTGTCTACCGACCCCCTGGTCACTCCTGAGTGGCCCAGACTCTGTCCCCTCTGCTTTCAGGTTCCTTCCTTTAAGAATCCACCTGTGGGTTCCACCGGACACTTTTCTTCTTTCCAGCAGTGGCATTTCTTTGAAGACTCCCATTGAGAACGACGGCGGTTTCCGATGCCACTTCGACCCTATGCACCCGGCTTCCCTGGGATAGGTAATTCTGGTACTTCAGTATCGTTGGGTGGGGTGGCTCTCCAACCTTCTATTTTCAAAGGGTTTCTTCGTAATCGACTGAGAACGGTCCTTAAACACTAAAACTGCAACCGCGACTCTCCCATTGAATTGTACGTAGCACGCGGTGGTGTTCTCACACTGCACCCGTCCTCCATGGGGTCCCTCCTTACTCACCTTGGGTGTTTCCTTCGGGTCCCAGCTATTCTACAACCTCTAGACACTGTCTTGACTCGAGTTGTGGTTCTTATACCACTATTTTAGTATATGGTTTGGTCTCCCCCTGGAGCCCACTGTGCATTAGTGCTACTTACTATTATTATTGTTATTATGAGCTTATAAAGCGCACTTATACCCAAGGGTGTCCTGGCGCTGCACACTGACTCCCTGGAGCACAAGGGGCTTATTCCCTAAATAACCAAGTCTTCAGCCCCTTTCTAAAAGAGAGGAGCTCCTCGGCATTCCTGATATGCGCCGGCAGGCTGTTCCAGGCCTTCGCTGCACAATATGAAAAGCTATTTCCTCCCCAACAGGCCTTTTTTATTCGGGGTATCACAACTAGTCTGCCTTCGGAGGAGCGCAACGCTCTCCCTGGCACATACCAATTGAAGCACCGACTCAAGAGCTCTGGGCCACTGCCCTTCAATGCTTTGAAAACAGAGCGCAAAGCCTTAAATTGAGCTTGTCTTGATACCGGCAGCCAGTGCAGGAGCCAGAGTCCCTCTCGAACGGAGGCAAACCTTGGGATGCCTGTTAGCAGTCTCGCCGCCGCGTTTTGAACCAACTGTAATCTGTACAGATGTTTTTTTTTCAGATTCAGGTACAGACTATTACAGTAGTCCAAGCGTGACAGAATAAGGGCTGAGACTGCTAACCTAAAACCATCGGCTGGAAGAGAAAATTTAATTTTCCTCAATATCCTAAGGATATGGAAGCATATCAAAACCACTCCGCTAACCTGATCCCCAAAATCAAGTTTCTGGTCCATGATCACGCCCAAATTCCTTGCCGTGCACGTGGGGACTGGAGGCTTCCCCAGAGCATCAGGCCACATATCCGGAGTCCAGATGTTAGGATTGTTCCCAAATATCATGACCTCGGTCTTCCCTGCGTTCAGTTTTAGGCAATTCGAGTCCATCCAGCCCGCAAAATCTTTCAGGCAATCATGGCACCTTGCGGCCATATCCACTTGAGACCCTCGCTGTATGGATAACACAATTTGTGTGTCATCTGCATAGGAAGTGAGTTACAGGCCGAAGGATCTTATCAAAGCCGCCAATGGGCTGACATAAATGTTGAAAAGCGTGGGGCTCAGAGAAGACCCCTGCGGTACCCCACAAGGGAGGGCAAAAGGCTTGGATTTATCAAGCCCCAGGTCAACTGTTTGGACCCTGTCGGCCAAAAAGGACTTCAGGAGGCTCCTTCCACCCCCGCCCTCGACAACCGGTCCATCAGCACCCCATGATGGACCGTGTCGAAGGCCGCCGATAGGTCCAACAGAATCAAAACAGCCACCCCTCCCTGGTCCACCGCCACTCTCACCTTCTCACTGGCCTTGATCAAGGCCAGTTCTGTACCGTGTCCTGCACGAAACTCGAACTGCGTCGGGTCGAGTGCCTTGGTTCTCTGAAAAAAAGAGCTTAGTTGCCTGTTTATGGCCTTCTCCAGTAATTTGGCCGAAAGCAGGAGACGGGATATGGATCTGTAGCTATTAGGGTCGATTTTATCCAGACTGGGTTTTTTTATTAAGGGAAGGATAGAGGCGAATTTCCACCTCCTAGGATAGTTACCCGAGTCAATGATGGTGTTGAACTTACGTTTGTTTCTGTGCTACAGTATTGTGTGCTTTGTGTTTATCTGCGTGTAGCAGATACTGTGAGGTATTTAAGGTGTGTTATAATAATAAATACATATTTTTATAACTACTGTGTGGCTCTCCTTTCATTTAACCAATACATTAAGGGTACATTCTGGTAAAACAAGCCGCTTAAAATTCCTTCACGATTAAGCCTGAAGGTTGCTCTCCACAGCTACCACTTAGATAGCTTTCTAAGGTAATGTTTGGCCTCTTAAATCACCATAAGGGTTGTTTGGACTGGTACAAGGTGCCCACTTTAATTAGTGGACAGCATATACCAGGCCAACTTCTCACATTGGTGTGCAGCGGTTGAGATTCAAGCCTGCATTGTTTTACCAGATAAATCTTTGTATTGATTAACTGAAAACCACTAAGTACTGGGTACATATAATACTAGCTTCGATAAGTAAGTTCTACTGAACTAGGGGTTGGGTACGTTAAGGGTCAAGCACACCCTTTCTCCAACCTAAGAGAGTTTAGTTTCCCACTAGGTTAGGTAGGTGCACAGACCACACCACACTTAGTATGTCTACTAAAGGAGAAGCCACCAGTGGCTCTCTGCCTTCTAGATACAGTGATCTTTCATTACAAGAATTGAAAGCCCTGTGTGCTTCTAGAAAGCTGAAGACAGGGAGAAGTGCCAACACTCAACGTCTCATTGAGATGTTACTGTTAGATGACCTTAGGAAGACCCCTGGGTCAGATGAACAGGACAGAGTGGGTGGGACAGGGAATGAAAACAGGTCAGGAGGTGACACCTTTTATGACCTAGATTCAAACCCTGGCCAGGAGGACCAAGATGGGTCCCACCTGGACAACTCAGATCTTCAGGGAGATGCTGAAGAAGGCCAAAATGTACCTCTCTTCACCCCTCCTGGAAGAGTGCAGAGTTTACCAAGGAGATCTAGATCTCCCTCTGCAGAGTCACATCACTCAGGACAATCTGTAGGGACCTCTGTATCTAGCAAGAGGGACCACTCTTATGACAGGGAGTACCAATTTCTGGAACTTGAGAAAGCTAAGCTTAGGTTCAGGCAACAGCAATTGGCCCTGGACAAAGAGTCCCTAGAAGTCCAGAGAGCTAGAAAAAAGTTGGGACTAGAGTCCCATGGTAGCAGCAACAGTGTCCCTAGATTTAAGGAACATTTCTTTGATAATAGGAACCTGAGCAAGATTGTCCCTCTCTACCATGTTGAGGATGACAACCATAAGTGGATAACTGCTTTAGAGAAGGCCTGTAAAGTACAAAGGGTCCCTCAAGAGCAGTGGGCAGCTATCTTGTGGCTATCCTTTGCTGACAAAGGTAGAGATAAGCTCCTCACTGTTAGAGAAGAGGATGCTGACCATTATTCAGTCCTGTAGAGTGCTCTCATTGATGGGTTTGGCTGAACAGAACAGGATTAAGTTCAGAGACACCCAGAAGACACAGAATCAGGATTGGGTAGACTTTGTGGATAGTGCCATTAAGGCTCTGGAAGGCTGATTACTTGGCAGCAAAGTGAATGATGTTACAGGATTGTATAATTTGATTATGAGGGAGCAGATCCTTAATAATTGCCAAAATCAGTTGTTGCATCAATACCTGGTTGACTCTGATCTGACTTCTCCCCAAGAATTGGGAAAGAAGGCAAATAAGTGGGTCAGAACCAGGGTGAAGCAGAAAAACCAGAACACTGGTAGTGACCAAAAGAAGCAAGATGCTAAAACTTCAGATAAGGGTGGGGGCAAGAGTAAAGATCAAAAGTCTTCATCAGGGCCCCAAAAACCTGCATCAGGGTGGGAGTCACAATCCAACAAAGGAAAAGGCAAAAAGAAACCTTGGTGTTACTTATGTAAAGAAAAGACCCATTGGACAAAAGATGCCAATTGTCCAAAGACCAAGGATTCAACTCCAACCACCACTGCCCCTAAGGCAACTGGTCCCACTAGTACAGTTTCAAGTGGTGGTACAGGGAACAAGGGATTAGTAAGGTTAACCTTGGGCTCTGAGATGGATTCTGGCTTAGTCAGAACTCCAGCTCAGGCTGTACTTGTCTGTGATGATGGCATGGATATTGCCTCCTTATTTGTCAGTCCCAGTAACCTGGGCAAATACAGGCAACAGCCATTGATTAATGGTAAGGGGGCCATGGCATACAGGGACCCAGGTGCAAGTGTCACTATGGTGACAAAAGACCTTGTGGGCCCTGACCAGCTCATACTTGGTGAGATGTACCAAGTGACCAATGCTAACAATGTCAGGACTGATCATTCCTTGGCAGTTGTTAATTTCAGCTGGGGAGGGGTAACTGGCCCAAAGAAAGTTGTGGTTAGCTCAGACCTTCCAGTAGAATGCTTGTTGGGCAATGATTTGGAAACTTCAGCATGGGCTAAAGTGGAATTAAGGACTCATGCAGCAATGCTGGGCATCTCTGCAGATGTGTTTGATGTGACCAGGACACAGCAAAACTGATGTCTACTGAACAGGCCATGAATTCTGAAAAAATGGACCAGGTGCCTTCCAAGAGAAGGAGCAGGAGGGGTAAGGCTGTGTCTTCCCCCCAGGCTCAGAGAGATGATCAGTCTCTTGAGGGAGATGATCTCAGTCCCTGTGAAAGAACTGTCCCAGATGAACTGGAACCTGATCAGGTTGAGTTCTTGGGGACAGGGGGCCCTTCCAGGGCAGATCTGAGTCAGGAGCAGCAAACCTGCCCCTCTCTTCAACCCCTCAGACAGCAAGCTGCTGCTGAGGCTGCTGGGAGTGTCAGTGGGTCCCACAGGATCTATTGGGATGAGGGACTCCTTTACTAGAGGGTAGAGACCCCAAGCCTGGTGCCACCACGAGGTTGGTCATACCTCTGAAGTTTAGGGGCTTCCTACTCACCTTGGCACATGATATTCCCTTAGCAGGACACCTAGGACAAAGTAAGACTTGGGACAGGCTTGTCCCTCACTTTCACTGGCCTCACATGTCTGAGGACACCAAGGAGTTTTGTCGCTCCTGTACCACCTGTCAAGCCAGTGGTAAGTCAGGTGGTACCACAAAGGCCCCCCTGATACCACTACCTGTGGTGGGGGTTCCCTTTGAAAGGGTTGGGATTGACATAATTGGTCCCATGAACCCTCCAACTGCATCTGAGCACAGTTATATTCTAGTGGTGGTGCACCATGCCACTAGGTATCCAGAAGCGATACCCCTTAAAACCACCACACTTCTGTGGTGGCCAGGGCCCTCCTGGGAATTTCTTCCAGAGTGGGTTTCCCTAAGAAGGTCCTAACTGACAGAGGTACAAACTTCATGTCCAGTTATGTTACTGCTATGTGGAAGGAGTGTGCAGTGAACTACAAGTTCACTCTATCACCCACAATGCAATGAGTTAGTTGAGAGATTCAACAAAACCCTCAAGGGCATGATCATGGGCCTCCCAGAAAAGCTTAGGCGAAAATGGGATGTCCTGTTGCCCTGCCTTCCTTTTACCTAAAGAGAGGTCCCACAGAAGGGGGTTGGCTACAGCCCTTTTGAACTTCTGTTTGGGCATCCAGTTAGGGGTCCCCTGTGTTTAGTGAAGGAGGGGTGGGAGTTACCTCTCAAACCACCTAAGCAAGACATTGTGGACTATGTACTTGGTCTCTGCTCCAGGATGGCTGAGTACATGAAGAAGGCCAGCAAAAACCTTGAGGCAAGTCAAGAACTGCAAAAAGCTTGGCATGACCAAAAGGCTGTACTGACTGTTTACCAGCCAGGACAGAAAGTATGGGTATTGGAGCCTGTGGACCCAGCAGCTCTCCGAGATAAGTGGAGTGGACCCCATACTATACTTGAGCAAAAGGGAGAGGTCACCTACTTGGTGGACCTTGGAACTCCTAGGAGCCCCCATAGGGTTCTCCAAGTGAACAGGCTCAAACCCTATGTGGACAGGGCAGACATGGGCTTGCTCATGGCAACTGATGAGGGACAGGAGGAAGAGAGTGACCCACTCCCTGATCTCCTCTCACAGAACCCCGATGATGGCTCAGTTGATGGTGTAGCCTTGGCAGGCAGCCTCACTGAGCAACAGCAGATTGATTGCAGGTAGGTCCTCAATCAATACAGGCACATGTTCTCTTTGACTCCTAGTCAGACCACTTGGTGTACCCATGAAGTGGACACAGGTGAGAGTCTATCTGTTACAAATAAGATTTACAGGCAGCCTGACCATGTCAGAGATTGCATCAGGACTCAGGTCCAAAAGATGCTGGAATTGGGAGTAATTGAACCCTCAGATAGCCCTTGGGCTAGTCCAGTGATCCTGGTACCCAAACCTCATACCCAGGGTGGTAAAAGAGAAATGAGGTTTTGTGTGGACTACAGTAGGCTCAATTGAGTCACTAGGACTGATGCTCACCCTATTCCTAAGGCAGATAAACTCATTGACACTTTGGCCTCAGCCGAGTTTTTGAACACATTTGACCTCACTGCTGGATATTGGCAAATCAGACTAGCTGAGGATGCCAAGCCCAAAACAGCATTTTCAACCCCTAGTGGGCATTATCAATTTATTGTGATGCCCTTTGGTTTGAAAAATGCACCTGCCACATTCCAAAGGCTGGTGAATAAAGTCCTTACAGGTCTGGAAGCCTATAGTGCAGCATATCTTGATGATATAGCTGTCTTTAGCTCCACCTGGGAGGATCACCTGGTCCACCTGAAGAATGTTTTGGAGGCTCTGCAGAAAGAAGGCCTCACTATCAAGGCCACCAAGTGCCAGATAGGGCAGAGTAAGGTTGTGTACCTGGGCCACCTTGTGGGTGGAGGCCAGGTTCAACCATTGCAGAGCAAAATCCAGACCATCATGGACTGGGTTGCTCCTACTACCCGGACTCAGGTCAGAGCTTTCTTGGGCCTGACTGGGTACTACAGAAGATTTGCAAAAGGATATGGGTCTATAGTGACTCCCTTGAATGATCTTACATCAAAGAGAATTACCAAGAAAGTTCAGTGGACAGTTAGCTGTCAGAAGGCATTTGATGATCCCAAGCAGACCATGTTCACTGCTCCCATTCAGCAAAGTCCTGACTATTCCAAACAATTCATTGTCCAAACAGATGCATCTGAGTTGGGGGTAGGGGCTGTGTTGTCACAACTTAATGCAGAGGGTCAGGATCAACCGGTAGCTCTTATTAGCAGAAGGTTGACCCCCAGAGAGAAACGTTGGTCAGTAATTGAGAGGGAAGCCTTTGCTGTGGTTTGGGCTCTGAAGAAGCTGAGGCCATACTTGTTTGGCACTCACTTCATTGTTCAGACAGACCATAAGCCCCTCTTATGGCTAAAACAGATGAAGGGTGAAAACCCCAAACTTTTGAGGTGGTCCTGTCGTGTAGTTCCTTTAGTACCCCTGCAGCCCACAGTATATGGATAACATATACTGTGGGCTTGGTGGCAGACTAACTCTGTGCACCCCCACCGTGTATGTTAGCCTGGTTTGCATTAGCTAGCTCACAGTGCCACTAGAATCTCCTCTTATCGGGGAGAGATTAGTTTCTGGCAACCTTAGATCATGACAACCCAAATTCCTCAGAATCGTGGAAACAATGTACTACCTTTCGCTCAGTCACTCGTGCTTACTTATTCGGTTTGTCTCAGAGAGTTACACAGAATAAGCAGTCGGGCGTTTCAATAAGTATTTATTGAACAGTTGTTATTCTAGTGTAAAATATATGTGCTGCGGCAACCAGCAGACAATAGCAGAGATATATTATCAGCAGTACGATAAAAGCAAAGGGATAGAACAGTTCTACCATACTGCAATAATCATGAATACATGCATGAATATAAAAGCATTATGCCAGTGCGCGTACTCCTACGATGCCTAACTAGATGTACCTGAGTGTATCTAGCATATGTGTAGGTCTAAAGCCTAAGAGCCAAGAATCCCTCTAGGATTTAGTCGAACCCCCATACCTGAATAGAGCGAGTGTGGGACACCGTCCTGGAATCGAGTTGGACACCCCGCAAGGGCTGTGTTAGACCGTTGTCAGCTGGAGAGACTGCATGCAGGAGCCTCAGCATCTCTGGTCAGTGTGTCAGCATGGAAGTCTCAGTTCCCTCTGTCTTACCGGGGCAAGATTTGGTGTATTTATACCCTAAAGAGTCTCGGTCCTCAGTATGGTTTGTATTGGTCTGTCGTTAGACATGAGGAAGACGTTAGGGGTGAACTTTGTACATACATATTATGCAGGTGGTGTTTTCCTAGAGAGCCATGCATAATTGATGAGTACAGTGTGGGCCTGTGTTTGGGAAAAACCCTGCTGTATTCAAACCACAGGATAGATAACGTTCAGCCCTCAGAGCTCGTTGTGTACTAGCGAGGACCAATGTAGGTGAAAGATCATGCCTATATAAGGGATCATGACTATAATAGGACATGTACAGTTGTGACCATAATTGGGCATATCCGGCTATGACCATATTAGGGCAAATATGAATACGTCCATTTTAGGGCATGTACGAACGGATCTACATTAGGGCCTCTATACGGGACATAACACCGACTCCTCTTCCGAATTGGATAACAATGACCATACTTGAAATCTGGACAATTTAAACAATTTTTTTTAAGGCTAGTAAAAACATGGTTTTAAAAAATCGTTAAAAAAGTGTTTAAAAGAAAATGTTAAAATTCAGCTATTTCTAGTTGCCACTTGAAAAAGTCCATATTGTTTCTCTACAAAAGTTGCTTTACCATAAGCAGTAGAAAGCCATGCTTTTCTCAAGTGAAAGTGTCAATTTAGGAAAAAGTTCCAAATTCAGTTAGTTTGTTTTGAAACGAGTGAAGTAGCCGAATTCTTTCCCAGGACACAATGAGCCAATTCAAGATTAAGCGTCCTGGCTGGGAAGCACAATATTATCGGTGTTAGCTGCTGCAGACGACAAATCCAACGCCTCACAGAGAACGTCAATTGCACATAGATGGAATGTAGCACTGCCAACAGTCGGTGCTGCGGCAGCTTGTGCGGCAGTTGTTACCTGGGTGCTTGTGGAGGAGTCACCTAACCCAGCAAGAGCAAACGGCACCTGTGGATTCTCCAGGAATGCGTTCATCAGAATCGGAAGCCGCTGGGGACAACACAGAGCATGGGCCTTTATGGGGTCCAGCATTGCATCCATGTCCGGTGGCGCATCTGATGGAAATGTTAGACAAAGATCCAACGTGCATTCTTCTCCGCAAAGCAGGCATCGAAGAACAGGTAAGATGCAGTCTACCCAGACTGGTCTAAATGATAGAAACCAGGAGGCATTGAGTTCTCGCAGGCAAGGAATGCCCAGAAGTTGTACCATGCGTTCACGGTATGTCCGCTCCAGGAGCGTCTTCGCCATTCCCTCGGGAATTGGGCTGTCCATTGCGTAGCAGTAATATTATAATCAGGATCCCTGCAATTAGGAACAGGATGAGCGGGAATCCTCCAAATACGCTTCCTAATACGGAGTGTATAAAATTTGGGATTACTCCGAGGACTGTCTGAAAGGTGCTTAACAGTCCTGACCCTATGGTCTTAAATAGGTGTACAATACCGCTCGTATCAGACATGTTGAAGATACGTCCAACCATTTCTGCTAAATGAATGGGGCAGTTTGTACGTATGAGCGCCTGTATCTCGATTGAGGTCCTTGCAACTTGAAGTCCATAGGTTTCTCAAGCAGAGGTTAAGGGCACAGGTTGCTGTAAAAGCATGGCTTTCAGTCTGCTCAAAGTATCAAATTGTATGAAAGAAACATTCAGCAAGGCCATAGCTGCGCGTCCCTGACCGTGTTCACTGGTGGAAACAATACTTGCATACAGTAAGTAACCCTGGAGTTAACAGTGACCAGATAGGCGACGCCCGGAAGCATCCCACAACAACCTTGATCATTTAGCATTAAGTAACTCCCATTTGAGAGCAGCTGGAAAACCGGCGTGATCATGGCCGCTGGGGTCTCTGACATGTGACAAGATAAGTTCGCTACTGAACCGCTACAGGCTCCGTGCAGAGAAATATCTTGGCACATGAGAGAACCGCTTAAAGCGTTCTTGCAGTTTGTACCACTCAGATACACTTCTCGATCCCTATTCCGGCATCGATATCTATATGGTAACTCCCAAGTTTCCTTGATGTATCCCTTACCCATCTTTTCATATCTGCCTGCCTGCCTTTGCTCAAGGCAATATTGAAACTGAAATGTAGTGACCGGCAGAGTGATTTGGCCATGAATTAGCCATTCTGTTGATGGTGATTCGGCTACAGTGAATGGTAATCTTTCCAGTTTCTCAATACGCAGCATTGTATATTTGGCTCCCCTTTGTGCCATTTGTGTCTGTTTATCAGTTAAATTGTATTCTGAAAACAGAGACGTGGTGTTTATAAAACGCCAGGGCACATAGCCTGAACGCAAAGATTGCAGCGTCCAGCTTAACATCATAATAGAACGTAGCTGAGATTGCCCGTGCTGTAACAAGGCCAAATCTTGTTCTAGTATGTTGATCGCCAAGACACAATGTTGCCTAAGGAGTAAATCCTGGAGGTCAAAGTTGTTAACCCATTATCCACTACAGCTAAAGCCTTCTCTAGGTTAATACGGTCTATTTCCCGTATTCTTTCTGCGGCCTCTTGTTGGGATATTTTCCAGTTTTCATTATAGTAGGCATAAAGGCCAGCATATATGAAATGTCTCTGACGTTGTTTCCTTGGTCCTAGTAGAAAATCTCTAAGATCCATGTCAGGTGTGAGTAAGGTCAAGTGATGTTTCACTTCTGTGAGTGTTGAGGTTTCTAGCCAATCAAGGCACAACTTCCCAACACTATAGGATGTCACTACCCCCGGGTGTTGTCTCTGTACATAGCGTGGATCTGGCCTATGGATACTAAACCCTTCGGTTGTATTAATAAATCTCTGTTGACAGGTGTTTGTGTCAATGGGCCAAATCAGCCATTTCGTCCAATCAGGATCTGATCTGTTGTACTGGAGGATGTCATCTAATCCTACCCCTTGTGTAGTTGAATTCTGCCCCCCACCCATATGTGATGGTGTAGGAAACCCGGGTGAGTTCAGTTCCTTATTCTTGGCTAGTCCAAGACAGGATGTCTGTTGCACAGTTTCATTCAGAAATATGATCTGCTGTGGAATGAGGCATGCTCTAAAAAGCGCTTCTGTTCCCTGGACTTGCCATTACCTAGAACCCGAGATCGATTTTGAATCTATTGTGTCCTTCCATAGGTCGAAACCCTGTGTAGACAACTGGTTCAGAAAGGATGCAGAGTAAATATGTTTGGTGTTTGTTAACATAATTTTCTGAGCTGAAATTTTTGCCACTTTATAACAAAATGACTTTGGGTCGGATGTGTTAAACCCTGAGAAGTATGTGAATTTCTGTGCAAATGCTTGCGAACTACCTTTCGGTGGTGTTGGGCAGTGTTCCCACTGGTGGTACTGAAATACATTACTAGGTGTTATAGACTTGTGTAAGAAATGATGACGATATTGCTGGTAACAGTACAATGTATCATAGTCTGAAGTACCTTCTAACATTTCATTGTTCGGAAATGCTGCAGTTTTTTCTAAATCAGATATCAAATTGTTTACAGTATCAGTGTCCCAATCATCAGAAAATGTACTGGAGGTAATGATATCACTTAAAGAAATTTTAAATACATGTTTAAGCTTTAAAAGTTCAGTCGGACCGAATACATCATAATCAATTTTGTCCCATACTATACCATCTGGTATAGGAACTGCTGTTATGTTCACTGAAGACAAGTTTCTTGTCTCACGATGTGAAGACAAATGTGGTTTAAAAATCAAATTAACCTTTCGGGGTTGAGAGCTCTGTTGAAGAAATCGTCCATTAATAAGCATACTAAAAGTTATAATTAAACCTAGCCAGAAAATGAAAAATAAAATCCCAGTGATATACCATAGTTCAATCCAAGGTGACACCAGGTAAGTCTTTCTAAAAAAGTTTAAAAGGTCAGTGAGTTTCTCTTTGAGTGATTTTTTGGCTGGCGTCGTTTCCGGCTCACTTGGGTCCAGTGAAAATGTGTCAAAGTTCATGAAATAGCCAGAAGCAGTTCGATCAATTGTTGGAATTGCATCGGGATTTGTTGAAATCGGATTTAGCTCTTGACGAGGCATGTTGACGTAGATGTCTGTATTAGGTCTGATTGCAACTTGGTTGTTAAGTTTATTTTCTTGTTGAAGATGAATTTCTTGTTGAAGTGGAACGAGTTCCATAGCATTGTTACTCAGTCCTTCATTCCGTACAGGTGGCTCTTCAAACGTGATGAGTCTTTCTGTTTGAACTTCTTGGATTGTAGCAAGAGGAGGGCATCTGCTACTTTGGAGTCCACGAGGCCTACTGCTTAGTATCGGCCACATAGTGTGGTTTGATTAAGTCAATTGAGACAAATCTTTTCTCCTTTTTCCCGGCAAGAGGCGGCAGCAGTACTGTTCTTGGGCCTTGGATTGCTAGGACCGGTACAGGCTTTCTGTAGGATGGCCCAAATTCTTTCTTATCAGCAATCTTCTCTCTGTCCAGATCCCAGATCTTTGGGATCCAGATAGGTCTTGCCGTTACTGCCTTGACTTCCTCAGTGGTGGTCTGTTTCTGGAGCACGTTACTTTGTTGTGTTCTGGATTCATTTAGATCCTGTAAAACAGCCAAACGATCATGGATATAAAATAGTTTTTGATCCGCCACTGCGCCTTCACAATCAAGATCAGGTACCCACATTCTTGTTCCAAATAGGACCTCGTAAGGAGTGACACCCCCTAGAGAGCTTCTTGGCTGATTACTGATCACTTGCTGTACCCCATAAAGGTGATCGACCCATCTACCGCCCTTGCCTAATTCCCTAGCTGTTAAAGATTGCTTTAAGTCCCGGTTTTTCCTCTCCACAACAGAATTTCCCTCAGGGTGGTACGAAGAGGAGTACCGCAATGCTACGCCCATTCCTTCCATGGCCTCTTTGTAAGCCCGAGAGCTAAACGCCGGGCCACGGTCAGAATGTAACGTGCCAACTGCGTATGTGCCGATAAAGACTCACAAATCTTTTATAACAGTTCGAGCGTCAGCCGAGCGCTGAGGCCAACCATAGGAATCTTGAGCAGGAATCCATTGCAACCATGATATGTTCTTGGACCCATCTGATTACAGGGTCCGCAACGGTCCAACATACACATGCAGAGGTTTGTCTGATCTTAGTAATGGTATCTGTACTGGACGTGTGGTGGTGGACCCTTCCATCTGCTTGCAGATGTCGCAGTTCCAGACATAGCCTCTAATCTGCCTTCTCATCACGGGCCACCAGTAGCGTTCTTTCAACAAAGAAACAGTCTCCGTAAGTCCCTGTATGTACAGAACCTTTCCCTTTGTGTGCTGCCACAATTAAGCCTCGCCTACGATCCATATTTGGTATTACTCTATCCCCCACTCCAGGAATCTGAGCATATGGAATGTTTTGTGCATCTAAATTGTAGGAGTACTTGAGTGGACATTTTTTAGGTACTGCTGTGCTGCCTCTGCGTGAAGCATTGACAGCTACCAAAATTTCGCCATCTATTCTCGTTTTTGAACGAGTGATTGCAGCTACGGAAGCTCTGTGCGTACAGCCCCCTTTGCGGCTTCATCAGCCAATGAATTCCCTTCAACGTGAACGCCATCCCGCTGATGACTCACTGTATGTATCACGTGAGCCCTTGGTAGTTCGTTTCTCAACTCCACTACCTGTCCCCATAGCATTTTATGCTTAATTGTGCCACCTTTTGCATCTTTGAACCCGTTTTGTTCCCAATGATGTAGATATTCATTGTACGACTGTACACAGTAAAAGGAATCACACACAATCAGTGTGGGGAATTCATGATCCGTATTTATAAGTGCCAGTATCAGTGCTTTGAGTTCTGCCAACTGAGCCATGCAGTCTCCTAGAGATTGCGTTTTAGTGCAGCTTGGATGGAACTTGCCACCACTGCATGCGACCTTTAACGATTGCACACGCTGCGCTTTAAGCTTGCTTACTCTCTATGGCCGGTTGAGCAGGACCGTCAGTGTAAATAGTATATTCATACTGATCTAGAGGCAAAATTTCATTTGGTAGAGGGTATTCTTGTTCGTATTGCAGAAATGCTTGTGTTTTTAAACTTGGATCAAATCTGTATTCAACATCCATTGCAGTAAGAGAATTAGCCCATTGTATCCATCTGGGATGTAAGGCTTTCGCATTTGGAATGCTAGCTTTTGTAACAGCTTCTAAAGCTGGTACTGGGGTCACGACAATTATACGTTTTCCCTGAGCCAGAGCTCTTTCTCTTGCTACAGCGGTCTGCACTGCTGTCAGAATGTTTTCTGTTGAAGTGAAACGCATTTCTGCATTTGTGTACAGGTGTGATTTGTATGCGATTGGTACCGTTTCACCTTCATTAAAAGTTAAATAAGTGTACCCGCATTGGCCCGCTATTACTCGGATCACTAAGTTCTGTACGTTTACGCGTGTCTGTAAATGTTTAGAAGCTATCATGTCTTCCTGTAGGGAATGCAGGATATTTGTATGTTCCTGTGTCCATTGTCTGACTGAAAAATCAGGTTTTATTAAGTCGTAGAAAGGTTTTACTCTTTCTGCGTAATCCAAAATGTATGTTCGACCAAAATTTAGGAATCCCAGAATTGATTGTAAATTTTTTAACGATTTTGGAGGTTGGAGCAGCTCACACTTTTCTAAAAAGTTAGCTGCCAGGCTTTTTCCCTCACTTGACAGCTCGTATCCCAAAAACAGGACACTGAGGTGGGCAATCTTTGATTTTTTAAAGTTAAATTTGTAGCTCTCAGAGGCGAATCCCATAATAATGGTGCTCACCCTGGTCAAGTGCCTCGGTAAGTCATCGTCTGTCAGGTAAATATCATCCACATAGGACAATGCTTCTTCATCCAAATTTTGCAGTAACTCTGTTACCCTTGCTGAAAACAACCCCGGGCTATTCTTATACCCTTGGGGGAGTCGGCAAAATTGCCGTTGGGACCCCAACGCACTGAGAATGCAGTCAGATACCTGCTTTCAGGTGCTATATTTTGGCAGAAAAATCCATTTGAGATATCAAGTGTTGTTTTGAATTTTTGTCGCACAATGTTATTCATTAATGCGGCACTGTGTGCATTTTGAACTGCAAATGTCTTTGTGCAAGTGTTTAAATGTCTATAATCTAAAACTAGACGATATGTGTTGTCAGGTTTGGCTACGGGGAACAAAGGATTGTTCATAGGTGAAGTGCAATTTTCAATCACCCGCTGGTATTCAAGTGGATCTAGGATCTCCCTGACTTGTTTTTTAGCTTCCTGCTTTATAGGGTATTGCCTTTGAGCATTTAGGGAAACTTTTAAGGGGATCACATGGTGGGTTGAATCCTCATCCCAACCAACATGATTTTTGTACAATGCTGGAGCTAGGGCAACCGCCCACTCCTGCGCATATGCATGTTTAAGATGTATGGGAACGAGGTCGGAAAAGGCTAGAAAAATTACCTTTTCTCCCTTTGGGCACTCCATGACGAATGCTGGCGGCCAGTCTTGCTCTGCTAATAGGATGTCATAAACAGATGACAGATTTTCCCAAAAGAGACCTTTAATTTTTCTGGGTTTGTGTGGGACACTTACTCGAGTATCAGGTGTTTCCACCGTGATATACTCACTCAACTCCGCTGTCACCAGAAATTCCTTCAGGTTCTGGCGAGCTATCGTTACTTCTGCCGCGCTGTCTAGCATCGTCAGAGCCCATTCCCCGTTCAGAAGCTGTGTCCTCAGAATTCTGGGCATGTCTGATCTTGAGACCTGCCACCTTCTTGTTTTTGAACTGAGGTTTCTGTTTTTGTTTATCCTCTTTTTTAGGTGCGTAGTCTGCAGCGCGTTGCGTGTCTCTGGACTTTGTACGCTCCTCTTGTCTGTGTTCTGACCGTCCTTCCCTCTCTGAGTTTCTTGACAAACCCTGAAAGGAACGAGAGGAACCTGTATCAGTATCCTGATACCTGTCAGGTTTTTTAATATTATCCCTATTCCTGAGGTTATACCTCTTTTCAGAGGGCTCCTGTTGAGGAGACCTACCTCTGGATTGAGATCTGCTGTCTTTAAACTTTTGTTGTTTTTTATTTTCCCACTTCTTTTAGAAGAAGTAGGTGTCTGCTTTGTAGTGTCCTTTTCAGGACTGCCCACCAGTTGTGGTTTAATGCTTTCCCACCTAGACAGTCTCTGCCTAGTTCTGCATATGCAGTTTCAATTATTTTGGGTAGTTCGTGTTGTTGATCTACTAGACTGAACTCCCTTAGGCGTTGGAGGATAACCACTGAAGCTGCTTCCCCCTTAATGTTAGCTAGTATTATGGCTGAGACCTGTTCAAAGTTGTTTAGCAACTTCATCCCTAAGTTAAGGGCAGGCTCTGCTCCGTACTCATTTTGTATCTGTCTCAATATGTCAGGTACTACTGCTAATGACGGGATACCATGTGTTCTGGTATATATGACAGCAAAGACTGAACCCCAAGAGGTGCAATCCTCTATTTGTGGTGTGATCCCCATGGGCAAGCAGATTGTTAGAATTCTGTGTTTTTCATAGGTGGTAGTATTCGGGAATACTGCCTCAAGCTGAGTTATTTTCTGAGCTATCCAGAATGGTATTTGTTCGCGTTTTGCTGGCATTTTGCCCATTACCGCGTGTAATGTTTGTGGAGTAATTTTATTTCCTGTACCCTGGACTGGAGTACTATTTGCTGCAGCTGGTGCAGGTTGGATTGTTAAAGTCCTCATGATGAATTGTGTCAGGTTTCTGTAGATTTTAATGAAATCTCTGTGTTGTACGAGTAAGTCTGGCTGTGGCATTGTTCCAATGTCAGGGTGCGGTGTGTAAGCCGCTAGTATTGGTCATGTGGCCCGTCTCCTCCGAGCGGGCCTAATCTTACTCTTCCTCGTACATGGGGTAGGGCACCTTTAAACCAGTAAAAATGTTCCTGGTAAGTAAGCGGAACCTCTATGTCCTCGAACGGAGCATATTCCGCTGGTGCATCTCCTTCTGTATAGTAGTGAAATGTATTTGTAATTGCATTTGCTGCTTGGAATGTAACCCATGAATAGAACACCTCTGTTTTGTTTGATTCGTGTGCCTCAATCACGAACACTATTTTGCCACCCCTAGGTGTCAGACCGTTTTCTAATAGTCTTATGGTGACTGTCCTTCTGAAGTTTGGTGTAATTTGCACTGCATCTTCAGGATCTTCTTCCAGGTCAACTCTCTCATCCCCTGAACCAGTCATGTTTAGAGAAAGAATTGTTCACAGGGAACTAAGATGAGGTGTGATGCACAATTTAGGAACTAAATGTCCTTCCAGCTTGATTAACCAACAGCCAATAAATAGTATTCTCGTACTACTCAGCTGTGACGGAGTTTGTGCCCACCCACTCCAGACGTCTCTGGGGTTTTGTGAGTAGGTTCTCTGAGAATAGCACGACTGAACTACTCAGATTCTACTGTTAAATAAGTACCCAACCAACAATGGGGGCGCCATGTCGTGTAGTTCCTATAGTACCGCTGCAGGACCTGCGCGTTTGGATAACATATACTGTGGGCTTGGTGGCAGACTAACTCTGTGCACCCCCACCGTGTATGTTAGCCTGGTTTGCATTAGCTAGCTCACAGTGCCAGTAGAATCTCCTCTTATCGGGGATAGATTAGTTTCTGGCAACGTTAGATCATGACAACCCAAATTCCTCAGAATCGTGGAAACAATGTAATACCTTTCGCTCAGTCACTTGTGCTTACTTATTCGGTTTGTCACAGAGAGTTACACAGAATAAACAGTCGGGCGTTTCAATAAGTATTTATTCAACAGTTGTTATTCTACTGTAAAATATATGTGCTGCGGCAACCAGCATACAAGAGCAGAGATATACTATCAGCAGTACGATAAAAGCAAAGGGATAGAACAGTTCTACCATATTGCAATAATCATGAATACATACATGAATATAAAAGCATTATGCAAGTGCGCATACTCCTACGATGCCTAACTTGATGTACCTGAGTGTACCTAGCATATGTGTAGGTCTAAAGGCTAAGAGCCTTGGATTTAGTCGAACCCCCATACCTGAATAGAGAGAGTGTGGGACACCGTCCTGGTCTCAAGTTGGACACCCCGCAAGGGCTGTGTTAGACCGCTGTCACCTGGAGCGACTGCATGCAGGAGCCTCAGCGTCTCTGGTCAGTGTGTCAGCATGGAAGTCTTGGTTCCCTCTGTCTTACCGGGGCAAGATGTGGTGTATTTATACCCTAAAGAGTCTCGGTCCTCAGTATGGTTTGTATTGGTCTGTTGTTAGACATGAGGAAGACGTCAGGGCTGAACTTTGTACATACATATTATGCAGGTGGTGTTTTCCTAGAGAGCCATGCATAATTGATTAGTACAGTGTGGGCCTGTGTTTGGGAAAAACCCTGCTGATAACGTTCAGCCCTCAGAGCTCGTTGTGTACTAGCGAGGACCAATGTAGGTGAAAGATCATGCCTATATAAGGGATCATGACTATAATAGGACATGTACAGTTGTGACCATAATTGGGCATATGCGGCTATGACCATATTAGGGCAAATATGAATACGTCCATTTTAGGGCATGTACGAACGGATCTACATTAGGGCCTCTATACTTTTTTGTTTATTTATTTTGGCGGTTTTGTATAGCGCGAACAAGATCCTTGCGGGTATCAGAGCGCTTTACAGGGCAAATATATCGACATATACATATAAGTACAGTGAATTATGTGAATACAGTTGAGGTAAAAATTAGAGACTAGCATATATTTTCAAGAGTGAATAAAAAAGGTTCAGGTGAATTTGGCCAAGAGAATCGATTTCACTTCTTTTTTTAAAAAGGCTGCGGATGGGTTAAGTCTCGTTTCTGGGGGCAAGGCGTTCCAAATCCTGGGAGCCATTCCTGAGAAGGTACGGTTGTACATTTTCTTTTTGGAGAAACGTTGTGGTTTAAGTAGCAGATTGTTATGAGCTCCTAGTAGATCTGTTACCACCCGATAGTACTAGTTTCTCCACTAGGTATCTCAGGGTTTTGTGATGCAATGCCTTATGTGTCATACAGGCGATTTTCAAATAGATTCTGGCCTCAAAAGGTAGCCAGTTGAGGGCACGCATGTCAGGGGAAATGTGGCAGTTTCTTTTGGTGCCTGTGATGAGCTTAGCGGCTGTATTGATTGAGGCTCTTAGAGGGGCGGTTGTTGATCTGGGCAGGCCGCAGAGAGCAACACTGCCATAGTCCACTCTGGGAATTACTAGAGTTTGAACTGCCTGTTTAAAGTCATTTGCGGGTACGAAGGGTTTCAGTTTTCTCAGGGTGTTCATCTGGAAATTTGCTCCTTTAGTTGCAGCGCTGATGTGCTTCTGCATATTTAGCTTATTGTCCAGGGTTATTCCTAGTGATTTAGCGGAATCAATGATGAGAGGTTGACCATCGAGTGCTGTTAGGTGCTTCATCCACTCGCGGATGATGGTTGTTTGGTTGGGGGGAGCGATTAAGAGAAATTCTGTTTTTAGGGTGTTTAGTTTTAAATGGTTCCTTGCCAGCCAGGTCTGTGTTTTTTGGAGCGTTGAATTCAGGGACTTGATGTCTTCAAGTGAGTGGACCTTAATGTAGAGTTGTGTCATCGGCGTACATGTGATATTGGATATTTGAGGAGTTGAGAAGCTCAGTGAGTGGTTCCATAAACAGATTGAAGAGTGTCGGGGAGAGGAAGGATCCCTGGGGTACTCCCAAAGTGACTGGGGAGGGGTTAGATAGAGATTGGTTGATCTTGAATCTTTGTGTTCTGTTTTGGAGGAAGGAAGTGAACCAGTTTAACACCGTACCTGATAGACCCATTCTATGTTTCAAGAGGTCTAGTAAGTTGTCGTGTTTGACTGTATCGAAGGCTGAGGATAAATCAAGCAGGATTAGCAAACAGGCTTTGTTTTGATCCAATATTTGTAGTGCGTCATCTATTATGTGGGTCATGGCTGATTCGGTACTGTGCCCTGATCGAAAGCCTGATTGGATGATCGAGCAGGTTGAAGTGGTCTATGTGGTTACTGAGCTGCGAGTGGACACATCTTTCTAGTAGTTTGGCCAGGGTCGAGATGTTGGAAATTGGGCGATAGTTATTCAGGTCTGACGGGTCCACCGATGGTTTCTTTAAGATGGGGGATACCTGACCAGCTTTGAGGATATCTGGGATGGTTCCTTGCAGAAGAGAGGTATTAATAATCCTAGTCCAAAGGGGCACTAGCAGTGGAGTGAAGGCTTTTAAGTGGGTTGCTGGGAGAGGGTCTGTGAAGTGATTGGAGGGATTCAGAGCCGTGAGCGTTTTTAAGATAGTTTCTTCGCTGTAGAAGTTGAAGGCGGTCCAGGAGGCATTGTTTTTGAGGTCGAGCTTTGCAGAGCAGTTAATCAGGGTCCCTGGTGTGGTCAGTAAGGTGTTCATGTGTGGGTCGGTATGGGATAATAGATCGTTAAGTAGGTCTGCCTTTAAGTTTTCAGTTTTTGTTGTGAAAAAGGAGGCAAGTTACTCGCAATTGGGGAGTGTTTCAGGATTAGATTGGGGGAGTGGGAGACACCCTTAGATTGAGCTTTGATTATTTCGAACAGTCTTTTGGGATGATTCGTGGCTCGGTCTAATTGTTTACAAATGAAGTCAGCTTTTGATCGTCTAATCTTTCTGTAATAGGCATTTCTCGTGCTTCTTAGTAATTTGAGGTGGGCAGCGGATGGAGCGGCTCTCCATTGTCTTTCAACTGCTCTCAGTGATCTTCTGTCTATATTTAACCTACCATCATACCAGGGGTTTGAGTCTTTTGTAGTAACTCTTTTCAATTGTAGGGGAGCTAGGTTGTCTAGTACCCTGTTCATAGAGTGAAAGTAGTGATTGGTCAAATCATGAACATCCCCATCTGGTGGGGGTGTGAGGATGTGACTAGCGGTTGCGAGTGAGGTAGGATTGACGTTTTCAAGGTTCCTCTTCCAGATTTTTGTTCTCGTAGGTTGGACAGAGAGTAGTTTAACTACTACCTTGATATGGAAGGTGATTATGTGATGGTCGGACCAGTCGCAGGGGAGGATCGATTCCAGCTGGGTAGAGTCTGCTTTGGAGATTACTAGATCGAGGGTTGCACCTTTTTCGTGGGTGGGGCTGTCACAGATTTGGGACAAGTTAAGGTCGGACAGGAAAGCTTTGAGGCTATTGACCTCTGGGTCGTCAGGATCATTCCAGTGGAGGTCGAAGTCCCCCAGGAAGATCTGAGTATTCTGTTGTCCGATATTAGTGGCTAGGATGTCCATTATGTGTTCGATGAAGATAGGGTTGTTTCCAGGAGGATGGTAGAATGCATGTAGTGAGCATATTGGCTTGTTATTGCTCGTGATGTCTAGGCAAAGGTATTCACAGGAGGAGAGTGCTGGGGAGTTGGAGCGGTTCACAGAGAGGTTGTTCCTATGGATGCAGGTAATGCCACCCCCTAGCCTATCAAGTCTATCTAGTCTTGTGATGTAATAGTTTGGGGGAACTAGTATGTCTAAGATGGGCGAGGATGCTTCGTTTAGCCAGGTTTCCGTTAAAATGATAAGGTCTGGTTCATTGGTTATTATGAGGTCAGCTATATCAGCGGCATGACGTGCTGCCGATCTACAATTTAGCAGTAAACATTTTAGCTGGGCCTTGGTGGGGGTAGTGTTGTGGTTGTGAAAGATGGGTACTCTCTTGAGGTTATTTTCAACAATACCTCTGGGAGTGTGACTTGTAACTCTAGAGGCATTGGAATAGATGGGTTGGATTAAGGACAGTTTCAGCGTGTTATCCGTGTGTGCAGGTTCAGGGGGTGGGGAAGGGAGCTCGTAGGAATGAAGTAAGGAGGTAAGATCTTTCGGTGATAGGGGGATTATTTTCCTGATCGGACGGGATGAAGCATTGGGGTAAGGTACTGTTTTCCATCTGGGGAGCGACTGAGGCATGGCCGATGAGTGAGTTTCACTTGTGGCTTGGGTTGTTGCAAGATTAGGTCATGAAGGGTTTGGATGTCCTATTTGATTTGTTGTAGGGATAGTAGAATCTCATTGAGTCTGTGGTCGAATGTAGGAGCTATCGTATTGATAGCCTGGGCTGTGGTTAGGTGAGGAGGGGTTATTGCTTGTGTGGAGTCATGGGGCGTGTCGTGGGCTGGATCGACGTATGGTCGTTTTTCAATGTGATAGTCCGTGGAGAAGGGGGGGTGGAGAGGGGACGTGAAGGTGTATTGATGTACACATTAGGAGGATCTGATTCGTTGTATGGCATTATTCCAGAGTGGTAATCACTAGGAAGGGGGGGAGTAAGGAGGGGACGGGAGGGGGTATTTTTAGGAAAGGGGATATTAATGTGAGCTGTAGGAAGAGGGATGGTGGGATTCGTAGTGAAGGGAGAGGGAGAAGGTGGGACTGCGGACTGATTTGG